>JAWNLD010000656.1:5715000-6315000 GCA_035041545.1 Drosophila colorata | reverse complement strand
TTATTTTGTGGGTTAAAAACTAATTTGCGGTCATGAAGTGGATTTGGTTGTTCGTTTGCGTCCTTTTCGCTGTTCCCTCCGGCTGTTGGCTGCCGTTGACATTGCGCCCGGTCCATAAATATGCAACAAAGCTGGCAACTAACCAGCTCCGCCTCATGTTTTCCCGGACGCTGACAATTGGCCACATTCGCATGTACTTCATTAGCATACCAAAGCCGGTTAGATTTAAGGTATTTATTTCGTGTACACAGTTTCAATTTAAACTCGTACTCGGGTTCAAGTTTAGCTGCAAAAAGTGCAATTCAAATTACCCAGTTTCACAGTCAAGAGGTAGCTGACCTGTGGAAAGTTCGTGACCAAATTATTTCATTTAATTTATTTTATAGCTCAGAATCTCGTGAGATGTCACTTAAATTTAAATAGTCCCACATAAAATGCCAACAGTGGCTCAAAAACTTTCGATTCCTCCCATCGAAAACAATAACAACAACAACGACAACAACGTAAAATTGTCGCCATGGGCATTTTTAATGTGCGATCCCTTGAATCGTGTATTGAAGTTCTCTTCGCACTTGGTGGAAACCTGCTTCATAGCTGCGTGAAGAGAGGTAGGGGGTTGTTGTTGTTGTTGTTATTGCTGTGGATTATGGTCAATTAAGTGAAAATGTCATTATTGTTATTGTCGTCACGACTGTTGAAATTGTTGTTATGCTTGTCCTTGTTATTGTGCTCCCTAATTTTATTGGTTTTTATACATATTACCGAGAGTACTGAAAATTATAGATTGTTTGCATTCGATATTTAAGCGAATCGACCCCAAAACGAACTTCAGTAAAATGTGTTGACTGCGATATTGTTTGTCTTTTAAGCTGAGTATTTGTCTTTTCGTTAGCTTTTATCACTTGTTTTTCAGCATGTTTCCTGTGCCTTGACTCGAGTGTTTCCTTAAGTAAAAGCCACATTTTCTTTGACAGTTTTTGTTTATTTTCTGTTGGACCAACTGTCAGCGAGCAGTTCTTACTCGTTCTTTTCTCAAGAGTTCTTGGCTTTTGGATAATTTTCCTTTCATCACTGCAGGGCGCAGCCCCATAAAAATGGTCTTAAATAATTTCAAAAAATTCTTCTTGTCATCTGCAAGGTTGAAACTATAAGTTATATTTCAAGTGTATATTTTTAAATAAACTCTTATAAACCTTTGTTAGGCAAGCAAACAAAATTTGGTATGTGAGGGTTCTTTAAGCATATGTATGTCAATTAGGTTCATTCCAAATTTAAAAATGTATTTTTAAGCACATTCAATCAAAACGAATACCAAAAAGTAACTGCCAGCAACTGTCTGATGTTGTTTATTGCAATTATCGCACACAAAACAAAATAAACACATCAATAAACAGAGTTCACAATGATTTGATTACATTATTGTAAAACAATTTGCATTCGATAAAAGCCAAAGACAGCAGCAGACAAAGTCATAAAAGTCGCGCAATGAAAATTGAGCGAGTTTTTCGTCGTCATCTCCTGACTCGACTCAACTCGACTTGATGGGCCATTTTTGTTGGCTTTGAAAGCCGCACAAAGAAAATATGCAAAATGCGCATAAATCTCACAGCTCGATGGTTGAGAAAGGCGGAGGGACGGGCAGGGGGTTGCAAATCACAGAGACCCCTTCAGAAAGTCTGTCGAAATCGAAACGCGTTAGCGGGGAAACAATTTTCCGCGGGACGAGGGCAGCTGTCAGGGACGAGGTTGCGCATGCAGAATAAATGATTTTCTATTTGTTAACTCAAAGTGAAATTCTTAGCCTAAGCTTGTGTGCGTATGTGTGGGTGTATGTGCGTGCGGGTGTGTTTGTAGGCTTTGAGTGTTGACATTTCTTTGAGCCGCCATCACTCACTGCAAATACAAACGAATGCGAAACGAATGCTCGTATTCAGATGCAAAGAAAACATCTGAGCATTTACATTTCCTCACTCGTCTGCCAAATGTTTTGGCCCCGCCACCCAACTCCCTTCCTGCCCCATTCGTCTCATTTACCAGCCGCACATATCATAGGCGTGTCAGGCACTCCCGCACTTTCAGAAAGAGGTCAAAAGCCGGCACATATGTCAAGTGCTGGCAAAAGAAGCGAAAGGCAGAAGAGAGGACAACATTTTGTGACCAGGCGACCCTGTGATATGCTCCTCTCCTTGCCCCGTACCGTACCTGTGTTTAGAAAATATAAATTTTTATTCTTATCTTTTGCATTCTTGCTCTCACTTTTGCTCCGTTTTTATGCGACGGTGCTGCTGCTTTATCCCTTTTTCTCTCTGTTATTTTTTAGCGTGTGTTTCGTTCATTGTTGTAAATTATTTATGCCTGCGTAAAATATTCAAAGCTCGGCGCACTGACGCGAAATGTGAAAGGGCAGAGAAAACGCACTACTACAACTGAGAGGCAGAAACTGGCAGCAGCAGCAGCAGCAACAACAAAAAGCAGTCCAAGTTATTATTCATAACACAGCAGCATTAAAGTGTAAGGGAGTATGCGACAATTCCCACAGCCATTTGTCCAGCCTACCGCCCGCCAGTGGGCGTGGCAATCCAGTGCTTCAACGCCTGACGGCCTGACGGCCTGGATAACTGGCTGGCTGGCAAGTCTGCATAAATCATTTACAAGCTTCACGGGCCCAAAGTTTACAAAACAAAGAGAAACAAAAATGAGAAAAAAGACAAAATTTGACAATAATACCGAACCATCTAATTCAGGACTTTGTTTGCCGTTTCGATTTCCCGGTCTGTTTGGTGTGACAGCCAAAAAAGGATTCGTTGCGTTCGCTGCCTGTTTATTTTGTCAACTTTTCGGGGACTTTTTAATTAATTAAAGTGCTTTGCTCGGCTTATTTTAAGGCACTTTGCACACCTTGCAATTAGGATTGCGTCAGCGAATATTGAATTTGAGCTCCGTTATCAGGCTGGCTACAGCTCCAGGGACTGCTATCCAATTTTCCACCTGGCATTGGCTTAAAGTCACCTAAAGTCTTAAACAACTGGCTCCATCGTGAGCTCCAGTTCCCTAAAGCCAGACCCATAATAATATCAAGCGAAACAGGTCATTAGAGCAGGGCGCACAGAAGTCCAAACAAAAACTTACATTACAAATTGAAAAATTCTACACGTGCGCAAAACCTTTCGCCACTGCAATGGCAACTGTTGAAAGTTAAAAGTCGACACCAAAGTCAGGTCTTTGTATTAACTTAACATTTTGACACCTGGCGAGCAGCAACACGCCCACCACACACCTACTCACACTCACATCCTCAGGCGCACCCTCACAAGTGGTGCCTGGTTGAAGAGTGTGGCCATAAGGTTTTAAGTGGCAATCGGTTTCGGCTTGGGTTATCAAGACAACCTCCAAAGAGCCGCGCCAGCTACACATACAAATACAACTACAACTGCCGTTGCTTGTAGCATTTCCCAGCTTTTTGTTCTGTAACAAAAGCAGAGAGCGCATCGCTTTTCTTTTACCGCTGCCAAAGGTGTTCACGTTGAATCTAACACCGAGCATCCATAGGCAACATAGAGTCAGGAGTCAGTATCATTATACTGCATACTAAAAGTGAGAACAAAGGGTATATTGGCTTGATGCTGAATTTAAAATGGCGAAAAATGCCTGATTTAAATGTATATTTTTATAGAAATTTAATCTTGCTTATGTTGTACTGATAGTATGAAAGAAATACTTTTTGAATAATTAAGTAGTAGTAGTAGCATAACATGCTACTACTTAATTATTCAAAAAGTATTTCTTTCATATTATCAGTACTGTATTTATAATTCTACATTTTATTTTATTTTTATTTTTATTCTAAATGGTAGTTTATTTATTATAATAATAAGTTGTTAGTTAAAGTAATGTTATAAAAATATATACACTTAGTTTATTAGGAAGAAAAGTTTCAACTGATAAAATAATTGGTAAAAAAAAATACTATTTTGCTTTATCAATCTTTTATATTTTGTATTCCAGTTTAAGCACATGCTTAGTTGCATTTAATCCCCAAAACTTACTTAATTAAAAGCCTGCATGTGATTTTTAAGCTTTGCTTACATATATCATAATATTACTCAAAAAAAAAAGATTGCAAAGCGCTAGTTACAGGGTATATGAAAGTTAAATGCTCATATATCAGTGGTTACTGTTGCCGTTGCCTACTTACGAGCGTTGGCTGCCTGGGGGCGTAGTGGGCGGGTGGCAAGTGGCTGAAAAATATTGTCGCGCATTTGTTCGCAGCTTACGAAAACATTTTTCTTAACACGCTCAGCCATTTTTTGCACGCTTCTTGTAGTTTTTCGCAACTTTTATTTGCCGCCCGCTTTAAGCGACGCGTTTTTCTTGCTCAACTTCAATTTGGACCGCAGAGTGCACAATTTAAAGCATTTACGAGCGCAATTTGTCTGCAGCGCCAAAGTCGCAGACCGCAGTCGGAGTCGCAGTTAACTCGAGTTCCAGTTGAGTTTACATATATATTCAGTTTTTGCTTCTCTTCTTCTGCCCCGGTTACGTGTCCTGTGTCCTCTGGACAGGTGCAGGATGCAGGCACTAGGCAGACTGTGGGTCTGACTCTCTAGCTGACTCTTTGGCTGACTGACATTTTTCTTGGCGTAAATCTGGCAGCAGCAACTTTAGCTGCTTTTTGCAGCTCATTGAATTTCGTGTGCTTTTGTCTGCCATTGCCATAAAGGTATATGCACCAGCTCCAACTCCCCCACACTTCTCACCCCGCACCGTTGCTTTCGGCAACTTCGAAGAAACTAAGTGCCAAACAGAAACTATTTTGCAGAATTTCTCTCTCATGACATTGGGCCGTCTGCAACCTGCGGGCTTTATCTGAAATCCTGGAGTACTGTGAATATGCCTGACTCTATTTGGAAAGCGACGGCAAACACTTTGCATTCCCCACTTGCAACGCTCCCCCGCTCCTCGTTGCAGCGGCAGCTTGCTGGCGTTTATTGTCAATACAAAAGTTTTATACATTTTATCAACTTCGCTTTTTTTCAGCTTGTGCGTAAAATTGTGTAAGCGGATTTTTGCAGCATATCCTGCGGGTACAATTGCGGGTGGCGGTGGCGGTGCCGATGCCGATGCCAGCGCAGGGTGTGGTTAAATAAAAGTTGAAGTCATCTTCAGCTAGTGCCACACGTGTGGGCCTCACTCCGATTTGAACAAGTTTTACAAAACGTTTTAGCGTTTAGCTGTGCCAAAGTTTCATGGAATTGCTTTCGATAGTGCCACGCCCACACGGTCAGTCGCCTGGCTGTGTGGCGTGTAATTTATGGGCAGTTGCCACAGACAACTTTGTATGCAGCGATAATCGCAGGTCAATTTCATAAACAAATAACGCAGCTGCTATCTGACCACAAGTGCGAGCCGGCGCCCCCAGCCCCCGCTCACTTTGCATAAAAGCAATGGCCACAATGAAGCCGTGGTACGCATACCAACTGCAGCTTATCTTAATTATAGATCGATACACAGAGCTCTCATGTCCAGAGGTGTCTGCCCTTGTCCTACCCCGCTCCCTTCCCTTCCTGCTGCGTGTCAAAACTAATTCCTGCCGCTAAGCCTGGTAGCCCGCCTGGGTCTGGCTTGGCATTGGGGCAGCAGTTGCTCGCGCTGTCATGAGCTGACATAATAATTTATACCGATTGTATGCCCACTATCCCTCCCCCGCCCCCTCACTCAGGATCCCACGCATTGACTGACTGCCTCTCTGCTTGTCTGTCTCGTCTTGTCAGTGCACAAAGTATGACTCAATTTAAGCTCGCCAAGGCATTAGGCGAAATGTCAATGTCAGCTAGTATGTAACTGTGTGTGTGTGTGTGTGTGTGTGTGTGTGTGTGTGTGGGTTTGTAGATGTGTATCCGAACTGCCAGCTGTCATACCAGTGCTAGAGATTTTTACCTTGAAGCAGTCGAATCTGCCGACAGTCAACAGCCAAGGGCCAACAGCTTCATCAGCAGGCATCCCTTCTCTTTCTTCCCTTTCACGTAAATCTTTCTCTTTTCCTCCTTATCTCTTTCGCCCATTTCCTATACTAATTGAGTGTAATTTCATGTTAATCAGAGCAAATATCTCCAAGTTCAGGGTATGAAAATTACAAATGGACGCAAAGCAAACTCAATTGACTTTCAGGCCACAAAATTTAATTCTGCTAAGGAATTGCCGCCCCCTCCTCACACTCGCTCGCTCTCTCTTTCGCCCCCATTGAATGCATGCACTTTGCATTTTATTGCCGCTCTAATTAGAGTCTGACTGCAGCCAGGGGCGGCTGAAGGGGTTATTGGCAGCATTGATGTGCTCAAGGTGGAGCCGCTTTCATTTGTTTGTATTTATGTGTGCTCGGCCGAGACAAGTTCAGACGGTTGCCAGTTGTGTTGCATAGCTTTGTATGATGGCAGCAGGGAGACAACAACACGACACCGAAACAAGGTGAATCCAAATGTATGCAGCAACAACCGAGTGGAACACGAAACACAAATGCCAACAGCGGCAACAACAACTACAACGCGAGCACAAGCTATCGGTGTGGCAACAGTCGACAGTAACCAACAGTTTTATGGCCAGCGACAACGCAACGTCTACCAAAAAGCTACACTCAAAGAAAGAGAGTAAAATGAGTAGTAGAACTATTAAATATAATATAACGTATTAGAAACAGCAATAATAAACATTAATTTCAATAATAAAAGTTCGAATTATGTATAGTAATAATATATAACTGAAAGCATTTCGTAAATATTCTCTTTGCTTTATTGCTACACTTTTTCTTAGAGTGCAAGTTTAAGTAGCTAAAATTTCCTGGAAACAAAACAAGCACCGAGGCCTCATTCCCACGTGTGTATGGTGTTTGCTTGTGCATGTGTGTGTCTGAGTTCGAAATTCTTTACAAGCCAAAAGCCACATTGAAGCAATGCTGTAGTGCAAAAAAGTCATGTAAAGACCTCACTGCCGCTCTCCCTCTCGCTTCCTCTCTTCCTACTCGCACTTTTGCTGCAATATTTTGTGGCAAGAAGTGAGGTATTGACGTTACTCATACGCACCGTGTTCGCTGATGAGTTGACCGATTGACCAAGGACCGTAGCTAACGTCATCACTATGAATGTGGCGCTACTCTACGGCAAACGGACACATTTCCAATGGCCCCACTTTGGAGTTGGGTCCGACATGATTTTTTTTTTGCCTGTAAGCCAATTGGTAATTGCTTCAACTGCACAAAAGTGGACGGCAAAGGTAGGTCGTCATCTTTTAATGCAGCTCAATCGAGTTCATGCCGGACTAGATACATACATATATATATATATATATCTACCGTCATATATCTACCTAGGCCATCTAATCGGCTGACAAATCAATCATAATTCTGGCATATCTCACTAAGGCGATCCAATCACCGCAAGGCAAACAATAACCACAAGATAAACAATTAAATGAAATCCAAACGAATTGCAAAAGGACAGCAGCAGGCATTTTGTCCAGGATAATGGCAGCCAAATCTCCAATGAGTCCCAATGTACTCAGTGTCGTAGTTTGCTTGCCCAGCAGTTTCAATGGGACGCGTGCCCAGAAGCAGGCAATGAATTTTTTTTGGTACTCAATAAACGACGACGTCGAAGCCAAAATGGCAATAAAAACGGCAATTGATAAGCGCAGGCCCGCCAAATAAGCAAACAATCAAGTGAGCTGCGAACGGCATACGGCGAACGGGCAGGACAACCGAAAGCCGAAACCGATACCGAGACCGAGACCGAGACCATGAAGGAGTGCACGAAGTGTGCGGCCGCCAGGGGTAAGCCAACAGGCAAACAGGCAAACAAACAATCAAACGATAAACGGAAGCCAAGTGGCAAGGGGAGCAGACGGGGGCCAGGGGAAGGCCGAAAGCATTTCAACCTCAATTTGGCAAATTCTATTACGATAATAAGAGCAGAGCGGGGGAAGGGGGGTAGGAAGCAACGCCACCGATTGGTAGTGTGGAAGTGGGCTGGGGGGCGCAACAGCAGCAAATAGCCGGAAAATGCTTTATGTGTTGGCAATAACAACAACAATAATAGCAGCAACGACAACAACAACAACAACAAAAGGCAGTTAAAAGCAAAACAATGCATTGGCCGCCACTTGAAGTGTATACAAAAATGAGTGAGATCCAATTTCAGTTCGATTGTTATCCAATTTCTGAGCAAATAAGTGAAAATGTTTTCATTCTCATGCCTCCGAGGCATACAACAATGAATTTACTATGTCCCACTGAGTGAATTTGTGTGTATGTGTGTAAGTCGTGTCGGTGTGTGTGTTAAGCGTGTCAATAATTTGTCTAGAGCTCTGTAGCCTAACTACCCGAAGCCAAGTGTAAATAACAGGCAAGTCGATATAGAAATGGGCAAATATCAGCAAATGAAATAAATGAAAGCAGCTCAAAAGGATTGCGATACAGTTACGGAGCGGCAGCAGCCAAAGTGGCAAGCCTTAGTCCTGCGTTAAGCGGCTTACCAGCTAAGCTCTACGTCTATCTCAATCTCTCTATCTCTATCTATCTCGCCTGCCGTCTGTCGCCACAAACAATTGATGAAATCAAGTCGGAAGCATTTTCTGGTTTGTGTGTTTGTTTTTGCTTTATTTGGTTTCTCAGTGTTAAGCATCTTTTGGATTCTAAGCCCGATTAGGAGCATTAAAGCAGCGCTTATCCAAGCGGAAAAGGCAGCGACAATAAACAGCAACCAGTCGGGGCTATTAAACTGGCAGCGTCTGATTTTCCCGAGCCAAGAGCAAAGCATAAAATGCAAATCTGCGATTTGGTTTGTTAAACATTTGCTTAACCACAAAAATGAAAGCCAACAAAGAGGAAAAAAAACAACAACAACAAAATAAAAACACAAAAAAGTAGCTCAAGCACACGTCTCTTGCTGTTGTCACACAAGGGGAGTGACACAGTCACGACAGCAACAACAACGGGAGAAAAACAAAGCGGAAAAGCACATGGCACGGAAATATGCCAGATTATGAGACAAGGGCAACATATGCCAAGAAGCAAGTATCTCAAGAGCGAGAGAGAGAAAGAATGAGGGATTAAGTGAAAGGGAGATAAACATGGGTAGCGAGTGGGAGCGAAGAGTGGAGCGAAAAATATGCTCGGAGGAAAATAAGCTGGCCGGCAAGCGAGTCCATAGATGACAGGGGCGGGGAGCTAACGCAAATGAAGGCAAATTACGTTAAATAGAAAAGAAAACTTTTCCACTTTTTAACTTTGGCGTACGACTCGGAGTTGGCAACCGGCAAGCGGCAACCGGCAACCAGCAAGTGGCAAGCGGCAAGCAACGTGCAGCGTTCCGCGGTTGTTGAACATTTTACAAACAATTTAAGCGTCGCATTAAATTATTGTTGCGCTTGCAGCTTAAGCTTTAAGGCAGCTGCCAGTGCCAGGTCCAAATGTTGTCCATTTGCCTGCTGCCTTGACTTTTATGGCCCAACTCGCGCTACCTCCCACCTCGCTCTATCTCGCTCTATTTAAGAGACCCGCGATAAGAGTGAAAAATGGTAAATTAAGCTAAAGAAAAGCGGCTACGTCTTGAAAACAAAACCAAAGACATTGTTATGGTTGTTTCTGTTGTTGTTGTTGCTGCTGTTGTAGTTGTTGTTTTTGTTGCCTTTGCGGCGTGCGTCAGACTAAATTAGAGCAAAAACTTAATTTGCCTTTTGGTAGCGCCCAAAAGTAGGCAACGGAAACGCAAAGCAGAACGCGAATACGGAATCAAAAGGGAAAATGGCGCAAAATAACAATTATGTTTTAAGGCAATTCTATTGCTTGGTTTTCATGTTTTACCGCCCAGAAACTCGCTGTTGTTGTTGCTGTTCCTTTTTTCGGTTTGTTTGTTTTTTTACACTTGTAATTGAGACTGAAATAAGGTTAATTAGAGTAATGGCCACTTTGCTGCTCCGGCTTTTGCTTCTTCTCTGGCTCGGCGTCTGCTGCCGTCGATGAAGACATTTCAATTTCGAAACAGTTATTGTTGTTATTTTGAATAGCTGGTGCCAAGCTTTGCACAACGGTCAAGGCTGCTTTCGGCCAGCGGCGCTGTCCCTTTTAAAACGCCAGATGATTGTTGCTCCAGGCATCTCTCTGTACAGTTATTTATGGCCCAAAACTTTGGGCCAACTCAGTTAGTTAGACCGTCGACAGATAACCGAAAGCCACACACTAGTGCGTATATATTCTGGAGTTCTCTCCAGAGTGGCTTCTCGTATTGGCCAAACACTTTTGAACTATCAAACACTTGAACCCATTAACTCCATTTGGCCATGTTTTGGTTTAGGGGCTAAGACACGTGCTACTGATACATGTTAAATGACTTTTAATTGGTGTTAGTGCATTATATCGTTCCAGCATTTGGCAGATCCCATGATTGTTGTTGTTTTTGTTGTTCTTGTCGTCAACGTGTTAGCTTGTTATGCAATAGTTTGCATGGCAATTTGCCCTAAAAACTTTGTGTACAGTAAGTTTTTTGTTTTTACCTATTACATATGTAACCACAATATATATATATATATATATATATATATATATATGCATATATATATATATATATATGCAGTTAACCAAGCCAAGAGGTAGCTGCTCCTCTTCTTTTTCGAAGCAGCCCGTAAACTTTTCATACAATAATAATCACTTTGTGAAAGTTTTACCTAAGCCGTCATAGCTACCAATTCGGTGACACCCAAACTTTGGCTCTGAGCCTGAAATTACTGCGCCCCGAATCTAAGGGCTAACTTTTTGCGAACTATCTGTCGACCAGCAGGCCGGCAGTTTGCAGGCCAGTTAACAAGACCGACAACCCCCGCCCCGCTTTTCGACCAAGACCAATTAATACATGTGTCGTAAAGTTAGCTGAGATTTTCGCATATGTCGCCTGTCAAATGTTTGCGTTTATTATGTCATACCCGTAGAGCGTCATAAGAATGTCACACCGCATAAATGGTCATATGAATGATTAAAGCATACAATTTTTATACTCTCGTTGTTGATGCCCTTTGCCAGATGTATTGTGATTTGGCCAGGAAGCAAGTAAAGGATACAAAACAAATTTTAAAAGTATTTGGTAAATATATGAAAATCATGACACTTCTCGTTGGTGCTGGGAGAGCGCAACGTACGTACGTAACGTACTATGAAAAGGAAATTCCACATCAAAATTATGTTGTACAAATAAGTTTTTATTTTGAAAAGTATTTAAGATATAATCAAAGTATAATAATTATTATTAATTAAATTTAATTCAATCAATTAAAAAATACAGCTTAAATATTAACTCTTAACTTATACCGTTGTTCTCTACTAAGTGCTAATATATTTGGTTAGTATCAATCGCCAAAATAAAACAGTTGCAGTTTATGTCTGTCAAGGGTAGGAAATCTTCGGCATCCCAACTAAAGCATTTTTTCTGGTTAAATAAATTGCATTTGTTTTACATAGCCACACGAATTGTAATGTTTGTTTATTTTATTTTTTTGGTTTATTTTAAATTTTTTTTAAATTTGATGTGCAAATTTAAATTAAATTTTTGCTGTGTGTGCGCCCAGACATATACACATGCCGCATGACTTTGCGACAATTGAAAGGCACACACACACATACATACTACAAACATACACGCACACACACAGTCGAAGCCATGTTGTTGTGTTCATATGGCAAAAATAAAGCTACATATTTCATGGCAAGCGGAAGTTCAAAAAACAAGCAACAAAAGTCGGCAAAAAAGGGTTGCCAACTACAACGCGAACATTTGGATGATGTGTAGACCTATTCAAAAGCAAAATGAAAAACATTAAATAAACAAAAAAATATACATAGCAACACGCAATTTGTTGTAGTTGTTTTTGACATTTTCATTTTGGGTATGTGCGTGTGTGTGCGATTGTGTGTGCTTTTTTCCCTTACTTTTTGCTACGCACACATGCAATAGCGCTCATTACCCACATAGCCACACACTCTACTACAAAACGCACTCAATCATAAATGAACGCACACATACACACATACACACACACACAAACATGTGCAATGCCGGGCGAGTGGTATGTGACCAACCGTTGAACATTTACACAAAAGGAAGTTGTTATTTCGGCTTCCGGTTTAGCGGAATTGTTATTATTTATAAGTGGACACGAATCAAGTGTATATGTATATATATTATATGTACATATATATGTATATATATATAATATATTTGTGTGAGCACGCGTTTGTGTATTTATACAATATCAACTGGTTCACTTAAATTTCGTCAAAATCACTTCCTGTTCAATTTGTACAAATAACCTTTAAGCGGCTTAAAAATTGTTCTACAGTCTAAACACTCTTAATATTCTCGATACTCGAAGATTAGATTACTAGATTCTGAACGTTGCGTTAAGGTCCGTAATAGAATATTACAAACTTTTCATGCATTACAAATGTTTCAGTAAAAGTAGAAAATGTTCACAACTACTTTGCATTTCTATCCTACTTGCTTCTTTAACAGATAAGCTTGCTAAGGAATAATTACCAAACATTTTTGACAATGATAAAGTTGACTTAAAAATAAAGTTCAGAATGTTTATACTAATGAAAGGAATGAATGAATTGATTCATATAATAGTATATGCATTAACAGTGATTAAAAGAATTTAATATGATTTACAAATTATTACAAAGTTTACTTTATTCTTTTAATTTGTATTAAACTGTGATCCTAAAATCTGTGCAGGGTATATGATAGTCGCGGGCTTTTTCCTGTAAGTGCTTTGTAAGTGTTGGCTCATTAATTATTCACTGAGTTTGTGTAATGTTATCCATGTTTGCCTTCCATCAATTTGCACTCAAGTCAATTTATTGTCGTTGCCCTTTTAAACGGGTATCCAAATGGCCAGATTGACCGTATGCTAAGTGCAGCAGATTAATTTGTGTGTCGTTGTCAGCTTATTTGTGGATGCAACATTCGCAGCAGTTGTTGCTGACTTTTATTAGGTTGTAAACACGATGTGTGAAGGTAGGGGAATGGGAAGAGCAGGATGCAGAATATTTGATTTAATTGTTGCATTCATTGCCCTGTCCAGCTATTCAGCTGTCCTCCTGTCCGGTAATTTATATTTCAATTTGGCAATTGGCAGATTGGCAGAACATAAAAATTTTTCAAATAACTTTCGCGTATTTTATGCACATTTTTTACAAAATGTCGGTTTGATTGGGTTGATATGCAATTGTGAGAAAGTATTTTTAATAAAAATATTTCACACATAATTTGTCAATAATTGCACAGAGCTTTTAAATGTATGCTCTACCAGACCACAGAATAATATATACAAGTAATAAATAATAAACTGACAGGGCATGCAATATAAGAAATTATATGGGATCGCTGCCAAAGCTGTTTTTGGTGAATTGGTTTAATATTCTCATAATATGTTCTTTTGTCAGAGAAAATAAATGCATGCTGCACAAAGATTACTTCGATGTGTCAACAAAGGGATGCATGCAAAATGTGAAAGCATCAAAAGGAAAATGCTGAAAAAAGGATGCGACATGACTGCAAAAGTAAATGCTGCAAAATGTTTTTCTAGCTGCAGAGACACGGGACTTCAGTGAAAATATGCAAAGCAGCTGCGCTGATTGCGCCACACGAACCGGCAAGACGCAAGCGCCAGGCGGATGCAGCCCAACAAGATGTCAACAAAAATCATCGACTTGCATAGCGCGGAAATGAAGCTGGAAACGAGCAGCAGCAATGCCAAAAAGAAGCAATGGGAAACCATCAGCTAACTCAGCAGATTTGCCATTAAAAACCAGCACAGACCGTGCTAAAAGCCAATGTTACCACTTGGCAAAGACACTGTGGGACTGTGGGCCAGAAACGTTATTTATTATACAAAAATGTGTATTAGAAATATTTATAAGATTAACTAGCTTCCCCTACACGGCTTATTAATTAGCAAAAACAAATGAGAGTGTGACCGACTATGTAATAGCCGGTACCCTCCGATCTGCGATAAAAATTCTGATAATACCACATGGTTATGGGTTGAAATTTAAAGCTTCCATAACTTTGTCAAAACTATATATATATATATAGGAAATTAGCTGGTGCGCCACTGTGGATCGCCTGTCCCTAGTTCGTTAGTGGCTCAGGCAATAAAAATACGCTCAAGTGTCGCCTGCTTAAACGAATTGTGTTCTTTTCGATTGTTGTTGTTGTTGTTGTTGCTGCTGTTGTTGTATGTTGGCTGCTGCTGCTTTGTCATTACAAGAAACCTGTGCAATATTCAGCGACGAGAATGCAACACACACAAGCTGTACAACAACAAAAGCAACAACAACTTATATAAAGTTGCGCGCACGAAACACTTCCGCAGGCGAAGAGCTTTCCGCTTCCGGTTGTGTGTGGCGCAACGTGGTAGCTGCTGTTGCTTCCTCTTCCTTCTGCCACAGCTGCAACTTTAAATATTAACAGCTAAGTGGCGTGTGTCGCGATTCATAGGTGTGTGTATGCGTATGTGTTCTCGAGGGTGTGTGTGTGTCGGAGCGCTGCCTCGATTTTTCTTGCGCTTATCGCTGCCCGTCATCGACTGCGTGCAGCAACGAGAACAGCCAGAACTCTTAGACCAGTAAGGTAACGTCCTGACCTGCCCCAGCTCCTGCCGCCAACGTTGTCGCAGCCCGCTGCCGTGCCCCTGTCAAAGTGTCATTTAGATCGTAATGGTTTGATAAGAGCGCGCGCAAACACATTAAAACTCTTGCGTTACAACAGCAACAATCGCGAGTATCGATATTCGGCATCGGTTCACATAAGCTACTCATAAGCTGATTGCCAGCCATTTGTCCTGTGCCTCAAATTCACTTACTTATTGTTCATACGGATTGTTGTGTGAGTGTGTATCGAAAATCGCTGGCAATTAATTGAAATCAATAAAAGGCTCATTGAAGTCGGGTTACGTATACGCCATGTGCCATGTGCAGGAACATGATTCAGCAATTATATAAATACACTGTATGCCCTTAAAGATCCTTAGATTGGCATCTTGAGTTGGGAAATTAAGTTAGGAATTGCGAAAAGTGCGGTCGCTTACCTGCGAAAGGTGAACAAAGGGCAGCGTATATCAGATAATTAATTGGGTGAAGAATTCAAATTTTTCGCCTCACACTCGAGTTTTCAATCGTTTGACAAGCCTCATCAAAAGCCACAAAAAAAAAATCGAAAGTAAAGAAAATCAAATGCCTTTCCAAGAGTTGGCTGCGCAACAATTTTTTAATTTTATGCCCAACGATTTTGCAGCTTTGAGGCGGGCGAGCAAAGTGACTTTCTAATTAGTTTGGTTTGTCAAGCGAGCAACCCCAAGACGAAGATGACACACTTGACTCAATTTAGACACACACATGCACATACAAAAATATACACACACATGTGTGTTTCAAAACTCATATTTGCCTTAGCTTTTGAATTTAAAGAATGCTTCGGAGAAACACACACGAAAATGAATAAAAGCAGAAAAATGGGAGGCCATAAAAATATGTTACAATGCTTCGTTGCCTTATGAAAGAAATTATAAGGCGAAATTCGCCGTGTCTGTCTGTGTGTGGTAGTATGTGTGTGTGCGTGTGTTTGTGATGGCAACGCGATGCCGCAATTTCCGCAATTAAATAAAAACGCAAACTTAAGCCGCGGGCGGCGAGTGGTGGCAAAATGAATGTCGAGTGTGTCGCTGTAGCGAAATATTTACATATGTTGTCGCTGGCTGCGGTTGATGTTACTCACTCAAACACACACACACTCACACACCTGCAGAAACACACCCATGCAACGACACGCAACGCGTTGACGCTTTTTGATTTGAGCCTCAGCACCTGCCATCAAAGTTGCCCAGCTGTACAAGTGTGTGTGTGTGTGTGTGTGGGTGTTGGTGTGTTGATGTTTGTGTGTGTGTTTTGTTAGTTCATTTGAATATCAGACACATGCAATGGTGGTAGACACACACGCATGTTAATAGCTATCAACACCGTTGGCCTCAGTTTATTTCTTGCGCGTATATATACTTAATATTTCTTGCTGGCTTTTTTGCCATTTGAAGTTAACTTTTTGCCGTTTGTCTTGCTGACACTGCCAAGAGCAGAGGCAAACAGCTAAGAAACGGATATTTTTGGCAGTCATAAAGGCCGCGAGCAGCGGCAGCACAAAAATCAAATACGAGCACAAAACGAAACTTTGCTCATTTGCTGTCTTCGTATCTTAGAGATACACACGCAGTACTCTGTATATCTTTGTATCTTTTGAAGCTGCCGCTGCTGCTGTTGGCAGTTAAAAGAAGTACAAATTACAAATATCAACAACAGCAGCAATCTAAAGTAAACTCCTTGCCTTGCCGCTTGGCGCCTCAAAATATGCTTTTAATTTTATATGCATAACAAATTTATGCAAAGTGCGCGATGCCAGTGATCGCCAGGTGTCCCCACTGTATGTCTGTGGCAGTGTGTGTGTGTGTGAGAGAGAGATGACAGCCTCATGAAATTATATAAAGATGCTTACTAGGTCGTTGATATGCCTCATGCCAAGAGGCGCGAAGAGGGTCGGCCTATGCTTAGCTTGCCATTATATTAGAATTGCGACTACGTGCGGGTTAAAAAGTACGCCGTACCGTCAGACTGTCAGACCGTCAGACACCGGGGCACCGCTTAACTGCCGCCCTATGAAAAGTGTATTTTGATAGATGATGTGCTCTAAGGTTCATATACAGAGTAAATAAATGTGATTTGCCTGTGAGCTTTTTAAAATGTTGATGCGGCTGGCAAAAATTCGTGATTTATACGAAATTATTTTGCAGTCTATACTAACTAAATTTATAGCATCCCTTTTTTAATTAAACGAAATGGGACAACGGGTTACAGCTTGCGCGCCAATGCATTGCCAAGAGGGGGACGGGGCAGCGTCAATGGTGTTGATTGTATATGTGCCACGGAACAAGACCACAGCGCACTTTGGTGGCCAAATAACAACCATAAATCCCTCAAAATTTGATGCTAAGCTTAGGACTTAAAACGACACACGCACATGAACACACAGACAGACAAACAGTCACGTACGCATAAAGCACTTTTAAACCCGCTTAATGTGACGCACGGCAGACAAAATCTGTGGCAAGCGCCTTTATACCATTATATGTGTAAAACACAAAAAAAAAAAAAATTCATATGCATACATACACGTATATATATTTATATGGAAAGAAGAACAAAAAATAAGGCACTTAATTAGCAACCTTGACTTTCAGCACTGACAAGTCGAACTGCTGCTGCTGTTAAATTTAAAGCAGCTACAAAAATGGCAGCTAGCTTTAAAGGGCCTTCCAAGGTGGCAGATTCGCAAGCGGGTGGCAAGCACGTTAGTTACCTCAGGCGGCGCCACCCGCAGGTTTTTGCCTTTTGCTTTTCTGGAATTTTGTGCAAATAAACACACACAATTTTAATTTACTTTTTGCGCGCTTCGCTTTGCGCATTTTTTCTCATTTGAAGTGAAATCGAGACAGCTAGAGACCCATAAGCAGCGGTTGCCCCACAATTCACGTGGCGCTATGGAACATAGTATACCACTGCCACTGGCTGTGGTTACGACTGCGGTGGCTATTGCTAAAGCTGGCAGTCATTGCCACCGCTGCAGCTTTTTGTCTTGTGCTGAATTTTTAATTTGCCTGGCAAACATCGCAAGAAAGCAGCAGTAGCAGCAGCATCAGCAGTAGCAGTAGCAGTAGTAGCAGTAGCAGCAGCAGCAGCAGCAGCAGCAGCAACAGCCACGAGTTACGAGGTCGGGTTAAGTGTCTGCTTCCACCTTTTCTACATTTGATGAAGGTCAGGCCCATCTGATTCAGCAACAGCAGTGGCAGCCGTCGAAGGTTAAGTGCTGAGTGCTTCTACTTGGTTGCCTTGTATCATGGCTTGAGTGTGCTACAAATTGAAATATTATGTTGGGGTTGCTGCTGCTGCTGCTGCCGCTGTGGCAGTGCTGTTGCATTTTTTTGTCTGGCAAATGTGGCACATTCGTATGGACACACATGCGTATACATGCCATAAAATTTGCATTACTTGCGCTGGAGGAGCGAGCGCATTGAATTTAATTACAATTTTAACAGCTATAAACGCACAATGCTCAACTATTGACACAGCGTGAGAAAGTGGCATGCGTTGAACGCATGGCCAACGGCACGTATACGCAATAACACGAAAGTGGCATACGCGGCACACAAATATATGGCAACATTCAACGATGCACCAACCGAAGAGAGTGCAGTAATGCAGGGGCATGCTGGAAGAAATGCTGACCCAGTTTGACTTTGGCTTCATAACTAATTCACACACACTCGCATGCACACACACACAAACACACGCGCGGACCTGGGGCAGTGCATAAAGCATCCTTGTTACACGGACCTTATGGCACCTGTGCGCGTTGTGTACACACACGGCCAGGACTCGCAGTTCCAGTCAGGGCGGGCTGAAGTTGGTCTGGGTCATGTCGGGGGTCGGATCGGGTGTTGCAATATAATTAAGCTGGAATAACATAAGAGCATTGTGCGGGGAGCCCGAGTACAAGTTTGTGTGTGTGTGTCTGTATGAAACGCTTAAAATTGATGCGATTCAACCGTTAGCTCTAACGTTCACGTTCGCAAGCAGCCACTGTAAAGTACTTTAAGATGAGTTGAGTGTATGTGAATAAAATTGATAATGCCTAGATAGAAAGCACAAGATAAACACTCAAAGATAAATATATGAATAGAAAAGAAAATAGAAAGGAAAAAAATTAAACATAAGTTTTCCTACTCCTGCCTCTGTCCATTGATCAATTTTGCATAAGGCCGAGCGGAAAATGCAAACGTAAAATGAAAATTTTATTCTGATTAAAATCATACAGACATATGTCATGCATAGTTCGGCTGTGACAAGAAGCTGAACTGGGGTCAGAGGCTCCTTTTCTTGGCCACTAAAGAAAATTCCAATTCAAATGTGAATACGAATGCGAATGCGAATTCAAGCAAGTTGTGTGTACATGTGTGCAAACTCAATCTAAATGCTATAAACTGCAAGACGTACTCAACGTTGTCGTCGTCGGGCTTGTCGTGTGACAGGACCAAGGACTTAGCCGGACTACGTTGTTATAGACTCTGCCAAATGTCGATAAAAAGGCATACGGAAATTTTTATGTCCCTCAACGTCAACCTCATTGCAAATTGTTATGTATGTCGCCCTCCCTCTGTGTGTTTGTTTGTGTTTGTGTCCTTTTACGGCTTTTGCAGTTTTCTTACCGGCAAACCGATCGATTTTATAGTGCCTGTAATGCTTAACGTCTTCGGTTTGGCCATTCACTTCATTTTTTAATGACTAATTTTGCCAGCCAATTTAATTGGCCAATGTCTGTCTGGCCTGGTCCCAATCAATCAATCAGTCAATCAATCAATCACATGTATTTCTAGCGCACCACTTGCAAGCATTTTGCATTTTTTATGCCCGTTTGCTATTTTTATTGCGACATCGCATACCGCGTCGAAGGGGTAGCAAATCTATGCGGGAAACGAACCCCAAGCGAAGCAAAACGTAACGTAATGAATTGAATCGATATTTATGATTATTTAATAAACTCAATTATATGGCCAGCCACTGCCACTGCGTATCGCCCCCCGCCACTGCTTATTTTATCAGTGGGTGTGTGTGTGTGTCTGTGTGTGTGTGTGTGTCTGTATGTGTGTGTGTGTGTGTGTGTGTGTGTGTGTGTGTGTGTGTGTGTGTGTGTGTGTGTGTGAAAGGTTATTGCGCTTGGAGTTTCTTTTGAATGGTAGGCAGAGCTGAGGCTCATTCAACTTGCAGGCTGGCATTTTTAATTTGTTGCTAATTTGACATTCAAATGTATACGGAAATTCGATGAAAGCCCCATTTACAGTGGCCACTCAATAAAATATTCGCATTTCCATTTGCGTATTTTTTTGTTTTCGTTTTTTTCTGGTACTTTTTACGTCTCAAAATTGTATGCACTTTAGCTAAACTTTTACAGTTGCCATTTGGCATGGATTAATGGACGGCATTGGAAGTGGGGTGAGGATAGGGGATGAGCTGGGGTCCACTGTATTTCTGGCTGTAGTTGGCCACTTATTATCGATGATTTTCGAGATGAATTTTTAATTTGAATTCCGATGGTAGTTTGGCGTTTCTTTTTTATTGAAGTCTCGATGGACATGAAAAGCTCGTTAACTACTTCAAATTCATTTTCAATTCCACAATGCAGCACGAATGTTGCAGCCAGTGCAACAAACTCAATGGAGTGGCATGTTTATTTACTGTGTTCCCGTGGCCAATTGGAAAATTTCTGTTTTCTATGATATTTTCATTCATGTTTGCGGCACGTAGCAACGCTCAGCAAACATTTAAAACAAGTCAAGTTGCCGTGCAAGATTAACTTATTCCCACACACACACACCTCTATATTGTCTGCTGCCACAGAATAAAATACGAAACAAAACCTCAATTCAAAGTGAATATAAATTGTTTTACAGCTGACGTTTGCTTTGCATTTCAAATAGTTCGGAGACTCAGTCGACTCAGGCAGACAAGCCAACGACGACGCTTACAATACCCTGCGGGGTTAAAGGTAATGCCACGTAGTCAATGCATGCCAAACTGCTTGCGGGCAAACTTGTCTCTGTCCCGGTTGAGCGGCTTCTTTAGCTCACGTCAACTAAATACCGTCGATGGCTCCAAAGGTCATCGTGTTAATTGGAGCATAAGTGATGGCAGCTGGCGCTATCTTCGTTCCAGTTCATACATAAGTATAGTTTCCACATGTGGGCGTAGAGTGTGTTTGTGTAGCCAGTGAAGCGTTAAGTATTGTTTACCAATACTGCATCCACTTAGCTTGCATCTACTATATATATTTAGATACACTCTAAATAGCAAAGGGCCCCTTGGCACAGGTTGAAAGTGACACCCAGATATTAGCATGTATTGTTATTGAACTAACAAGTAAGAAAGCTGCATTCGGGTGTAACCGAAAGCGCAATACTGGTTTACAGTGCAATAACCACTAAAACTTTTTGTTTTTTTTATAAATAAGGGGTAAAAACGTTTATTTTTACAAAAAAATTCCACAAATTTGTATTTTAGTTAGTTTAGTTAAAAAAAAAAAGTTTTGGGATTTTCAAATATAGAAGCTATGGGTCCGACAGCTTTACATGACCAAATGTTTCGTAAATACTACTACTATTTGTGATAACAACAATCGATTTAAAATAAAACACTTGCAATACTAAATTCAAAATTTTTTTTTTTTTTTTGAAAATAAGTAATTTTAAAAATTCCCAGAATGACCAAAATCAAACATGAAAATCAGTTCAGTTTTGACAAAATTCTAAGACATATGAATATGGGAGTTGTCAAAAATGTTTGACAACTTTAATCTGTCAGTAAAAATCTTAACATTTTATCCGTACATATTCCAAGTTTCAAGTCTCTAGATTCAATAGCTGCGAAAAAATTGCTTTCTTTCGGACAAACGAACGAACAGTAAGACGGTCATTGCACGATCCTAATTTACTCTTTTTATTTCGTGAAGGAGTTTAATAATGTTGGCACTTATATATAATTTATTTTATTGCAAAATTTATTATATGCAAAATTTATTATTATTTATTATTTATGAAAAAAATGTACTGGGTTTGACAAGTGGCTGTTACCTTTTGCTAGAATATAAAACTAACATTCTTAAGAGTCTTAAATTGTTTGCAGGAAATGAAATGTATCTTGTTTAAAGCTTTTAAAGCTTCTCTTCTATTGATGCTGCTAGATTCGTAGTCGCTTACTTACCCGATCGGCCAATTGTTAGATTCAGATCTGTTTCCAAGGCCGTTGTGGCCGACGACAATGACTTGTCGGTGGGCAGCGCCGGCGGCGGCAATGGCAAAGGACCCACTGTCGAGGTGGTGGTCAAGTCGCAGCATTCGCGCTCGGGAAACTCACTGCAGCGTGCCAGATGAAGGGCGCCGCCAAAAAGCGTGACCCAAACACTGAGGCAGCATGAGAGAATTTTAAGGTTTTTTATGCGGAAGCGGGTCATGTTGGAGTCGGGTCGCTCTTTGTTCTCCTGGACGGTGCTGGAGACGAAGCCGGTGTGTCCGACAGGTTGCTGATTTTAATATTTCTATTGTCAACACTTTGGCTGTGCTTTGTGTTCCTTCAATTCTATAGGTCGTAACACCCTTTCACACTTTATATTTATATAAATGTAGTAGATGTAGGAGTGCATTTAATGGCATTGTTGCTTCTGCTGTTTTCTTTGACTCGCCATTAACAAAGTTGGCTTAATCCAAAACTGAGCTGTTTTCATTATTTATTTTGTTTTGTTTTAGTTTGCACACTGCTTAACATTAAAACACTTTGTATTACACCTGCTTTTACCATTTTTTTTTTTACTTTGTTGTGTAATCAAGAATTGCCATAAAAGAAAAAAGCGTAAAAAAATTAATATTTCAAGGTTTGCTCTTTGCATTGCAACAGAATTGACTTTAAACATCAACTAAATTGTTGAAAAACAAAAAGCTCTTGAGAAGCGCAACCGAAAATTGACAGCAACCAGAAAAAACAGCCAGCTAGCCAGCCAGACAGACAGAGAAGCAGTCCAACTATGAACAGCATTTACAATTACTTTCGACAAAACTTCTATAGACAACAATAGACATAATGCAGCAATAACGACAACAACACAAATGCTCGTATCCATAGGCGGCCTTAAAAACGGAAACACACACAAGCACTGCTGGAGAGGAAGCGTGAAAGAGAGGGGGAGAGAAAGAGAGGGAGGCGGCGAACAGGGGGCGCAACGATGGAAGAGCCGCCCACAGCAAACACTGAATAACATAAAAAACTTTTTCATTTACAATTTGTTCACTGGGTCTATGGCAATGCAGCCAAAGTAGCAGCAACAACAACAAACACAACAATAGCAACAACAATAGCAACAACAGCAACAACGCTAACAAGAAAATGTTGAAAAGTTTTAGTGAATTCGAAAAGTTGTTGCTGCTGTTCTTGTTGTTGCTGTCGCGACTTGCTGCGGTTTTTGCGTCGTGCCAAGCTTTTTATATTGTTACTGTTCCTGTTGTTGTTGCTGCTGCTGTTGTTGCCGTTGGCCAGCTGACTGGGCAGCGCAACTGCGTGATAGGAGCTGCACACTGGCGACTGACACCCTGGCGTATGCGCAATATGCCCCTGCTTCCTCAGCTCAGTCAAATTAATTCACTTTGCTGCGCTTTTTATCGAGCAAATCGCGCGCAAATGTTGACAGAATCAATAAAAATATAATTTGCTGTGATTTGGCTCAAAGGGAAATGCAAACTCCTCCCCGCCCCGCACTCCTCGACAAAGCCCGCTCTCAGGCACTAATGCACTCACTACTGCCGGAAATCGTCAGTTTGATGGCAGCCGGCAGGCAGGCAGGGGAAGTAAACACTTCTGTGCACAATCATGTAAACAAACAGGCGACAGCGGGGACAGACAACAGGCGAATGCCGCATGCGTCTGCTAGAGCGTTAAAAAATTATTGCCAAACAACAACGACAACAACAACAACGATGACAACAAACAGCGATGAACATACAGATACAGACATGTTGCAGTCAATCACGGGCGGGTGCGAGTGCACAGGCGACGAAAGTTGCCAGTCAACGAAGCGAACGTAGGCAAACACAGCGACACACACACACACACACTCACGCACACACCGACACGTAGTACATAGTTGACAGGAAGGAAACTGCAAGGCGCGAAGGCGTTTTGTGCATTTCCCTTGTTGTTTCTGCTTGAAATGATTTTTTCGCTGCTGCTGCTGCGGATGATGTTGCCTCTCTATGTTGCCTCATGGAACATAACGAGCCGCACACCACGCAATAACATATTTTTTTAAAGTTTTTTATTCTTTTTTTTCCCCATTTTTTGCAACGCGTCGGCCGTTTGAGTTGTGCACGTTGTCAGCGTCGTTTGCTTTTGAGCCAAAAGTGTTGCCATAACGAGCGTAAAATGGCGGCAAAAGGACGCTGAGGACGAGGGCGCTGCCAAAGACAACAAGCGGCGTGTTCTAAAACAAACACAGGCCAACGTTGGCGTCTCTGTGTGTGTATGTGTATGAAAAAATAACGAAGTAAAAATTGAAACTAAAATAAAGCCATGTTTGCCTCACAAATTGTTACGTGCGCCTGCCTCTGCCTGTGCCTGTGCCACTACCTCAGTCTCCACCTCTGCGTCGGCTTTTGGCTCAAACTGAAAATGTATTTATTTAAAGTTGCAAGTTGTTGCATAAGTTAATGCAACGCTGCTGCACCTGAACTGAAAGTCATTGCCAGAGTCACGGCTGCCGCTCCTCTTCCGCTGCTGTCTCAGTCTTATGGCTGGCAAATTTGTTGGTTAAATGTTATAAACATATTAAAATATATATATAAAGTCCAGTTTGAAAATTGGCCAACGCAAGCTGAACTCAACTCAGCAGCTGTGCAAATAAGTGTGTCAATGGTCAGGCATTGAGCCGGGTCAGCTTAACAGGCCAACAATTCCGGGTTCCAGCTGTGCATTCAAATATCTCTGTCCTGCTCACTGTTTGTAATACGGTGTGTGCGTGTGTGCTACAGACCAAACTAGCCAATAAATATACCACAAATTGTATGTAGCCAGTGTCAGACGGAGAATTAGCACTGCATTTGACATTGTATTGAGTTGGTCAAGTTTTTGGTGCAAAGATAAAATGCCAAACCACATGCCATTCAGATGCCGGCCAAAATTCGATTTAAATTGAAATACTTTAGCTGCAAAGTCCGATACTAAGCAACACGCCAGACAGAGCAGACAATTCACAATTCCACACAAAATCACATTCACCACACTCCACGTCAGCATTGCCACAGACAGCTACTTAAGTGCATTTCTTACATAATTTACTGAGGTGATGCATGTAGTTGTAGTTCTAGGTGGCAGATCTAATTAGGCGTCTGTCAACGTCTCATAAAAGTTTCAGCCGCGTTGACTGACTGCCGACAAATTGCAACAACTTGGGTAGCTCAGATTGCACTGACTTTTATGTAGTTAAGTGTGGTCTACTAGGGGGCTCACAAGGATCCCCAGGAAACTCATATGCGAAAGCCCCTGTGATTACGACTTGAGTGACAGTTGTCGTCTGTGCATAACAAATTCAATTTGACAACCCGCAATGGCATTACAACAAACAATCATTAACCGTAATTTATATAATTTGATCATTTGTTGCCTTTAAAGGCAGACACAGCTGCGTCTTCAGCTATTTCATTAAACTTAATAAAATTGATCTTATCACAGGCTTGAACAAATTTGTAATCTTACTGTTCCATATGTTTTTGTCGATTAATAGACTTTCTCCATAAATTGTTGTCGGCCTATATAATAAATTCCGCCAGAAGCTTTACATTATATATTTACATATTTCCTTAAAATACGTTTCTAAGAGCATTTAAAAACTATTGTCACTTTAAGAAGCTTTAAAGAGCTGTTTCAAAACGTGTTAGAGGTCATGCAATAAACAGATATTTTATCTTTTAAGGAAGATATCACAGCTATAAGTTTTCTTAAAATCTTGCTGTTCAATACAATAATTCAATAAATTTTTGTTTCAACATTGTATTTAAAATATTTGACTATCATAAAGGAAAGCTATATTGAAGTATATAACAAATTCGCACAAATTGCGATTGTGCGTAGAGTTTCAAAAGCATTAATATCAGTTTATATTTGCTTCCCTCTAACAGCAGCTTGTTTATATATTGACTTTAGCTGGGCGACACTTTTAAGAAACATTTAATTACAATTACAAACGCTAATGAATTCGTAATATTCTCGCAGCAAAACAAACATTTGCTGGGCGTCACCAGCTCACAAAGGGCCCGGTAATGAGTTAAAGTCGCTGAGCCTGCTGTCAGTTTTCGGCTTGGAGTCGCCCCTGAAATTGTAGGCAATTGTGCAGACTTTTTGACATGAAGAACAGCAACAACAGCGCAAACAACATTGAGCATCAGTAACTGGCAGACAGTCTATCTGGCTGTCTGTCAAGGGGTCGCAAACTCTGTCTCATATATTATGCAATGCGAGTTTTATTGTTTCTGAAAGTTGCAATGAGCCGGTTCATCCGATCGTTTCCCTACCCCAATGCCTGCCGGTGGCCTTGTCCAAGTGCTGTCAAATGCTGGCATCCACCTGCCAGCATCAGTAAGTATCTCTTCCTGTTTTTCGCTTATTGCATTACATTCACCCTTACTTTAATTATACAATAAAATACACATCACAATTATAAAGCAGACAAAAACAACAAAAAATGGTTCTCGCGAAGCGGCTACCGGCTTACAGAGCGATTACGTAACGACAAACTTATTCAAATATTTGATTCGGCTGTGCGTGTGTTTAAATTTTTACTTAAAGAAATCTACAAAAAAAATTAAATCTCTGATCTTTATGGACATACGAGCTTTAAGCTGAAATTCATGTTGCTTAAAGCTTGATGCATTCATGAATCTTACGCCTGAAAACTCAATACGCAAATTTAAGACTTTTCTCGAATCTTTGCAAGACTACTTTAGAACGTGCTGCCATTTATGGCCTAAATTTATGAGTATCGATTGCAGATGCTATGATTAGACTGAGTGTGTAAAGTCTACGTGTGAGCGTGAGCGTGCTGTGTGAATTAAGACAGCTGACATAGAGCAATCGATCGATTCGTAAACTAAATAAACAATTTTAATTGCGTGGCTGCAACCATTCGTGAAGTGAAAGGAGCGGGGTACGACAGGTGGGCTGAAGCACTCGAGCTGAAAACAGCAATAACCTTTTCGGTTTTACAGTTTGAACTTTTCATTATCGATTCGAGTAAATGCCAAGAGGCACGGGCCAATTAGTATGATTTCGAGCTGCGATTACGCAAATCGTTTTTGGGTTGCCCCTGAAAGTATGTGTGAGTGTGTGTGCGTGTGTGTGTGTGTGTATGTGTGAGTGTGTTTGTGCGACGACTTTCGGTTGTATCATTAATAAATGTCGCAGTAAGCCGGCCAGACCAGGTCAGCTCTAGTATGAGTACCAGCTCTGGTCCTAGTTCCCATCTTGAAGGTTCCGCAGGTTGTAGCATAATCCAATCGACCTGGCACACACACGGGCACTCTCTTGGGGCTTGGATAGTACTGGACTGGGCATGGACATGCTTGGCATTAGGATAATGGATGATTACTGGCAAACGTGTGGCATACGGCGTGGCGCCCATTTACATGCAGCAGCAACGTTAGTCAAAGTCATGTTTCGGTTAAGGGTTGCACCAAACGTTCTGCTGGCATCTACACACACGCAAACATTCACTCACACACACACACACACTAATACACCCTTGTAAAGTCAATTTCATGTACAATTTTGTTTGCATACGAGTACAAGACACACACACACACACATGCACCCAGACAGACGGCACTTAGACACACATTTTGGTTCGTCTTATTGCATGCCTTGCAATTTATTTGTCTGTTTCCCCGCGCTGCAACCAAGAAAAATTGTTGCAAACATCACTGAATAAATTTTATGCATTGACATTCATTCGGCCACCCGCCACCCACCTGCCGCTCCTCGATTGTTGCCCCACTGCCGAATATTACAGCGACGCAGACGTCAGGAGTTGCTGCGACAACTACATGTCAAATTG
This sequence comes from Drosophila colorata, assembly GCA_035041545.1. NCBI lineage: Eukaryota > Metazoa > Arthropoda > Insecta > Diptera > Drosophilidae > Drosophila > Drosophila colorata. Next base: position 6,287,209 of record JAWNLD010000656.1, on the reverse strand, counting down.
ACCCAGTTATGCACTGTTGCCACCCCACAATCCACAACCCACCTCACTGCACCGTGTACCCACCCGCCACCAGTTGTCTGCTCTTGCGCTCATTTTTGCGGTGTGTCTGCATGAAAATTTGGTCAATAATTTGTAGAACTGCGCCATAAGCGTGGCGGGCGGGCGGGCAATGCCACCCACTTTAGGCCCCAGACCCGTCCATCAATCATGTTTTCGGTTATTGTTCTTGTTGCTCTTGCTGTTGCTGTTGCTGTTGTTATTGTCCTTGTTATTGTTGCTGTTCGTGTTGTTTAACGTCTGCAATTGCATTGATTTTCAATTTTTTACTTTGCATTATTTGTGTTTACAATTGGTTAACAGCACTTATTGTTTACTTTCGCGCCAATATTTCAATAATTGCTTATTAAAATGCATGTGCTTTAATTTGCTGCATTTTATTGAATCAATAATAAATTTAAATTTAAATGCAACTGTTAACAAGTACTTTAAAGAGATTTAAGAGGAGAAAAAGTTAGTTAAATAGCGAAGAGATCGTACAAATATATTCTCGGATAGCTCTGTTGCAGATTGAAGCTAGCTGAGATTAACGATAAATGCAGATTCTTTAAGTTAGAATAAAGCAGCGTTATATATATTCGAAAGCGAGGTAATTGGGTAAAATATGAATTCTTACAAGATTTCGAATTTTTACAGGATCTAGGATTTTAGTACCTGTTAGTCCAGATACCAATATTTGGGATAAACTGTATCCCTGCCCACAGGAAATAGTATTTCTGCCATTTCTATGATGAATGGGTTTGAAGACAACTGCTAATAGCAGCAGCACCTATTCAGCATATATTTCTTTCAACAAGTACACACACACACACACAAGTGCTCAGCTTCATATGTAAATTCGTAAATTGTTGATTATGTGCTGTAACACAGGTGAGCGGCAGGTGGTTAGTTGAGTGAGCGGGGTTGCGGGTTAGCGGGTTGGCGGTTACCTGGCCGACAGTAAATGCTAATAAATAAGCCAACTGCAACTCCATTTCACCAGCGACCAGGCCTTAATAATGCAAATTGTGCACTGATATGTGAGTAAATAGGCTGGTTCACAATGCACTGAGCTAGTGCGTTTGGGGCAGGTGTCAGGTGTTTAAGCCATTTGCCATTTATCAACTGATTGGGTCAACAAACTGCAGCACTTTGCTACGAAATCAATTCGTTCATAATTAAAGCGAGAGCACGCACACTCAATACACTCTCAAACAAACATAAGCAATTAGCATTGGAATTAACAGCCAACAGACAACAGAAAACGCTTTTAAAGTTTAAAAAGAAAAAAGAAAGAAAAGGAAAAAAGAATAACTAAAAGTCCTGGGGAAAGTCCACACAGTCTGACCAAACAGACCGCATCAAAGCGCCGCATTCATGCGATGGTGCGTATGAGCGATATGTGAGCAGGCGGTAGCTTCTCCAAATGCCACACAGTTTTTTGTGCATGTTTCGTCTTGACACGGTGCTGCACGCTTGGTGCTGCATGCAAACACTCGTCCACATACACATACATGAATACATATATAAAGTAATTCAGTGTTGTTCCAATAAAGTGCTTCATAAATATTTATTGGATTATCGAACGTAACGGACGCACGCTCCAAAGCAGTCGAGAGAAAGTAGTTGCCTGGTCCTGCTACGGTTGGTCCTGGTCCGGGTCCGGGTCTGGGTACGGGTCCTTCTTGTCTGTCCGAACGCACCGAGTGCCATTGCCGTAATGAATATAAAGCAATGAACATTGCAATAAGCTCACGTATGAATAAGTGAGTGCAGTATTGAATGGCACTGGCCAAGAGGGATGAGAGGTTGCCATAAAAGTTATGCCCAATGTCTAAGCGACTGTCTGTCCGAATTTGTCTGCCATGACTGAATGAGTGAGCGAACATAAGTATGAATGAATGCATGACTGCCACAAATCAACTAATAGCTAATGTACTTTAAAGAATGTACGCTCCCATTCACTCCGCCCTCTTCGCGCTCGATGTCATTCTGTGTGAGACTATGGGTTCTTTGGCCCCGCTTAACCAGATAGAATGCGACAAAACTGTTATGGACAATTAATTAAGTGAATGAATGGCGATCCGCAGCTAATTGGACTATCAATTAACACGCCTGAGCCCCAATTATAATATCAATAGCATATAATGTCAATGCAATCGACTTTTCTCTAATTATGAAAGTATTAAATGGATATTTAATTATAAGTTTTAAAGCCTTATTAAAAGTCATCAAATCTCAGGCACAGTTACCCAATTTTGGCATTTTCAATTTGACAGCAGCTGCAGCAACAGCAGCTAATATGAAATTGTATTTATTATTTATATTGACATTAACATTAACAATCCGAATCTGGGCCCTGGGGCTGCACAGGTATTTCGGGTGTAGTCGCATACATATTTTATGGCTCTGTCATTGTTTATATGTATTGTTCAGTATTCATTCACAAGCATATGGGACACAAGTGTGTGTGTGTGTGTGTGTGTGATGTGTGTGTGTGTGTGTGTGTGTATGTGTGTGTGTGTGTAGCATTTTCTTATTGTGAGTTCATTTACACATTTTACAAAAACATTGAAGCGTGTAATTCGAAACTGGAGCTGCTGCTGCTACAAAAGCCAAATAAAACTGATGGCAGTGCTGCAGCTCAAATCGAAACACACACACTCACCCACACATGCACACACACACACACATACACACACCAACACTTATCCGTGTATAATGTATTCATAGAAAATGACAACTGACAAGAGAATCAGACAAATGTAAAGTCTGACTTGCTGAGTTCTGTTTTGCTTAAATTTTTTTTGTATTTCGTTTTGTTTTGCCAACAACGAGACGATCACGAGACTGCTAAGATGACAGCGCGAAATTTAGACAGCTGGCGGGAAAAGATACAACACAAATCACACAAATATCGAATAAGTGACATTGGGTGCAACTGCCAAAGTGGCACGTGGCAAAATCCAACGAACACGACACGAAACTAAATTATAAACTTACTTTGCATACATTCAATTCTTACGACGATTGCAGTATTTCACACGACTGCTGAGTGCAGTCAATGCTTTTGAATCGTTTTATAATCTTTTAACAGCATATTACAGATATTTGTATTTCATATTTTCCAAATGTTTTTCGTATTTTTATTCATTTTATAAAGAATTTCTTTCAAATTTGTAGCTGTCAGAATCCACTCGATCGGACAACTATGAAAATATTAATAATTATCATATTTACATACACAAAAAAAAAATTGTCGTTGGTTCAGTACATGGATTAAGCTGATGTCTCGTCTTTATGTTTGGTATGTCACATTCTTTCAATTTTAAAATACAAATTTTCTATTTCTTTAATTTTTTTTTAATAAGCCATAAGTTTATGCAAACTCTTAAATGCTGCATCATTAAAAATGTTTATTAAAAAGAAAAGGAGGTTCGGTTCGTCACTTTTTTTTTTTGCTGAACTGGTTCGGTTTACAGTGCAGTTTATGATTTGAAAAATATTCAATTCCGGTCTAAAGGCTTTTCAGATCGGTTTGCCTTGAAACGGTTTGCTCCGGCTATCACTAAGATTGGTTTTGTATGATTAATTTTTTTAAATATATCTCTAACAAGCTCAGCAATTCTACATTCAGTTTGTTTAAATTATATAAAAACAGGACCTGAAGCAAAGCGTTTCAAAATATTATTAATTTACTTTTAATACAACTTTAAATTTAAATTTAAAATTTAAAACACTTTAGGATTAAGATAACTTATATCGTGGAAAAAATTGAGTTAAAATGCCTGCGAGGGTATTAAAAAGTCGACGTACTTTTCGTTTAAAAATCGAACTATACGAGCCTCATTGTCTGCAGTTCATAAAGCATTCAGGGGCAAGGCACACAAATTACAAGCGCACTATGCTCAGCATTATGCATACTTTTCAGCAACTTTTGCCGTACTAGGCGAGCCTCTTTCTCCTTTCGCTTGCCACCTCACCCATTGTAAGTGATGCAAGCGACGATAAAAAAGGCAGCAACGAGTATCCAACACAATGCGCTTAGTGGCGTCAATATGGCCGCACAATTCATACATTGTAATATCGATTACGAAGCACTCGAACTCGAAACACGTTACCCACACGGCACACACAGACACACAAACATACAGTACACAATGCACATACAGTTACGAGGCAAGTTTTACCTCATAAATGCCCCACCTGAAGCTCAACTCAGCCACTTGAGCCCAAACGCCGTGTGGTTTGTAGTTGGGCCACGCTGCGTTTACGTATTAATAAAGAGCTGGAGGTGGTGGCGCACATAATTGCAGTCATGAAAAACATTATACTACACACACACACACACATACTCATATATCATACACACCCGTTTAGTCGTCCATTTTATGAGGACATTGTGTGGAGAGACTTATTCGGCTCAATCTACCACAAACCACAGTCTGGCCGGGCGCATTGATTGATTATATCATTGCCGATTGAACGCTTGAGTAATTGTTGTTGATTTAATAATTTATTGCGGTCACAATTATTTAAATTGTTTAACAAAGAACATTCCACAAATGGGGGGGACTTAAAGCTGCATTTGCTTTTGCTGTTGCAATGACATCATTCGCCTTTAAACGGCCATCGATCGGGCAAGGAATACGAGTACTTTCCAAATGGAATTCATTGCAGGACGACTTATCTACACATTGCTTTGTTAAATCTGCTTAGCGGCAGCAGCAAAGAAAAAAACAAATGGCTGGCTGGAAGGTGAGAAGCAGGCAGTCACAAAGCTGCATTAAAACCAACTAACAATCGCACACGCTGGAGTAGGTGCAGCAAAAATGATTCATGATTTGTATGCAGCCAGACGAAGGAATGCAAAGTGAAAGGACCTTTGTGCGCCGCACTCAGCAACAAAAGCTGTGAAGGATATGGACGGTTTGCTCGAACAGAAAAGCAAATATTGTTAGACTTGTGTTGCAAAAGGTCTAAAAAGAAAGCGCAAAAAAAAAAAAAAATAGACGCGCGCAGGTAACTAAGCAAGGAACAGCAAAACAACAGGAACAACATGGTAGCAGAGGAAGAAACAGTTAAGAAACAGCAAAAAAAAAAAAAAAAAAGAAACGAAAAAAAAATGTCAAGGTAAAACTAACTAACTGGCGCCTGGCGAGGCGTAGCAGCGGAAACGGAAATGGCAACGCCGAACGAACGAATTAAATAAAAGAACGCAACAACTACAACGAGTGACTTTATTTCAGTCGTATTGCAATAGTTTTCATTGATAAGCAACGCGAACTCCAATAAAGTGAAATAAAAAACTGCTGCGCTATAAATGGGCTTGTAATTAGAGTGTAAAAGAGCGACAGGCGCAAAGTTCGAACTGTCGTTCAAAAGTAATTAAAAAGTTCGCTGCAAAGCAAAAGAGAAATAAGGCGACATTTCGCGATTGCGAGCAAACAAAGTTTTCCACAGATTTCTCAAGTTGTTTAGAGCAAGAGTTGAATGCATTTAAGCCGTTATTTAATTTATCAGAAAAAACGGATTGCACAGCACGCCCCACCAATTGCCAGCTGAACTAAATGAAAATTTGCCATTAGCCCAAAAGCAAATGAGTGCTGCCAAATGCATTGTTTTCGTGTATTTATGTTGGAGTAGTTTATGCTAAAATTCCACAAATAGTGGCAACAGCCACAGCAACAGCAATAGCAACGGCAACAACAAGGCCAACGAATTGCCTAAGCGGCACACACAAAACGAGTACAGGACGAAATGTGACAGCAACAGCAACACAGATACTCGAGGGGAGGGCCAGAGACAGGCGGCGGCACCGGTGGCATGTGCAATGGAACGCAATATTTAGTGCCATTTACCAGAAAAAGCTGCCAGCCTATGTGTACAACACCCAATCAGTGGGTGTGTATTGGTGTGTGTATTTTGGGCTTGTGTGCCCGGGTAATCACGTCATTATCACGTGAAATTTCGGCATTAACGTAAATTTACGATTTGCACATGAGCACAAGCGCAAGAACCACAAAAAACCAAAAAAAAAATGAAAAAATAAAGTAAAAATAAAAATATATGTATATAAAACTACTAACGCGTAGTCTCAGTCTCAGTTTTAGTTTCCGTCTAGCTAGCTGCTAGCAGCCTGGCTGCCTGCGACGCACATAAACTCACATTAAATGCGATTGCCAATTTATTTACTAAGTGAACGGCAACGAGCCGAGGCCGAGGTCGAAGTGTGGTGAGGGGGGTGACATGCGAGCGCGGACAGGCGGCGCAGGTCGAGGCAGCCAGGTGGCAAAAGGTGGCACAAAAAGAAGCGCAAGCGGTAGAACGAGCGCAGCTGGCTCAAAACTTGGCTCAAATTTTAGAGCGGAAATAGTGCTGTTGTTCTTGTTCTTTATGTTGTTGTTGTTGTTGGTTGAAAGAAATTGAAGCAGCGCCCAAAAAGTTGTTGCAAAGGCTGTGCCACAAAACACAGCACACACACACTCACATAGAGTTAAAGCGAATGTTGGCAAGTTTTATGCATACAATTAACGAGTGTGGCACACCTCCCATATAGGCAACTATATATGTATATATATAACATACGTATACATTGTTTGGCTTAGCGCTCAGCTGTCGAGAGCAAGTGCTGAACCACATTAACCCATTAGGCTTAAACTGTAAGTAGTCGCCGCAATCGGAGAGGCGAGGCGGCTGCCTTTCTTTTACTTCACTGACTCGCTGGCTGACTGCTTGGCTGTGTGTCCTTGTGTCTCAGTTGTTGGTGTTGCGCTTTTCGCTTTGCTCTACAATTTTCCAACACATTTGCCAAATTAAATTATATGGCATATGCAGCAGCACAGCATCATCAGCAGCAACAACATCAAGCACAAATCTTTGGCACTCGTTTGTGATTTTTTGTTTGCTTGTTTTTTTTTCTGGCTTAAATCATATGAAAATCACGCTCGACTGACTCTGCTGACACTCAATGATTTACACGCTGTGCGCTGGCTTCTTGTTTGTTGTTTCACTTGGCACTGGCTCCACGATCAGCCACGTTCACATCCACATCCACATCCACGTCCGCGTCTTGGACTTTGACACGCACACACGACTACGCGACTTCGAGGGCTGGCGGTTCGACGTCGCCTGTGGCTCGCACGGCGCACCAATCAGTGTTTTTGGGGTCCAGGCCGGGTCATAATTCATTTGCATCAATTGAGGTATAAGGGACACTCACATATGCTTTGACGAGTACTCGAGTATTCGTATTTCTGTTCGCACGCGTACGTAGCCAGCTTGCCATTGGCCGCGCGTCCGTTCCACACGAGTGTTAGTCGCAAACTGTTTGTCCTTATGCCCATTGTCAGGACTCCCGGCTTCGTGCCACACGACCGTTCGCCCAACATCGGCAGTGTGTCGCTCGTGTCGGCACTTCGGCAAAATTGCGCCCTCGTGCGCTGAGAGGAGAGCCTGTCGCATTTGGCGCCAAATTTGTTGTGTGTAGAGTTGCGCACAGTGGCCCTCAAACTGTACATGCCGCAAGAGGGCATAGATATATATAAATATATATATGTCACAATTATGTTTAGCACACATATTTTTCAATAAACTCCCAATGCATTGAGCTACATTTGAATGCAATTCGATTTCTACTTCGATTTCATTCCGCGCAATATTTCAAATGCAATCAATTAAGAGCAGCTTCAGGAATTACCGGAGCCAAATGGAAGTGAGCAGCAAGTGCGCTAATATGCTTTGCTCATGAATCAATTACAATTACGACTCGCTGCTCTCGAATGTGTGTCAAGTGGTGCAATCAACGGATCCCCAACCTGCCCCACGAGGCGCAATCACTCTCACGCCCACCCACACGCACACAAATACAGGTGGCCAAGTGGAGACTATGCAACCGGAGTGAGCACGAAGACCAAGAGAGTCGCAGAATGGGAGAACGAGAGAGCGGCACTGCAATTATCCGTTTTGTTTTGATATCGGATTCGTAGCGTAGGCCGCAACGTTAGAAAAGCTTCTCATGTTGGCCTAGGACTCTGGCTGCGTGCGAGTAAAGCTCACGACGGCCGCAGCGACGCGTGGCATCGTCCAATAAAAATTACGTATACGCTGCGAGCGCCCGAAGCGTCCGAATTGTGCGGCACGAGCCTTGCGGTAATTGGCAAAAAATTTACGTACTCTGGCGAATATTGTAGCTGCCGCCAGCCTGTCAGCTAGCCAGCCGCTTGCCACCTTTCACCTGCAGCCTGCACCCGTTCTGTGGCCAACGGCCAGCTCCTCAAGTTTGAGTACCAGCGACCCATAAAACAATGAGCTCGAGCTTGCCTTCGGGGGTGGCAGGTGCGCCCCCCCAGAAATTGGCGCCGGCAAGAACTTCAGGCTTGAACCCAGACTTGGACACTGGCACGCGGCATGTCAACGTGTCGCCAACGCAATAAATCCACAAAGCCCGGCCGCTGAACGCACGACTGACCCGTAAGAGCTAAAACCCACCCAGTCACCCACACAATCTGCCACCCACAGCCCAATCGGCTTTCATAATGACGCATAGTTGCACGTAGCAGGCGGATTTGCTTTTTGGGCGGCGCATGAGGGCACGCTATAATTATCGCACGAAATCAAAGTATAGCCCCCCTTTAAGCCTTGCCCAAGCCAGCCCCTAGAGCGATAACCGAGCGGCATGGCAACGTCTGTCGCATTAACGACTTCCTTTTGAATCCATTTGCGAATCTGAATTTGGCTTCAATATCAGTTATAATTATTTTAATGCAATAATAATAAAGATATAATTAACTGGCAAGCCAACTGCGCCTGCCAATGCTAATTTATAAGTACTCACGATACTGGGCCAGGTGTTCACAGTGAAAGTTGCCAAACTTACCTGCAAGACAATAATGAAAAATTTGTATTAGTTATGAAATTAATAATACACCAACTACTTGTCGGTATTAGGGAACAATTTTTTTTTTAATAATACTTAACTTTCAACAACTTATTAATACAATAAACGTTAGTGACATATTTAAATACATAATATATATTTGTATTTTAATTTATTTATTTTAATTTATGTGCCAACGGGCTCTTAATAAATTCTTTCCTAGTTTTGAACTCCTTGCCGAGCATCAGTTTTATTAATATTGTACAATCTTAACTTTAATTGTCTAAATTTGCATGAATAGATTTTACAAGAAAGGTCCGTTATCTTCAGGGTGAGCCGATTTTGTGATATTTCTATTATTTAAACATATCGAGGCCGTAGTAATAATCCTTCTTACCACCGTATTTAATTTAAATTCATTTAAATATTAAGTAAGAGCTGTGCAAGATCTTAAATTCTTTTACATTCATATCTTGCTTTGGACAATGCAAATAAGTAAAAGAATCCCCATCTACTATTCAAACCGGAAATGCTCTTACGAAACAAGTGGTGGCGAAATGAAAATGCGCTTCCGTTTTGGCGGCCAACATCAAAGCTGAGCTAACAAAATAAGAAACGCAACACAGCCACACACACACAAGCCCAGTAGGTATAACAGGGGGAACAGATGAAACAAAAGAAAGAAATAAACTAAACTTCAATCGATTGTGTGCAAAAATAAAACAAATTTTTGTAATAAACAAAGTGAATAAAATGAATGCAGAGACACATTGCAGAACAGCAGCAGACACTCTACGTGGAGCTTGAAGAGAAGAAAAGCACAACACACACATGGCCACAACACACAACTACAGACAACTGACTACAAAAATTTGTTTGCTTTGAAGTACAAAGCGTTTTAGTAAGTTTTGTGTGGTGCAGGTGGCAGCACCGCCGCCCTATGGCAACACGCGGCAAACAGCTGCTGAAATTGAATTTGGAGCCAGGCTAAAACACCACGGGACGCCACGCCACAGATGAATACGTGAGAATTGCTTATTTCGCGAAAATTAAAAAACATCAGACGCAAGCAACACTCACAAACACACTCACCATAGGACAGACACGTAGCATATACATATACATATACATATATATACACATAACATATATATATATATATATATATATATAATAGCTGCATATCTTGGGGCTTGGAGCAGAAATCTTAACGCAACTGTGACAGTTGCAGGCACTTGAGTGCCCTCTTACCCCGCGCTCCAGTGGGCAGCGGTTTGTTGCCTTGCAGAAGGCACATAATTAGAAGCGGCCAACAACAACAACTGGCAGCTTGGCTAGCCGAGCACTTGGCGCCTCGCCGAGAACAACCAGGAAGCAGTGACAACAATGCGTATCCATGTCAGCGTCAGTCAAGACAATTGCACTCAGTCACTCAGTCACTTAGTCAAGTGAAGCAAAACTTTAAAACTTTACCACGCCATCCGGTGCTCAGCTAATTGACGCATAGCCAACACATGTCCCAACTCCAAAACCCCTGGCCGACACAATGCTGAAACCCAAAAGCCGAGCACATTCAAGTCCCTACGTTCTTTGGGCCTTTTCTTCGGGTGATGCATCAAATTGTGTGCGGCCCATGTTGAAAATGTTAATTTCCAGCTATAAACACACACGAGGCACCCCATTGAAAAGGACACACAAAGCAAATTGTGTGCACTTGGCCCAGGTACAAGGCGAGCGGCTCAAATGAACACCTTTCAATAAGGCCAACTCATCAGAAGCTAGTCGGAGTCAACCAGCTGAAAGGTAACATTGGGCAATTTCTTTCGGATCTATGCAACGAATGGTTACGGTCAGAGGACACGTATAATGGAGCGGCAGTTAGCTGCCTCAAAAAGGGACGCACAGTGTAGAGTGAACAACAATCAAGTACAACCCGTTGCGTATACGCTTTATTAACACATTGAAAGACACACACTCTCACAAACACACATACTTTGCCTGGGGACTTGTAACCGGAAGGAGCCTAAGCAGAAAATTCATTTAAATAAAATTTTAATCGTATTGTTCAGGGAGCCCAGGCAAGTGAAATCGTTGCTAAAAAGGTTCAATTCACTGGGGAGCCAAATGGGCTATTGAATAATTTTTATAGCCTAATGAGCTGCCGCACTATTCAAGTGTAAACACACGTTTGCAATTATTTGATGGAAGTTTTGACAGCAACTAAACCAATGACACTAGCTCGGAATTGCACTTTACCATGCGGATTTTATTTTGTTTATTTAAAAAAATATAAGCACATAAATCTAAATGCACATTAATATTACTATATGTATTACAATGTGAATGCTTTTTCGAAAGCACATTAAAGCTTTTGAAAAGCGTTTATGTGACGGCTAACAAACTTTGACTTGCAGGTTGATTTAAAAGCTCTTAAATAGCTTTTGTGTGTGCTTAATACCTTATGCTAACAGATTGAAAAAATGACAATTAACTATACTTGATAACTTAATAAACTTTATAGAATTTAAAGTTTTTTAAAGAATTTCAATTTTGCTTTAACAATTTAAGCACTTAAAAGCCTTACTTAAAGAACTTTTCAGCCGGGTTAATGTGCTTTATAAGCCAATATCATTGGTTTGACACATGTTGTGGGCGCAGCGTTCAAAATGCAGCAGGCAAGTTGAAGAGAACCGGTACAAAAAACAGCTATTTGTACCTTTCCACCACTTCACATACTCATCTGGGAACACACACACACTCGCAGGCAGCTATTCAGCCAGTCAGCCACTTGGGTCGGGTCTGTGGATCGCGCTTGGGGTAAATTACTTGACAGAACGCATGAATTCAAAACATTTGCCAACACCAAAAGCCGTCAGTTTCAGGCCAGGACGAGCCCAGGCCATGACAGAGCAACTCTAGCATTCACGCTCACACACACACACACACACAAGAGTTGGGCGTCTGGGCCGTCTAGTCGCATTGTCTGTAACTGTGAGTGTGACGAAGTGCTGTCTGTGTTTGTGTATATGTGTGTGTGTGTGTGTTGTCTGCTTCCGTTCATAACTTGACTCGACTCGACTCTTGTCGCCTCAAGTTGACTTGACGGACGTGGCTTATTGTTTCATTTTGGGCTGCCGCCTCTGCTTATGACTGAAAACGCATACAATAGCAATTTATCATGACTTAATTGTGTGTGGGCGTGTGTATGCCTGTGTGTGCAGTGTACTTGTCAGTGGCGTGTCAAGAAAACTTAAATGTACTTAGTTTGTTGCACGTTCAAGTTGGGTCGAATTCAGCTTTCGCTTTTCATCTGCCAGCTGCCAGGGTCTGTTGTCTCGTTGTCTCGCTCGCTCCTTAGCCTCTTTAAGCCTATTGCAATTTACTTGCGGCTGACAATTGACAAAAACTTGGATTGACACTTTCCATATTCTCTTGGCTCTATTTCACATTTTAGCGGCATATTTCATGCACGCGGATAAAAAGCTATTAAAGCCCAAAAAAAATACAAAAAAAAGTAGACAGCGCTAGTAAACGACAGCTGTCTTCAACTGCAGCCCCAGTACATAAATCTTGCGCCTGAAATGTCAGCCCAGGCACAAAGACCCTGAAAAGGACAAGAGGGACAAAAAAGGAAAAAAAATAAAAATAAAAAAAATAGTTCCACACTCGCGCAGTGATAAAAAGTCGCGGCGTGCTGCTTTTATGTGGCACTGTACCCAGAGCTGTAACTGTAACTGTAACTATAACGCTCTTCGCTCGTAACTGTCTGGCATTTCTTAAGCCCGCAGATTAACTCGGGCTCGTCGCGGGGTCTCCAACTGTCGGTGGCTCGCGCGGTTTTTGGCCTCGTCAAGTCAAATTGCAAATTGCATATTCAAATGCGCGCGGCTTTTTCTAGTCTGCGGCTGTCTCTTGTACAAATAGCAAAGATTTGCGCATGCAGCGCAAAAATAAATGCAAATGGAAAATGGGAAATGGCAAATGGAAAATGCTTGACAGGCGCAGCGCAAATGTTTTGGTCCTAAATTGAAATTAAATTCGTCTCGTCGTGCCCCTGGGCAACGCTGCACAATCATATGGAACTGCTTACATGACTCATATCTGAGATCTGACCCCAAAATATACAAATGCATGCAAATGTCTCGATGCGCCTGCCGGCTCGCGCCCCCCGCATTCCCAGCTCCACTCTGGCCCGCGCTGTGCCATCGTCTTAGCTGCTAAGAAATGCGCCCAAAAAAAAAAAAAAAAAAAAACAGGAAAGCCGACAGCTCAACATAGCCGAAAGCGGCCAACAGACAGAAGACACTAATGCTGATATGACTTCATCTCAAAAGGCGACATGGCAGCAGCAGCAGCCGTGGGATCAAAAGGAGCAGGTGCAGCAGGAGGAGAGCTCTAGCGATTGCGCAATATGTGGGCGCCATTCTAGGACTCGATGTTTGTGCGGCTGGTGCATGGAGTGTACGCTAATGATTCTACTCATTTTCTTGGTCCCAGTCAATTTAATATTCTCAGCGCACCAACAGCAACAACAGCAACCACGACAGCGACAGCGACAAGGATAACAAAGTCGGCCAAGGGGCCAGGCCGTATGGCAGGCAGTGGCAAAAGGCAATGCCAGTACCAGTTTGAGTTCCAGTTTTCAGTGCAGATGCAGCTCGGCTCGAGTCAACTCGAGTCGGCTCCCGGGCTGGCAGCCACTGAACCACTGATGACAACTTAAGAATGTCATTAAATTCTCATACAGCACACAAAAGCTGCATGTGCTTCATGGCGAAAGAATTGCCACGAGGATTTTAGGGACAATTTAAGTAGCACGGATTTAGAGACAGCATCAGCGCCCGCAAACTACAACAAATTACAACAACGACAACAGCAGCAGCAGCAGCGACAACGTTGACAACATGAAGAAACATGAAGAACAACAACAAATGCAACCAGGAGAACAAGAGTAACCACAGAAGAAGGATGCGGCATGTTGTATGTGGAATAGCAAACAGTTGTCTCTCTGCCTCTTCTGCTTACCCACTCGATTCGTGTTTTGGGCCGAAAGCAGGAAAAAGAAAAAAAGATTACTTAGTTGCAACTGCAAAGTAAAAGCAAAAACACAAAAAACCAGAAATTGCTTGCATCAAGCTGAGAAAAGAAAATGGAAAAAGAAAAGAAACGTATTGCTGCGGGACGCTTTCTTTTTGCTTTCATTTGTGGCACAACTTTTTCTAAGCATATTCCCAACGACATGTGCAACGCATTCGCATTCAAAAAGTCTATTTCCCGTGCAATTGCAACAATGCTGTGCGGCCGTAATTGCGTGTGTCTGCCTGTGTGTGTGAGGGTGAGTGTGGGTGCGAGTGTGACTGAGCATGTTCGTGCAGCAGCTTCTTTGTTCCCCGTGTTCCCCTTCTTCTTCTTCTGTTTCTTGTTCGTGTGCTTCTTGTCCTGGCTCGCCTTTGGGCGCAAAAGAAAACAAATGAGTGGCGGCTGTCGACTGCAAATGTGGGTGGCATGAGGTTTTGTTGCCACCCGACGAGCTGGCGGCTTATTTAGTATGCAAGTTTGTGGGCGACTTCAACTAACCAAAGTTATACATACAAACATTTACACATACATATAACAAACACTTGCACACACACATAAGCTAAGCATTTATTTTTTTTTGTTTGCCGAATTCAAAAGCTGCTTGCAATTGAATAATTTGTTTACAGAAAATATTTTGTTCGGTATTTTTACCCTTCAATAAGAATCTAGGCATGTCATATCTCTATCAATCGCCAGCAAAATAAGCGTTCTAATAATAAATAGCAACTGGCACTGGTATGCAGATATTTTGCATTGTCTTTTACACATTTTCTCTTAAAAATGAATTTTATTTTTTATTCAATAATGGTAAATAATAAATAAATAAAAGGTAAATAAAATTTTGGGATGTTTAATTTTTAAACTGTATTACCCTTAAATATGTTTAGAGGTTGAACACAAAACAAATTTCGTTGTTAGAAATTTGATTCTATTTAAAGAATACGTAATTAAACAATTCTGAGGTCAAACCATGAACAGAAGGTAATTTCTGATAATTATAGCCTAAGTTTTGATGGGTTCTAAAAGTGAAGAAATATTAAAAATATATTAAAGTTACCTAAGGTATCGATAGCTAAAAGAAATTGAGCACAAGTTAGCTTTATGAAAATGTAAAGCTTTTTAAAACAAAAAGCAATAGCACTTACTGACAGCAATTTCAGATATAAACAAACATAGTGTGGATATGGCCAGTTCGGCTCAAAAGATGTGGTTACAGTTGCTGCTGCTGCATCTGCCTCTACTGTTGCAGTCGAACGACATTTCTTGGTAATTTCTATTTGCTTATGCGATAAGCAATTGCAATCGGCCAACGCATGTCAAATGCAACATAAGCCGAAGGAAAACTCCTGTCAGAGGACTGCCACGTATCGAACGCTTATTGACGACAGCCCACAAAGTCAATGCGTGACAGCGGGCATTTATATTAGACATTAAAAGGAAACAGTAGAACGCATTTGAAATGCTCAACATGTCGCACAGCAGGAGCTGCAACAGGAGCAGGAGCAGGATCGGGAGCTGGAGCAGGAGCAGGAGCAGAAGTAAAAACGGAAGCTGGATAGCTAAAGGACGGCAGCTATTGTTGATTGCACATAAAAATATTTATAAAATGCAGATTGCAAATGTAAAATGTGTTGCAGCCGGTCTATATGCAACTTGGCAAGCTTCAGATAATGCCATGTGGCTTGTTCCTGCTCCTGTGCCAGAACCTGCTCCAGTTGCTGCTGCTGGGGTATTTGTTAA
Organism: Drosophila colorata; assembly: GCA_035041545.1. Lineage (NCBI taxonomy): Eukaryota > Metazoa > Arthropoda > Insecta > Diptera > Drosophilidae > Drosophila > Drosophila colorata. The sequence continues at coordinate 6,271,476 of JAWNLD010000656.1, read as the reverse complement.
GGTTTATTTATTTATGCATATTGATTAGTTGTGCACGGAATGGACGCATCGAGTTGTTAGCCACGCCCAGGGGCCAACGATACATTCCGGTGTTGTTACCGCAGCAATTGCCAATGTAATTGAAAGCACACAGATACACACGCACACACACGCACTTGAAGATAAATGCCTGTGTAGGCCCTGTGGCAGCGGCAATGGCCGTGTTTTTGTTTTTTCTTCCTGTTCGCACCGCGATTTTCATTTTATTTCGCAAAAGAATTTTTTTCATTTCACACATGATTTCTGATTGCCAGCCTAATGCGCCAGACAACGATGACTGCGACGGACGGCAGGGGAGGCAGCAGGGAGCGAAACAGTGAAAGCGAAAACCTCGAGAAATACGAGAACTCAGATAAACGAAAGTGAAAGCAACGAAAAAAAATTGCATGTAATGAATAAATTTGGAGTCAAGCAGGTGAGGAAGGGCATGGGGAGGGGCCGGGGGACGGGGTACGGGGGCAAACGCAGTGAAAATGAGCCTGGAAAAACGTGTAATGGAATTGCTGTTGCGTTGAATTTTTCAATTTCATTCAATTTAGAGTCAACGACGCTGATGCCACCGCAGCGCACGCAGGAAATTTTTAAAGTGGTTGAGTGCGGCGGTCGGGTGGTGCATGGAGTGGCCAGGGGCGTGGCGCGGAGCAAAGTTTTTAGCGGAAATGTAGCAATTTGTATGCTGCGCCTAAACGAATTTTAACGATATGTGAAATGATATTCGACTCGGGCACTGATCAAAAATGCGTTCGCATTGTGGGTTAGGTGCCACAGCCACGCCCACCCACACGAACACATGCGTGTGTTTCTATGTGTGTCTGCGGCTCTTTACGTAATTTCACCTTTCGGCAAATTGCCCTCCCGAAAGCTCATTAAAAAGTCAACGTATGGCGTTCAGGCTCTTAAACTTGTAATGCTATAAGACAGCCGGAGAGGTGGGGGGAGGGCTGTGGTCTGGGCCGGGGCATAGGGGAGACGTGACGGCCAATATGCAGGCCATTCCGGAATATGGCCAGCCAATTCACACACAACACACTCTGGCAACGCTGCGTGACAGCCACAAACAAGCTGGCAGCTCAAATGGGCTTAAGACGAGCACAAGGACGAGCCCAGTTGCGGGACGAATGCTGCGGCATGTTGCCCATGGCCACAGCACCACAAGCACCCACCAACTCCCACTAGCACTGGCGGCGGGGGCAACTTTGTTTTTGCTTTGAGTTGTCGCCACAAACTGTAAAGTGTCAACAACTTGTAATCACCACGGCAGGCAGGCAGGCAGGCAGCCAAGCAGGCAGACGTAGGCGCTGCGGGGTGGCAAACGTATCGCCCAGCAGCAGCAGCCTACACTTGGTCACATTTTAACACCTGCTCGTTATCAACTTTTGCTGGATGTGCAAAAACAAAAACCACTTGCATAGTAAAAAAATTAAAAAAAAAACCAGTTGCAACACCAAAAACTTTCTTTTCGCACTATACTATATACATACATATATATTTTATATATATATATATCATTTTTTGGTTACGTTTTGGCTTTGGCCCAAAACCTGTCAGCCCTGTCCAGAATTATGTCAAAGTTGTGGCACACGAAAAATGAGCAGAAACAGAAGGCAACGAACGAAGGCCATGTAAAAACTGCATAAAACAAATGCCATAAAGTTGCAACTGTGGAGGGGGGGATGGGTGTTACACGGCTGGGCGTTGAGCTGTGGCTCATTAGTGTTGTCAGCTTTGCTTGCTGAAAGCCAAACGTGGCGACTCTGTCATTGGCATGCGGTGTAGGCCCAAAACACACACTCACACTCACTGTCAACACTTTTCCCCTTTCGATATATTTTGGGACATATTCTAAATATGTCAGTTTCACTTGTCTGCTGTCAGCAAATGAGAGAATAAACAATCGAATATGCATTCATCATTCCATTAGCACATTTAATATGAACTCATTTGATATTTAGCAAACACATATTGGGAATAGCTATTATTAATTACATTATAAATTTGTCAGTGATAGTGGGTGTCAATTTTAGTACATGATTTGGCATATTTGGGGACTTTAAGGAAGTCTATTTTTCTATCAAAAGTCACCTCATAAATTACAAAAATTGCGCCATGGAAAGTTCCAAAATAAATTAGAAAATAAATGTATCTGCGTATGGTATATAACACTTTTATTCCATTGAAGTCTGTAACTCTTATTGATGTTGATCAAGAATATACATACTTTATTGAGTCGGAGGTGGTCAGACACTTGTACAACAAGTAAGAACGTTACAGACGGGTGTAGCCGACTGCGCAATACTCGTTCACGGTCTTAATTATTATTGTTATTTTGGAAAAATTTAGATTTAGAGGTCACCACCAATCTATATACCAAGTTTGGTGACTCTTGCTTTAAAATTGTAGGAAGCGTGCACGCGTTACCGATTTGTGCTTTCCAGTAATATATATTCCAAATATGCTGACTCTAGTTCAAAACCTTTGGGAGATATATATATTTCCGTCTTTTTTTTTTTGGCTTGGGCGCTGGGGGACGCTTTAGTGGGCGTGGCCGGGATGTCAAGGTCGCAATTTTTGAGCGAGGTCACCAGCAATCCACATACCAAATTTAGTAACTCTTGCTTTAATTGTGTGAAATATGCACCTTTTATCGATTGGCGATTTGAGGTGTATCGACATGATATCGATTTGCCAGTCTCCTAGTGGGCGTGGCTCAAAAATCTTAACATTTTGTCTGAACCAAATAACTAAAAATATATATCCAAAGTTTCAAGTCGCTAGTTACGTTCATCCGGACAGACGGACGGACAGACGGACGGACAACATGACGGACATTGCACAAACCCAATATACTAGTTTCACTTCGTGAACGAGAATAAAGACTATTATACCCTTTTCTCCCCACTTTTAATAGGTCATTCGAATTGTGTGTCTGAACATGTTCGTTTTTAAGTCGGTTTGCAGGCTTTCACTCAAACGTTAAAAATCTAAACACTTATCCGATATGTCGGTTATATGACAAAATTTGGGTTAGGGAAATAGCTCCCAAATTGATGCGCAACGAAATTGCAAAATCAAGCAAAAATATTTGCAGTGAAGAATGTGCGATGGAATGGGGCATAGATAAATTAAGTGCGCTGCTGCCCCTTGCCATCCCCAACCCCTGTTACTGCTGTAAACTGTAGAGTGAATACGAAATAACGAAAGCGAAATCGAATCGAATTTTATCTGTTTAGCATATTTGGCGGTGGCAGCGGCAACGACAACAACAACAAGTAAAGGCGCAAACGACTGCCAAGGGATCCCCGAGAGAAAGGCATAAAACAATTTAGATTCAATGCGAAGGATGTGCGTTTTGCTATAGTCAAGGATATAGCGAAGGATACACAATATTCGAAATACGATATGCATACGCCATGGAGGCCGAAGCGGCGATAAATGTGCAAATTTCCTCAAGGCTCGACTGATTAAATGCCACTGAAAACATAAATTGCCACTGAAAACAACATTAGCCGAGGGAGGCTAAGCACACACACACACACACACACATTGGAACACACACGAACATACACAGAGCCAGCCGCTTTTGACCTTAATTTGAATAAATATTCAAACATACTCGTACACGCAGAGATTATGCGACTGGCAAACTATATCGTGAATAGTGGATCGGGGCTAAGTTGGTTCTTGGGCCTGTGTTGTGGCAGGAAGCGACTTCTAAGCAAATAATATTACCATATTGACCGTTGCCTGCCACTGCCACTGCCACTGCCACTGATTCTCTGTTGTTGCCACTAATTACTTGGCACACAAAACGCAAATGTCGACTAAATAATACGTTACGCATACGCCGTGTGTTACCCATGGCTGCAGCCATCGACACGAAATATCTTCATAATAAAAGCAATAATAGAAAAATGGAAAATGCAAACGGAATTTACGAAAGAAAAAAAAGAAAACACGCCCAGGGCGCTGGCCTCTAGCGACTCAAACCTGCGTTGTCTGCTTTGATTAATGATCGCCCACTTCAGGAATCGGTAGTTGGCGTCAGGTCATGTCCTGAACGGACAGACGTCAAACGTCGAACACTTTATTCGCTGAAAGTCGAGACGAAAGTGTCGAAAAGTGAGCAATCACTGCGAATGTGACGCGTCCAGCGGCAAGCACGCAATTTACTTATTACCCATTAATGGCCAAACAGCAACAACAATAACAACAACAATGCAAGGACCACCACCAGCTGGTTGACAATGTCAGAAAACGTGTTGGGCAATCGATCAAAGCCGCAATCCAGTGAGCTGAAGGCCGCAGCGGCCCAATCGGCCGCTTCATTAAACGCGACTGAGGATGACAAATCATGTCGTTGACAATACTCGCACAGGACAACAGTCAACAATGACGCAAGGACATTGAAATAAGCGCTGCCCATGTCGCCTGTCTGCCTGACTAGCTGCCTAACTGACTGCTTGACTGCCTGCCAAATGACGGAGCTGCTCTGAAACGCAGTTAACAATATTTTAAACGCGTAACTCCAGACGAATTTCAAGACCCAAACCCATGCATAGCCTAGCCAGCTAAGAATTGTTCGGGCACACGCAAATATAATTAAGCACGGCCCAAACGCACAAGAAATAAAAAATGAAAATATAAAAAGAGCGAGCACAACACGCCAACTCATACCGCCGTGCAGTCGACTTCCGGCGAGCGCAGACGACAACTGGGCGGAGTCGACATTCATCGCTTAAGTCTAATGACATTAGCTAAAGCTGGAAGTTAATAGATTAGATTAATCATGACATAAAAACAATCAAAGCGCTTATATATTTAACCAACTTTTAATGTGATTTCCAGGCTGTGATTTACAACTAACAAACATTAAACCTCTTCAAAAACATGTGAAAATATCTTTGAATTTTAAAATAGCTTTCAAAGCTCACGAAAGTTAAATCATAAATGAATCCTTGTAAGTGTTAATGCACTTTGAGAATAAACGAAATCAGCAAGATTTCAAGTTGCTAAACAAAAAACAAAATAAACTAAATCGTATAGTTAAGTTTAAGCTAATGTCATTGATTGTGGAGGCGCTTGCATTAGCAGCGGGTGCTTTTTAGAATCGCGTGGATTTCGTTTATTATTCAAGTGCGGCTGCGATTGTCGCACTAACTAAATTATGCACCTAAGTGCATTTTCAAATATTTTAGTACACTGCAATCGAAAGCCTCCAAGAAATGCGCAATTAAAAATTGAGAAGCCTCGCTAAAAATCATGTCATAAATTTCAATGGGTAAACAAAAGCAGCTTTTATAAAAACTTTTAGCACGACATGGGCAAATTAACCAACTAGCTGAGTCTTATAAAGTGGACGTACTTAAGGGATATAGTATAGAGTATGGGTATTGATATAGGGTATTAAGCAATACTCCTGAGAAAGTAGCCTTTTAGGTGCATTGAACTGCAGTGCTGGCCAACGCGCAAACTTTAAGGAGCACATGGAGTTTTGAAGCATTGGCCTGGCTCAACAAATGCTGATTATCATTATATTTTATGAACTTTGCTGGCGCAATGTGTACGAAATGGCCACGCGGAGGCCTTGGACCACATGGCACAAGAAACCCAAAGAAGGCGCCAAATTATGCCGCGTTTTTCTATGCGTAGGCTTTAAAGGCAAGAGATATCTTTGAAAAAACAACACCAAACTAGTAAGAACGTTGCAGTCGGGTGTAACCGAATGCGCAATACTCGTTCACAGTATAATAACAACTTAAAACAGTCGAAAACGGTCATAAATTTGACTAGTTTTTTATTTGGAAAAATATCGAGTTATGTTATTCGTGAGGGCGGAAGCGGGCGTGACCGAAATTTGGTGACTCTTGCACTTAAATTGTGGAAGATATTAATATTTGTGGTTTACCCGCCCTCTAGATAAATGGATTTGATTAATATGCCACGCCCCCAGTGGTCATCAAAAATCTGTCTGCAAAAAAAATCGTAATTCTTTATTTGATGCGAGTATTTTCCACATGCGTTTATTTTCCAAGTTTCAAATCTCTAGCTTCAATAGCAGCAAAAAAAATTGCATTCATGCGAACAGCCGAACAGACAGCAAGAAGGACATTGCCCAAACCCTATACACCCTTTTCGCTTCGAGAACGAGTGTAAAAAGAAAAGGAAAGACACCAGTTGGAAGTTGCCATTTGTTCCCCTGCCCCCCACAGTGCGGGGGCTGTGTCTGGTGGGTGGCACGGGCTCACGGGTTTAAGCAAATTGCCATAATGAACCCTTTTTTCACTCTTTTGGCTGGCAGGCTGGCGGGCTGGCAGGCTGACTGGCTTGACGCCTTGCCAATTTGGTGTAGGCATGCCAGCTATGCGCTTGCCAAGGAAACGTAGCCGGAGAAAACACAAACATAAAGTGACGGTGGGCGTGGCAAGGGCAGGGGGCAGGGGGTAGGTGCGGCGACTCACAGCCTTGATGCGTTTGCCTTTTCGGCGTTAAAATGAAATCTATAAAAATAAGTGTGGCATGTTCTACGCCATTTTTTTTGCTCGTGCTCAAGCTGTTGTGGGTCTGTTTGTGGGCCAGTGTGGTTGTGTGTGTGTGGGTGTGGCATGGGTTGTGTTTTTTTTTTGGGGAATGGGGTGGTGGGGGGGCAACAGCCTGGCAGCCTCGGCATTTAACCAGCTCACTTTTGGGTTATTAAATGATGAAGCAGTTTGCCGTTAATGACTGCCAAAATGGCAATGCCGTCGCTCGCTGGCAGGCTTTGCGCTGGTTCGGGATAGCTCGAGACAAGCTCGGTCGATGGGTCGGCCAGCTCTTTGGGTTTATTGAGCCTCTAAAACGTTACCATTTACCAGTTACCAGCGCACAGTGTCTTGCCTTTGCCTTTGCCATTGCCTTTGCGTTTGCCGGGGTCTCGGCCTCAACTTGTCTGCCATGTCAGTTTGTTTAATGAGGGTAAAATTAGCGCTGTCTCAAGCTTATTAGCCCCACTTGAGACTTTGGTTAATGCTACTCACTTTATGGCGCGACTTCTCTTTGATTCGGTCTCAATTTAAAGCGACTTAATTGTTTTGATTTATCACAGCCATTGCTGGTTCAGCTATTGGCATGCATAATGCTGAGAAATTGATTTTGTCAGTCTTTTGATTAACATAAATGAAATGGATCAAGTGCGCCTCAAGGGATTGCCAAGTGGGTAGCGTCCTGTAGTGTAGTGGACATTATTTGCATTCGATAAGCGTTGACAATCATTTTCTGCCACTTGACTCAATTCAGCTTCGCTCGCCGCCGCTCGACTGGGTCGCCTTGGCTTCGTTATGGCAACGACGCTGTGCTTGTCGCAAAGGAGAGTTATGGCCCCGGCTGAGTTACGGGTCGCTGTGAATCAAGGTAATGACGTGCACTTTGATTTGCGTGTGTCATAAGGGTCACACACATTTGCTTTGCATTGCGCAGTCCCCGACACGCAAATGGCGAATGTGCTTAATTTCTTAGCACACTTTTTGGGGCTGCGAGGCGCAAGAAATCAAACACAAACTCCCCAACCCCCGCTGCCCCTTTAGCCCAACGACAATTCTTTGTTGGCGCCACCATACGCTTTATATGCAAATAAAACTAAGGACGGAGGCGCCACTTGACCACTTGGTGGCGACTTGCCGGAGCGTGCTGTGATTCCTCACGCGACGCCGACTGCGACTCCCGGAGGTGTGTTTGAAAGACTGAAAGTGGGTGAGTGGGTGGGTTTGGTGGCTTGGTCTCCTGCAGCGCTTTCGCATGTAGTAATAATTCCGTAAGGGCTTTTCGTATATGTATGTATGTAGGTATATGGTGGATGATTGTTGTGGCAGGTGACTCGGTGACTTTCTGATTTTGTTGCTTTTGCTGCTTAATAAGAAACGTACGTCACGCAATATAATTAAGATAAACATAATTATAGTTTGCTGTTTGCTGTTGGTTTTTTCCACCCTGTGCGACTTTCTTTTCTAATTTTTAATGGAAGCGTTGTAAAAGTTATGTTGGTTACAATAATAACGTATTCCGAGGCAATAACTTTTATTCAAATGTGCCCATTTAATGTCTTTAATATCAAATCAATGGCGGTAAGCTCTTTAGAACTTTAATCAAGATAAATTGACACATGAACACACCATTTTCTTAAACTGTATACCATTGATTTTTAATTAGTTTAGCTAACATTTTTACAATTACCCAAAACCCAAATTTCCAATTATATGATAAATTTGAATTCTCACTTAACGTTTGTCTGTTATAAAGTCAAAACGATGAGTGTCGATAAGTCTTCGATAGGTTTGCTAGCTAGTGGTGGATCACATTTGTGCACTGTGGAGTAAATTGCCCTTAGCGGAGTCGCATTTAGCTGTGACTTACACCAAAATACCGTGGAAATTCACTCGAAATATTCCCTTCGTTCAAAGCGTGCACCCGCTAGGTTACATGGGGTTAAGTTATATTTTCGTTAAGTTAGTAAATTCGCTAAGTATCGCTTGCAACCAAAAAGTTGCTTATATTCTGTTCGCGCACCCCAAAACTTTGGTTGTTGCACTTGCTATGAAAAAGCTCAAGGGGGTTGCTGTCTAACTTAACGCACAGTTGCAGAGCCCCAACACAGTGTTTCTGAAACCTCAACAGATAATTGAATTTCGAAATGAAGTTTGCAAATGGCCATTGAACAAAAAACCTCAAAAAACATGTATACTATATGCACAATTAAATTATCATCTGTCAGAGATTTCATTCTGTTTAATCAGGACAAAAATGTTCGCGCAAAAATCGTTAAACGACAAATATGATTAATTAATTGGTCGCTCTTTTCCGCATATTTCGCATGCCGAATTTCAATTAAAGAAGTGCCATTAATAATGCGAATGGGTCTGGTAAAAAACAGGCACAAATATAAATAAATAAATATGTGTATACATACATACATACAACTCACCTAAATAAAAAATGCCAATAATCACGGTTATCGGTTTCAGCATGTTGTCATCAGTTGTTGAACAAAGTTTACCTCAAGCGCACCCTTTACCTGAAAAATGAAAGAAACACAAAAATTAAATCAAATGGAAGATAGGCTTAATATTAATTAAAAAATAACCATTTGGAAAGGAAGTTGAATAATATGCACCTGCAAATAAATATTTACAGTTTGAATTTGTGCAATCAAATGGAAATCATGAAAAACAAACTAAATTTTTTTTTTTTGATCCAATATCAAACCATTCTCTGCCCAGACAAATGTCTGACATTTGCGACAAATGCACTAAAAATTATGCGCATTTTTAACAGGCAAATGCTAAACAGTCGAGCCAAGGAGCACTTCGGAGTGCACTTTACCGCAAAAGATAAAATGGCACTGCAGCATTCAATCAAAATGTGTGAGAACCTCGGCTTGTGTATTCATTAAATAGATTTATGGATAAAACAAAGTCAAAATAATGTATAAATATACGGTGAACTCTCGAGCAATAAACGTTGCAAAATGAGGACTGAAGGTTCGAATTTTATTTTTATTTTTGTTTGATGACAAATATAATTAAACAAACAACTTGTCTGTAATTACAATATGTTAATTTTTCACTTTTACAATTAGATGCTCTAGTTGAAAGTACTCGACTATGAAATACATGTAAATTCTAGAATCTACCTTTGTGCTTGAAATCCAATCTTTATTTTAATAATTATAAAAATAAACAAAAATAAATACATAAATAAATGTTTGCTTTAGCCACAGGCCACAGCGGCCAGTGCTATTACAAAAAAACTTAGATTGATAGTTTATAACTATATCCGAAACTTTAAATAATAATAATAATCATTTACATAATTACTTGATTAATTTACATATTGGCTGGCCTGTTATTGTTGTTGTATTTGTGATAATTAATGAGCTGACTTATTGATTTAAATTCTTGAAATTGTATTTTATATGCAAATGCTAATGAATGCATTGAACCATTGAAGCATGAAGCGAAAAAAACGGTAAATCCGACATGCTGCTGAAATGGGGGAAATGCTCGCGAAGCATCAAAATTCATATATATATATATATATGAATATACAATCTGGCGATAATTAATGCACATTGACAATTAGAGCCCCAAGTGCAATTATCGTAATATTATGCTGCAATATTAGCTGAATTTAATTAAAATAAGATGGGAATGGTCATCTTCGTGGAGTCGCAGATTAAAGATCCTTGAAGATAGGTAATATAATATTTATGAAGTACTAGTTTTGTATATGACTTATACACTCAATTTTATTTTTATGCGGTAGATGCGTTCCACAGAAAACCGCTTTAAAAAGTCACTTATATGGTAAAAATAGAATTGCGTTCAATTTTTTTAAAAATAAAAGCACTTTTTGAAGAAACGAAGAGTTAAAAATTTTCGATAAATTCAATATTAGTAGATCTTTGTCCTTTTGCTAAGCAATCTAAAATGTAATTTTAATTTCTAAAGAAATTTCTTTTCGACACTGATTCCTTTTTTCCATCGTAAAAAAAAAAGTTTTAAAAAAAATTAATCTTTTTAATTAACCAAACATTGGTTTTACACAACGAAAGCATTAGCTCCAATGATAAATTTTTCTTACAAAAATATTGAGCATACCTAAGGTGCGCTTTTGTATTAAATTTTCTGTATAGAACAAATATTTAAAAAGGGGAATCCCATACAAAAAGCACGGGCAAAAAACGCATAACTTCGAAATCTTGTAGAAAAATGCACATAAAAATCGTATGACAAAAAAACCGCATTAGAAAAGTTCGCATAAAAAGAGAATTGAGTGTATGTAAGTCGATAGCGTTGTGAAGCTTTTAATTGCCGAGATTTGGAAAGGTATCTTTAAAAGAAAATTAAAGTTTTGTACATGAAATTCTGTGCTTGCGACCAACAGTTCCTGTGTAATAGTAATTTGTGGACATGTGGACCTTTAATTTGGATTTAAAAGTGAGAGACATGTTTCCACAGATTTGCACAGACAGACTATGTATGAGGTCGAAGATTTATGAGGTCGAAGATTTTTCTTCCACAAAATAATAATATCCTCAGCACTCGTTTAAATTGTACCCTTTAATAAAATTAGTGCTAGTCATAGCCAAAACCTTCAATCCCGACTCTGGTATTATCACATGCTTTAAGGTCCTGCATCTTTGGGTGCGTGAGAATTTCCACACAGCTGAGCTCATTAATTTGTTGCTGGCCACCCCTTCCGCCGACCCAATGGACTTGGTTATAATAACACGCAATTCATCTTGCCTTTTCGCACATTTACAACCAGCTCAACACAAACTCAACTTGACTCAACTCTTTTCTCCCATTCTCCAGCTTTCGGACAGCTTATTGTTGATGGAAAGCACTGCAAACAGAGGGAAACCTGCGCAAGAAATCAAAAAAAAAAAAAGATCACCTTTTTATGTACAGCCAACATCCAAGTGATTAAGAGGGTAACGTTGGCTTTTCATAAATTTGCATTTAATACTCGGCACAACAATGGGTTGCATAGGCTCCGCTTGCGAACTAAGAGACACGTATACGAAATATGCTGACCTCAGCTCTAATAAGCAGCTTGTTTTTGCTACTGCCGCCGCAGACAATAATAAATAAGTTTTGCACAAATCTGTTGTTAAGGCAAAAACAGGGGCAACAGCAGCAGTGCCAACAACAACAGAAACAGGAACTCCTGCCGTATGCCACAAGTGGTACAAAAGTCAAGCACTCTAGTCAACAAAAAACACAGGCAAAAGGCAGTTTTCAGATTCGCAGGACATGAGGACTACAACTGTGGACGATGCCTGTTCAGACAAGCGAGACAATTGAAGCCGCTGCAGGTGAACAAATTCGGACGCCGATCCTAAATCAAATCAAACCACACACGGCACAAAAGGATAAAAAAGAACAACGACAAAATACCCTTGCAGGCATATGGCAACAAACGTACATTTCTATGGGACTTATATGCTATAATATTGCGTTGTGGATTAAACTTAATATTTAATGTGGACATAATAGCCAGCAATTCAAGCTTTGAACATCACTATTACGTTGCCCCGTTCGAGGTGACCTGTTAGGTTACATAAAAAAGAATATTTAAATTTAAATGTTTGTAAATATTTATTTTATGATAGCGTTTAATAAAACGGTTATGATTAATATTTTAATTTAATATTAAGAGCAAATAAAATGACTGCAAATATGTTATAATAAATGTAATATACACATTAAAAATATAAATAATTATATTGATGTTAATCTATAGACATAATAGCCACAGATCAAAGAGCATAGGTTCAGGGCTTGCAACAATGGCTGGCTTTTAGGTGCAGTTCGTAAATTCTGGATAATTCTGGAAAACATCGACTTATTATTTATATGAAAATATATCGTTGCTTACTTAACTTCCTGCCTATTCTACACATAAGCAGTCTCTGAGGTCAGGCAATCTATATATTTCGGATAAAAATGGAACTATTTACTGAAAATAAACAAAACCAGTTTAAATGAAAAGAAAAGTTCGATTCGGGTTCAAGATTGGCTTACTTTATGGGCAGCTAGTTCGGTTTCGAACCCGGAATTTTGGTTCGGTTTAGGTCCGATTTGCAGTCTTGATTGAAATATGTTATAAAAACTGACGAAACATTCGATAACAACATTTTCCTACTAAGGGAAAGGAATAGGGGTCAACCCCAAGTGGCTCAAAGTAGATGCACACACACACACACACACACACAAGCACACAGATTTTCATATTGACACACATCGTTAGAGACAAACACACTGTGCTGTGCGCTCGACCTTATTGAATTATCACGCTCGGTTTGCACTTTGGTTTTTGCCAAATTCAAATGAGCGCAAATTGATTTGGAATTGTCCCTGCATGAATGCATTGCATGTGTGTGTGTGTGTATGTTTACTCAGTCAGACCAAAATGCATTTATGGCACTGCGTAAATCAATTTAGCTGTAAACGCCGCTTAATGCATAAACCATGTTAGCTAACGTTTAAAATTAACTTTGGCCAACTGCAAATACAAAATATATTTACAGTGCCAATGAAATGTACGCGTCATCAAATGCCCTGACTGATTTCTACATCTATATAACGGGTCGTTTGTGGGTCAACGTGGAGGGGCCTCCTCTATCGGCAGTTAACTATTTCGGTTCAATTTGCGGTTCTATTACCAAAACCATTGGCACATGCTCAGGCCCAGGCATGTCTCGATTCCGGACCAAGTTTAGCTGTCAAAGTCTGCGACAGGATGACCCACACATTGGCCACATGCTCATGAGTGTGCGTGAGGGTGTGCCCGCTCGGACCACACGCATCAGTGGCGCACTCACGTCGCCAATGCCATTTTGGTTGGCCAAAAATACGCCCCGTATGCCAATTTAGGTTAGGTTAGTGGTGGCATAGAAGGGGGCGGGGTGTACGGGCAGAACGCATTACGCCCAATGTCACACAGCCAGATACGTGCTGAGAACATGCCCACCGGAATGCAAAAGCCGTCAGCAGAAAAAGTATCTATGCCGCAGAAAACGTCCTTTACCCACGGTGCACCCTTGGGTAGATAGATGATGCTCGAGGTACAGCTCAGTATTAGGTGTACAGACCATGTTCGTGCCACTCAGCGAGCAGCTGCGTCAAGAACTGGATTCGTGGCATCGCGGCCTGTCTGCTGTGCTTATGGCCTGGTGCTGTCAATGCGCAACAGCAACAGTAACAACAGCAGTAACAACAGCAGCAACAACAACAGCAACAACAACAGCAACAACAACTGCACGTACTGCGAAGGTGCCGCTCGCATGGCTGCAAAATTAACTCAAGCATTTAAATTCAACATTAATTAGATTAAGTCTGCAGTCTGTTTGCTCAGGCAAAGGGCGGGGCACGAAGGTTCAGTTCTGCGACGGTTGACTTAACTTTTTAGTCGCATATACTTCACATTTATTTGGTTAACTCTAATTGCATAGTTACTTATTTAATTAACAACCAAATGTTTGCGACAAGTTAAATTTGAATTCTCTTCTTTCATATTCTCATAAATATTTCTAATTAAATACCATCTACTGATAAATGGGGAGTTCCATTCAAATGGTAAACACATTGAAAAACAACAACTTTGAGCAAAATATGCCAGCTCAACATTCCACATAAGCCCTTCAATTTTCTAAATTACCTTTAGTTCGAGATTCATAAGCCAAGTGAGCGAGGGGAAATGGAATTCTTTGTTCCTCGGCTAGGAAAATCGAATGCGTTCAATTTTCATTCACCCTAAAGTCAAATATTGCAAAATGTTCAGCAGCGGCTTAGGCAGCAGAGTAAAGTGAGTAAAACTAATCTAGTTGGTCGACTAGAGAATACCCTGTCAGTGTAAAGTAACTGTCGAAATAGAAATATAAATTTAAATATATATTTAAGTTTAAATATATTACAAATTCGAACATATTAAAAATATTTCCACTATATAGCCTTTTCGTATTTTTCTATCTGTTACATACTTTTGCAGAATTGTGATAATCCCCAATTTATCCATCAATAATGAGAGCAGGGTATACAAAAAACCAGGCCAACAACTTTTATGAGTATTGTGGCAAAAATTAGCTTGCCGAAAATCCAGCTAGCTGAAACAGCTGCCAGCCATGTTATGTACACACACACGCCCACACTTTCACACATAAGAGTGTGTGTGTGTGCTGCTCAAATAGCAGCACGTAAACAACAGGGCGTATGATGAAGCGCCCCTGCACTCGCTTTGAACAACTGTCAGAAAGTTTACAACTTGTTTTTCTGTGTTTTTTTTTTGTCGATGCTCTTTGGCACGCTCCTTTGCTGTGTTGATTCGATTAAAACGTCAACAGTAGCAGCAGAAAAAGCAGCAGCAGCAACAGTAGCAACAGCAAATGGCAGCAAAAACAATTCACAGACGCCCCCAATTCGACTTTATTATCACAGCAGCATATACGGGCGTGTGCGTGTGCGTTTGTGTATGTGTGTCATGGCCTTGTCATATCCATCTCGATGCCTTGCAAAGTTGTCACACCACATATTATTTGACTTCTATTTTGCCATCATTTGCTGTATATTTTCGTTGTCTTTCCGTCGTTTTGCAACTGTTTTGCACTGTTAGGCCGCCAAACAGCAGCCCCGAATTGTGCCCCTCCCGCCGCTACTCTTGCGAGGGTTATGCATGTATATGACAGCCTTTTTGACATTTTGTCACAGCCGCAGGGCAGAGGTTGTCGCAGGGCAGAACAATGTCCTCGTCCTGTCATGTCGTTTGATCTTTTATTGCGTTTGTTTTACGACCCGCCGTAAATCCCCTTTAAATTGCAAATTCTTTATGTTCGAATTTTCAGCACCCTTACCGCTCCCTCCACCTCCTTCATCGCACCTAATCCATTCGTTCGTTTGCACGCACTTTATGAGCGTGTGTTTGTGCCACACTTGCTTGTGTGTGTGAGTGTGTGTGTGTGTCTGTTTTGTATGTGTATTTATTTGTGCATCCGACTTTCTTCTTTTATTTATTTTTCATTTTTTTTGCTTCTACCGAGAGTGAAAGCATTCTTGCTCCTATCGCTTGATATTTTACAACTGCCACGCCCATGTCATGCTCTCAGCCGCCTGCCTTTATGGGCATGCGTTCGCATTGAAGAGTTTGTCACTCTGACGGATGCGTGATAAAAATTTATTGAATCGAAAACAATAAATATTTGATTTGATTCATTTCACAGCGCGACACTTCATTCTCTGTCCGCCTATGTGTGTGTGTGTGTGTGTGTGTGCCCCTCATCATTGAATTCAATTGATTTCGTGCCATGTCCACTGAGGTAATTGAAAAGAAAACAATATACGAAATTTAAGAGCTGCGGCCGTGAGAAAATGAGCTCAAAATAAATTGTTAATAAGAATAAAATAATTTAAAAGATATGTGTTAAAGATATTGTAGTTGTTCTGGCACCAAGAGCAGTAAAATGTTAAATAATTATTAAATATTTAAAAATGTATTGATTTAAAAGAGATATATATATGTATATTTACTGTTATTGTTGTTTTTCTTCCTCTTATGGCACCAGCAGCAGTGAAATGCTCATTCATTATGAAATATGTAGGTATTTTCTGAAAAGGATGCATACTTTTTGGGGCCTCCTTAAATTACATCTTGTCGTTAGCTTCATTTGCAGCTCATAAATGAGGCCCGGCCGGGTCAAAGTAAAGGATGTGAAAATGCCTCAATGAAGAGGCTAAATCCCTGGCATTCGGACGCCCATTACAACTGCAAATGAACCCGTAAACCCATTTAAGCAATGCCCGAAACACGAAAACTTCAGCGACAACTTTGTGGGCGAACAAGCGTCCAGCCTTTCTGATTATTGCTCAACACTTGAAAACTTTTTTTTTGCCTTTTTGCGCAGGAGTTAAGTTGCAGGGCAGCTGAAGGGATGTGAGTTTAATTTGCCACGGCTTACTTACTACTTACTTTTTAGGGATAAGGTATAGGATGGGGGGACAAGGACGTTTGGGCATAGCAACAAAAAGTCGTGGGCGCAACTTTGAATAACAGATAAAAATGTTACGTGCCTGGGCGCACGCTTCCTTCTATTTCGCTTTCAGTGTTGTTGTCAAGTTGAATGAAGAAATATTTCTGTTATCGCAGTAAAAAGATGTTTCGTGCTCTGCGTGTTTACCTTGCCATTGTTGCTATTTTCTGTAGCTATTGTTGGCGTTGTTGTTGTTGCTTTGCTGACGGGCAACGTCAAAGTAGCGTTAGCTGAAATTTTCGGTAGACAGCGACTAAGCAACAACCTTGGCAAAATTTCTATAGCATTCAAATGCACTAAGCTCAAATGCTTTAAAAAGCAAATGGAATTCCTTTTTGTGCAGGATACGCCAGCAATAGCAGCTGCTAAAAGAAAATGCAGAATAAAGCCATAGTTGGCACTGGGTGCATAGACAAGACCACTGCAAATTGTGTCCAGCTAGCTGAGTTTCCACCCACTCGGGCTATAAACAAAAGCATGTTGAGTGTTTGTGGTCGAGTCCTTCGCCTGATTTCCATGCGCATAGACCTTTGTGCAGTTTGCCCTTTGCCTGTTTTGCCTTAGCGCCCCCGGTCCATCCACAAACCTTTGTGCCAACATCATCAACAAATCGTCAATAACACTTGACACTCGTTTCGGTTTCGTCCTCCATGCCGCAGAGACCCTTCTACTGTCCTGGGCTGCTCAACCGCCATGAACTTTCTAAGAAATTACTTTTTCGGTTGCAGATAAACGCTGGGCTGTCCGTTTATCTGTCTGGCCGTCTGTTTGTCTGTTTCTCTGACTGCCTGTGGTGCTGCTGTAGGTGAACGCATTACCAGCTCCGTTGCGGGCTTTCCTTTACGCTCCGGCATTGTCGTCTGTCAACTTGCCACACGCATTGCGACCAGCCATCCGGGCATTGAAGCAGCTGTCTGTAACTGTGGAAACGGCCACGGTTAACCGAAACCTGACCCACCAGTCAGGACCGTGACGAGCCCAAGTAGTGTCAACATCTTTGGCCTTGAACAAATTGCCGGTCGTGCCCTTTAAAATTGATAAAGCGCCCTGGCGCATGGCCAAACGAGACCGCAACGTGCAACGAATCAAAAAAATGTCAAATATAATCAAAATCGGAGACGTAAACTTTTTTCACTTTAATTATTTGTTTCCATGTTTGCGATTTTGCTTTTCGCTTTCGTTTTTGGTTTCTTTTTCGGTTCTATTTTTTAACTTTATCTTCCGTCTTGTCATTCTTTTGTTTGCTTTGCTGATTTCGCTGTTGGTTATTTTTATTTTCCTGTCGTTGGCAGCATTTCCATTCAACGTTTTCCATTTGTGTAGAATCAACAGTCAAAGAATGTTTGAAATTCTGCAGGCGTTTTTCACGTATTTTTCACTTGCATTTGTATGTGTGTGGCTAAAATGGATGAGTTGCTTGACTGGTTTTTTTGTATTTGTTTTGGTTCTGTGGTTTGGGCACATATTATCCTGCCAATGGCACATGTATGTTAATGTCTATTGTCCCTGTCCCTGTCCCTCTCCCGGCCCGTAGCCCTGTCTCCGCCTTTGTCTGCGTCTCGATAGTGACACTCATATCCGTGAAATGCAAATGTATGCGTGCCGCTTGAACATTATGAATAATTCCGGTTAAGATTCCATTTCTGCCATTTGCCGTTTATTTTCATTCGCATTTCCATTGTCTGTTCTCCGCTTTCTACCTGCGCGCATAAGTAGTTAGTTGTTGCTTGTTATGCGACTTGTTTTGCGCTTGTTCTTATTTCTGTTCATATTTTTGTTCCTGTTCTGTCTCTGTTGTACACACTTTCATTGCCACTGTAGTTCATTCTCGTTACTTGACGTGAGCTCCAGCATTTATTATGCAAAACGTGAAATAACAAAAGCAGAACAAACAGTCCCGACAGCCTGCATTGGCATTAGTCCTTACCCTCCACACACAACGCTCCCCTCCACCACCTCCAGTCACACCCACAACCTGTGTGTGATTAAGCCAACTAACCCAACGGAACAACGGAAGAGCGGAACACATGCATTTCTCATTATTTCCGCAAATTTTGAATGTTAATGAACGGATGCTGATAAAAGCTATTTGTGCACTTGACTGATGACAAAGTGGGCCAATTTGACCCAGTTGTCGGACTCAATTCGAGGACTTTTGTCGGCCACTTCAAAGCGTCAAATTAATGACCAGCCATTAAATCACACACAACGCAACAAATGACAAAAACTAAATCCAATAGCGTGACCAATGCTCTATCAACCACTTGCCAAGGCTGTCACCCAACGGCAAACATTGATGGCATATGTGTATATTAGTTGTACGGTAAGATGATGATATATGGCCCACAGGTAACACTAGACAGCCACATTTGATGGATTTTTTTGTGTAGTTTAAGGTGTGAGTTAATGGGCTAGAATATTTAATTACATACCCATGTATTTATCGATAACTGTAACCTTGATATGTATATAACAAATGGTACGTTAATATTATGATGATAATAAGTTAAAGTATGATCTTAATAAATACCTTTTAATCATATTCATTGATTATTAATAACAACAAATTTTGTAATGCCCTTTTAGTAATTATCGTTAAATATAAAAAAACCGCCAAACTACCTCTTACATTTTTAGCTGCGAGCCACCTTTCTATGCGATTCTCATCGCTCTCGAGCTATTTTGTGCCTTTTCTTTTAATATTACACGGTTGCTACAACTTTATGTTTTACTAACTCTAGGTCTCTCGCCCAATCTCACTCAGCTCTTCACTAAACTAACATCAAATTTTATAACTCTTACTTGCATATATGAAAATAGCATAGAAATGCGATCAGCGATTGTGTTGCCTAGTGTAATGGGTGTGTCTGGTACAAGCAGGAAGAAGACATGAATAATAATAGCAAATGATGAAAATTCGTGTGATTCATTTATCAGCATCATTACAATCATCAGAACCACCTTTTCTTCAGTGTTGGCCAAATGTATTGTGAATTATTTTCTATCAAAGGACGCTTAATTATACTAAGTGACGCCAGTGCGGCAATGATGTCGTTGATGGCCAACAAGACTACAATTAATAATAATGCCATACGCCCCATTGTTCCTGGAGTGTGTTTATGTGTGTGTTTGTGTGTGTCAAATGACCACATGGATAATTGAAAATTAATTATGTTGACATATTTGGAAAGTGATTGTTAAGATGGCGGCGGCGCGTTGATGATGCCGCAACATATAATTTTGGAATCATACCAAACAATCCCCCAGACCCAAAAGCGTCTACGTCAGGCGGGGAACTGGCCTATGCCAATGGCAAATTGCCTGGCTCTGTGGCGTTTTAATAGATGCCTGTCATGTGGCCATTTATTTGGTCAGCGACGACGTTGAAAGGAGTCGGTAGTCCTGACTGGTCCGACCTTGTGGGCGTTTTTATTTAGCCGGCGCACGACAGAAAGCATTTGGCTATAATTAGTTGAAGTTGCGGACTTTAAAGGCTGGTTTTGATCTATTCGATGGGCACTTGACTGACTGTGCGCTTCAGCAAATATTAACTTGAGCATTACAGTTGAGCTATTTAATACAAGGGATGCAGGATGCAAATGCTAAATTGCACAACAACACAGGGCGGAAGGATACTGGCCAAATGTTACGACCACTTGGGTGTTTGTGTGTGAGTGGGTAAACATAAAGACGGAAATGTAAAAGCACCAACTGCCAACTTGCAAGAGTAACCAGCAACAGCAGCAGCAGGAGCAACAACAACAATGAGCTGCAGCAGCAACAGCAACAACTGAAAACATTAAGACAAATGGCAGCAGCCGTTGTATAAATAAAAAAAAAAATAAAAAAGCAACTGCCATGGAATGGGCGAATGCAAAAGGCAAAATAATAATTTCTAAAGAGCAGAAGTTACGTTTGCATAAATAATGGCAGTTTTGTTCCCATTCTGTGTGCATAAAAAATGCATTTTAGCTTTTGAGACAAAACGCTTTAAAGCCACGTTGTCCGAGCCTACAAAGCAGAAACCGCACAAAAAGTGAAGTAAAATTCAAGAATATGTTACATTTAATATGCGCCTAAAAAACAGTGTTGTTTACTTTTCAGCCGAGAGGAAAATGTAAACTGGTTGTTAAGTATCCTTAACGCATGATTGCCAAAATTTTAAAGTAAATATCAGTAAGTTTCAAATCAATTTGTTTTTATTTATTTTTATTTCTAGCTTAATTAAATATAAAAATAATAAAAAAAAACTGTCAAATATCGTTTGCTAACTACCGCCAAATGCACTTTTAAAAATAATACAACATTTTATAAATTATACAAATTGCTGTGCAACGTTCTCATTATGTGATCTCTGGCCTTAAATGCAGACATGCCAGACAAACAACCATTCAAACGTTGCTAACAAAAGATAGGAGAAAAATAAATATAAAATGGAATAGAATTATAAATAAAAATGAAAAACAAGTCTTAATAACCCGTTTCATTTTGGCCGGCTCTTAAAGCACCGCATTTTGACACAAACGCGCAAATGTCACGCAAACGTTGTTTAAGTTCAGTGCAATGTGCTGGAACTCAAACCGCACACAGACAGCTTATACACACATACACACACACATATATATGCATATGTACACCTGTAGTCGCAGCGATACCCACTCGATCCGGATACGGATCCATGACGGTGACGCTATCAGGCGGAAGTGGCACATGTCACGCTCCACGCTGCCTGCTCATTCAATTGCGATGTGTTTGTGAATACGAAAGACTCAAAAGAATTCACATCCGTTGGGCCATAACGCGGCAATTATGGCTGAATAGTTTTCAGTCGTATGTGGCCGCTCTGTGCTCATGTGTGTGTAAGTTTAATGTAAGTGCAATTAACATTTATGATTACACAACAGCAACAACAACCACAACAACAGCAATACCCTAGCGCTCACTATAAATATTTAACAATAGTTTACAGCTTCGACTTGGAGCTTTACGAATTATTTTCTGGGTGCGTTCGCATAGTAATAATTATGTGGGTTAAACGGTTCCCCAATGGCGGAGGCGTGATGTGTACGCTACCAGAAGCAGTCAGGCAACCCACACAAAACACACACACATACACTTGCACATAGACAACTAAATTCGAGCATGACCGGGGCCACGGGGCAACCGTGCCGGTATTTCCTTTTTAAAGCGTAATTCCATTTCAGGCTGGCTGCCTGGCTTTTATGTAGGCGCTGCCTGTCATTCACCGAGTGGTTGACTATCTGACGTCATCAGCAGATATCATGTAAAGGGGTTAAGTGGCTGTCCCTACTTTGCCTTATACCCACTTTTCATTAGTAAATAAAAATCAATAAGCGACCAAAACGCAAGACAGCAAACAAAGATACTCTTAAGCCAAATTCCATGACAGACTATGCCAACAATTTATTTACTTCATCCTATATAAATAGACGACATTTTCTATGTTTGTCTTCTTTAGTTATGTCAGGAAAAAAAGCTACCTACAGGTTGGTGACGATTTAATACCCTTGCACACAAATGAGTTTTATTGACCATAAAAGTTGATATTTCATGGAATCAATAATGGCTTCTGCAATGCGCTACCCATTTCAGCTTAAATTATAATAATAACGTATTTTAAAGCAATAAAAAATGATTTCTTAAATAATTGCTAATCGTGATATTATTGATAGTTCATTGCAAGGGCATACAAATATAGATTTATACGTTTTTCCCTATTCTACAATTTAAGTTTAATATATATTTAATCAAATATTTGAACATTGTAAACAGGTTCTTATATAGTATGTCTGAAGTACATCAACATACGTTTTGTAGGGTTTATTAGTTGAAGTTCGTTATTGCTAGTTATTGCCTTTGGGTCATTGTCGTCTTGTCAATTGTTTTAGTAAGCCTCCGATTATTATTCCCAGCTGGAGCCTTGCCGCAGTGGTTGTCAACATTGTTGTGACATTTCATATTGGCTGGCTTGACAGCGAAAACATTTCAATTGCAGTCAGACCAACGCACGACATCAACTCAGTTTAACTGTTGATATTTCCCAAATTCAATTTACTGCATGGCTACACTGCGTATGCGCAATATCAAATTGCAAAAAGGAAAATAAACATTTACATTTGCCGCTGCGACGGCAAATACTTGCATTTTGTTGCACAAAAACATTAATTAATTATGTTGTACAGCTGCGCTGTCAGACGAACTGAGCGACGCTGCGTATACGTAACGCACACAAGTTGCGCGAGTTAATCAAAGTGCACAAGGGCAATGTTAACGGGAAGATAGACAAGGGGCCGTGTCCAGCTTGTGGCCCAGCCACGCCCTCGCCCAACCAACGCCTTCTAAGTAGAGTGCAAACATTGCGCATTTCTTTTGCGGCTGCGTTTTTCCCGATTGCCTTTGGGTATTGCTTGAAGCCCGGAATTTCAACGCGCATAATGTGCCGCAATGCGGTTTTTCCCGAACGCCACCAGAAATCGCGCTGAAGACGACGCCACGCCGCAGGACAACACTCACATTCACACAGACACTCACGCTCACATACATTTGGCTCAAGTGAAATTTCAACTTTGTGTGCTAGTCACCAATACATAGAGTGGAGGGGGGTGGGTGGCGGAGAGCGGCGCATGTTGAGCTGAATTTTGAGCATAAACGGCATAAAATATGTGCGCAATAAAACACACGATTGAAATGCTCAAGTCAAAAACTTTGCGAAATGCCTTTAAGCGCCATTGGCTTGTGCCGGCTTGTGGTTGTTTGTGAATGTGTTTGTGTGTGTTTGAGATGTGAGTGCCGTCCATGTGCTTGATTTATGCCACATATTCGCATATGCTGCCTTACTTAGTCTGTGTATTTAAGCCGCTCAATGGCTGCCAACGCCATTGAATCAACCTGCGTGCCTATGAATTGCCTCATCATATTTTTTTTTCAAGCTTAACCCGGCTCCCAACACTTGTCTCCCGGGCTTGTTTTCACATTTATTTCACTGGGTTTTGAAAAGCGTGTGTGTGTATTTTGATTTTAAGCAAAAGCGTGTGAATTGAGAGAGAATTAGATGACTTTCATAGGCTGTTTTCCCAAGATTTTCCTTTCAACTTATTTGTTCAGCCTGTCCAATTTTTGGTAAACAACATGACAGGCCTCAGCTGCCTAGCTGAATAGAAAATGCCATAAAATGTAGGCCTTGGATTTTCGACTTGTCTATGCATGCCTGCTCACATCATAAGCATTTTCTATCTTGTATAACAACAACAACAGCAACAACAACAACAACAACCATAATTGGCAGGCGTCATTCGCTTCACGTTCTAAGAGATTCGCTTCTAAATGAAAAGCTCCCTAGGCAATTGGCTACAATCAAATTCCAAATACAATTACTTAAATATCAAATGTGTACGAGCGAGAAAAAAAAAAAAAAAAAACTATGTTCATAATTATTAAGCAACTAAACGAACTCCCTGCAAAAAATTTAACATGCAAAAATCTATTGCCCTATTTAAATAAACTGGTTAAATGAAAAGTAAAACACAAGCTACGAAAAGCGATTAAACTGAGAAAAAAGATAACTAGAGCAAAAAGAAAATTAGAGAATTGAATTGGTGACGAATAGCATCAATAAAACATAATTATTTTAAGTGAAACACATATAATCTGACAAATGTACAATAAAATTTATATTTATACAGTTAATTAATCTGCACTTATATTTAATTGATAACTATATTAAAATCAATGCATCCACTTTACATTTGATTACTATATAATCATGTATCCATTAGCAAAAGCTTTTTAATTGATATTTTCAACTGTATATTTACACTTTAAATTATTTACATTCAACTTTTTTCAATGTACTTCAAAGCTTTAATTAAAATG
Organism: Drosophila colorata; assembly: GCA_035041545.1. Taxonomy (NCBI): domain Eukaryota; kingdom Metazoa; phylum Arthropoda; class Insecta; order Diptera; family Drosophilidae; genus Drosophila; species Drosophila colorata. Next base: position 6,246,989 of record JAWNLD010000656.1, on the reverse strand, counting down.
AGTTGTTTTAAGTGAAAGCTATTCATTGCACTCAAAGTCAAAAGTCAAGCAAACTGTCTACTATTTTGGACATAAAAGACTCTTAATTGAGACATTGAGAACTTATCAAAAATTAAAAGGGCTCTCAGCTACAGTTTTCCCAGTTTAAGTGTTGCTTTCTCCGCGTCTTAAATGGCAGCTTAACGCTATCGATTATACATATACCATATACCAAGGAAATGGGTCAACTGATTTTAAATGCACTGTTTACGAAGTTAAGTTATATGATTGAAGCACTGATAATAAGTAGCACAGTTAAGGCGCTTAATCAGCTGCGAACAATGTACTCATAAAGTGAAGCAAAAACTGCAAACAATAAAAATCAAACGTAAAAACACTCATCAACTTACTTGAAATTAATCAGCAACATTTGCGCAGCAGAGCTGCATGGGTTTTTTCTCGTAGATCTCCTTTTTTATACACTTCGCATGCGTATCTGTAGTTGTGCTTGTAGTTGTAAACGTATCTGTGTGCGCGGCTCTTAAGTGCACGTACATCGTTAACAGCTTAATTGCTTGGCCATTTCCACAGTGTTGACGTCATGACAGGTGGCAGAGCGTGCACGGGGCTAAGTTTCAGCCAGGAGGCTGCCCTGAGTCTTGTACGGTTCTTTCTCTTTAGAATCTTTTGTATATGTGAGTGTTTTCTTTTCTTTTCTTGTCTTTTGTTTTTTTCTTTTCTGGTTTGGTTTTTTATGTTGCAGCTAATCCGTTTGCGTGTACGCGGCTAAACTTCTGCGGCTTCTATAACGCCTCGTTCAGCTTATGGCGAGCATGCGTGTGTTTTTCCCTTATGCATATAAATCCATGGGAGGCTTTTACTTAGCGTTTAAGCACTTGATCCGTTCTGCGACATAAAGATATTACATGACAAAGCGATTTGCCGCTAAGTATACACAAAAAACACATGTGCACACACACCTACACACACTCATACACTCGCGAATATTATTCAACGGAGCAGAAAATTTCGCGTGTACCGTTTTTTATGACTAATTTCGATTTGCTTGGAATTTAATTAACTTGAAAGATCCGCGGATATTGTAATTGTTTTCATTTGTATTCGGCTGATTAAGTTTTACATACATTTACTTATAAAACGTTTAGTTGATTTAGAAACACACACAAAAGATTTGTTGATATGAGTATCGATATTATTTGTATATTTTTTATATTAAAATTAATTTTGATTTATTTATAAATCAAAATTCAGACTAAAATTGATATGTATCGTTACAAGTTAAGATATTATTAAATTATGTTTTTGTGTTGCGTTTTTTTTGTTGCATTACATTACACCTGCTCCAAAATCCACAAGCTTTTAAACATTGTTAATCTGCAAAATAAGGGGAAAAAAGTTGAAATATTAATTAGCAAAGTAAACAAAAAAAAAGTAAATACGAAAATTTCAAATATAAAACTTTTTCTGCCTTGTTCAATTGTCATTTGCAGGCGGGCTGTCAGCCCAGCCATTTGTAGCTGCCATTATCTGGCGGCGTCTGCAAAGTTTTTACCCGCCGCTCAGGTGCACAACTAAAATTAAAGCCCTTGCCTACTCCATCCACCACTCAGAGCTTTTCCACGGCGAGTTGTAATTACATAAGCACCGAGATTTTTATTGCCACACACACTCACACAGAAACACACAAACCTCCATATACACATAGAGAGTGGGCATATAATTAGAGCATAATTACGGCTCGACTAATACTCGAGTACCAAGTAAGAGTAGCAGAAAAAGAATTAGCTGTCAGAAGGGAAGCTTCAGTCGGTCATCTATTAACTATAATCAACGCCAGGGCAAGCGGAAATAGACAGATTTCCGGCTATTAAACACTCAGCAGCGCGGCAAAAGACGTCAGGACGGATTCTCAGGCAAATACACTTGAAAAAAATTGAGGGAATCTCAACTGTTTAGGAGATTCCTTGTTGACAACTCAAAATGTTCATAGAGCATATTATTAATGAAATATTCTCGATATTAGCTATTGATTTTCATTTTTCATATTATCAAAATTCACATATTTTGGAAAATTTTTATTTACCCATTCAAGTTAAATTTTACAGGCTTGAATTTAAAATATACAGTTTAATACATATATTACTGTTTAATCATCTAAAACAAAATATATTTATATTTTGCGCAGTGTAAGTTTCTTGCGTATGGAAAATTGTGTGGTATAAATTGAAAAAAATGTTAATTAGCCGTAATTTGCCTGCAGCGCGTAGCTCTCTTGACATTGACATAGACTCACTCGCACGCCCGCACACACACAAACACCCATTCAGCAGGTGTTGCCAGCATGCTTAATTTAGTAATGAGCCCATTCCCCCCCATTGACACTCCCCCATCCAATTGGCCATCTTGGCAGTGAGCTCATATATTAGCATAAACAGTTCATTTATAACAAACTGAAATTCACAGCATGGTTTTGGGGCGTGGCATACTAAATACATATATATGTACAAAGCATATGCGAATGCATGACAACAAAGTTCGATTAGCCGAAAGTACACAATAAACATGCCCAATGGCAGAGCAATGTCGATCATCAAATATGGCATTGCTGAAAATAAACAATTCCAAAACTGAACTATTGCTGAGTATCGCACAAAAAGCTATCAAGTTTCTTGTTAGCAACAATTTACACATTTTGAGCGCCCACTCCCACCCACTAAATATGAGAGAACAATATATTATTCGATTCAGTAGACTCCACTTGCCACATTTTTTTTTTTGGCTTAGGTTATTTGTTTTTTTTTGTTTTTTTTTGTAATATTTGGCGCGCCTGAGCACGCGATATGGCAATTGATAAAACGCCGGGTATTCGATACTTCCCGTTACTCCGGTGCCCCCGGATCTGGCAGCGGCGCAAATAATAAGCAATCCCCTGCACCAAATGAACGTAGACATTACTAAAACAAAAACGTTTTTGGTTTTTACTATATACCCTGTTTTATATACATATATACGTGTGTATGTGTGGTACGTTTATATGAATTTGAGTATTTTTTGTATTGCTTTATTCTGGTTAAATGATTACCAACGACATGTTATTTGCCTTTTGCTAATTTTAAGCAACAGCAAGGAGAACATTGATTTATAGCAAGCATAGTAAAACCAAAAGAAATGGAGGCTATTTACTTTCTTTTTATACCTTGACGTATGCAACAAAAAGTGAAATGAACCTGTTACTGTTACTGTTACCATTGGTGATTTTTACTGATAACATTTTGGTTACTTTTACGATTACTTTTACATTAACTATCAACATTGTTTTTACTGTTACGTTACTGTTACTGTTACTGATACTTTTTAAGTTACTGTTACCGATCCTGTTAATGTTTTTGTCCGTATAACTTACTTCTTCTAAACTGTTACTACTGCTGTTTATTTTACTGGTACTGATACTTTTACTATTACTATTAATTCCACTATTTCTGATACTTTCCAAGCATTCCTTTTTAAAAACATTTATCTCTGCTAACTTGCTTGGAAATCTCTTTATATCGGATTTCAATTTCAAACTTAAATATTGTGGTATATTGGGTGACTAATGGACTATACTCATTGCCCATGGCTTTAAGCGAGTACATGCAGGAAAATGCTTGAAAGCAGTCAAAAACAATAATATCACATGTGTGTCTGGCACTGGGAAATATGATGCATGGCCCCACATACATAAATCATGTTGCCTTTTGTACGTTCTAATGGAGTTTGACTTAGTTTTTGCCAATTTTTCAACGAGAAAACCGAGAAAACGGCCCGCGGCTCCAAACGACATGGCTAGGCATCGCATGGCTTTGTTATTATTGAACAGAAAGACTGAACAGAAACATTATGGAGCCGGGTCGAATGATGGAAATCCAATCGAAAAACGGCAAGGTTCGCAACAGCAGCAGCAGCTGGGGCAACTGCGAAACCGTGTCGTAAATTTTGATAAAATATCTGAAATTTAATTAAGGTTGGTCAGCTCAGCGACCGCCGCAAATGCAGCAATCGGCCTCGACATGAAGCCAAATACATGGTGGACAGTCGCTGTCGTGATTGTACGCACATCCAACCAGGTAATTTATATTGTGGCACAGTGCATTCTCCATGGCAGCCAACGTCATTGCCAGAGATTTCAGCACCCAGCCGCAGACGCAGCGCCAAACTAAAAATCTATATAAATATACACAGAAATATCACTTACACGGCCAGCGATGGCGACTGTTGGCTGCACGTACCGACGAGAACGAGAGGGCAACTGCGGGGCACTCATACTTATACGCATATCGCTGCATACGTAAAATGCTCAGATAATGGCACAACTAAACCGACATTTTTGGGCCGCCAGCGAAACGCAACGCGACGCGACGCGAGAACGCGAGTAGTGGGCAAAGGGTATGCTTGTGTAGGTGTCAGGATTTTATTTGCGGCTGCTGTGGCACGTTGCAAGTGGCACGTTGTGAATATTGCAGCTGGACGTTGAATTTGCGGTTTTAACACCAACTCCAGTCGGGCCGGAATGTCAACGTTGTCGTCACGGTGTAGAATGATACCGAAATGCCGCTGTGGCGAATGTAACGCCTGTCAGCGGCTAAAATTGCGTGGGTCATTGTTGGTCAGAGAGAGATAGAGAGACCCAAACTAAAACACGCACATACACACACACCTTTTAAGAAACACACTCTAAAAGCTCACTGCGTGTTCTTGAATATTTCACAAGAAATTTGCGTTTTACGCCTTTGGCGGCAACTCAACAAAATTACGCAGAGTCGAGTTGGTTTTGATAATATTTGAACAGCTCTTTGAGTATGGCAAACGTTAATCTTATCCTTCACATTCGCGTGCTGCGCTTTCACTGCTTGACTGCGGCAAACTGACAAACACGGCCAAAGCGTCGGTCGCATTAACCCAGCTCGTGCTGTGGCATGAACACGAGCGGCAAACGCAGTCCGGATAAAAGAGCCACAGGGCCACACTGTGCCACGTTAAGAGAGTAGCTCTTCAAAGAGTCACGTTTTCTCTTCGCTTGTGTATTTTAGGGATGTGCGCCGCCTTCTAGGGCTGGAGCTGGCCAAACATTTAATACCATTGCTTGTGTGTTGGCTGTGGCTGCGGCGCGGACTGTGACATGGAGATGGCCTTGTTTTTGATTTGCAGTGCGCTTAAGATTCAATTTGGCAGCCAAATATATTTGGAGAACTACTGCACCCACACCTGGCCCTGCCCCTGCCCCTACCTTTGCCAGCTGCTGCACCACCCACTCAAACACCTTTGCATATGCAAACCATTTGGCGCGAACAATTGGGTCAATTGGTCATGGCTGTCAAGGTCTTAAACTTTGGTATTTATGGCATGGCATGCATTGTAATTTTTACAGTTTTTTATAATTTGTTAAAAACCCATTCCACAACATGCCGCATGCCGCATGCCGTTGTCGACTTGGGGCTGCTGCGTGTGCTGCATGTGCCAGCAATTTCCGCCAGAGTCGCGTGTTTCCGTTTACAAGCCGCACACACGCAGGGCCCGCTCGGTGGCACTTAAGTATCTGTTGGCGCTGCCAAAGCTAGTGACACCCCTCTGATAATATCCGCAATTTGACTGCCAACCAAAGGGAAATATGAAATGCCTGCAACTCTGTTTTGGTACACCGGCAACTGCCGACAGTGGTTGTCACAGCAGCAATCGCTATATGCAAGCCAATTTCTCGCAGTGTACATAATATCAATTAGACAATTTGCTCAAGCTTTTTTCAACCAGTATACCAGTATAAAAACTTTCACTGTAGTCCCAAAATTAAATTATATATACATATACATAAATATATATAAATATATATATATATATATATATATATATATATATATATATATATATATAAATCCAGCTTAAAGTTTGTTGGGGTAGCCAAAAAGCGATGTGGATGAACGATTAGGATACGTCTCTGTTGTGTGGTGCTAAATGTTATTTATTATTTAACTTTTAGCAGGCGCAACTTTCTTCTTTTATTTATTTTTTTTTTTTCGCTACTTATTTCGGCTGTCAATAAAGCGACCAACTCCTTTTTTACTTTCATTGTTGCTGTTGTTGGGGGCCATAAATGGCTGACAGTAAATTAATTTACGTGCGTCACAAGTGCGCTTAATGGCCCAATGTGGGCGTTGCGAGGCGTGGCTATGCTTTTCACTCAACAGTCGCTCGCCAAACAGTTTACAAATCTCTAACTTTGTCATATGTTGTCCCGACTGAAAGTACGGTTTCAGCCATCCTTTCGGCATGTGAAATGAGTGTTTGCCCGCATCCTGGCAACCAGAGCCGCTTCGCTTCATGTGCTTTAACCATTTTTGCGCCACATCCCTTGTCCAGCATCGCTGACATTTTAATTGCATTTAAACAACGCTACAGCTGCAACGGCCAGCGATGATTACTGACAGCCAACAGTCAAACAGTCAACCATTCAAAAAGGAAGGCCATTCAGTTTGGTAGCTGCACTCCCTGGGGCCACTGACTGTGTGATTTGCTTAATCCGGAACGTTTGAGCAGCGCAGCTGAGGAGCATCTATTAAATATTTCAACGGCCAGCGAATTCAGCAATTGGCACACGCCCATATACATACAAGTACTATGTATGCAAGCCCAAGCAATGACCATTAGGCGTACATTTTGCTTTTTAACGTTGCGCTTTTTCCTCAAATTTTCAGCTGCAGAGACTTGGGTAACCGACTGCTGCCACTGGCGAATGCATTTTGTTGTTCTAACTACCCCCTAAGCTCCATTGACCTCCATGAACCCAGCGCCTGGTCGGGCCAGACAATGCAGTTAATCTTTAATAAGCACAAGTGCAGCAGCGGCGCCGGCAAAGTCTGCCTCAAAGAAAAGAAGTAGAACAGAATCGAAAGACAACATTTGGGCATATAAATAAATAACACGTTACAGAGGATAAGAAATGGAATTGAAAAAACAGAACATTCAACTGTGAAATACTCTTTTTTATTCTAGTGAAAAAAGAGCTCGAGACTTTTGGGTAGTTAGAGTTTAAATTGATGGCTCCACATTAATGATTTATAATAAATTTGACAATACGGTATTTAAAACTTAAAAGGAAAACATTTATTGTTTTTAATTACTATTTATTTAGAGGTAGAATATTTATTGGCGAATTCTAATTTATGCAATATTGAACCGGTTCAACCCCGGTTCGCAGCCATTATTACATTGGGCATTTACATTTTAGCAATTTTGAAAAAACAAATATTTTCGAATTTATTTAAGTGAAAGCCACTATACTCTTTTTAGGAACAGAGCATTACAACATAGGGGCCGACCTTCTACTATACATATATACATGTGTAGAAAATATTCCCTCTAATACAAAAGTTACAACGGGCAACTTCACAAGACTGCCAAATATATTTTGCCACTTTAAAAACGTTTTCCAAATATATAGATCTTAAATTCAATAGATTAAGAGCTTTTGTTGTAATAACTGACATTAATATATGTGTATCTGCATTTATTTAACAACCAACGAGAGGTATTTCGTGTTATCTACCTTTCAAGTTGGCCGGCAATAATACAAAACTGATGTCGAGTTGAATGAACTATCCAAAGGTCAACCACCCTTGAGCAAGACATGAGCTACATAGCTTGGTCCAGTGTAGCTACAAAATGCTGTCACGTATTTCGTTTCCTCACATATGTTTGTATCACAATGTCGACGAAGTTTTCAACAGCTGCCCTTTTTGGGCGCAACTAAAGGCTCAGGTTTCTAATTTAATTGTAAAGCCCGTAGCAAAAGAGAAAAAAATATAAAGCTAGCAGGCCAAAGTTGTAGGAATTGTAACGTTTCACGTGTAACACATAACATATGTTACTTTATAAGCAGCCAATACAGCTAAGCACTGACCTCTGTTTGATTGGAGCTCTTAATTTTGGCGCCAAATTGCAAACTGTGTTCGCCCATGCATGACCACATCGATTGGGTCAACTAAATTTAGCTCATTACCAGCTTAACCCAAATTAAGGTGAGTCAGTGAACCACAAAGAAACACGACATACTTCAAAGTTAAATAAAAATATATTTAAAGCTATAATTAGTTCCAAGATTAGTTCTATTTTGTTTTCAAGCAACACATAAAGCATGTGGAACACTTTTTCGTGCACAAAAAATTAAGTTCTAAAATGCTCGACATTATTTGTATAGGAAGCACACAAAGCTATTCACACTTGACCGCATTTTGCACTAACATAGACGTAATTTCCACCGGCGTCATGCACTTTCTTCGTATACCCTATAGAAAAGCGGGTGGATGAAGCATAGATTAACATAAATGATGCGGAAGCCACAGCAGACTTTGTGTTGCGTACTTTTGGGCTGATACGCTTAGTAAACGGTCAATTACAGAGCATACTGTGACCGCAGCACAATGCTAATAGTCAACACACAAGCACACATATTTCCATTGTTGTGCAGAATTTAAAGAGGTAAACGAATTTAATTAGAGTGCAGGGCAGCAGACAAAGCGAGAGCTGCCTAGCACTTCTGACACACCTTTTGTTCCTACTTGCAGCGGTGGCACACAGCTCACCTGCCCGTGGTAGCACCAAATTAGTACACAATGAGCCAAGTGCCGGTTGCCGAAGTGCGGCATGAAACTGCCGCCAAGCGTCAGCCATAGGTCCCCAAAGTGAGCTCATTGAGTCAAATGAAATTGGAATTTTTGTCGCTATCCGGTCGACACAGTCATGGCTGTAGAGCAGTCGATGTCTGTCCTGTCCATTTCCATTTTCATTTCCACCTGCGTAGCTGCGCTCGAGGATGTCTCAATTGACGTTTTAATTACGAATTGCTTTGGCCCTGCGTGTTGTTCTTGTGCCCTAAGCAACAACATTTGTATTTATGGCAAATTATTCAACGAGCAGAAGCAGAAACAGAACTGTGAAACCCAGTCGGAATGCTCAGGCCATCGATTACACTGCTATATAGATAGGTTAAACAGTAGCAGCCCTTGGCTATACAGAAATTTAATATTTGTGTTGGCAATTTGCTTAATTAGATTGCGAGCGTTTGGGCAATACCTCTTGCGGCAGCAAATTCCAGCAATGGCAAAGACTTTCTCGTGCATTGTGTTGCATTAATCAGACAGGTAAATTGAGTGCTTATGCAGGACAATGTGCGAGGATCCTTCAAAACCTTGACAGTATGCAAAACAGCTAGATAGACGAGGGTGAAGCCTTAAAGTCTGCCATCAGCAGCTTATAGCTTTCTGATTGAAGCCAAGCGATTGCAAGACGTTCAACTGGGCGTATGCGCAATACGCCAGTCTTAAAGTAAACACATCAATAACAAATTAAACACCTGCACCCGAGCTTCTATATAATCGTTTAATTGCCAACTGAAAGTTGAATGCCCAAGGCTCTGCGATTGGCAACGCGCCAGGGGACTCAAAACAAAAAAAAATCACAAGAAAAACCTGGCCCAACAAATTGGCTCACGCTTCGGCTGCACTTTGAGTGGCATTTTAAGCGGCAACGAAATCAGCGGATTCTCATTACCCCTCTCATTCTCACTCTCTCTCTCACTAGCTATCTGTTTTGTGCCTTATATTTCTGTGTTTTGCTTTTGCAATTTAAATTGTCGCACCCCCAAGCTCTCAACCCCCAAGCGACTTTCTCATCCTGGCAGGACACCGGCTCTCCAACGGAATATGAAATTTGAATGCCGCCGCCGCCTCCGCCGCCTGTTACTTGCTGCGGCGGTGTTTGTGCTGCGATTGCGCTTCGCAGCCAAGTGAATGGGCGTAAAAACTTTAATTAAAATGGAAACCTTACAATTGCATTGTGGCCGTGACGCTGTCCGTCGCGACTTTTTAATTTAATTAAAAATACCGCAGCTGCAAAGACGCCGCCCAAAACATCCAGACAGAGGATGGGTCTTTAAGCTATCAGACGCACGCGTTTCTCTAGCAATTCAATTGAGTTCAGATCGAGACGTAATACATAATTTGCAGCTCAACAGCAGTTCTTTTAAAGCTAAATAAAACACAGACAAGTTGAAAAAGCAGCCTGAAACTGAGTGGCGGACTGTCCATGTAATTGGAGACACTAATGAAAATCAATAATTCAGGCGCACAATTGGACGACAGCGGGAAGGGGGGGTAGGCGTGCTGGGGCTCTTAAAGTCACTTTCACGACAGCAGCAACAGCAACAACAATAACTTTGTCTGTACGAGCCATAAATAAAGCAAAGTATGGCCCAATGAGCCGAGGCACCTTCTGTGCCTTAAGCTGCCGAGCAGCCGACCTGCCTATTGTTGTACGGGCTGCTGTTCCTTTGTGGATGCCACAACAATGCCATAGCAGATAGGCAGAGAGAGAGAGAGAGAGAGAGAGAGGGAGAGGTAGGCCAATAAATGGTATAGAACATTAAATACAGTAAGCGGGTGCAGTTGAAGGCGTATCTATGACAGACAACAAGCGGTTCAAAGGCTACGCCAATGCCAGCATTTTAATTGGTCTGTTTGCTTTTGTCTGGATCCAGCTTAAAGCTATTGTGGCAGCCGCTAGCTGGGCTTAAAGCTAAAGTTGTGTAGCTCGCCTGGTGTATTAAATAATTGAGCATATGAAAATGTTACCGAGTAGAGTATTCCCCACCCACACTCAACCAAACACACACATTACGCCAGGGCGAAAGGAGTTGCGCTGACAGAATTTGTAGCATACTTTTATGCGCGCTGCTTGAACTTTTCAGCAAGTTATAAATAACATTAAATGTTTGATAAACAAAATAAATCAAGCCAAAAAAGAAAAGCAGCAAACACAATGACAACACTGCCACAGCAGTGCATTAAAATTGCTCAACACAAGCAGCAACAACAGCAACAACAACAACAACAGCAGCAGCAGCAACTGTGCCAAACAACAACTGACAACACTTTGCAACTAGACGTTGCAACGCCCTGTAGCGCATATAATTTTACTTTGCCACATGCAGCCCCCACATAGCCCCTGCGGTACATTGTTTCACACCTTGTGCCACCAAAAAGAAAAAAGGTGGGGTTAAAATGAAGCAGCTCGAATGACATGCAAACTTTTGGCCCAACACACACAATTTAGTCGCAAACCAGCCATTGGCACACATTGTGCACATACACATGAGTAACTGGGTGCCAGAGTGTGTGCGAGTGTGTGTGGGTGCGAGTGCTAGCCATTAGCATTTGTCAAGTTGCCAATAAAATGCCTTTGAATGGAGTAAATTGACTTTGGCATGACAAACAATTCTATGAACGTTCTCCTTTCGTCCCGTCCCGCTCTATCCTGTACCTACAGACTTGAGTCGGGTATTAAAAGTATTTTCGTCGCATGACTTGCACTATCATATGTACTCTATCAGTGGGTGTGTGTGTGTGTGTGTGTGTGTGTGTGTGTGTGTGTGTGTGTGTGTGTGTGTGTGTGTGTGTGTGTGTATGTGTGTGCACGCTTGCAGCTATCAGTGAGTTACCGAGTTACTTAGGGGCGATTTATGAACACACAATAATGCCTGAAGCTACAAGGCGCGGCTTGTCTCAATACTACCTACACCTGTTAGGGTATCTCCAGTTTAACATAATATTTGCGCTCTTTCAGTGAGCTGGGAAACTTTCCACACACACGCGCAGGTATCCGTTAAAGTGAGCGCAATATTGAAACTAAAAACACAAAATATGTGTACAAATACATATTTAAGCATTTGCTTTTAATTATTTATCTAAAAAAATAACACCAAATTCCTTTATAAATGACGACATGTAAGTCTTTTCATCTTTTGAAGTAAATTTATTTTACTATTTAAGTATTATTAAAAATTAAATGAATATTTAATCATGTCGTTTACATTATTTATCTAAATAACATCACCAAATACCCTTAAAGCTAACGAAATTTAAATCTTTGAGTACCTTAAAACATTTTAAGTAAATTAATTGTACCATTTAAGTTTTATTTAAATGAGTTGAAGAGTACTTCCATGAAAATAACATGTCCCCACCCTCAACTTAGTCTCTTTGTGTGGTTTGTTCTTTCAGTTGAGCTACTCAAGGGATTTGCCAGCCATGTAGAAAATGGGGGAGAAACCCAGGAAGCCATTAAAGTCATTTGCTATTTAACTGTGTGAAAGTGAGTACTAAATAAATGATATTCAATTCATATACGAGTACTTTTTAATGACAGCTACAAATATGAAGAGCAGCTTTCAACGTGGGTTGGACAATTGTACAAATGTTTATAGGCGTTATCGTTATTGTTTACACGAACATCAACAATAAATCCATACTGAAACCAATTAAATGTGGCCCCCATACCCAATGGGTCCCAGTTTGTGAGTGCGTCCGAGTGTCTGTGATTAATGGTTGGTAATATTTTTAGACTGCCAACAATTAGTGCAAACGAAATCAAATTTAAGCAGCGCTCCTCCAGCTCCAACTTAAGCGAATCATTGTGTAATTCACTCGAAATACAAACGACATAGCTGTGGCAAAGGAGCCCAGGGCTACGAAGGGAGTAGCTGGCCTGACCAGCAGGCGGTCTCTGGTATTAAACTTAGGAAAAAGGAATACATAATAATGATGTTTAGGCCGTCAGGCATGTTGGGGCCCTCACATAGTTGCCATTTTATTTATGACACTTGCACGTAACGCCCAGCAGCAAAGATAATAACACACACAAACACACGTAAAAATTACACTCGCACAACTAGTCTCCAGGGCACAACTTGCCAACAGGCGCAAGGAGCATAAAGCGCTGAGACATGAAAGTAAAAGTATATGCGGATGCGGATGTGGACGTGGACGTGGATATGTAAATGGAAATGGCAGGCAACGGCCACTTCAGAGAGCGCGCCCGGACAGGGCGAATAATTATCTTAGCGCATAATCACGATCTGATGTTTTGGCAACCAGCAGGCAAACGACCAAACTGGCAGCCCTGGCCAGATCTTGCCTCGGACATGCTGGCTTTTGTCTAATGCCTCGACCTTGGCACGAAAATCTCAGCTTGACTACTAACACAACATTCTCTAAATGCGCATGGGTGTGTGTGTGTGTGTGTGTGTGTGTGTGTGTGGTGTGTGTGTGTGTGTGTGTGTCTGTGTGCGTGGCTTGCCTTTACATGAAAATTATGCTGATTATAAGATTGGCCTTTAACGCGCACCACAGGCCATCAGGCGAGCCTGACACGCCCACTGCGCGTTACTACAAAAGTCGCAACCTTAGCGCGCTGCGTCGAGTGTACGAAAGTGTCAAGGTCCAGGAGCCTAATAAGCTTAATACGCTTAATAGATTAATTAAATGCGCATATGTGGCCACACACACAGAAGTCGTCGCATAAATGGCTCACAAATGAGTAATTGGAATGGCAAATGCACTCCCAGCTGACAACGAGTCGACAAGCCGCCAAGAGCTCTGTGTATGTGTGTATGCTCGCTGCACTCGAATGAAGACCACTTTTGAGGTGCTAAATTAGCGCACGCATTAAAAGCGCATTACTCATACGCAGCGTTGCCCACTTGAATGCGTAAACAGCGCACACACACTCGCAGTCGCACTCGCACTCAAGCTGAAACTGAAATTGAAACCGAAAGGCTGAAAAGACCCTCGATATGCATATGTATGTGTGCAGTTTATATAATCATGTACATTTATAGAGCCAAAATCATATACAAATGCCCATAAATCCAAAATGTAAACTACATAAATTAGAAATTTGTATTTATACGAACGTTTTCGCATTCGGAATGCGGGTCACGTGCGCGGCTTTATAACCGCAACTAGGCGAACCTTTTGCTGATTACGACGTGACCAGCAAGCGAGCCATCAAAATATATATAAAAGCACACAAGTATAGCTGCTGTAAGTGTATGTGTGTGTGTGTGTGTGTTGCGCACATGAAATTATTTTAAATTATTTTTGATAATTGAATGAAACACACGAGCATGAAAATGATTTACTGCCGTGTTTCGTATTTTGAAATCACCAAAGGGATAACGGATTGTTGACACGCTCTTGGCGCATGCCCCAATGCCCGCAACTTAAGGCCGAGGAATGGGGGAGGGTGGGAGCGAGAACTCCTACGTAAGCAGGGCCAAGTGACACGTGCCTTTGTTTACACAAAGTAATGAAATTTCCACAGCAAACAGCATCCAAGTGTGTAGAGTAAAGTATGTGTGTGTGTGGGTGTGTGGTGCCGGAAATTGCGCATAAATGCGACTAATTTCATTAAGCTACAATGCGGCCAATAAACATTTCCAAAGCATCAAAGTCCCATCCGAACTTTGGACAACAACAACAGCAATTCCTTTCGAAATTCAATGCATATTAATGAGTTGGCTTCGAGCGCTGATAATTGTATTGAATATTCGTACAATTGTTGGTAAATTTAAAGGAGAATTTCTCCGCTCGACGAGCGCACGCAGCTCATGGCCATTAGCTGGCATCTTTATGCCGTTCACTATATCCTTCTACACATAAATGTCGACCTTGGCTGTTTTTTGCATACCTGAACCCGAAATATATTTGGCGGGCTTTCAGGAGATTCAAGCTTTATTTCTGTACGTGGCAACATAAATTATAGTTGCCTCCCACAGCTGCAGGCATTTATTTTGGTCATACTTTTTGCCAGCCTTGAGTGCAGCAAATGCAAAATATCACGTCGAAGAACAAAGCACTTGCCGAAATAGCTGTAAACCTTGCAGGCCAAAATATGCAGCTAACCGCACGCTTCACGGCAGCTGAGGCTCTGGCTCTGGCTGTGGCTCTGGACAGGGCAAGGCCAGCCGCAGAAGGCCAAAGCAAAACTCGTCTGAAGCAGTTACAATTTAAGATTTGAAGTAATTAAATGGCAATTTCAAAGTACACAGCTCCTTAAACACAATACGTAAAGACACTAACGGTTCATTGGCAAAGTTTTTACTATAAAATACATACAAAATACTTTGAATCCCAATTTACATAAATATTTATGCTGATGGTGCTGAAATTTGCTGCCCCTCACACCACCGGCGTTAATGTGCCTTAATCTTTAATGAGCCAAGTTTAGCCAGTCGCGGCTGAGCTTCGGTTCGGTTTTGGTTTTGGTTTTGGCTTCGGAATCGGTTTGCGTTTCCCTCTTGGTTTTCGCTTATGCAGTACGTGTTGCCATTTGGCGCGTTCTTGTCCCGCTGGCGATGACTGAAACTTGGCATTGTAAACTACTTTCCTGGCACTCAGAAACGTAGCTATCAACGAAATGTCGGCCGAAAGATACAGTTGCCAAGATCTAATTATAAAGATAAACTGTTATGCTCGCCGGCGTGTGCCTATGTGTGTGGCATTTAAATGTAAGAGCCATTCACGTAAATGTATCGCAAACAGATGCTGAGCAAGGCATTGAAAAGTGTTTACAGTAAGTAGAAGGCAAACTGAATTCCAATAAAAACGAATATTTAATCTTGGCGATGAACCCCATGTACTTAGTGCGATTAAAGCTTAAATGGCTAAAGTAGAAAATTCTAATTCAACTTGCAAGCAACGATTCCCAAATGAATAGAAATTAGGTAAGAAATCAATAGTCAAGATAACCCATGACGAAAAAAAGATAAGTTTTCGGCCAGCAAAAGTTTTATTTGTGTGGGTATAGTCAGCTCTTATCTTTGGACGGGTGTCCAACTAATTTCAGATTAATCTTATGTTTTTCTGACATTTTCAGCCACTCTCATTGGGACTAGACTATCGGATTTTTTAATAGCAACCCATCTTCTCTTCATACCCGCTCGGTGCACTTTGCTGACAGCGAAATCCACACGACGCTAAAGAAATATCAGGACTTCTGTTTTCCTCCCACTCCCTCGTGATATGCTAGCTACTTATTTTAATTGCTCAACATTTTTCACATCTCTTGTTTCGACTGCGTGGGTGTGCTGGCATGTGTGTGTTTGTGCGTGTGCACGTATAAACGAAGCATGCTTTTAGTAGGGGCATTGTTCGCAACTCTCAACTCGCTGCTTAATCGACTGATTTAGAAGTTTATTGCATTTCCCATGCTCGGCCCAGCAAGGGAAATGGCGCCGGACACGAAGGTATTTAAACACTGTGAGAGTTCCGAGCTGCAACTCGGGTCTTCAGTCAGCCACTTTATTGTCTCGTTTCCTGGTCCCGTCCCGACGCCAATGTAAATGGACTTCCGTGCATAAAGCGGATAATGTTGGTTGGTAAAATGAGCGCCAGGACATAAAAGCGCCAGTTAAAAATGTGCTTCAATTTATTGGCCTGCATTTAAATTACCAACAATTGCAGCAGCTCCACGCCACTCTTAACATGTTTGTCGAGTTAAGAGCTCAATTTTGTCATAAATATTTAACTTATTTTCACAGCAACGCCCCTCCGCTGCTTGTCCTTCTATCTATCCACGGGTGCACACAAGTGTGTATGTTTATTTGTCGGATACATTGTCCTTGACCGTTGCGCAAATAATTATGTGAGCATAGTATTGTCCTTTGTCATTGCCAACGCCCATACAATGAAAATGCGTACAATTAAGTAAAACCGCAGAAATCCTCCGATTTATGTCGCAGGCGTCGCATATTAATGGCTGCTTATCCAAACGAGTAATGACTGCAGAGGCACATGACAATTTAACATAAATTTTGCGCATCCTAATGGCTGTTTTAATAATAATTCCATTCCCATATCATGTGCATACGCCATGCTAGCTGCCCGGATCAATAAAAATGCGAAACAAATCTATTCAAAAAGAGCCCTCACTTTAGTTATGTAGGCCTGCTCTGGATTGTCATTTGTTGGGACGCAAGTGACGCATCCTTTGCGAACGTTCTGGTGCACTATAATTTTACAGCCTCCAATGGGTTAAACCAAAACCCAAAATGGCTTTGGATTTTTAGAAATCAGTTAACTCCACTTGTAACAAAAAAACATTTTTAAAAAAAATTCAATTTTACCATTTTTACCGTTTTTTCCTATTTGAGTTATATGATATAGTAGTCGGATACTGACGATATTTTGAGCATATGTTGGGCGCATAGTAGTTATCCGAAATGCAGCCTATAGTTAGGATATAAAAGCACCACCTTCAGAAGTAATGTTTTCAAAGGCGTCCTAGCTACATTTGTAAGTTTAAGGAACTTAGGAATACGTTTTTAGATCTAGCAGACTCAAAAAAAAAAAAGAAAATTAAAAACATGCATAATTTTATTTAACGTTTTCATTGTATTTAAAGAAATGTAAGAAAAAACGCAAAAATTTGCGAACAAATAATAGCACCACTCTTCAAAATTGCACGAAAACTGATCGAAATGAGAAATAAGTAACATTCATAACTTAAAGATATTTTTCTATTAAAGCCAAGATTTTTCTATAAATTTAATATATTTTTGCATTGCCTTAATTGGCAATACGGCTGTGTAACGTCTTGGCATCGATCTAACCAAGTCATGGCATCGTTTTATTGGACTTTTGCTCCAGTATTCCTGAATGGCTTCCCAAAATAATATATTGCTGGTTGGTTTTAAAGCAGTAATTACCCTTTTGATATCAGCCCCCAGCTTTTTGATGGGATTGAGGTCTGGAGACTGCAGAGACTCCTAAACGTCAACCAAATTTTTTCGAACCATTCCTTTGCTTTCTTTCTGATGTTCTTGGTGGCATTGTTTTGTTGGAAGACCCATAATAGCAGCATTTCATATTCTGTTTAGGGTAGCATCACTGTATCCAAGATATTGACGCAAGCGTGCTGTTCCATTATGGTTCTGACCCAATGTATTGGACCTACTCCATAATAAGAAAAACATGCACATACCATTACGCTTGGCCCTTCATGTTTAATGGTTATCTAATGAATTTGGTTGGTACTTGGCATTTTGAGGACACATAACGTACGAACCAGATCCTTTTCCACGAAAAACACCAACTTTACACTCATCCGTCCATAAAATATTCCTCCGTTGTTTGGCTGGTCAGTTAAGATGTTTATTTGCGAGCTTCATGTGCTTGGCAATATGAGTCGCATTTTAAAAAGGCGATCTTTCTTGGGCTGCAGGCTTTTAAATTATGTTGATTGATACATGTGGGAGCTGTTTTCACTGCCACAGTTATGTTAAGCTCTGAGTTTGGCTCAGTAGCAGCCTTAAAAGGATCTTTTGTGCTCGCGAGGATCAATTTTTTTACGTAAAGCTGAGTTAGGGCTCGCTATCCTTCAGGCGATTCAGCGTTTTCTTTGTAATTTTTGGCATTTTGTGTCATTTAATTTAAAAACACAACCAATCGCCCAACTTTTTTATCAGATTTTCCATCCAATATCAATTTTTTGATTATTTCTAGCTTTTCCGCACTGCTTTCCAAGACTGATTGCATTGAATATTTCTGATTTTTTTTTAGATTTGATGATTGAAATAATAAAATCAAAGTTAAATCTCTTAAATAAATGCTTTTTGTCGAAGTAACTCTGCGTATTATAACGGTTTCTATAAAGAAAGTGTAAGCGGTGTTATTATTTTATTCGCACATTTTTCGACTTTTTCTCTTAAAAATTCTAAAAATAAAAATCTATAACCATTACAAGCGCAGCATTAATTTTGTCGTATAGGAAGAATACAAAGCAATATAAAAATATACATTTTTGTATTTTTAGTAATAATCCCAAATGCTTACTTCGGTTGGGATATCTTTGAAAATTAACATTTTTTCTTACGGAAAGTCATCATTTGGCCGATTGTTCAAATGGGAGCTATATGATATAGTAGTCTGATTCCGATTTTATTTTGACTATATGTTGAAAATATAGTAATAATCTTAAATGTTTACTTTGGTTCGGATATCTTTGAAAATTAACATTTTTTCTTACGAAAACTCAGCATTTAGCCGATTGTTCCTATGGGAGTTATAAGATATAGTAGTCTGATTCTGCTGATATTTTAAGCATATGTTGAGAGCATAGTAATAGTCCTAAATGCTTATTTTGGTTTGGATATCTTTGAAAATTAACATTTTTTCTTACCGAAAGTCATAATTTGGCCGATTTTTCCTATGGGAGCTATATGATATAGTAGTCTGATTTCGATGATATTTTGATATTTTGTTGGAAGTATAGAATTAATCTTAAATGCTTGCTTTGGTTTGGATGTCTTTGAAAATAAGCATTTTTTCTTGCGAAATCTCAGCATTTGGCCGATTGTTCGTTCCTATGGGAGTCATATGATATAGTAGTCTGATTCTGCTGATATTTTGAGCATATGTTGGAAGCATAGTAATAATCCTAAATGCTTACTTTGGTTCGGATATCTTTGAAAATTAACATTTTTTCTTACGAAAACTCAGCATTTGGCCGATTGTTCAAATGGGAGCTATATGATATAGTAGACGGATACTGATGATATTTTATGCATATGTTGGGAGCATATTAGTTATCTTAAATGTTTACTTTGGTTGGTAAATCTTTAAAAATAAACATTTTTCTTACAAAATCTCAGTTTTTGACCGATTCTGCCTATTGGAGCTATGTGATATAGTAGTTTGATACTGCTGATATTTTTACCATATGTTGGGAGCAGAGTAATTTTGTTAAATGTTTAGTTAACTTAAGATATCTCTGAAAATTATCACGTTTTCATACAAAGGCTCTGTTTTTGACCGATTGTTCCTAAGGCAGCTATATGATATAGTAGTCTGATTTCGATGATATAATAATATAATATAATAATAATCCTAAATGCTTACTTTGGTTCGGATATCTTTGAAAAATAACATTTTTTCTTACGAAAACAAATTTTTGACCGATTGTTGCTATGGGAGCTATATAATTTAGTAGTCTGATTCCGATTTTATTTTTAATAATATGTTGGAAATACAATAATAATCCTAAATGCTTACTTTGGTTCGGATATCTTTGGAAATGAACATTTTTTTCTTACATAAAAAAAATTTTTGACCGATTGTTCCTATGGGAGCTATATGATATAGTAGTCTGATTCCGATTTTATTTTGACTATATGTTGAAAATATAGTAATAATCCTAAATGCTTACTTTGGTTCGGATATCTTTGAAAATTAAAATTTTTTCTTACGAAAACTCAGCATTTATCCCATTGTTCCGATGGGTGCTATATGATATAGTAGTCTAATTCCGATTTTATTTTGACTATATGTTGGCAGTATAGTAATAATCCTAAATGCTTACTTTGGTTCGGATATCTTTGAAAAAAAAACATTTTTTCTTACGAAAACAAATTTTTGACCGATTGTTGCTATAGAAGCTATATGATATAGTAGTCTGATTCCAATTTTATTTTTAATAATATGTTGGAAATACAATAATAATCCTAAATGCTTACTTTGGTTCGGATATCTTTGGAAATGAACATTTTTTTCTTACATAAAAAAATTTTTGACCGATTGTTCCTATGGGAGCTATATGATATAGTAGTCTGATTCCGATTTTATTTTGACTATATGTTGAAAATATAGTAATAATCCTAAATGCTTACTTTGGTTCGGATATCTTTGAAAATTAACATTTTTTCTTACGAAAACTCAGCATTTAGCCGATTGTTCCTATGGGAGCTATAAGATATAGTAGTCTGATTCTGCTGATATTTTAAGCATATGTTGAGAGCATAGTAATAGTCCTAAATGCTTATTTTGGTTTGGATATCTTTGAAAATTAAAATTTTTTCTTACGAAAACTCAGCATTTAGCCGATTGTTCCTATGGGAGCTATATGATATAGTAGTCTGATTTCGATGATATTTTGACATTTTGTTGGAAGTATAGAATTAATTCTAAATGCTTGCTGTGGTTTGGATATCTTTGAAAATAAACATTTTTTCTTGCGAAAACTCAGCATTTGAGCGATTGTTCCTATGGGAGCTATATTATACAGTAGTCGGATTCTAATGATATTATGAGCATATGTTAGGAGCATAGTAATAGTTCTAAATGCTTACATTGGTTTGGATATCTTTGAAAATGAACATTTTTTTCTTACATAAAAAAATTTTTGACCGATTGTTCCTATGGGAGATACATGATATAGTAGACTGATTCCGATTTTATTTTGACTATATGTTGGAAATATACTTTTAATCCTAAATGCTTACTTTGGTTCGAATATCTTTGAAAATGAAATTTGTTTTTCCTACATAAACAAATTTTTTTACGAATTATTCCTATGGGAGCTATCTGACATAGTAGTCTGATTCCGATGAAATTTTGACTTTATGTTGAAAATGTAGTAATAATCCTAAATGTTTACTTTGGTTAGTAAATCTTTGAAAATAAACATTTTTTCTTACGAAAACTCAGCATTTGACCGATTGTTCCGATGGGAGCTATATGATATAGTAGTCTGATTCCGAAGATATTTTGAATATATGTTGGCAGTAAAGTAATAATCCTAAATGTTTACTTTGGTTTGGATATCTTTGAAAATGAATATTTTTTCTTACATAAACAAATTTCTTGACCGATTATTCCTATGGGAGCTATGTGATATAGTAGTCTGATTCCGATGATATTTTGACGATATGTTGGAAATAACAAATCCTTAAAAACAAAATTGTTTTTATAAAAAAACTAAACTTTTAACCGATTTTTTCTATGGGAGCTTTATGATATAGTAGTGCTATGATGATGAACAATATATTAGGCATCATTTAGGAGCAGATTGACAATCGTAAATATGTACTTAGTTTGGCTAGGATATCTTTAAATATAAATAATGTTTTCTATGAGAGCTATATGATATAGCAGTTCAATGTTTATTATGTTTGGCGCACGTCAGGAGCACAGTACTGCCAGTAATTGCCAAGTTTGGTTAGAACATTTTGAAAGCTTTAGTCTCAATTGACATTATAATATCCTTGTTGATTTGCGTTTTGGTTACTGGGTAAAAGTGTCCAAATAATTCGGAATTGTTAAATTTGGTTTTAGGTTGTGTAAAAATATTAACAATCAAGAGGCCGATTGCGCACTGTCACAACGATAAGCGATAGTCGCGCAGTGTCGATAACATTGACGATTAGTAGCAAAAAGTTCTAGACTATCGCTAACTATCGTGTGCAGAGCACACGACAGTTCTGCACTATCGATTACAAATTAAGATATATATCGAATTAGCACTTCGAGTTACCAACGTATATTTAAAATGAAAATAAAAAAATATGTTATTCACTCAGCAAAAGTTGTATGGGTAACACACATTAAAAACCTTATACTTACCATGTCCATGACAGCTGGCTGACAAGCAACACGTTGGCTAATGTGCAACAATCCATGCACCTTTTGAGGGTCAAGTGCGTCGCAGAGTTCAACCATTTCGGTAACAATAAATGTGCACACAAATTGTTGTAGCCCGGACGCATGCCCATGTTCTCCACGCGGCGCAACATCAGCCTAATTAGCTTTAGTAGATTTGCAAGGGTCTGCACCTTGGCCTCAGTTACAAGCGAGCCAGAACGCTTCTCAAGCAGCTCGGCCAAGTTACTAACTCCGCTGCCTTGCCTAAACTTATTTTTGCTTATTGAGCGACCTGACCACGTCGCGCCATAAGCATAGTGTATTTGGCAGAGTCAGCTTAACAACGCGCATCATATAAAACTTCAGAATGGCAGCTGGACTGTTCGCTGGACTATTCGCCTTCTCAATCTTTAGTAGCTCTATTTTATACTCGGCATTGATTTGTACGCGTAACGGATGCGTGGAGATGTGCAGATTTTCCAGTTAAGACACTGAAGTGTTCTGTAGTATTAACAGGGCGCACTCCAAGACTGTCCCAGTTGTGCAGTAGGTGTATTTAGGCTGCGATAAAGACGAGGACGAAGCTGATTGCGAGTTCCATGCGCTGCGAGCAAGCTGACGAGTGCGCGTAGTGCAAGACATATATGTTTTGCTTTTTCAGATACAATGTCAACCAATTCGCAATTTCCAAAATTGCACGTGCGTGTCGCCAACCAAAATGCAACTACTGAAAATGACAAAATAGTCAAGAAAAAAGAAAAATGTAAAAATGGCGACGTAGACTGGGACCGGAAAAGTAAACCGTAAATCGATATGCCGCAAAACGAATACATTTCCAAACATTTGCATAAAAACAAATAAGATTGATCCCAAGCCCAATATAAATGCATATATGTATCGAGTTTTTGATCTTGGATAATATATATGGTACAATATTTAGTTATACCAAAACTTTTCATTTAAGTATATGCCTATTTGAACAATGTAATTAAGAAGTTTATTTAAAAAAACTTGTCCAATATTGACTATTTAGAGTTTTTTTAAAGATCCCTTAAAATTTTTCTATATGGAAGCAGGGCTAAGTTTACATTTAAACTTACGCGTAATCTCCGTTCAGATAGTAGATGACCATATCCACAACAATCAGCTTTTAATTTTGGCTCGCGTACGAATGCGAGGCCGCCAAGTGAATATGTGAGGCTGTAATACGAATTATGGATTAAAAACTAGGTCGCCATTAAAGCAAAATGAATGTATGTCCGCAAATTTAAATCAGCCAGCGCCAAAATTATAAGCGTCACTCTTGCCTCACTAGTGATGAGATCTTACAGCAAATAACGATATTATCGAATAATAAATTAAAAATTAATTAATTATGTGACCATGATAATGACATGGAACACTTATATTTCTCCATTTTTAGCTACTTTTCGTTTTAATAACTAGTTATATTTCCATTATCTTAATAATCGATTTAAAGTTACAAAATATTAATAAAATATATATACAAGTGTTGCGCTATCGATTACCGAACCACGCAGCGACCTATGGTCCCCCTAGCTGCACAATAAAGAATGGTATTTGCGTGCTATTGAAACACGGTCACCTTGGCTGACAGGCGAGGAAAATTATTTATATTTTAGAATCCACGACGCTTCACACACGAAAATTGGCAGAATATTGTAGTTACGGCCAAATTGTAAACACACTGACGCTTCAACGACAAAGTGCGGCGCTAAACAAGCAAAAATTATGTGCAACTAGCATCGCAATGGTTACGCAGCAACCAATTTACACATAAAAATACGGCCAGGCACCGCGGCCATCAACAAAAAAAAAAAGAAAAGCGAACACCACGAAGGAAACTTGCGTACGCAAACTGCAATACTGAAGTTCCAAAAAATTGAACAAAACGTGAAAATTATTTGGCATCAGAGATAATGCGCACACAAAACCGTAGTGTAGTGTAATTAAAAGCAGCTAAATTGCTGCCGCTGCTTTGCGGTGGTGGTGCAAAAAGAACATAAAATCGGTGGCAAGAAGAAGAGCCGCGAAGTGAGAAAACTGAAATAAAAAAGCAAACGCAACCATCGAAATCAATTAATCATATCAAAAAGAGGGAGAAATAGCGAAAATACAGTTAACTATTGCAGCGTGCAGTGTGTTATTTATGCTGCAGGTGCTGCTGCTGCTTGGCAGACGCTGCCAACGCTGACGACATGCGCGCGTAGAGTTGCCAGCTCTGAAAGAGTTGCCAAGTTGCTTCTACACCGGAGATTGTTAACAAACTCGGACGCACTTTACGAGATGCACTGGTAAATGCTGCAACAATTAAATAAATCCACATAATACTCACCGAGTGCCTTTTTCGCACAGGTTGGCAGCTCCGTTTGGCTAAGAGGAACTCGTGCATAGAAATCGCACCCAAGCCGCGCTTCTCAGCACTCTTTATTCCCATTTTCTTTTGTTTTGGACACACGCGTCGTGATCCCGCGGATCGACGACGCCATTATATAGAAATTTTCGTTCGCCCCGTAGTTAAAGAAAAGCTGCCACCATTCGGAAGAAAAACACTTCGAATATGACCCACAATATCGGTATGGCGCCATATCGTTTGCCGGGTCCAGCGGGCGGTCTCTGTCCGCCCGATTTTAAACCGCCGCCTCCGACGGATATCATCTCGGCGCCGAGTAATCCGAAGAAACGGCGGAAAACATCAAATGCAGCCAACTCGGCGGCGGCGGCTGCAGCGGCGGCAGCAGCAGCGGCTGCGGCCGCTGCCAATTCGATGCAACAGCAGCAATCGGCGCCGCCAACGCCGCAGGATCTGTTGCCGCCACCGCCTATGGGCGGTTTCGGGGACACGATCGTCGCCTCCAATCCGTTCGATGACAGCCCCCAGGTGTCGGCCATGTCCAGCTCGGCGGCCGCTGCTATGGCGGCCATGAATCAAATGGGCGGCGCCGGCGGTCCGGGCGGGCACTTTGCACCGCATCCGCATTGGGAGGAGCGCATGGGCATGGGCATGCATCCGCATATGCATCCACATCATCCGGGCGCAGGCGGTGGACCCATGGGCCATGGACCGCACGGACCGCATCATATGGGTGGTCCGCCGCCCATGCGCGGCATGAGCCCGTTGGGACCTGGCGTACATCCGCATCCGCATGGCATGGGACCCGGCGTTGGACTGCCACCGCACATGAATCATGGCCGAGCCGGCGGCGTGCCCATGGGTAGTCCAATGGGTGCAATGGCTGGCATGGGCGGCATGAGTCCCATGGGCAACATGGGCGGGCCAAGCATATCCCCACATCATATGGGCATGGGCGGACTCTCACCCATGGGCGGTCCCAATGGACCCAATCCGCGTGCAATGCAGGGCTCCCCTATGAGCGGCGCAGGAGGACCGATGCCGGGACAGAACTCGCCAATGAACTCGCTGCCAATGGGTTCGCCCATGGGCAATCAAATTGGCAGTCCACTGGGTCCAGGACCAGGGCCCGGCCCTGGTCAACAACAGCAACAACAACAAGGAGCACAGCAGCAGCAGCAGCAGCCACAAAACCCGCAACAGACTCATATGAACAATGGACAAATGGGTCCGCCGCCCCTGCACAGTCCGTTGGGCAATGGGCCAACAAATCACAGTCACATGCCGGGTGGCCCGGGTCCGGGGCCAGGTCCTGGGCCGGGCGGTTTGGTTGGACCCGGCGGCATGTCGCCGGCCAACAGCAACAACAACAGCATGATGGGCGGCAATGCATCCAACAACAACAGCAACAGTAATAGCAACAACAATGGCAGCAATCCCAACAACAACAGCAACAACAATCAAAATCCTCATCCACATCTGTCGCCAGCGGCGGCGGGTGGACGTCTGGGCGGTGTGCCCAACGCGATGCAATCCAACGGTCCAATACCGGCGGCGTCATCAGCGGCATCCACAGCGACGACGACGTCAACAGCGGTCACAGCGACCACATCAGTGCCTACGTCCTCACCAGCACCGCCCGCCATGTCACCGCATCATGCGCTCAACAGCGCCGGTCCTAGTCCGGGCATGCCCAATTCCGGACCTAGTCCGCTGCAGTCGCCAGCGCTAAGCGGCGGCCCTGGCAGCAACAACAACAACAACAACATGAACAGCAACAACAACAATGGACCCATGATGGGCCAGCAAATGAACCCGAATGTTCCTATGCAGCAGCAGCAGCAGCAACAACAACAGCAGCAGCACGGCCCCATGGGCGTCCATATGGGTGGACCACCCGGCGGACCTGGTCACGGGCCTGGCGGTCCCATGGGCATGGGCATGAACCAAATGCTGCCGCCTCAGCAACCGCCGCATCTTGGAGGACCACCGCACCCGCAGCTCATGAATCATCCGCACCCGCATCATTCGCATCCAGGCGGACCGCCACCGCATCACATGATGGGACCTGGACCGGGCATGCATGGTCCTGGTCCGGGTGGCATGCCGCCGCACATGGGCGGCGGCGGCAGCGGTAATCTGCACATGATGGGTCCGCACGGCAACGCCGGCCCCCATATGGGTCACGGTCACATGGGTGGCGTGCCGGGACCGGGTCCGGGGCCAGGCGGCATGAATGGACCGCCACCACACCACGGAATGCCACCTCACCACGCACACACACACCCACATCATCACAGCCACGGACACAGTCCGATGGGCGGACCAAATATGTTTGGCGGCGGCGGTGGCCCTATGGGTCCGGGTCCCATGGGCAGCATGGGTCCCGGCCCCATGGGCGGTCCCATGGGCAACATGGGCGGCCCAATGGGCAAACCCATGACAATGAGCGGTGGCAAAATGTATCCGCCTGGCCAGCCAATGGTCTTCAACCCGCAGAATCCCAATGCGCCGCCCATTTATCCGTGTGGCATGTGTCACAAGGAGGTCAACGACAACGACGAGGCGGTCTTCTGTGAATCCGGTTGTAATTTCTTTTTTCACAGGTAAGTTGATATATTGATAAGATACTAACAGCGGTTACACGGCTTTGTTCGCGCAAAGTACTTTTTAGTACATTTTTAATCAGATTTCCTTAAGTGCCCATTAAGTGGAAAGTCTGTGAACAAAACTGTATTTATTTGTATTTGTATTTTGATTGAGTTAAATTGAGTTAAATGCAGATTTTCCACAGAGATGTAGATTTTCCAAAAAATATGAATTGCATTCGACATAAATTTTCAAAAAGTTAGCGGATCGTATAAATATGAAAATGTTTCGTCGTTCTTATTTACCAAGATCTTTTAAAAAGAGAACAAATAAATTGTAAAACTGTTTTCCATTAATTTTCCACGCTTGTGGGTGAAATTATCTAAAACACCGTCGTAGTGTTTGCTTATATAACAAAACTTTACTTCCTTACGGTCTGGGCAGCGCAGTGATCATAAATCCGTCAGTTGTCAGGACACATATAGACATACGTATATATTTATAGATGAATCCATACATTAATTAATTTTCTATTTGCAGAACGTGCGTGGGTCTGACGGAGGCGGCCTTTCAAATGCTCAACAAGGAGGTGTTTGCTGAGTGGTGCTGTGACAAGTGCGTAACTTCCAAGCATATACCCATGGTCAAGTTCAAGTGCTGAACAACCATCAAGCAACAGCAACAACACAACGATGATAGCAACAACTACCACCAGCTAGCACTCATTCACTCTGTATAAATATATCCAAGCATTAACTATTTTAATTGTAGAGTATAAGCAGCTTAGGGTACCCATCACCATACAATATGCGCTCACAATAGTCAAAGGTCCCCAACGAAACCATCAATTTAAACGCGACGACTCACTATACATATATATGTAAATATATATATATATTTCTATATATATGTGTATATGGCCGGAGCTGTGTTGTGAATTTTCGCTTCGGCCAAGCTCAATGCGCGCATCCTTAAACAAAAAAAAAAAAAATCAAACCTAAAAAACGAAATATGTATGCTAATTGTAATATAGTATAGCATAGTATATATTTATATATAAATCTATACTTTCATGACAAGTGAGACGATGCGTTGTTGTCAGCCTAGAAAGCAAGATAAGCAACCGTAACGGAAATGGCAAAAACAAAACAAAAAATTAAAAGAAATACACTCTAAAAAAAGGCGAATGATACCGTCGGAATATGTGTAGATGATAACGAACGCAAATATCAATCTGCTAGTGTGTATTATAAAAAATAACAAAATTACGAAAAATCAGCAAATTCTGAAAGAAAAAAAAATATACAAATAACTAATTAATAACGTTTGTGTTAAAACAGAAAAATAACAAAAGGCAGTTGAGAAGTGAACATGAAACGTTAGTTTTATAATTTGTTTTCGAATTATTAGTTTTAAGTGTGGAGTGCATGCATATACTATACATATATACACATAAGATTATCTTTAAATCTAATAATCGGTCTGACAATGAGCATAAAAATTTGTAACGTACAGAAATTATCAGTGTGTGAAATTGTTTTTCAACAACAACAACCAAAAGGCGTTCGTGTGCTGTTTTTTTTACTCTTGCGTCAATTTTGCATAAACTTTTTAAACAAACAGAAATACTTAATATGTTAACTAAGCGAAAGAGTATTGACAAATCGATTAAATTGATGACAATGTGTATTTACAAATTATTAGAGATCGACAAAACTGAACACAGAATGCGAGTGAAATCGATTGCGAACAAAAAGCACAAGAAATTATTAATGAATGGAGCAGAAATGAACTAATTTAAGCATTAAAAGTTAACGCGTGAATTAAAATGAAAAAGAAACTGTATAAATCGCAACTTAAGTTATTTATAATTAAATAAAAACAAAAAATACATACAAAATAAGTTGAAAAGCTTCGCAAGTTTTTATATAAAAATGTGAAAGGAATAATGGGAAATAATAATTTTAAAAATCGGTTTATGCATTCACTTCAAGCCTCATAAACTTTGAATCTCTCTTATAAATAGACTCGTGCGATCTATGGTCTTCAGTTAACACATTACAGTATACAATCCTGCCTGAGGATCGAAACCGTATTCTCATCATTGTTTCCTGAATGAGTAACTTAGGAAACTTATCTGACGAGGACGGTAATAAAAGATTTGTTATAATACCCAAAACAAATCCACACTTTTGCAACCCTTTGTAAACTTTTGATGTCACCCCTACAAAATTGTGCTAATCTTTAAAGAAATTTGTCCGTCGTCATCTTCTTTAACTAAGTATAATTAAAGAAAGCTAGAAGCTACAAACAAACTCTAGTTCGTCCTGTTTCATACACTCCGTCTATCTGTTATTATTGCATATGTATTTCAGCTTTTGGAATACTTAAACTAAACACACAGGTTAAATCTTTAATAAACAAATACAAATATATAGATCGTTTCATGGGTTTCTGCTAAAAACTATATAAATCCTCTTTCGAAACTCGCACAACAAATACACAAAATAATTGATTTTGTTGAGGCTTTAGAGCAACTTCATGATGTTGCTAGTTAGATGCTCTTAAGAACGAATCGTGGCAGAATTGCAATCGTACAGCAGCGCGTCTTAAAGCTACAACATTATATATTTTTTGATTACATTAAACTTTTTGCTTTAATATACTTTTTATAATCATATTATATGCATAGCACGCAGAAATCCGATAAGGTCTCTGCATGGACCATAATTTTATCCGATAGCCGCCGTTATTAGCTCGGCCACATCCTGATCTGTGCTACGCACAGTAAGATTAAGCGTGACGCCCTCAGAGAGCGCCAGTTTGGCACGCACCAGCACCTCGACGCCGCCGCGGTAAGTCCCTGCAGAAAGATTAAGAAATTAGTATAAAATGCCAGACTACAAGTTGCATTTTTCATACCCGAGCAGTGTACGGTGTGCAGATGCGTGCCCTCGGGCACTTTTTCGGAGAGATTTGCAGCGCCAAGGCCCAGTATTTTAATAATGGTATTCACGGCATCCTGCAAATTGCTAACAGCCGACAGTACAAAGGTGTCTTCGGCTTGTAGCCAATCTGTAAAGCAATATGCACAGTTATTAACAATATATATATATATATATATATGTATATAAATATATGTATATAAACTTAAAACGAACCCTCGCTATCGGCTGCATCCCAGGCCACCTGGAAATTGTTCTTTTTCGTTTTTTGTATTTGGTCGGCGACTGTTATGTCTAAATCCTCTAGCATATACTCATCATCGTAGCCCTCATCCGAGTCGGGCTCGCCAGTATTAGGATCGCAATCTTTAACAACAAAACGCAAAGTTGCGCCAAATGTAGCTGCACGGGAAAAAATAAATATAATAAATATATAATTTCAATGAAGTTACAGCTAGAGATTTACCTATGGAACTGCTGGCATCCGGCGGGAATTCCACAATCACGAATGTTGTTTGCAATTCGTTGTAGGCCAATTTGGGACAGGGAATCACGGCACGTGCCGTATAGCCTTCGGGCAACGTCAGCTCCACGCGCACATTCTCCAGGAACTGTTCAGCGAGCGTGTTAAGGCAATCAAACTGGAATACCACATGCTGGGCAAAGATATGCTTGATGCACTGCACCGTATATTCAGTTTCGCTTTCGGTCAGCTGTATGGGCGCTGTGCTGCGATGAATGGGACCCAGAACTTGGATGCCCGGCAACTGAGCGAGGCGAGCGGCGCTCTCCTCTTCTCTAGTGATTTTGGGAGCACGCGGCGCGTTGGTGACCATCATCACATCGTTACTGATCTCTGGCTTAACAATCGCGGCCTTGGGCACAATGGAAATGTCAAAGTGAGTTTGGAGTTCGCCATTCAGGTGATCCGTCAGCGCCTTCTCGAGCAGCGCCAGCGAACAGTTCTCGCGCTCAATAATGTAGTTCTTATAAAGCTCCGGCTTGGCCGAGTTAAGTATGCTCAGATAGTAGGTGGCACGATCACGCACCTCGTCATCGGGATCCATTTGGCAGCGGCCCAGCAGCACAAGTATGTTGGCCAGCAGGGCGGGACACGAGGCACCAAATTGAGCCAGTGCCGTGACCGCCGCTGCACGCACAATGGGACTCTCGAGAATGACGCGATTGTAGATGAAGCGTATATACTTGGAGGGCGTGGCCGCAAATGGACCCTCCTTCCCCAGCAAATGCAGTATGCGTACGGCCAGCGAGACATGCTCGCAATCCTCAATGAACTCGCACAGATGCGACAGACCCGACTCCTTGGCATCAACATTCTCCTCAATGATCGTGATAATGGTGTCCACAATCGATGTCTTATACTCCAGGCCGCCCTCCTCGCGCAGCATGCCACTAAGGAAGTTCATGAGCACCGTATGCTTGCGTGGATATTTGGCGCAAAGTGCACAGATGGCATGCACTACCACCACCTTGAACTCATCGGAGATCTCGGCCACAAACGTGGAGATCTGTTTCATCAGACGCTCCACCGATGATTCGGCGCCCGTTTTTAAAAGTGTTGTTATGGCCAGCGTGGCTACCGAGCGGTTCGAATCGGTAATGAGACCCTCCAAATCCAGATTGCATGTAGTAACAGCGGCCGGATGCGTCATGGCCACCTTGTTGAGAGTGCGCACGGCAGCGAAGCGCAACGTGGCCTTAACCGAGCTGCAAAACAGTTGCAGTATGGAGAAGGCCGGCGAGAGCATGCGTGGATTTGTGTTCTTCAGATTGACAATGGCATGGGCGGCCTCATAGATGACCATTTCGCTCTTGTGGCGCAGACAGGACTCGATGAACGTATACAAAGGCGAATCGGCCAGCTCCTCAGCGGGTATGTCCTCCTCCTCGATCAGTTTGCACGCAATGCGTATCTATCAAGAATGCGAATTAAAAGTTTTAATAGATGTATATAACAGTGAACATGGATCCCGTCTAGCTTACCAGCATGCAAACGGCGTAGGGACTCTTGAGTGAACCGCGAGTCAGTTTGTTCACCAATTTGGACACTGCCAGTCGATCCGATTTGCGTATGTGATAGAGCAGACCCAGCGCATGATACTGCACCATGATATTATCGCTATTCAACGCTTCCTGTGCCTCGTTCGCCCAGCGCTTAACGACATCGCCGGCGGTGTTTGCCAGCCGCAGGGAGCTGACCAATGCGGCGCACGAGACCGCAGCATTTTTGTCCACGATGCACTGCTTCATATAACGCTCGACGGCCTGAAGCATGGTGTGATCTGTGATGCTGCAGAGGGCGCGTATGGCGGCGGCACGATACAGATCCTCCTTGCCGGTCATGTCCTTGGTCAGTGAACTGGTCACAATGATCACATCCTCGGCCACGGAGCTCAGCTCCTTAATGCCCAGATAGACCATGCGCCGCAGCACTACGTCCTTGGACTGGAACAGCTTCGTCATGGCAAAGAAACAATCGGTAGCCTCCCGAGCCACCAGCTGCTCGCCCTGATTGATCAGGTAGAGGATCTTGGTCAAGATGTGAATGCATTTGCGTGCATTCACCGGCGTCTCGTTGAACGTGCGCGTCTCCTGCAGCACCGAGGTCTTCTCCAGATTCTGGTACGCGTTCGTCGGACCTGTGCGTTTGTTCATTGAGTTCGAAATAAAATATTTCATTTTTTGTGTTTTTTTGTTTGTTGAACCGGCAGTAGGCAATATATAACAAATTATAACTTTAGGGGTATTTTGTAAGTGTTCGTGTGTGTGTGTATGGGTAAGTGGGTGTGTGTGAGTTTGTTATTTGCTCTTTCGGATGCCAGCAGAGCACCTTCTTCTGGTTCAGCCAAACGGTAAGTGTTGGCAGTTGTTGTTTTGTTGCCGCTCCGGCTGCACTGTTAGTATTGTTATTGCGCTGTTAGCCACTTAGCACTTACCGTCCTCCTCTTCATCCTTCTCGCGGCGAAATGAACCCATTTCTATTGAGCTGACTGCAAAAATGTGCACGCAAACAAATTAAATTGTGAAATTCGACAAATAAAATTTCCTTGATTTTTCGCTACGCGTACACGTCACACTACACAGCAAGAAGAAGTTTAGTATTTGCCATTTAGCTGTCAACGTTGCTATCCAGCTTAACAGACAGTTAACAGCCTTACTGCTCAGATGTTTTGCTGTATCGCACATTGGCAATATCGATATATGCATATATTATCGATAATCAATTTTCAATGTATCGATGTGTTATTCTACAATTACACTTGACAATTATTTGACACTCATTTCCAATTTAACCGAAAATCGATTCCTTGTGCGAGTCCACATAGCTTAAGTAAAAATGCCGATTGATTGGCACCTTTATTATCTGCGGCAACTAAACTAAACAAATTTTGAATTGCTTATTCAATTTGTATTTAATTCACAACAGTTGACCTTACTTAAATTGAATAAACTGTCTCACATCTAAAGTTTAAGTTAAATAATGATGATGAGCACAAAAAGGACATATTATTTTTCAAAATGGCCAGTCATTAAAAGCTGTTATGCTAACATGGCCGCATTGAAAATTTATCGAAAATACACCGCGCTCTTTTTTCCTAATGAATAATAATCGAAAATTATTTAAATTAAACTTGTTCATACATTTATTTGTACAATGTGTAAATGGCGGTTGAAGATACCGTGGACGTTATTATTTAAGAACTAATAAATAGGTGGCGCGGAATGTGCTCTTTATGATTAATGGTGAAGTGAATACATTTGTCTCGTTGTCATTTTGCGCTCATTTTAGACTCGGGCGGCACGTGTGCGACGTAAGTTTACAATATTGATGATGCATATGGCAATCCAGGCAAACAGTGCAATCCATGCGAGTACCAGAGTAAAGTACAAGCAGGCAGCGGTATTAATGCGTCCATAGCGACGACGCTCATACGAAATGCTCTCCACCAGGTAGTCCATAAAATCAAAAACCGCGGCACAGGACAAGCGTGCCTTGATCACGGGCACGATATTGCCAACGCCTTGGATTTCCTTCAGCAAGGACTCGCGATACTGCTTGCAGGTGACCTCGAAGCCGCTGGTGAAAATGGCCGCGTAGATCAGCTGGTAAATGGCCATAATTACCGATATGACCGTGCCAGGCAGCCCTGAGGAACAACAAGGAGTCAAGTCAGTTCAGCGATCATTGGCGGAGCAGAGCTCGTACTTACAGTAGTAGGGCGAGAGACCATCGGGCGTTAGTTCGGACTCGGTGGTCACCACAATCATGTCGCCGGAGCTGCAAGAGGAAGAGCGTGAGTAATGGCAAATTTCAATTGAATTGTTGTAAAGTCTCGAGATGCTTCATTCATTGCGTCCATTAGCATACGGCTTAATTAGGCCAGACTTGCGAGTGTCGCAAGATGCTGTCGGGCCGCCGATTAACCCGCCTGACCCCGCCTGAATTAGAATTGCTCGGTTAATGAGCGCCGCTCTTACCGCTGTCGGATGGTGGTGGTGCCTGCCTTCCGTTCGCCCTTGCCGATGCACACGCGATAGCCATGATAGACGCCCAGCACGACGGCGAAGATCAGCGGCAATACCAGTCCATAGGTGGCATAATGGCAATAGCCGATGCTGCCGCCCTCGAAGCTGTTGTAGGTGGTCCGGCCGTGCAGCACACACCCGCAATTGGTGTCCGGGCAGGCGTTGAGCACATAGCGCCAATGAGTCCACGCCACTGCCGAGGTGATGCAGCAGATCAGCGATGTGACAATGATGAACGGATAGAAATAGGAGAGCGCACGCTCCGCGCTGTACGACATCCTTCTAATGGGTGGGTGTGATTTTGGCTGGGCTGCATAAAAATAGCATGTTAATTTAATAATATGTAATAAATAAAATGATAAAAGAACAATCAAATTATAATAAATAATAATACATTAATAATATCTCGTTTCATCTAAATACAATTAACTTTTCTAAAATCGATAATGATCTATTTTTAGTTTTATGTTCTTTCCCTCTTTTGATCTCATCTCAGAGACTGTAGGAGCTAGAGACATCAAATTCGGTCTGTAAAGTGTCAAATAGTATACACAGATGAAGAATCTTTCACTTTGTGAATACCACACCCGATCCCCCAAAATATAGATGTATGTATATCGGATACCATATTTCAACTCCGCAAGTTTCATAAAAATCAGATAGTAAACAGCGAAACTGGCCACAGGGTACCTGTTAGTCGGGAACTCCCAACTAGTGCACTCTTGTAGTTTTATTTATTTTGTTTATGCATTTGTTGGATTTTAGGTGAACTGCGCTGGCTGAGAAGTCGACGACGGAGTCGGCGTCTCTGTTGTTGTAAAATGCACACCTGCGCTGCTTTAATAACAGTCTCTCA
The DNA here is from genome assembly GCA_035041545.1 of Drosophila colorata. NCBI lineage: Eukaryota > Metazoa > Arthropoda > Insecta > Diptera > Drosophilidae > Drosophila > Drosophila colorata. The sequence goes on along the minus strand of JAWNLD010000656.1, from coordinate 6,211,394 downwards.
CACTTGCTCTCTCTCTCTCTCTTTCCTTTGCTATTCGCTCTTGGGGCGTCACACACACACTCAACTGCATTTGCTGCACTGTACCCATTATAAACAAACTTTTGCCGTTGCACTGCTCGTAAGTTTTCCTAAATTGTGAATTGTTTATTTACATTTAACAAATTCAATATACGCAACGGCTAAATCAGAAAACATAAGCATAAAAAGCAATCAGCCTTTCCACGAAGAATGTCCGCTGACACATACACTTACACAAGCGCACTGAGCGGACACACCTACGTCAAGACACTGTACGTTCAACTAGCAACCGTCTGCGTGCGCAGCAACAAAACGACTGAAGCGTCATGTTTTGACTCTGATCAGAACGAGCGCGCGCTCTTGCGCAGCAGGAGCGCAACAGAACAGAAAGAGAGAGCGCGAGAGCGCCAATAGCTGCGTGTGGGCGCTGCCGCACGCACTGTAAACAAACAGCTTGGCAGCTCTTTTCGTTACTATTTGAACTGTTGCGAATTCCAACAACGCCGTGTAGTAAATATATGTACATACGTATGTGCATAATATGAATGAAAGGTATGAAAACAACAAAGACGCGACGCTTCGTTCTTGGCCAGGCGCCATCACTTAGCACGCCTGCCAAACATCTGCTGGCCACAACAAATGACGCGCAGTCACCGCCCCATGCTGCTTCATCCTGCTGCTCACTGGCTGGCCGCCACATTACCGGGCCATGTTCATTTTGGCAAAAACCATTTTTCGCGGACGCCTGATCTCAGTTGCATGAGCGCCGTGGAGCTCTCAGCTACGCGGAACATATATTTTTGAGTGCAAACGACAAAACGATATTAAGCAAATTCCCCAAAGTATTTGCCAAATTATTGACTAGCAAGTAGTTTGAACTAGCCGAAGGCAATGTGAAAATAAAAGTGCCAATTAACCAATAAAAAGTGCTTTCAATTGTGGGCGTTACGAAATTGCATGCAAATTGCAAAATTGCATCAGCAAAAGATTTTTCAACTGCCTATAAATAGCGCAAAAGGTAGAACACATCTTGTCTGTTCTTCTCAGAAAATTAAAAAATTATACAAAATTTGCATAATTTCACTCTTGTACGTAAGATGCAAGGCAATTTTATGGTACATTCCATTGCACTGACAATGACGTCAGTGTTGAGCAATGCGGCGAATGTAATTAAAGTTTAGTTGTGTAGTGTAGATGTTGGTGGTTGAAGTGTCTAAGTGGCCCGGCATTTAGGCAACTGAACAACAACGAGGATACTCAGGCTCGAATCACGCCCAGTGGGATAGCGTTTCTCTTAGCCCGAGGGCCGTAGTTTTAGTCAATAAAAAAGTAAACAAATAACAAAGCATTTGATTATTTTTACAACTCTCCCTATGTACAATAATATAAATTATGATTTAATTTAATAAATATAAATTAATAAATAATAATAATAACTCTTTAGTTGAATTTAACAATCAATATGATTTTTATTTATGTTTTTTATAGTTGATTTTTTTCGACAACTTACGTATTTTAATGCAAAATGGGTAAATATTTTATACAGGTTGTAAAATTGTAGCTGACCATTAGCATTAGAAAAGCACTTCCTTTTTAAATAAAGCATTTATAGATAGAAAACCATACCATATTATGTATTTATGAAAAGAAATCAAGTGCTTAAATCGGGCCAGCTCAAGGTTAATATACATACATGTATGTACATATATTCAGCTATGAGTAATTTGTGAATAATTTCAAATGTTAATGATTATAATTTCCGCTGCGATGAACAGAGCAGAATCCCTTTTAAAACAAAAGTCATTAAATTAAACTAAACATCCTTTACTTGCTTGCTGCCAATTCGCCTGTCAAATTTTACCACACGTTTTTTTTAAAAACCTTCTGTGTTTCTTAACTGACCTTGATGAATATTTTTGCTATAGATTCTTTAAGTGGTATAGTATATTCTAATCCAACAAAATCACTTCTAAACGAGGGAACAATCTATTGGCGAAAGCTGATCCACCTGATATACAAATTTTGTGTAGAAAGATATTCATATTATTTAAAAACAATTTTTTTTTTAAATGAGGGGGGAATACCTGATTTTTAATTCCATTTCCATTTTCAATTGGTTCAGGGTATAAAAAGATGAAAACATTGTGAAAGCATCAATATAAATATATACATATTTTTTTGTAATTAAACTTATATTTATATTCATTTAGATCCTAATGAACATATGCTGTATAATGCTGAGCTTGATAAACAAATTTTTATGACGAATATGCTTGAATAGGTGAATTATTCCCAAACTTTCTATGTGACCTACTATTAAACTGAAAAATTAAAATATTTTATTATAAGACCCAATGTATTCAACCCTTATAGCAATGGCTTTAAATCTTCCAATATACATGTAATTTTAAAGCAACAATATACAGTAAGGCATGTTTTATTACTAGTCTACTTTGAATGGATAAACAATTTGCCTAATCAACATAATTGATGAATTCCTTGGCTACTTATAGAAACCACAAATACACCGACACAAACCGGCGCCTGACTTTACCTACCCACATGCCATACAGACAATAGATCTAGATACCGAGTGCAAGTCCCGCAACAATCAGCTAGATACATAGCACACAATTGAAATATTAGAAGAGCATTATGGATAATTGGAACGTTTTGGCAGCGCAAACCTCATCCCAGGCCATTGGACGAGATGATCTCAATGCCGCGGCCAAGACGCGTCTGGTAAGTGCAGATAAGAAAATCCCCAACCAAAAAAAAAAAAAAAGCCATGCAGTAAACAAAACAAATGAAAACAATTGCGTAGAATACGATGCATATAATTTGTGTCCAACAAGTATATAAGGCTATATACAAGTTCTCCTTGTATGAGTGAATCTATGTACTTGTATATACTAGTGCCCAGTCCCAACAGCTGTTTAGCAGGCCCAGAGTTTTTCTCTTCTGACCACCAAACAGCAACGACGTGCACTAGATATTCTTGGCATTTTGTTGTTTTGTCTGCTCTGAACATTACTAGCGCTCAGCTATAAATAGGATCTCATCGCAGCCGAGTTTCTCTTCGCTGACTGGCTGCCTGCCTGCGAGTGTGTCAAATGTTTGTGGGCCATTTTGGAGATTCCTCACAGTAGCGCCAAGTAGCCGCGGCTAATCTCAGACGAACGTTGAAGGTGCTCGGCAACGCGCGTGTCGCTCGCACCGATATATCTTTTATATAAGCATATATAGTATATACGCGTCTATTACTATATAGAACAATGGATATTTCTACTGATATTTGGGGTCAGCTAGCTGTGGAGGCCTCGCAGGTGTACCTCTCCGATGGTACCATGCGCAGTCCCTTCGCAGATACGGTAGTTACTTGTAGACGGAGTGATGTGTATTGATCGGCCATATAAATATATATATATATATATTGTGATCCACTCTCTTTCAGACGATTGAGAAGCTGCCCGACAAGGTGCTGCTGCACATATTTTCGTATCTGTCGCATCGAGAGATTTGTCGACTGGCCCGCATCTGTCGTCGCTGGCGCAAGATCGCCTACGATACGCGCCTGTGGAAGAATGTATCGCTGCGACCGGAGATCTCTGGACTGCACGTTGGCTCCCTGGAGATGCTGCTCTCTCTGATTTCGGTGCGATTCGGGCCAACTCTGCGCTACATTGAGCTGCCCATTGAGCTGATCACGCACACGGTGCTCCACGAACTGTCGGCCAAGTGTCCAAATCTGACCCACATGCTGCTGGACTTCTCAACGGGTAAGTGAATAGATTTATTTATTTATCTACACTCGTCTTAGTCGCATTTGCTCTTTCCTCCAGCCATGCAATTGCACGACTTCAGCGAGATGCAGGCCTTTCCCACCAAGCTGCGCTACATGTGCATCTGCCTGTCGGAGGTAATCTTTATGGAGGGTTTCATGCGCAAGATCTACAACTTTATCAATGGCCTGGAGGTGCTGCATTTGGTTGGCACCTACGAGAAGTGCGAGGAGGAGGAGGAGGAGATCTACGAGGTCATTAATGTGCACAAACTCAAATCGGCCACGCCCAATTTGCGTGTCATCAATTTATATGGCATCAATTTCATAGACGACTCGCACATCGACGCCTTCAGCTCCAACTGCATACAGTTGGAGTGCCTGGCGGTCAACTTTTGCAATAAGGTCACCGGCTCCACGCTGAAGACGTTGGTGCAGCGCTCCAAGCGCCTGACCTGCCTCCTGATGAATGGCACCAGCTTGAAATCGGAGTTCGTGCTGCAGGTCGAGTGGGACAAGTGTGCGCTGCAGGAGCTGGACATAACGGCCACCGATTTAACCAGCGAGTGCCTGGTGGATATGCTGACGCGCATACCTAATCTGAAGTTCCTGTCTGCTGGCCAAATCAATGGATTCAATGATACCGTGCTGAAGCAATGGATGGAGCAGGGCAACACCAGGTCATTATCAACCGGAGCATGCTCTATAAAGTTGTTAAGCGCTAACTTATTTAACTTGCAGAGCCCTCAACTCCCTGGACTTGGACTCCTCGGATAATATCACGGACGAGGGCATGCTGAAGTTTCTGCAGCGCCATGGCCATCAGCTGAGCGCGTGCTGCTTGTCCGGCATGCCGCACATAACAGATCAGCTCTGGATGAGCATACTGCCCATGTTGGGCAACTGCAAGTGAGCAAAGCTGAACGCACTGGGCGCCCATGATCAGTAATTGACTAATGTTTCACCTACAGAATAATCGTTATGGGCACAGCTGAGAAACTGGGCGTCAATATACACGTCGATCAGCTGATGGACACCATTGCCACCAACTGTGGCAATTTGGAACGTCTGGAGCTCCGCTGGGATCCGGATAACTTGCGTTTCTCCGACAAGAGCCAGAAGGCTATCGACATATTGCGCGTCAAGTGCCTCAAGCTGCGTTGCATGGTTCTGAGGTAAGCTCGCAATTGCTACCAGTTTTTTTTATGGAACCTTTTCTGACTGGTTTTTTGTTCTGCCCCCATAGCGATGGCCGTTATTATGAGACCGTAAAGGCCAACTTTGAGCGCGCCGATCGGATCACCGTGGTGCGCACCACCACCTGCTGCCGCGTGTCGCCATATCATCTGTTGCGCAACTACAACGATTTGGTTTTCAACTAAAAAAGTGACTGGCAAAAGTTTACAAATGTTGTTTTTATGTTAAACTGTTGTATCTTAGTTGTCCATATCAAACTGGATCAAAGAAAATATTCAATAGATTCTGAAAGGTTGCAATTGGAATTATATTGATAAATTGGTTCGGTTTAAGGCAATTTTTTGTATTTTGGTTAACATGTTGCCATACAAAATACTTGTCATTAAGTTACATATGCATATGTTCTATATACAAATTTGATACAAATCGCTCACTTTTTTACATAGCTGCCTTACAAGTTCTTATCCAAAAAGCCACATTTTCAATTTGTAGTGCTTTCCCTCCAACAAAAGATGCCAAAGATGTTTAAAATTAACTAAGCAAAAAAAACTTAACGAAACCGCTTGCTGGATTCATAGCCAGGCCCAAGAGTACCAACAAGTTCCATTTAAATTTGTTGTCTAGTCAAAATACGCGGCAATTGTTTATTGCTTACACATTGTACTGTATTTTCTGTATTTTTTTCCGCTTATCTTTCGTTAAATTAAATTAAATTAAATTAAATAAGTAATTAGAAAACAAGATTTGCTAATTTTAATTTCTTGTACATTACATAATTATTTCGCGATTTTTTAACTAGTTTTTTTTTACTTGGTACTTGATTAAATCATTTTCAGACTTCACCGCATAAACTTTTCTGCTGTTTGTTATTTTTTAACACCACTGTAAACTTAAAAACTAACCTTTTCAACATTTTTGGGTCAACTTTTTACCATAAACTAAATGTACAAAGATCTCTGATTGAATTCACGTTTCGTTCGGCACGGTCATCTATATAGGTATGTGTACTTATATGCATGATATATAATTTAATTAAGTGTGGAATCGAAGCCAACAATCTAACGCGCCTTTGGATATCAGTGTGTGTGCTTATGAGTACGTATGTGTGAGTATGTGCGTGTGCATATGAGGATCAAGTGCTGGGGTGTATAGGAATAGGATTCCCGAAACTTTCAATAAGCAGGTCATAGTTTTTGCTTAGGCATTTCGCATTTCGCATTTTTACATAAGTACACTAACACGTAAAACAGTTACATCTGGTATGGTTAAGATTAAAGATAGCGCTTCAATTCATTGCTGTTCCTGTGACAACCGAAATATGTGCGTCGTATTGCTGGCCGCAGCTGTTGCCACAGCGGCCGCCGAAGTAGCTGTCGATGGCGGCGGTTGACCCGACGCTGTGATATAGCTAGCATTACTGTTGCTGCTGCCACTGCCACTGCCATTGCTGCTGCTGCTGCTGTTCACGGCGGCTCTCGTCTCTGCTGCAATCACAGCTGCCTCACTCGCCAAATTGGCTATCGCATTATCAATGTTCGCCAATGCTGCAGCAGCATTGGTCGTTGTTGCGCCATGCTCTGGAGCTGCTTCTGCAGCGCGTTCAGGCGTGCGTCGCGGCACAGCGGCATTGTTTCCGTCCTGAGAAGAAAGCAAAGTATTGAAAATTTACAACAATAATTAACATACGTCATTGAGAAGCTCCTGTCTGTTTTTTGTTGTATCAAGTCTTACAATGTGTTTACCAGATTGCAGCAGATTTTTTTTTACTAAATCTAGAACTGATAGAAGCAAACGGAAATACACAATAATATTATTATAATGACAAAGCTAATTCGGCCAATAAATATATAAATAACTAGCTGGTTCGTGCCAAGTGTATTTTTAAACCCCTGCGGAGGGTTTTATATATTTGTCACAAATTGTGTAAGACACCAAAGGAAACGATTTTGACCCTATAAAGTATATATTCTTATTGTTGCAGGCAGTACATTTGTTGGAGTATGCCGGATGGAACTACTATAACTTACAACCATAAAAGCAAAATATACATATGTTTTTGTATGAAAAACTTGTTTGTTTTTCAAGATATCCGGACCAAACTTGGCAATAAATGATTTTTGTTACTCATTAAATATGCAATTAAAGATGATTAAATAACCTTTCAGAAAAGTGTAAATATGTCGGTTCAGTTATTATAATCTTAAAAATATTGTCAACTAAAGTTAGGACTATGCAAAAAATAACTGGTGTATGAATTCTATATGTCTGCAAGGGTAAACAATCTTAAGCTCGCAAAGTAAACTTTTTTTTCGGTAAAACAAGCTCCCAAATGAGTTAGAAGCCAATAGGTTTCCTAAAGGTTGTCTTGCATCCTTAAATATGAAATTCTCTAAAGCACCTTCATTGTAAGCACTTGTGCAGTAAAGGGTAACTGCTCTGGATCGGCACAACATTTGGAACTAGATAAACAACGCCTACTCACATCTCTTGGATATATGCGAATCGGCTGTTCGGCTTGGGCCGCCGCCGCCGCCGCGTCTGCATCTTGAGCATTCTCCTCCGCCTTGTCGGTGTACATCATAATCTCATGGCACAGCGGACAGCGGTCCTGCACATAAAGCCACTTGCGAAGGCAAACGCCATGGAAGAAGTGACGGCAACGCGTAATCTTAGCCGAGTACATTTCCTGCAAGCAAGATGTGTTAATCATATTTTAGGCTAGAAAAGGCTATCGAACTCACCTGATAGCAAATGGCGCAAACATCGTCGAAGGCCTGCAACTGGGCGGGAGTTGCTTCTGGCAACGCTGATATCTTGTGGACCGCTGAGCGTCTCTTCATGAACACCGACCAGCCAGCGCGTGCCTCGCACCAGATATTGAAGTAGGCATGGATGCACATCATGATTGCCCTGATGGCGCCGCCTGTAGCATTTTGGGCTATCAAGTTATAGTTATCGATACACAAAATCAACCAAATAATAAAATTACATGCACACGGAACAAAAAAGCTGGACAGATGCACACACAACTCACATGGTGAACTTAAACAATGAGTGATATAATATGTAATATAATAGCATTTCTCTCTACACCCTGTGTCTCGTGTTGTGGTGGCTGTTGTAACAGGCCACTCGATTTTTTTAATTTGTGAATTATTACTTCTTTTTTTAATATCAGCAGTCTTTGATATCGACTTTATGTTCATAAACACCTTGTCAACTGATCGGAGCTTGAACTCGTTGAGAATTCTAATTACTCAAAAAGCAATAAACACAAAGCAGTTTTACTTTTTGTTCGGGTTTAAATCCTAATCTAGGCTAGTGTATGGATGTAGTGTTTGTGTCTTCTCTTTAAGATTACAATTTTTATAGTTGACTTTCCGACTTTGGCGAATTTTCCAAAGTTTTAAAATTAAGTTGTTAATATCCTTTTGTGAACCTTTGAAAAGTGGCGAAAATTTAAAATACACGAAATTTAGAATGTATGTAAAATAATTGCATACAACGGATTTCACCATTTTCCGGGATTGGGGATCGAATATTCTAAAATCCCGTCTTAGTACGCCGTTTTATACTAAGACGAAACTACCTGCGTTGATTGCCAATCATCATCCCCACTGGGGAAAAGCAGATTTATATATATATATATAGATACGCATTTCAATGCTTTATGTCGCGGATGTGTTGGATGTAATTTGACGACGTGGACGACTTAGAGTACTGTATACATACCCGATTCAAATACCAATATCCAGGCGCCGTTTATAAAGAGCAGGATGCCAAAGCAAAACTCCACAGAATTGCCAAAGGCACGCACATAGTATAGATAGTCATCCAGTTTCTCCCAGAAGAACTGACGCCGCGCGTCCAGCAAAAAGAGCGTATAGGTGGCCAGCGAAACAAGCACCTGTTAAAGTAAACATATTAGCTTTGAGCGTATTTGTATTAACATGGTGGCACCCACCTTGACGATGACTTCCACGGAGAAAGCAGTCACTGCCAGCAGCCAAGTAGATGGCGAATGATGCGCCCATAAATAGTAAAGCAGCCCGACTGGCATAAAGATGAGAAAGGCGCAGACGGATAAGGCGCGCACATGACGTTTGCGTGACGGATTTCGCGCTGCACTCAGCGACATTAATATGGGCGACACAATGTTGTGGAGGAAGTGCAGCAGCGCAGTGACCAGCAGGCACAGATTGCGGCATAGGCGCACGAAGCGCTTATCCGGCGCCAGCGATGTGAGGCCAGTCTGCAGTGCGAGTATATAAAAGAGCACCGCCGAAACGGTGCCCAGCGACTTCTCTTCGTCATTGTCGTAGGTCAGCAGATACCACTGAAAGCCGCGTCCAATATAATGGCATATCATCGAGATGACACCAGTCATGCCCAGAACAGCGGTCAGCGTGTCACAACCATCAACGAGTAGCTTCTCCATTGCGGGAAACAGTTGTAAGGGGACATCCCTTTCGGCCGATATCAAGGAATAGCCGCTATGCATAATTCTGTGGAAAGAATGTCAATGGAATTCCGTTAGGTATATCGATTTTGAAGCTGTGAATATTGATCATTAATACAACGTCAAAACTACCAAACTATTTAATTAATTAATTAAGCACAAAAAGTTGAGATATTGAAAGAGACAATCCTGACTACAAAGAAAATATATTATTATTATGATTTAAAGTAGACGAAATATAGTTATAAACCTATAAAACAAACAAACGGATTCGAACCCGGATCCTTGTTGATCAGTTGCTTAAATGCCTAAGCACTGAGATAACTCATCTATCGAGGACTGCAAAGAAAATATACATTTTTCCTAATAAATCTTAATTATCTTATCTTTAACAGCCCGAAGATAACTCCTATATCCCTGTTTTAAATAATTAAGCGATAATTCAATAAACGATTCTTTTTATTCTTTGTATGCATTTTTTTATGTTTAATGAATCTTTTGTTCTCACTCTTAATGTATAGTTTACATTTTAACTTCTGAATTATCGACCTTGGCATTTGCCAACGTCTATATTTATAGATAATAATAGAGAAATAATTTCCCAAAATGATAAACAAAATAATTCTAATAATAGCAGTTATACTGCAGTCTTACGCAAACGTATGCGTACTATTGTCAGTAAGTGACAATTAATAACATTTTTTTATATTTATATTACTTTTACTTTTTTATATTAATGAATTTCTGATATTTTATTTTGTTCAAAATCTATTTTGTATAATAATATATTTAATTGTCAAGTGAACTCTAACAAGAGTTTTTTGATATTGTTTAATGTACTTTTAAGTTGGTCTTTTAGGTCTGGAACCAATCTACTATTTTTCTATATCAGCAATATTTTTTAAACTACTTTTTTGGGAACGTATCTACCATGGTAGATACTAAAGTGTATTTGGCTTAGGAGTTTGGATTTATCTTCTAAAAATAATAATTTTGTCTGTCCGTACAAACATATTTTTAAAGTCAATTTAGCTATAATGCTTTTTATACTCGTTGTCGAAGTAAAAATAGTATATTGGGTTTAAAGCTAGAGTCTTGAAACTTGTGTTAATATTATAATAATAATATTGAAGGGTTCATATTTTGTTGTGGATATGCCCACTTGGGGCGGGTAAGCCGTGAAAGTCCATACTTCCCACAGTTTTAGGGCTGAAATAACCAAATTAGGCAGACAGTTTTCTGATGAGCTCTCTCTCCGGCATCCACAAATTACAATATTACAATATATGTAATTAGGATCGTTTTCGTGCGTTTTTAGCGGTTACACCCGACTTCAAATTCCTTGTTTGTTAATTTTATTTTGTTGTGCATAGTTGGTATGCCCTATTTATCTACAGGCAACATTTCTGTTAATATTCTGTTGTAATTTACATACCTGATGGTCCAAAACAGACGCAACACGTTGGGCACATTCAAGCGCTGCCACTCGTTCTCGATGAGTGCCGAGAGTCCAAAGTTGGATACGAAGTTCATGGCGTATTGATAGCCGTTATACACCGTTCTGCTGGCCTCCATGGCATTGTGCATGAGCGTGATTTTGGTCAGTATGATGGGCGTCAGGCCGGCGATCACGGGCAGCTTGTCCACGATGTTCGGTGGAAGGGGAAGCATGGCGAGCAGAATTGGACTAGTGAATATGATGGGCATGGCTTTCTGAAGTAGCGCAAATCGCGGACCCAGATGTATATAGGCGAAAAGCATGCCCATAAACCACTGCGCAATGATATGTGGCGCCAGCGTCATGATGACTCCGCCCGAATCGAGCAATCCGGTCGTATTCATGGACAACAGATCCTCCAGTATGCACGGACTGCGCGCCATCAGCTCCAGTGCGCTCACATTCGACCAGTAGGAGAGGAACGTGAGTCCCAGCGAGGTGAGAAACAAGTACACCATCACTAAGTGCCGCGTCCACAGCATGAAAATGCAAGCGGCACACAAGAAACCTGCAAATGCCAGACAAGGTTTAAAGTACAAGCAGATAAGCGATAAGGGGTCAGGCTCACCTAGTAAACAGACGACGAACTTTACCGTCGTTATGTTCAGTATATTGGCCAGCATCCCGTCGCTGGCCAGCTCGTCGATTAGCGAGTTGAAGCTGCTGCTGAGCATGCCGCCGGCCTGCGCCGACTTCGATGCATTATCGATGGTGTGTTCCAGCAGCTCTTGGCTGGCGTTGCCGACGGGGCTGACGGCGTCTGCTTGGCCCAGGCCAAAGAATGCCCGGATGCTGGCAAATGTGTCTGTTGTGCTGTTGCTGGCATCACTCTGGAGAGCTGCTGCTGCAGTTGTCACTGTGGAGACTTTGCTCGAGGCGAGCTGCGTGGGCAGGCCCATGCCGATCTTGAGTATCTCATCGATGACGATTATAGGCGGCACGCGCATCATGACGTCCACTAAACCGAGCACCTGCGTCCGCACGGACATCGCTGAGCTGTCTAAACGAAAGCTGACGCGGCGTGACTTGGCAAATTGCGTTTGCTTCTGCTGCTGTTTAAATCGACATTAACTTTTGAGCGCCGCACGCATTTGTTGCTGCTGTAGTTGGTGTTGTTGTTGTTGTTTTCGTTGTTGCCGTGTTTTGTGTGAGTTTTGTGTTTTGGTTGCTTGCTCGGCTGCTTGGTTAATCGGCTGGCGTTGGCCTTCGTCTTGGATTTCGCAAAGCGAAAAGAATCGTGTGCAAGTGTTATTGGTGTTTTTTTACGTTGTATATTTCGTGGGTAGGGGGACGGCAGGTGCTTGCGGAGGTGTAGGTAAACTTTGTGGCTTTAGATCGATTGCGCACACTAAACTACGTTCGTTACGGCTCACTTTAATCGATCGCTCTACTTACGCTTGTCTTCTACGACGAGCGTAAAACTTTTTCACAATTGAATTGAGATTTTTGTTTTTTCTCTGCCTTCCTTCGTTTGCTGGATTCGCGTTTCTTTCGATATTTGTATGCACATCGATAGTGATATCGATTGTTCGAAGGGCGACCTGCAGCACTGTAAGATGGTGCTGCCAGATTGGTAATCAGCTGGCTGCTTCGTTTGGCGCTCAAACACTGATTTTCAAATTAACCCTGCAAGGCAGTTGGCAAACCACATGCAATAGCAGCAGCACATTTACAGCTTTTTCATTCGATATTTTTTAAGTACTTAAAATTTATAGAAAGTTATATTCGAATTATAAAGTATTGCTTATGCGTTGCCTACTATAACGACTTACCGACATTCATACCCGCATTTATAGCGCACATTCTTTAGGACTCGCCATAAAGAGTCATTTTATTATTGCTTTCGCAAAACATTCTTTCTCAACAATCCTTTGCGCATGCATTGGCATACAAAATACCAAAGTAGAAACTGGCTAAAAGTATGTGAATTCCTAGGGAATATTCCTAGGACATATTTATAGATATTAACCAAAGTTTATCACACTGTAAAATTCTTAAATTTTTAAAGTTGGGTATGAAATTTCCCCTTTCTATGCCATTTTCATGGCTTCGAGTAGTTTGATTTCAATATTTGTACTAAAATTTACATATATACGAAAAATACCTATTCGATTTAAATGTAATCTTCATTTTCGCAAGTAACGATTAAAGATATTAATTCGGTTATTTTTTTTTTGAGTACCAGGATTATCGTCACACCGAAAATAAATAGCACAAATTTCTTATTATTTAGTAAACTTTAATAATTTCACCTCAAGATAAAGTAGCTGTGGACAAACTGACGTCTCACGTGACTGCGCCAGCACCCATCAATCCTCAATCTTGTATTTTGTGGAATCTACTTAGCTCTGGTATAAATCGTTAGCATTCATTCAAAAGAAAAGCGTCTGGAATTGAATGCGCTCTGGGTGTACATTTCCCCGATTGTGAGGTCATTAACTTTTTCCGCTTAGAACTTGAATTGCTGTTGTGGTTGTTGCTGTTCTTGTTGTTGCCCACTTGTATGCAAATGCACAAATTGAGGCAATGCAGTTGGACCCCTTTTGTAATTATGCGCAATTGTTTAGTGCTTAGCTCCAAAGGTTCCACTCTAGCTTAATTGATTTTTCGTTCCTCAACAACAACAAGCAAATATGCAGGGTTTCGTTTTTTATTATTTCCCATTTCTGTTCTTTTTTTTTTGTTTTTTGACTGGCTGCCGATGGTAATTTGCATAGTTTTGGTTCGTTTTGTTGTGCATAGTTTGCGGGGCAGCAAATTGCATTACAGCAAATTACATTTTCTTTATGCCCATGGAGGCAAACAGTTAACACTCCCATGGCAGCATGGCTGTGGCCCATATATGGGCCTCATATATTTAATATAATCAGTGTAATTGTCAGAGGCGATGAGCTGGGGGACCTGTTCCTGTGCCTCTGTGTGCCTGAAACTGGCCTCAGCACAGCTCTCACGCATGGCAATTGTATAATTTATCGCTCTAGTTCTAATCGCCAGCTGTCAATAGCTGGCAACCTGGCCAAACAGCCAGCCAGCCAGCGATCTCGAGGGAACGATTTAATTCGCAGGCCATATAAGTAGGAAATTTGTACGTTGATTAACGCGCCAATCGTTTTACACAACTGCAAAAGTAACGAACAAAGTGTCGATGGTGCCCCCCGCACTACCCCCACCCCTCACTATCCAAGGCTCCATCTCTATCTCACTGGGCCTGTCTATGTGTGATTTCATTACACTTAAAGCTATGTGCTGTGATCGCCGACTGCACTTCGCCGAATTGCCAGGACATGCACACCATATACACACACAAGCACACCTCGAACCATATGCGCATGTGAATGTGGACCAGCGCAACGCGTTCTCAGCATGATTACCACTCATAGATAGCCCGACGACTGGCAACCTGCTGGGACGCCAAATGAATTAGCTGCCGCTCACGCTGCAGCTTCCGCGGCTGCTGCCGATTTTAGCTTCAGCTTCTGTGGATGCTCTGGCCAAGTTGTTGGTATATTGACTTTATGATTATGTTTGTGCTCAAATAAACGGACAGCTTAATTTGGCACCTAAGCCTTCAATGATGTTGAACACAAGTATTCTTGGAATACTCGGAAAAGACAAGTTAATGCTATGGCATGAAACGAGAAGTTTAATTATAATAAAAAAAATGTTGTATAAATTACTATAAACAGTTAGTTGCACTTAAAGCTGAAACTGAACTGTAAGCAATGAAGAAAATGTATATTCAAATTTATTTATTAAATTTTACTTATACTTAGGTCTCTACTTAGGTAAGGGAGAGACACTTGTTGTAATGCCAGCTCAATCAATAATATTCCTTACCAAGACTTACGAATAAAATTATATATTATTAATCTTATAATAATTATTATATTTTTTATTATATTTAGACAAGTTTCAAAATAATATATATAGCTATAAGATTATAAACAAAATTAGGCTAAGCGTTTGAAACTTAGGCTTTAAAAGATATTTACTTTATTGTAACTATGGCTTTATTTAGTATATCGTTTGGATAAGCTTAGTATTATTCATTTATTTAATTTGATATAAGACATCTAAAGTCATATGCATTAAATTTATTTATTGTTTTTTTTTGTTTTTTTTTGTTTGCAGTCCTTAATAGATTAGTTGTCAAGTGCTCAGGCGTTTGGGCAACTGAGCAATGAGGATCCGGGTTCGAATCCCAGGCAACTGAATAACGAGGATCCAGGTTCGAATCCCAGACTGGTGTATGGATGTAGTGTTTTTCTTAGCAGAAGGCCATAATTTAATTTAATTTAATTTTTTAATTTTTGGCCTATATCATACTTGATATAACAAATTATAGAAACAAATAACAAATATATAGAAATATATAACCGGATTCTAGTCTAGTCTGAACATTTTATTTCAAATTGCTTTGAACCAAGTCCCAATTTATCAAAAACGGCAACTAATCTGTTGCTTTTGAAATCAGCTGAACCAAAGCTCAAGACGAGCCATTTAATTTTTTAGAAATAAAATTTTTTTTGCTTGAATCAAAAAAGAATAAGAATATAAATAAAGGCTAAAATATGCTTATAATGCTTACAAATACTTAGTCTAGTCTAGTCTTTTTCCTAACCTTTTGTATTTGGCATTAAACAATAAATAAAAAATATATTTAAATAATATTATTGTTATCTAAAGACTAAAAAATTGATAAATCAAAATTACACAAACTGTCAACTAAACAGTTTCCCTATCAAGACCTGCGCCTTAAATATTAAAGATGTGCATTTCCTGTCCTGGGATGTGATCCTGCATTCCCGTTACACAATGCCCTTAAGGCCTCGGTCAGTTCATCTACCAAGTTAATATAGTACAAATCTAACATATTGATATTAATTGTAGCTTGTGTAACAATTTTTAATTCCAATAAGAGCATATATGTTTCGATACATTGTGGTTAGCTTTTTATTCCGATTAGTGCCTGCTCTTTATGGACGTAATTGGATTTTAGTTGTGTTGATTAAACATCCGGCAATGATGCGACCATATAGCTATTGCTCCACAGGGCCTTATTTTTTGTCATAATTGCCGCAAAACTGTCACAGGCTCGGCATCGGGCGCTCTCGTATATATTGTATATTGAAATTGAAATCGTTGAGCGTAGCACCCGAAACGCCAATTATCTTTTGCATTCAAAGAATAATTAGGAGCTTGATTGACATGCGGGATAAGGAGACATACACTTGGAATGCCGTAGCAAATTATCGAACGGCTACTGTGCTGCTGAGGCTGATCCACAAAAATCAAAGGCCGAAACAAGGAGGACGACGACAACGTCGCGACGCCTTCCACTTATTGATTGCCCTGCTGCTGCGCCTTTGTCTGCACATAGAGTGGTAATCTGATGCTAAGCCCGAGATACAGCGGCCAGGGCAAACAATGACCAGGCTGCAGGCCCCTGCTTCAGTTTCAGCTCCACTTCCAGCTCCAGCTCCCGCTCCAGCGAAACCCGTTTTGGCAAACGGCAGCAGCAGCAGATCTCAGCCCAGCAATTACAATATGTTTAACTACGTCAGCGCGTTATCTGGGGCTCAGTTCGGGACTGGAGTCCATGGCCCATGTCAGCGATTAATCCAGCGGGCCGCTGCCTCGTCACCGTGGCAAGCGCTTGTTAGGCTGGCTTTTTGGGGCAATTGCAACGGCCTCATCATCGATTGTGTTATCGATGGCGTTGCCAGGGTCAGTCTCAGTCGGAGTCCCAGTCCCAGTTCCAGTCTCCTCCTCCGACTCCTCCTCCTCCTCCGTCTCCGTCTTCATTTCAGTTGCAGTCTGCTTTAGCTCCATGAGCAGCTCTGAATCTCATTTGCGATTAAGTTCTTATGGGCCACTGCGCACAGTTCGTGGAAAGTTGGCCAGCAGATCTTTATTGTTCGATTGGTTTATTTATAATAATTAGGTGCGCTGTCCGAGCGACTTTGTTTTTCGTGCTGCTGCGAATACCCTGGCAGCTTATCGACGTCTCAAGCTGGCCCATAAATTCTTTAAGCTCGCACCTTTTCATTGTGCGCACTCACACACTCAGTCGGCGATCGGTCTTGGCCAGAGTCTGTCTACGTCTTGGTCCCGGTCCCGGTCCCGGTCCCGGTTCCTGTCCCAGTGCCTGGCTACTGCTACTGCTGATTGCAATCGCGTTTGCGCATGCGCGAGGACGGCCCGCAGTTTAGACCAAGCCAGACCAGGCCAGGGCAGGCCACGCCAGTTCATGTGCATGTGCATGTGCCTGGCCACGGTAGCCGGCACAGCGCGTTCCTTTGGTAAATTGCTCACATTAGCAGGTTGTACGACTTATTAAGTAAGCACAATTTGCGTGGCCGCCGCCCCAAAATAATGGGCAGCCGTTAAGGTGGCGACCGGGAGCCGCCTAGCCGGACAAGTGATTGTTTTATAATTGCAATCGCAATTGCAGTTCGATGCGATGCGATGCGATGTTGGCTAAATTGGCTCTGGCATTGGGGCCGGGCCGTCGTGCTTTGGTAGGCTGGCCAGCGAAATTGGCAATCCATTTGAATGAATAATTGCTCAATTATTGAAGCCGCCGCCGCCGCCGCCGCCGCCGCCTAACGAGCCGGCAGAGTGGGAGAATAACACTTGCTGGGCGGAAAATTGATGGAAATTTGTCGGTCGGGTCAACAAGTGAAAAAGCTGAAGGAAATATAATATACCCTACAGAAAAAGAAAAGCAAATAAAAAAATATAACAATTCCTGTCATTAAATAAACATTTTTTTAGAAAAGTTGGTACACACGGTAAAATGCTTTCAATAAATTTTAATAGTATTAATTGTACACACTGTTTTATGAAAGTGTTCCCTAGCCAAGGTCAAGGCAAATATTTTGGTTTGTTGACGCTGTCTACACTATAAAAAATTAAATGAAATTAAAAAAAAAAAAAATTTAACTAAATTTTTCGGTTGATTTTTTAAGTTGTACATAGAATGCGACAAATAAATTGTTAAATAAAAAGTAAATGATTGAAAATCGTTGAATGTTTTATGATTTAATTAAACAGTCATATGCACAGACTGTTATGCTAAAGTGTGCCCCTGCCAAAGGCAGAACAGCAAATTAAAAACCAAATATTTTAGACTTTAGCGATTCGACCAAGCTGATTAGGCCAAGACAGAAGCGCCAAGCGACAAAGCGCGACAAAAATGGCGCTAAGGCCACTTTGGCCAGAGACAATGTCAGTGAGCAGCAGGAGTTATCGTATTAGGGTGAAATCGTGAAATGGAACTGGACCAGTTTTAGCGGAAGCAGCAACAGCAGCTGAAGAAGCAGAACAAGCTCAAGAAGCAGAAGAGCCTGTGATGTGGACGGGACTTGGACTTGGACTTGAAGCTGGAGCTGTAGCTGTAGCTGGAGCTAAAGCTTCAGCTGAAGCGCTGCGCTGTCTGCAAGCACGTAAGAAATTTCATACTAATTGGCATAAATACCAAGTGTCGAAGAGAGGAGAGACTGACTGTAGCTGTAGCTATTGCTGCCTGGGACTGGCGACACTGACAAACTGACGAACTGACTACATGACTGACATTGAGCAGTGGGACAAAAAGTAAGCCAAACATACCTATATATATATGTATATATATATATATATATACGTACATATGTATGTTTGATTACATACCTATAGGCAACTGCCTGTCGATGAGATCTTCACCTTGGCAATCATTAATCGTCTGCCTCGCGACATAATATCAATGATGGAGCTGTGCTCCAACGTTGTCTTTCCTCGTCTAAGCCTGTTTTTTGTTTTTGTTTTTTTCTTAATACTATTTTTATTTTATTTGTATTGTTGTGGTTTTTGTTTTTGCCATGATTCTCTCCGCTAGTTGGCCGCGTGCAATGCTGGAATGCTCATCGAACCAATTGAAATTGCTGTGACAACAATAAAAATTCAACTTTGGGGCCTCTTTTTGCTGCTGGGTTTCATCGGAGTCGGAGTCAGAGTCGTCTCTTTCTGCAGACACTGTGGTTGACGTTGCCAGCTTGACTGACTGACAATTAGACGTGGCTAAAACGTTCGACTGATCAAGCGATTTGTAGCTGTAAATTCATCTCTATTTCGTTTTGCTGCCACGGCAAACAAGAGTTCATGTTCATTGTGCCTGCTGCTGGGGAATGCAGCAATTTTTTGTTGTTTTTTTTTTTGCTGCTCATTGGCTGTTGTCCTGGCCTGGCGACTACTTGTCGCTGTTAAAATCCAATTAATCGAACAATTTACTTTGCTGCGTTTAGCGATGGTGTTGGACTGAGCCGAGGCTGTGCCCGGTTAGCGTCTTGCTTTGGAATTGATAGCATTCAGTTTAGCTGGAAATATGGAACATTAAAAAAAATAAAATTAAAGGTGCAACAAAACATTCAGGTATTTGATTTTTGAAGGCATTCAGGTTAACATAAATATTTAAATATAATATGATTTAAATATAATTATATTTAGTATGCTTAACCACGAATTTCTTAATATTTGCTAACTAAATATATGAATAAAGGATTTTTAACGTGTATTTGAAATTTTTTTTAAAGAATAAACGATATGTAATATTAATAAAATAACTTTTAGCTGACGTTTTTTTAAATTATAATAATAAAATTTCAACAGTTGTAAGTATATGATTTTGATAGTTTATATATAAACTATTAAGGTTTTATTTACTTTTTCAAAAGTTAATTTCTAAATTTAAAAAAAAAAGCTTGGTATTAATTAAGATACACAGGACGCTTGATATTTAAACTATCCAATATTTAGAACCAACATCTTAGCATTTAATACTCAAAAATGCAGACTGTAAGTTGTTATTATAAAGAAAATTTGTTTCAGTACTTGTGCTGTATAAAAAAAAACCTTTTATCATTTACATATTAGCTTCGTACACCAAAACTATTTAGCTTAGTGCGCAACAATACATTGTGAATAAGTAG
Source organism: Drosophila colorata (assembly GCA_035041545.1). NCBI lineage: Eukaryota > Metazoa > Arthropoda > Insecta > Diptera > Drosophilidae > Drosophila > Drosophila colorata. The sequence goes on along the minus strand of JAWNLD010000656.1, from coordinate 6,191,475 downwards.
AACACATTCTGTACATATTGTCCCTATTATTATGGTTTGCTAAAATAAATGTAATATTTAAATAACACGTCTAGTAATAATAACTTTTCGATAACCTAAACTGTCAAGTAGTCAATATTATCGGACGACCACTGTACTGTATAAATATATATTGAGTATACATTTTGTTAATTTCAGAGTCTGAACGTTACCTTTTAAATTACTGCCCTTTATAGTAAACACTGATTGCTGGTTTATATCTCATTTTCGTGTGCACACACTTTTTGTTTGCAAATACATGTACATGTTGTAATGGCAGCACTGGTAGCCTGAAAAATACAAACGATCTGTTGGGTGTTGATACATAAATTATTACCAGACTGATACATGACAGCGTTACAAAACGTCGCTGCAGCCCCTGCCCCCGGCCAGCCCGCCCCCCTCCATCCGTCAACAAATGGATGGCCACCCTTTTGCTTGGCAGCCGAGCATGATTAGTGTCAATTTTTGTCACTTTAATAGCGTCGTTTATGTGTTTGGCTAAGCGAGTTGTTCGAGTGCATTAAAAAAAGGAACCGTGGCCTATAAAATACGAGTAGGCCAGGAAAGTGCGCCCCAATCGCTGGGCAGGAAAACGGTCGCTGGCTGGCACTTGGAAACGTTTTCATTAATAGACGCTCGAATATCAAAGTGAAACTTCATAGTCATGCCGACGTCGCTGCCGCTCCCGCTGCCATTCCCGCTGCCATTGCTGCTGACGTCGACAAACGCCCGCCCCATTAAACCACAAAATTTATTACACCAACTAAAATGAAATCTCAGCGAGACGCAGCCTGATGCCGTAGTCTGAGCAGCCGGGCGCGGAATGGCAATGGCAATGCCATGAAGTGACATCTGAAAGGCGACCAGCAACAGCACCAGCAGCAACAGCAGCAGCAGCAGCAGCAAGCCGAGGGGCAGCAACAAGGGGGGCAACAGTGAGCAGAACAACTTAATTCAAGTGTTGTCACTTTGTCGTGTTCCATAAATGTTGCCTTAAAACGCTGCTCATTAATTTTCAAGTGTAACTTTTATTAGGTATTTAAATGCGTGCGAGAACTTGCCACCAAGCGGCAAGCCAATGGCAACATGCCGCTGCACATAAATTCGACAAGCCGCATCACTCTGCGAGGGAGGGTGCTTCTTCTTATATTTTTTTAAATGCCACATGTTGAAGCTCTCGATCTCGCTCTTGCTCTCCCCATCCGCCGACGCGTCGCACATACTTGAGATTGCATTAGTCAGTTTGTGTCGCAGCCACTTCGAAGAGCATGATCAATGCTCCGTCATATGCCCGTGCACAACCCATTACATTAATAATCCATAACAGCACGCTAGAGATGTGCGCGTGACGTGACTTTGTCGTGATAGATAGTGCCAAACGATTGAGCAATTAGGTGATAACATAATTCTAGCGGAGATTGCATCCAGGTGATGCATTCTAGTCTGAATATGAGCTTATATTAATCAAAGTAATTGCAGAAATCGAATTGATTTTTATTTTTATTGATTTAGATTTTAAAAAATATATGTATACAAATTGCTGAAAAACAAGGAAATAATCAGATGCTGGGTGAACAATTGCGTTACAATCAGTCAAATTATATATTGTATGTATTGTTTTTTGATCTATATAAAAATATATAAGCATTTTATATATGCAATCTGTTGCAGATCGTTTAAATTCTCCTCTGTACACTTTATTCATGAATAAATTCACTTTTAATAGTTATTGTCGACAAAAATTTTAAAGTCATCACAGCATTTTTTTATAAAATAAATATATATGTAAATAAGTAAGTTTGTAAGCAAATCTAGAAATGAACAATTCAGTCTGCGTGTTTAAGGTACATAAATAATAACTTTAGAAGAAATACAAATAGAATGCTTGCTTAAGCGACTTTCATATTAACAATAAGCTAAGTCTAGTGACATTTATAAATAAAATAGCCAACACATCTCTAGTTGCCACCCAGTAAATGGCATTTGAGCGATCTGTTAATGCCAATAAATCAAGACAGCGGAGAAAGCGAGCAAGAAGATGCACCTCAAGTGCTGCATTGTCTTCCTCGTGTTCGGGGCGAGAGTGAAATATGATGGCTACTAATGCTGTTAATGAAACAACGTAATTATGTGTATTAGGAGGGGACGCACCCTACTTAAGGATCGCTGGCCCCGAAGCGGGTCGCAACGCACATTAATTATGCGCCCGGAATGAAGTGAAGTTTTCTAGTGTCGCGACTGTGGTAAAAAAAAACAAAAACACACAAAACAAAACAAACAACAAGCTGTCTGGCAAACAAATGCGGGGGTAAGTCACATGACAACGTATTAAAAGGATTTACTGTATTTTAAATATTGCCTCAACCACAAAAAAAAAAAAGTATAAGTGCTCTAGTCGGGACTGGCCGACTAGGAGATACCCTGAATCCAGAGCGAGCTGTCATTTCAATCCCCTTTCATTATGAAAAAAATACTCGAATAAGTTCTAAATTAATAGTATAATCTCCATGAAATTTGTAGGTCTTTAAAATAAATTTAATTGTATTTGCAATCCAAATCGTAAAGCAGTATTCCTTAAATTGGAGCTCTTTCTCCGAGGTATGCTAAGAAATCCATGTCTTAAAATAGATTTTTATCGAAAGTAATAAAATGGGAGAAAATATCGAAAAAAAGGATAAATTTGTTCTGGGTATTGTATAGAAGAATATAAAATAATCTCGGATCTCAGTCTGTTACATATATTTGCACAAAACCATTATACACTGTATACCCATTTTCAGTTCAGGGTATAAAAAAACCACCGCCAATGTAGTTCAAAGCAGCCGCTGTTAGTTTTCACGGTGGCTGCAAATGCCGCTTGTCGATTGGATTGGTTGCCGTTTAACTGCAGCAGCCGCTGGCAATGGAGACGTTTATCAAATCGTTTGCAAATTAGGCGGAACAGTTGGCTAAAAACAGCACGCAGAACTTGGCACGCCCCCAGCTTCGGTGTTGGTGTTGGCGGGGCTATGCATGAACTCAGCTGAACTCGAGCGAGCCACCGGCAGCTGCTGCTCGAGAGCGTTTTGTCATACTCTTAGATAACACTGTCATTAATCGTTGTTAATTAATTATCGGCATGCCGGCTTTTATTTTAAAGTAGTTATTATTCTAACGAACTGTCAACACCTACCCATAAAGCGTGTAGCCAAGTCGAACCGCTCCACTGCTCCCCGCACCCGGGGGCTACTGGGTGGTCGCCTAACATGCGGCGGCGGTGGCCACTGAAACTCGTTTGCTTTGTGTGTGCGTGTGTGTGTATGTTAATTTGCCGATCGTTAAATACAAAAATTTGTTGATTTTATTGTCGGCTCGTTTTCAGTTACTGTTAGATGCGGCTCTATTATAGCTATAGTTATTTATCCAAACACACATATGCGTATATACCCATGCAGAGGGTATTTAACATTTGTCACCAAATGGTCAACCCATTAAAGGAAATAATGGTTAGCTCATAAACTATATATATGTTTATTCATGATCAGTCAAATTAGTCTCAAAGTTTAAAAAGCTATCTTGATGAAACTCTGTTTACACGTTTATTTTTTCGCACATATCAGATCGAAATTCAATATTATATGAATTCCATAAAAACATTCGGTTCTTGTTTTGCATTAGTTCTTGTGCGTTCTTAATTTAATTGTTATTATATTATGCCTTTGTAAAATCAAGTTTGCATAAAACATTTAATTGATTTGTTTTTGTTTAAAAACAAATCGAATTTTACGGTCCTTTCCTTACTTATTTTAGAAATACATATATATTTTTGCATAAAATTTAGAATCGCGAAATTTTTGATAATTGTTAATTGACAATTGTAAGTATAAAACGTATCTTTAATTGTTATTCGGTGGAGCAATTTAGACATTCAAAGTTTCTTAATCCATACTTTGTCAAAACCGAACCGATGTTCAGAATGTTTACCATTTTCAACAGCTGTTTAACAAAATTAAAATGCGTTCCGTCAATTGATTTTGAGGGAATCGCCTAATAAAGTTATGAGCAAAGAAACAGCTCAATTCATTTAAAGCTAAAAATGATGTTTAGTTGTGCAACGCACAAGTATGAAGGTCTCATGTACTTGAATGATAGTAGGAGTAGGGACTTAATGTCCAAGCCATATCTTGCAAACCGAATTATATCAGATAAATATGTATGTGTCATATATAAAATTAGCGAAATTTCAATGGTTAAGATACATTTACCAAAATCGGTGGAGCAGTTTTCTTTTAAATTACCAAAATGTGCAATGAAAAACTTTATTTCACCTGTTACTATTTCAAGTTTCAAGTCTCTAGGCAGCCGGACAATAATATAGTATCTATAAATAATAGCATTACCTTACTCTTTTTTTCAAAACTTCCAACAATTTAAGCCTATCTTTGTATGTCTAAGCCATGCATCCACTTATTCTTATCATAGCGAATCTATGCAAATTCCAAAAATTTATCACACTATCACAAGTTTTGATCTTAAAGAAACGTGCAATTTAACGGTGAACGACATCCAATAATAACCTTCAACTTGGCCACTCAACGCCCGCACTAAAGCAAGCCACAAGGAGTAGCAAGAAGAAGAGGATTCCGCAGAGACGAACATTGGACAATTGGAATTTAATGGAGTCAATTTGGTGTTTGAGATGCATAAAGTGGAGCGTTGGTGTGAGTTCTACTGAATGCCGAATCCCGAATGCCGAATACTGAATGCTGAATGCAAACAGAAGTCACATTCGAGCCTGCTAACAATGCAGATCAAGAGATGAGCGCGTCCATTGCGGACTGGCCGGGATCGGCCATTGTTCCATTTGGCTTGTTCTGTGTTGTGTTGTTTTAGGAGTTCGCTAAAAAGACAAATGTGGTGTGCGGATGCAGGTGGTGGGTTGGGGGCGGGCGAGCGAGCGGTGCCGAGCGCGTGTTAGTTCCACTCGTTAAGGATTTACGAGCAATTTTTATCACTTTGAGGATCGCTGACAAATCCGGCAACAACAAAAACAACAACAGCGAGTAACAACTCGAATAAGCAAAAGCAACAATGCAATGCCAGCCTGCGCATAATAATGGCAAGTTGTCGCTCGAATCCTATGGACTACTGGCAGCCTGGCTGGCTGACTGGCTTTCTGGCAGGCAGGAAGCGCGCTTGTCTCATCGTTGTCGCTGATGTGGCCAAAAGTGGCCAATAAAACCCAAGCGACAACAACAATAACAACGAATTATAGCAAAGTAATCGCATTGCGACTTACCATTTCGGCCGTTGTCCATATTGGCTTTCATTTTAATACGCTCTTGCATAGGGTATTACAATTTGGTCACGAATTGTGTAACGCATACGAGTTATCTTCACGTCTAGAAGGATTATAATTGCTTGATCAGTATCAGCAGCCGAATCGACATTGCTAATGTCGATCTGTCTATCAGAGCTAAGAAAAATATCTCTCAGCTTTAACGAGATCTTGATGACTCTTTGCACGGCTTTTTTTTACTGCAGTAAATATGGCAGTGCGGGCGGATTGGACCAATCTGCCATATGTGAATATGAATGTTCGGTCGAAAATATCGTTTTTGTTAAAAAAAACTTTTATATTTTAAGGTATTTTAATTGAATTCAGCCATTATAAACGTTACTATTACATATGAGCATATTCTCATCCTTGTCGAACCAGTATATAATATAGCGGTCGTAGGAACAATTGGTTGAACATATTTCGTTTTTCAAAAAATCTTCATCACTCTCAATTGGTCCATATACATATATTGTACTTATACGAGCAATCGTGATAAATGAAGTTTTTATAGGTATAAATATAAATTTAGCAATTATGAGCTAAGAACATAGTTTTACATCTTATGAGCAAAATTCATATTAATATTGGTATATAAATTTGTAACTAATGTTTGCAAGGGTATTTAATCTTCGGCATCCCGACGTTAACGGTTCTTTCTCGTTTTTCTGGCATTTACCTTTTTTCAGCATCGCTGGCGTTGATTTCCCTTCCAATTTATGTGACATATTGATTTTCAATTGATGATAGTCTATTTTGCGTTGCCCCCCAATTTATTTCAGCCATTTTAAATTGGCATTTGTGCAGCGTATTCGCTTCTGCGGTCGGAGCAGTGCGTATGACTTCATCAGCTTGAATGGCCGCAAGACTAGGTACGCCTCGGACTCGGACAGTTGCAGTTGGCGCATTTGAATGTAAATTTAATTCAATTAATAATGCATCAAATGCTGCCTATGCCTAATTGCCATGCGATGATCGTGGTCGTAGTCGTTGTCGTTGTCATTGTTGTCTGCCTGCCTGCTCATCCTGAAGGATCCCTGCCATTGGCAGCTGCTGTTGCCACATTTGCTGTTGTGACTCGTCTCTGCTGCCAATATTGATGATTTAGTACGAGTCGCCGTCGCGTTTGTGGTTGTTGTCATGGCACCATAGGCGTAATTAGACAAGCATTGTGCAAAAGCGTTAATTAAAAGCCACACAAAAAGTTGCAGTTGCCATTTGCTGCAGCCTGCTGCCTGCTCGCCGTTGACTGCTGGCTGCCAGCTGCGCCAGCCATGACTTCATGGCTTTACCCTCGTAATGAGCCCGCGCCGATTGCGTAAGCTCGGCGGATGCATCAGCTCAATGTGCCTATAGCCATAGAGCCATGGCCATAGTCGGGGGCTGGTGCTGCGCACACTTGGCAAATAATTTCCTTTGAATCGCTGGATGAATGGATCTCTCATGCGTATTTATGAGACAGCTTCGCTGACAGCATAGCGTGAGTGTATTAATTTTCGCTTGATTTTGACGCCAGTTGAAGACATGTAATGCACATGATGCATCACCTATTGGTGAAATGTTGGGGCGTTAAGAAAGGCCATATATACAAAGAGTTGGACTCGGGAATATATTTATATGATCCGACAAAAAAGTGTCAATATATATGTAATTGGTATAAACAAATTTATATATATATATTTTATCTTACCCACAAAAATTAATATACGCGTAAAGTTTTTAAACTAAATTTTCTTTATATTGTAAACATATGTATTTAAAAACGACAAATTTAGACAACGAGGTAGACATTATTGTTAATATACTAGAGCTCCTAATCACGGGACATTGTATATCATTAAATTCTTTATAAAATAATTTTGTTTAGTTATTAAGCCACACATTCATTACAAATACAAAAAAAAAAAAAAAATAAAAATACACGACAAAAATAAATATACAATCCAAAAAAGTTAATTGTGTAAAATATGGATACTTGAGTCTAAGCGCTAATTTACGCACTTTTACAATTATAATTATAATTACAAAATTGTAGGACCTTTAATTTAAATAAAAGGTCACTATAATCATAGTCTTATCTTAAGATACTCTATGTGAAGCCAATACATGACGTAAACTTTAACTTACAATTGTTTATTTTTGTAACCGATTTATTCAAAGAGATCTAAATGCTAAAGTAGTTCGAGGTTAAAAGAAAAATGTAAATGCGTGAATGCCTAAAATATGTTTGTATGAAAAATATATATATAGTTTTTTGCTTTACCCAAAATCTATTCTATAAAATAAGTATATAAGTATAATTTCTGGTCAACTCGTACTGCTGATTAGCCAAGGAGTCGAGAGTCAACGAGTTAAGCGCTTGAGGCGATTTGCATTAAGCGGATCAGTTCCAAGTGATATTGAGAAACCACAGAGTCAGGGCGATCGGCTCGTGCGCGCACCTGCACAGCAGGCACTTGAACAGGCACAGATGCATGAGGGAGAAGGGACCTAATCATGGAACAGTGTTCAAGTGTCCTGAGTCCTGTGGACAATGCGAATGGACAACAAACACTTCAAGCGGCTCTAGTGCCTGACTTTGTGACATGAGAAATATGCGGCCATAAAGTATGAGAGGTTCTTGAAAAAAAGTATAAATCTGAAAAGAATGAAAGGATTCTTGTGTTGTCGAACAAAGTCGAAGAAAATCCTTTTTGCGAATTTGTGCCGACCGTGGGGCACTTGAACTTGATGGGATCATGTTGGGTTGAACATCATTAGATCCTCTCAAGCTAGCTAGCGGCGAGTGCATTAAAATGTTGCGCAGGACAACAGACGCATTAGTGTAATCCTTGCGGACACACCCACCCAATAGACCAGATGAAAGGAACTCTCGAAATGAATGAACTGCTGCATTCATTCAGCAAAATGGATCTTCGGAATTTCGGTTGCCCTTTTTGCCCTTCGCTGGCACTTGAATTTCAAGGGGTCGCAACAAAAGCGCAGCAGGTCGCACGAATCGATCAAGGTATCCTGGGAATCCTTTATGCAGTCTCAATAACAACTTGCTGCAATCGGGCACAGAGCAATAAAAATTAATAATAAAGCAAGTGCCAACATGGCCGAGCCTTGTGCAGGGCATTAAATAAATTTAACAGCTCAATGACTTGTCGAAAGGTGCGGGCCAGGACCGGGCAGCAGGGGCAGATGCAGGGGCAGAGGGAAAATGTGTTGTGTTGCCTGGCGGCTAAGTGAAGCGCAGCGGCTCAGGCAAGCATATCTTAATTAGCAGACCAGCGCTTATATTAAACTTAATTTTTTATGATTTCAGCTTAATTACGGCGCCGTGGCGCTGCCACACTGCCTGCAGACTGTTGCCAGACTTCGAGGTCAATTGCAATTAAGAATATCATTCAAGTGTCCAGCGGCGCATGCGCAGGAATTGCACTCCATTGCCAAGGGCTGACCACCACGGTGCCGCCAGTCCGACAGACTGCAGTACCTGCCAACCCATTCTAATTGAAACCTCGTCCAATGGCCGAGGCTGGGGCTGGCGCTTTTGTCTGTGTGGCCCATAAATTACATTTGGGAATGCTCAAAGAATTAAGTATGTGCGTGTGTGTGTGTGTATTTAACACGTAATCGCCCGAAATGCGTGCGTCCAATTGTGAGGTCCTCCAAGCCCGCGTCTAGCTTGGCTCGTTCATTCATTTATTCATTCAGTCTATTCAGCCATTCATTGATGGCTCATAATGAAATTGTTCCCTGTCCGAAATTTCTTTTTTTCTTCAGCTTCAAATGCCCAGCATTGTGGCTGGCAAGATTTATGTTCATGAATGTAAATGCCTTCTTCAAATCGTTTTTTATTGGATCGCTGGGTATTATATTGCGTTGATTTGTTACCTCGCTGGCTCTTCCATAAAATTATTATCACACTTTATTTATTGCATGCTCAGAAATGCTCGGCTATTATATTTAACGAGTCTAACGATTCCTGTTGCATCGCCAACTTGAGAAAATTAAATTATTAAGCTGATTTTAATTGCGCCCCATGATCCATTGATCCACACTCGTAAATCTAATTTACAGCCGGTGTTTATGTATGGAATTCCCAATAAAAAAATCTGTATACTCATATAGATGTTTTTCCCGTCTAATTATGCGAGGTGCCCACGACAATTGTTGAGCCGGTGCTTGTGTCGACTTTTGATTGAAATTTATCGCCAATGCATTCTCGATTCTCGATTTGTTGTTTCTTTTTACATTGGTCGCGATCGCTAATCTCTTCTTTTTATTTTTTTTTTGGAGCGTTGCTTACAATCTGTAAGTCGGGTCGGGGCTCGGGTTGGGGAAACCATTTTCAAAGCATAAATAACTTGAAGCACCCAACCTTTGCATTTGTCTAACCATCTTTGGTGGCTGCCAATTTTGGATCTCAAATTATTAAAACTGGCTCGTTAAGCCGTTACAGATATCTCTACGAATTTACGATCGTGAGATTGTTACTGTGTGTGTGCGTGTCTCTCTCTCTCTCTCTCTCACACTCTCTGTTTTTGTGTCATTTGATCATAGCTCATTTGTTAAATAATAGTGAAAATTAGTTTGTTTGTCTAAGCGACATGAATCGTGATTTATATATATTGTGCATTAGATAAATATGAGATTTTATTTGGTGTGTTTGAAAACAAGATTGTTCAACGCGTAGTTTGATATTTTATTGGGGATTTATCTGTTTCGTAGATGGTATCTTAATCGCTTTTAACAGCTCGAAATATGCCATTTGTTGGCAGAAAAAATTGTATGTTTAATCTAAAAAATGTTGTACAATATTTCAATTCACCCAAAGTGAAAGTGATATTTATATGATGTGATTATATTTTCTATTTATTGCTTAACAATTATAAGCAATAAAATATTCATTTGTACTAGTTGTTGATAAGACAAAATATGTGTTTATAAAAACGTATGGTTATTAAAGCACATAGAGTTGAAAAATTTAATGATTTATACTTTCGATTTATTTGTGTATATATTCACGAAGTATATTTATTTTGTTCTGCTTCGATCAAATTATATCTGTATCTGGATTAATATCTGGCAAACCTGTTAGTCTATAAGGTAAATACCAAATGATAAAAATGTTTATTTTTTCAGGCCATGTTTCATTTAGGCCAGGCTATTCGCATTAATATATTACATACTTGCCATGGGAATAATCGGTAGAAAAGTTGGTTTGTTAAAAAAAACTGTTTAATTAAAAAAAAAACCAAATTAAATTATTTTTTTGTTATACTTCCTTATACCTTTTGACAAGCATTTGTTTATGATTATCAATTATTATACTTGATAAGTTTAAAATCTTAGTTAGCCCGAGACATGGCTGATTTCTATTTGTAGTTTAGACCTTGTGACCCTTTTCTTTAACATTCAGTGGTTAGTTGGCATTAAGTGTACATTTAATAATAAAAGCAAAATATTTATGTCATATTTAATATATTTCTAAATTTGTTGAAAAGGTTTTCTTAACTTACTATCAAATTTGTCATTCGATGCGGCTATGCATGGCAATTGATATCTCATATGCTGTCTGTTATCAATTTCCATTTCAATTTCATGCCTCCCGCTGACCATGCAAAAGCTCATCATCATCATCCTCAACTTGGCCCAAATTAGCCGCCAAGCTGCCAAAACGTTTAGTACAACGCTCTCACCAGTCCCCCCAGTTGCAGTTCCTGAAGAAGAAAACAAAAAAGAAAAACGCCTGTTGCAAACATTTGTTCATTTGTCATTCAGGACTGTTGCCGTTGACATACATTCGTGCACTTTGCTGTAAGCCAGCGTCTTCTTCTTGGCCTGCGTTGTTGTTTTTGTTGTTGTTGTCGTTGCACATTGCGCAATAAAAGAGTCGCAGAGGGAAAAAAGCTGCGCAACAATTGAGGAGAATCCATCATTAATAAGCCCTAAAGTGGCCGCTGCCGCTGCTGCTGTTGCCCGGTAGCTTCCATGGCCACTCCAGGCGGGCAATAAAAACAAAAGCCGAAATGGGCAATGAGAAGGAAACAGCCAGCATGTACACTTGTTGTTGTTGCTGATGCAGGTTGCAAACAAGCGATGCAGCAGCAACTGTTGGCAGCAAAAAGCCAAACCGCTTTAGGCCATTTAAGGCAACGCAATTAATTATTTTTTAACTGTTTTGTCATTTCGGAATGCAGGCAGCGGCCATCATTGGCCATCGATTGGCCATCTCCTGCTGGCTGCCTGGTTGCCTGCCTGGGCAAAGGACTTTGACATGACCGGTGCAGCTTTCGCTCGTTTGATCGCTTGATCGATTGATTGCTGTCGTTGCCAACCAAAACAAAAACAACGACAACCAAAAAAAACAAGACGACAAATAAAAAAACTTGCTGAGATTGTAAAACGCGGCTGTAACAAGCCGTTGCGTTAATTTGCCGCCGATTGGCTGCCAAATGGGACAAGAGCTGAAAAAGAAAGTTTTCCTGTGAAATGCAAATAAATGTCATATTTATTTACATTTATTTCGTTTTAATACTAATCAAATAATAACAAATTGAACAAGCAGCCACTTGCCAGACGCTGCTCGTACATAAAAAAATAAATAAATAAATACAGCAATAAATATAAAATTCATAAATACATACTTTTTTTAAAACAACCTCCAAGTTGGCCAAGTGTCTGCCTGACTGGTTCCAGCTGCTTATTTGCTTTGTCTGTTTTGATTATAAAAAGCATTCGGCTTTAATTTGTCAATTTCTTAATTGGCGTTTCGTGCGTTCCACTTCATAAACGCTCGTGTGTTCCAATAAGCGAGCTTTGTCTCGCTCTAGCCTTCGATTATTGTTCGGCCGTTGTCTCTTTCTGGCTGGGTGGCGATCATTGATTTTGTTGTCTTTGTCTTTTTGTCGTTTGGCTGCTCATTGATAGAAGAATTTTAACAAGCTACGGTGTTTTGGAATTTCGTACGTGAAGAATCCAAAAATGTTTTACGCAATTAAAGAATCTGATAAAATGTCTACAAGCGGCGGGCGTTGGCCGCCAGTTTCGAGACTCAATGTCCCAGGCTGGACGCAAAAAGCCGCACACACACATACACACACACGCACGGCCACGTCAAAGTGGCGCGTCTCAGGCATCAGCTCCGAGCACCGAGCCTCCAGCAACCAGCTTCGGCTACAGCTTCCAACATTCTGTATATCGATCACAGGCCAGGCCGGGCCGCGTCGGCGCGGCGTCGGTAAATATGACAAATTTCGCCGAGGCAAAAAAAAGTATATATTTATATATATATATATATCTTACAAGATAAAATCAGAGGCAGAGGCACATCAATATCGAACGTCTTGACTCTCTCAGGCAGAGTGTTTGCTGTCTCTGTGTCTGTGTGTTGTGGCACAAACCAATTAAGCCGAGATTAATTGGCCATGTCAAGTGGCGTAATCGAGCGCGAACACAAGTTTGACATTTCATAATTATTTCAACTGCTCGGCGACTCTTCTCTTGTCTCGTGATCGATCAATCGCTTCGTGTATGTGCGTGTGTATGTGTGCCTGGGTGTGTTATAAAGATGTTTTCCTGTAGATGCATATTTATGTTAAAAATCTCCTATTGTATTCTTTTGGTTGTGATGTGTTGATCCCGTGTGGTCACCACATGGGGCTTGGGTTTATTTAAATGTCGTCTCAATTATGTTGTCAGAAAGGTAAATAGATAAACTCTTCAAAATTTAATAACCGGACTTTTCCGTTAATGATTTGTATAGGTTATTTTGTTTACTTCTAATTTACAGATTAGATGATAAGAATCTTTAAAGTAATCTTCAGTGATCTTTAAGTCCATAATTTTTTTAAATATTTTTTTTAATTGTAGTATATACATCTTTTGTTAATTAAAGTAAACAACAAGCGATTAGCTTCTTGTAATATGTGTTGTATTCGCCTTGATTTAGAAATATCGATCTTAAACAGCTTCAACAACTTTCAACAACTTCAACACTTCGCACTTCATTTTAGATTTATGACCCAATGATACCATTTAAAAGTTTTATGATTTAAAAAACAAGAAGTTGTAGTTGCAATAATATTTTTATCTTTCTATTGGTGAGATGATTTTTTTATGAAACTGTTTCTCAAATCTGTATAACTGAATATATGTATGTATAAATAATGTTTTCAACAGTTTAAATTATGTATAATATATCATTGTTCTTCTTTGTACTCGCCTTTATAATTACAGACACATGACGTAGGCCATCTGATCATCTCTGATATCCTAAGATCAGACGAATAAAAATATTAAATAATAATCACGATCGCCTATCATAATTCATCCTATTAATTTATATAATTTATGTAGTGTTATACTCGTAAAGATCGCACGATCCTTATACAATTTTCACCATTTTCCCTTATCGATTTGCTTTCTCAGATCTTGACTTTATACCTACATTGTAATAAACTCTGCCCCAGTGAACCACTTTAAGTTCTCTGTAACTCAGTATCTTTGCAAAAGTTCAACTTTCTCTGCATACGGCCTATACACCCACACGCTGATCCCAGTCTTTATCAGCTTAAAACACACACACACACACACACACACACACACACACACACACACACACACACACACACACACACACACTCTCACACCCACTCACTGAAACGGAATCAGGCAACTCTCCGGCTCACAAGTCGCTCATTTTGCAGCTAATTTGACAACAATTTACTGTAATCACAATCGATTCGTGTTTGCCAATTTTTTAATTGTTTTCAATCCTCTTTTTGCGGGGCAGTGCCCAGAACCGGATGGCTGAGCGCAATACACGATCGGGTAATTTACGATGGCCCCATGGCGATTGCGTTGCCGAGCTCATGACACCAGCCAAGCAACCAAAGCAACCCAAGCAACTGAGCAACCCAAGCTACCCGAACAACTGAGCAAAACAAACGAACTCCATTAGCAGCTCTTTGCTGGGCGCTGGGTTTGTGTTTAGTTCGTGCGAACTTCTAGGAATTATGTTGTTCCAATTAAAATAAAAATTAAAATAAAAGAAAAGAAAAGGAAAACAAAAACAAAAACAAATACCAAATTAAAGACTGGGCCAGAGTCGACACTTGGCGACCCAGCGACAGTCGCTGTCTCTCAGCCCGTTTGTCGTTGTATCGATTTGTGAAATGGTCGTTGACGCTCGCTCCCATTGATTTCAGATGTCCACGTTGGCTGTTACTGTGACTGGGGCTGGAGCTGGCGCTGATTTCCATTTAACCTGCTGCACCGTCGTCGAGGATCGACTCGAGCTACCTCAGCTGCACCCAGCCTGGCCGAGGCCGATCCCGATGCCGCTTCATTTCTTCGCGCACGATACGATCGTGCTGGCTGCCTGCCTGCCTGCCTGCCTTTAAAACGACTTTAATATGTAAATTCGATTTCGGAAGCCAAAGTAATTAATACTAGAATGCGGAGTGGTGCAGGCGGCCGTGCTGCAGCGGTGCAGCGGCAGCAACAGCAGGCTGAAACTGAATTTAAAATTAATCCAAACAAACGGATTAAAGAGCAAAAGCCAAACACAAATGTTAATTTGCCTGCTGCTCAACTGGCGCTGGAGCTGGCGCAGGAAGCGACGACCAAAGGTGAGAAGATTTTCAACATTGACTCGATTATGCGAGAAATTTATGGTGCCCAGCGTTACGATGGGCCCTATGTTAGGGATCTTTAATGCGAGCTGAAACTGGTTTCGCTTTGGCATAGACCATTCAAATAAAAATTATGCTCGACATATTGGTATAACTTTTGTTTTTAATTATGAATGACATTGGGCCAAGACGCTCGTGTGGTCTGTCAATGCGCCTGCTGTGAAATCAGAGCTGCGTCTCCAACTCCTACCTCCAACTCGCAGCTTAGGCTCAGGCTGATCTTCGGTGCTGGCCATAGTCACATTTTGAGATAAAGATCTCGCACTCACTCTCTCACACACACACACAGCCAAGGGAGAGGAACCCATCGTCATCGTGTGTTGTGGCTGTTCCATAATGAAACTCATTGATGTAGGTAAATTATCGCTCTGTTCTTAACGTCGTGTTTTCGTGTTTTTTAATTGGGCTTTGGGAATTTAGTGAAAAATGCTAATTAGTTGAAGGGCTTCGCTCTGCAACGGATTGCATTTCATTGATAATAGCGAGTGGGTATTGGGAAAATCAAACAGCGACAACAATAACAATCAGTGAGATTTACGTTATAGTGTATGCCCACCTCTCTCTCCCTCTCTCACTCTGTTATTCTCCGTCTATCTATAAAATTAGATTAGCAGTTAATTGGTTAATGTGCAGCGAGCAACGTTTGTTAATTGATTCTTGGAAAGCGCTGCCTCAACAGAATCTTGTTTTAATTAACAACTATTTAAGCGCTGCTTCCACTCGCTACCGGCTCGATGATCGTTGCATGTTTCTTTAATTTGGCAGCATAAAATAATCGTTTGGCTTTTATGATTTGATGTACAACGTTTGTCACTGACAAAACTCAAGACATCATTTGCCATCACGCATACGGTCTTATATGCATACATATGCATGCATGTATGACCAGTATAGTATATGATTCTTATTTTTAATACAATTTGTTTTTTGAATTTAAAGAATTTTTTTTTATTTCCTGAACAATTACAATATTTTTTTGGTTTACATTTTGAACAATCGCCGAAGTTCAATCATTTTTGCAATATACATATGACTACTAGAAAATTATTATAAATCGTTGTGCCATCCAAATATGGAACCAAAGCGTTCTAATTTCTTAGCGTCCACTGTACTGAGCATTGAAGGTATCGCCTGCACAGTAGCCAATTTTCTCTTTTGTGGTCTGGCCTGATCTTCCCTCATTGCTTGCCCTGCTCCACTGTGCTCATTTGTCGCGCATATCTCAAAATGCTGACATAAAAGATTTCCAAAGCTAGTTTTGACCTTTAAAAATGCTTATAATGTAATGCGAGGTCTTTGCTTTTTTTTCGATTTTCAGTTGACATTTGTTTGTTATCACATGCTGCCCAGATTGAACTGATAAGAGAGACTATGCATACTAGTCGTAAAGCGCCTTGGACACATGCGTATAGTTTTTCTTTCTTTTAGACCAGCCATAAACATAAACAGCGCAGCAAATTGGGTCAGCCAGCAATGATCGCATCTTTAATATCCCACACGCACACTTAAACACACACACACACGCACAGCGCGATAAATTCTCTAACAAAATGCTATTGCCACTTGGCAGAGTGGCTTCGTAGTGTGGCAGCCACAAACGTGCCACGTTCAACATAATCAACATATGGGCGGCTGTCTGAGGCGGCAGATCCCAAAAACAGCCACAGCCGCAGCCGCAGCACTGCAGAACATGTTGTAGGTTGTCTTGTTGCCTCTTGTAACCCGATAGTTTTGTAGTTTTGTGGTAGCGCACCCATAAATTTGCCTCAGCGTTGCGCCCCTCGCATCAGGTGTTAAGCGGGCAATGGGGCGCTTTTTTTAAATACCCTAACATTGGATATGAAACGGGTAATTTAACTTAATGGTATGGATTGCTTTTTGGAAAATATCGTTGTCAAAAGGATGGCAAGTGGTGAAGTGTTTTTGGTGTGTATTTGGCCATATGGAATCTAGCTAAGGACCGTAGGATTTTAAATTTTATGGTGTTTTTTGTTCAAAAATTTGTTTAGATGTAAAAAAAAGTGTTCAAGAAATTATTATATTAGTAGTCGAATCCGAAAGTTTCAAGCAGATGGATTTATATTTAGCTCTCAATTATACCCTTCAGCTTACGTAGTATTTGTTCTCAGCCTCTCAATCAAGCAGCATGCATAACCTAGAATAACCGAATTCTTTACTATATATATGAATATTGAACTTCTTTCCTACTCTTGAAATCAGGAAAGTTAGATAAACAACGAGGCGAACTGCAAACTAAGTCACATATTCGTTTTAACCTAACCTAAAGTTTTTAAATCTTTTAGTTAAAATAAATTGGATTCACAAGTAAAAGAAAATTAAATAAATTTATTCAAGGATTAAATGAGTTAAATTATTAGAAATGTTTACAACTTTTTAGACTTTCAATCTTTTAGCTTTTAATATTTATTTTTATATTTTTATGTAGTTAATTACTTTCGTTGGTACTCGCTTTGTCGACTGTTTATTATAATTAAAAAAATAAAAAATATGAAAAATGCGTAGTTTTATAACTCCTTTAATATTTATAAAAATATAAAGAGCATTGCCGAATCGGACTTAAGCGAATAATACATTGCTTATTTCTCAACTGCTTCAACGTATTTGTGCCTTAAAAAGTTGATTTTTTACAGTTGTTGCTCGCTCGCCGTTTTTGGTTGTAGTTGTTGTTGTTGTTGCTGTTGTTGTTTATTGTTTTTGTTGCTGCTAGCTGGAATTATTTATTGCACGAAAGTCATTCCTTTTAATAGTCATGCAAATTAATTTTGCTCATTTGTACAACAATAAAAATGTTAACTAATTAATTTTGATTGAAATTTGCATGCAAAGAGCGAAAATCAATTTGCACGCGTTGTTCTGTTCGTTGGAGATCGCCAGGTACCGATAACAGTGGGTATATTAGTTAAGGCTATTCCGTGTTAATTCCGTTGTTGTTGGTGTAGTTGTAGTTGTATTTGCAGTTATTGTTGCTGATGTTGTTTCGGGGAATTTTGATATTTTGATGCATTCCAAATAATATTAAATCGAGCAATAAGAAACTGCAATTCAAATAAACACAAGGAAGCATACTTTGGTTTGGAGTACACGACTTGTGGATACCCTATACGATGTATTATTAATTCACTTCCACATTGTGGCATGCAGGCAAATATGTGCATGCATTTATTTTTATAGTATTTAAATGACGTGCCGTAAGTTTTAATAAATAAATTTTTGCTTATTATCGAACAATAAGTCATTGTTGGAACAGACAGATATATACGTTTGTTGGCGTTGATCGAGAATGTGCACAAGGCACTCATAAATTATACTGCTCAACTTTATGATACCCATTCTTAATAGTTTTTGGTTACAGGGAATAGGTAAGTCTCACACCATTTGGCTGCTTTTAAACAATAGCGAAAGTCTGTGATGGAATCAGCACCGAGTCGATTGGAGGAGGTGTGTTGGTATTGTTTCCACCTCCTGTGCCAAGTGATTGGACAATGCCTGACTGCCTAATGCCCAATTAGCGCGAAATAATCAGCAACTGATATGCGCATTTGGCAGACGGAAGTTATGCTAATTAATAATTTTGACTATAAAATCTGTGGCCCGGCATAAGTATTCATGAGAAGGTAAAAGTTGGCGCGCTGATAACGATCGGCAACGAAACTGAAACTGAAAACGAACGGAATCTGAAAATATTAATGATAGAAAATTAAGCAGCATTTTGTCAGCAAAGTTTTGCCTGCTGTTAAGGAACGGGGCATCAGGGGCTACGTTCTCAGTCGCTGAGGCAATGTATCTTGTATCTTTTCATCGTCTGCCGTTTGTGTTGTTGGGTTGCAGCCTTTGCGACTGACTTTTGCCAATTATAAGCTAAAGACATTGAATTTCGCTTTATCGCGAATTTCGCTGGCTCGAAAGGAATGAAAATAAAAGAGACAGCGCGTAACATCGCCGGACGCCAGAGGACGCACCACAGCACAGAACGGGGTAGCGCAGCTCAAGGAATATATACATATATCTCAAATTAGCCAACATTTTATATCTGTCAGCTACTGTTCTCCCTAATTAATAACAAGATGCCTTTTTAATTCCATTTCGTGCGTTTTGCGCGCTGTTGCGCCTTTTAATTGCCCCTCCAATGGGTAGAAGAACTGTTTGC
This sequence comes from Drosophila colorata, assembly GCA_035041545.1. Taxonomy (NCBI): domain Eukaryota; kingdom Metazoa; phylum Arthropoda; class Insecta; order Diptera; family Drosophilidae; genus Drosophila; species Drosophila colorata. The sequence continues at coordinate 6,172,283 of JAWNLD010000656.1, read as the reverse complement.
CACTGTGTTAGTGGGTGCAGGGGAATGGGGAAAGGGGAGAAGCGGAGAGGAGGAGGGGGGGGGGGGGTTATACGGAAGCGACTTAATGTTTCGGCACGGTTAAAAGCTGTTGCTTGATAATTATAAATAATTTTCAAGCTAAGTATAAACGATTTTTAAACGAAACTTAAAAGCGAATAACATAAATAATTAATAACAAACAATACAAATACTTCATAATAAATAAAAAAAATTAATTATTGTTTTAACCGTGACACGAAAAGTGTTACTAGATAAGCACTTCGTTTCTTTAAAGCACAATACAGTCTCTGCTTTGTCTGAAAATTTGCATGTTATGATTGTCTATCACTTTGATCATTGGTATTTTTTTAAAGAAGCTTTAATTTCATCCACACCTAATTACCATAACAACTATACTACACACATTAAAGAGTTAATAAAGTACAATTTTACAACTCTCTAACCCAGAAGATGCAAATAAAATTATCATAACAAAAATAATGTTATGATTTTTTGTAAATTTTTTTATATATTTTTGAAAAAGCAAACGAAATTCATGAACAGCAAGTGAATCTTGGATGAATATGAGGATGTGAATAAATATGTTTTTACAAGTTTATTCAGTATATATTCAAATGTATCTATATAGTATGTGACATAAATAAAAATCTTAAAATAGTTTTTAAAAACATGCCTGCCTGGGTGCAATATAAATAAACAATAAATCCGAGCATAACCAATTTCGGATTAGTTATGAAAAGCCGAGTCTCTAAAAAGGAATGTGTCAAGGGTCAAACAGTACAGTGAGAAAGCTTTGTGATTAAAAATTGAATTTTATGAAGTAGTTAACAATCACTATAAGATACGCTACAGAGCAGTTAGTTCATTAGCATCTTTTTCTCGTGCAGCAACTGAACATGACATGATTTTCTATATTTGTTATAGTTTAACACTGAACTGAAGGATATAATAAACACTCAATTTGAATGACACTAAATTGACGTAAATTGGATCAAATGGTCATGACCATATGTAACTGCCGACGGCTAGCGACTTGGTCGGGTTAGCTGGCAATATTGTTGTTGTTGTTCTTCTTCTTGTCGTTGTCGTTTTGTAAAACCCATTCAGACGTTCAGCTCAAGTGTTACTGACCATAATTCAAGCCAAGACGGGCATTTTAGCCAATATATTGCTGGCAGGCAAACTGTGAGCGCCATACACTGGCCAAGTTTACAGCGTCTTGGCCGTGTTGAGTTTCCCCTTAAATGGCGAAACCAGTTTGGCCAGCAAGCTGTCAGTGTCTGTGTTCGTTTTAACCACGAAAACTTGTTTCTTGCCAAGACGATCATGCTGCCTGCTTCGGGGTAACGCCTATCCATTGGTAGGTGGAGCTTTCAAGCGCCTCGCAGGCTACCAAAGATGGTGGTGACTGCTTAAAAATGGTGGTCACGCTATTAGCGATCGAATTTATGGAATTATTTCATTGTTCTAAGAATTTGAATGCCGGACACGGCAGCGACTACTAAAAATGGTGTTCCCTTGCCACAATGGCTGCAAAATTGATATATTGAGGTTGGAGCTCTGCAGAGCTGGGCAAGGCTCTGCTCATATTTATTGGATGAGTCAAACAATTGGTGCAGTCCAGCAGTCGCAGCGATCGCGACAGGATGTTGGCAGGCTGTCAACCAGCTTGGAGAGTGGGGCCTTCGACGAGGAGAGGCGTGGAGGGGCGTGGAGTGCAGTGCAGTCGAGGCTCGTTTCATTTTGATGGCTTCATTATGCAGCTGGCTGTTGGCCTGTTGGCTGTTAGCTGTTGGCTCTTGGCGTTTTTTCGTACAAATTGGCTGTGCAGAATGCTGATTTAATATTTTTGCCCGGCAGTCAGTTAGTTGTTGCCAATTAAGCATTGCTAGCGTACTGCATTCTGTTTTGCTTTCGATGTACCCACGTCCGAAACATTGGCATAATTGGTTTGCCAGCATAAAAATCACATGAATTGCCTTTCCGCTCAATGGCAATTAAATGTTATAGCTGAATGCTGTTCTGCTCAGCTCTGGTTATCCTTCAAATAAATATATATATACATATATATGCGCACTACTGCTAAATGGAGTACCCAAGTGGCCAGTGGCAAGTGGCGGATGGGATCTGTTGACGAGTTCCATGAACGTTCCACAACTTGTTCGACTTGGTCGTCGTCATTAAATGCTTGAACAAAATTATCTTGTTAAAATTACAAATAACACGAACATGAAGTAATAAAAAAACGTAAGGAATGAATAATGTGCGCCACGTTAAATTGCCGCTGACTGACAACCCCAGCAAACGAACTGGCCAACAGCCAACCTGTCGACCGGTTGTCCGCCTGCCTGTCTGCCACACTGCCAGTCAGATAGTCAGACAGTCAGTCAGTCAGTCAGTCTGGCTGTCCGGCTGTCTGTTAGCCTGAGCATCATCCTGTATCTTCATCTGCTGCTGTAGCTGCACTCCCCAACATTCTCAAATGACTTCATTTTATGTGTCGAATTTTAGTGCGCACTGCGCGGTTGCAGTTTTGCAGATTCGTGAACTTTCCAAGTTAATTGGTTAGTGATTTGAGCGCGCGGCTGTAACGACTGAAACATTTTCCTGAGCTCCAACAGTTGAAAAGTGCCCATTTAGACCACTAAAACTTGCACTAAATGTTGTGCTCAAATGGTTAACAGTTTGCAGCTGCTGCAGAGCTCAGTTAATCTCGATTTTGGTGTTTAATTCTCAGAACTCAGTTTAATAATATTGTAAGGCCATTTATTGTAAAATCCAAATAAATATTTAAAGACATCCTAATAAGTTCGACACATAAAATGTCTGTTAACTGTAAAATGCAGATAGTGGGTGGCTATCCGAGGTTATTTCGTTTTTTAAGATACATTTTATTTCATTTATTAAGCTATTGTACCATTTTTGTTTAGAAGGCTTTGGTTCTGAGAAAATATTTATCGAAATAAAAGAACTTAAATATCCTGTCATATACATTTTTAAATAATTTTGTTTCCAAAATAATAAAAAATTATGAAAATAATAATATTATTAAGAATAATAAAATTAGTAAAAATTATTATTTAATAATAATATAATCATAATAATAATCATAATAAGAGAGATTTTTATTCCAACTATATATGTTTGAACATTACTTATTTTTTGTCTTATTTATATATAAATGGCAGCTTTCTGCTATATAATATATACCCATATTTATTTTCATATGTATTTGTGTATTTACCTAATACATATAATAAATACCTTAAATAAAATAAATGCGAATGTTAACTTGCGCAGCGCATCAACGCTTCTATATGGACTCAAACGATTTGTGAGCTGCTGCCACATCGTTTACGGTACGCGGACTCAGACCATTGCCCTTCTTTCACTTTTCCATTGGCTGTGTTTAGTACATAGTTAAAACTATTTTATGTCTTAATTAAAGTTTATAGCTCGTTTTTTTAGGCGTCAAAAAGAGTTTTTTTTAGTGCGCAATGCTTAGCCAAGTCAAGCCGCCCGCCGGGCTGACAAAGCTGCAGACAGGGGCCAGCAATATCATCGACAATCATCCCAAATGAGTTTTCCTCATATGTATGTATACATGGTGAACTGTAGACTGAGGCTCCAGGCTGAGGATCTGGCTCCAACTTTGGATCCAGCTCGCACTATATGCATCTGTGAGTGTTGGGCATGTACAAATCGCTTGATTGGCTTGCACTTAATTGCCAATGGCTGTTACTGCCTCTTCTGGCGGGCACCGTCAATGCTGTTTTTAGTGAGGTCGTGTCTGTGTCCGCAGCAGCTCCTGCTAATAGGCAATTAAGTTTCGAGTGCTACCTGCCATTTTGTGCCATCGTCCATCGACGAATAGCTAGCCTAATGGCATAACACACCCAGGTTAGAGATCAATGTAGCTATATATAGCTACATTTTATATATAATATACTGCGGCTTCTACTTTTTGATCTAAAAGTTACTTAAATTGTGGGTAAGGAGCAGATTTGAAACGCAATTGCAATTATTGTTGATGCTCTATTTATTTTTTCGTTAAGTTGTATTATAAATTGGTATATATTTGAATAATATAATAATATATTATTATTGCGATCGTGCTAAGTAGTAAGGGTTGGAAAAATATAAAATCTTTATATACAACATTTTTTGTTGTTGAAAAAATGACAAAATTTGTAAGATTTTTTTGACAGGCAGTAACAGTTATCTTCGATATTTTAAAGATATAGCCTCTGCATTCGGTAGTTATATAACATTTTTTTTCAATTTTTTTTCAAGTATTTTGGATCTGAAAATAAGGCGTCTTCTTGTCTTGTACTTTCCTAATTCACCTATTTAGGAAATGTTGTTATTCACTTGAAAATTGATCGTTTATATGTAGGAATTGTTGAGGCTTTTGTACATTAGTGATCCCGTTTGGAACATTATGTTGTGGCATCACTGTGATTCACACACACTGGACGGATGACACAATAATTGCTTTTTTGCTTCCCACTGTGCGGCAGTTTCGCTTCTTTCCTCTTTTATTTATTTTATTTTTATTATTATTTTTTTGTGATGACGCCTTGCACGCATTGCGTAATTAGGTGCACTTCCGTTTTGAGCTGCGGCTTTGAGAGGCGGATCGTTGTCGCCGCTTTGGAGGCAGCTTTCTTCATATTTTGAATGCTTTAGTCTTTAATTGCGTATACGCCGCTTGTAACGGTCGTTGGGCAAAACGTCTTAATTAACTCGTTTGCAGCGTTTCTCTTGGTTTTTATTGCGCTTCTCGCGGCAATTATTATGATTACTTATTACTGCTGCCTTTTGTTTCGTTCCGTTTCGTTTTAGTTTGAAGCTTTTTTGTTGTTGTTGTTAGTACTTCGTGTCGGCAATTTAATGGCGGCGCAACCAATTGCAAATATTTTGTAAATTGTATTGTGCATTTCATATTTTCAAGTCATTTTCCAACAACTGCACATCCTTTCAAAGTTGCCGATCGCCGAGCCCTGATCGCTTAGCTTATTGTCACAAATTAAGACAGCTCTGGCCAAGATCTGACCAGCCGGTACCAGCCCCAGCGTCGACTTAATGCGGCAGCAAATTGGCAGCTACGGCCACGCCAGCCGCTGGCACTCGGTGCTGCCTCTCTGTTATTTGGCCCAATAAAATTATGATGCAGCATTAAAGCTCTGCCTAACACCATATAATTTGGTTGGCCTCCAGTGGCGTGCGGCGAATGTCGAATGGCGAACGGCAACAGCTTATTGAGTTGTTATAGCTGAAATTCTTTGTAGTGCTTCCATAAATCTTAAGCGCTGGCAAAAAATTCCATCAATATGCAAAATTTTTCAATTAAAATTGCCCAGCCAAATGGCAGGCGGGCCACCATACATACAATAGCTAAAGATAACTTCAGCATATGCGCAGGTAACAACAACCACAACAGTTGCAATCGGGAAAAACAGTGAAATGAATGCTTCAACCCATGACTTTGATACACCTGTTATTACAAAAAAATTAATTAAAGAAATAATAGAAAAATAAATAAATATTTTTTTAGTATAAGTTTAGTATAAGGATAGTACAATATAACTTGAAGACTTTCTTTTTATCGATTATATCTTGCAATCTTTCATTTGATATTTATCGTTTAACTTGCCCAAGGTCAAGTAGCTTACATCCAGCAGTTTACAGACTTTCTGAATTTCCATTAGTATCTATCTATCTTCTTATATTTACCTATCAATTGACTTGTTCAAAGTATTGGTGCTACCTTAAAGTTTAAAGTTTTAAAGATTTCAAAAGAGCTTTTGCCAGAAAACGGCATGACGCATTTTATTAATCAAACACGATCGGGAAATTTCTTAGACATAGCAATAGTTGAACATATGTATAAGACAATAGCTTAGTAGCTTTCAAACCTTATTGATTTCATTTCAATATATTATTTTTATTTGAATGATTTTGTTAAAAATATATTCAAATCCAATACACCCTTAATTTGTTTAGGGTGCAGGTATATAAACAACAATAACAACAATAAACACGCGCAGCAATCGGCGTCAATTTATGTGCAGGCAGCGCCATTTTCACTTCATTGTATCGCGACCAACGTCAGACAGCAAAAAATTAATAAAAAGCCAAGTAAAAAATGGAGCAACAATAAAACAGAAATTGCAAAAAAAAAACAAAAATAAAAAAAAAACAACGAAGAAGGCGTAAGGCATTGTAAGCGACTGCTGCGAGAGCAACAATAACATCAACAGGAGAAACAACAACTGACAGGAAATTAGTTTCCATTTTTTGATGAATGCTTCGACAGGATTGCTGTGCTGATGCGATGTATCTTTTTTTTCTGTTTTTTTTGTTCCTGACGACTGCCTGCCCGATTCCCTTCCTGTTTGGGGCTGAGGGTTGAGAGTTGGGGCTGAAGCTGGGACGTGAGCCAGAATCGTCAGTCTGGGCATAAATTGCCAACGTTGTGACAACTGCTAGCCACGCTTCAGTCTGACAAGCCACAAAAAAGAAGGAATTGTTGCAACTTCCTTTCGATCATTTATGCAACAATAAAATATTAACAGAAGGTAAATAAAGCGAGAGAAGACTATCAATAAATAGTCGATGTTTGGCTACTCTTATACAATGTCCGGCTGTCAATAAATGGTAACTTCAGGATAGCTAAGGCTTCTGGTGTGGTATATTTTCTGTAATAATAACAAAAACTAAAATAAAAATAATTATAATTGTGCAGATGCAAAAAAATATTTAAGAATTACATAACCACGGTCAATTAATAAAAATTGAAATACAGTTAAAATTGTAATATATTATTATACTGTGCCACAAATTTTGGAATTAATATTATATTAATTCTGCATACTTCTTATTTTAATTTACCTCATATACAAAAGTTTTGGAAAACATAAAGACTTTGGATAATTGGGTATTGAACATCAAAAGAACAGTATACAAGATATTTGGAAAGGGGTTAGACATAAGATATATATTTATAAAGCTAAGATTGGAAGCTCAGCTAGAAAATATTTGAGACATTTAGAACTAAGCCGTTATTATTTCTGGGTTTTGTGTATCAGTTTATCATATCAGTTTCATTTGCTTAAGTTTTCATATAAAGTTAATTAGACGTAAAAAGTAATATATTGCCAATCTTAAATATATTAACAATGTTGGTTCATCCTTTATTGTTTTCGTAGGGCAAATAAAAAACTGACATAACACCAATTGGGAACTCTCTCTAGTGATGTAATAAATTTTGTTCATATAGCAACAGCGTTAGTTCCGTCGTTTCCTGGAAACGTTGTCGGAGACTCTACGAATGTATTCGTAGTATATTCGTTTTTATAAAGCTTCATTCAAAACGCATAAACTTATCCGCTTGTCATTTATTTGTGCCCATCAGAACATAAATTGCGCCATGTGTTGCCCAAAAACAAATTAACAAATTAAAGAAGCGGGTGCCATAAAATCATTGCAGCTTTTGGGGCAGTCACAGTCCCCTTCCACTATTAAATTACTCACATTTCGTGTCACAAAACTGTGATTTATTTGCCCAAAGATGGGCTGGCATTTAAATGCGCTTTTGATTTACAAATAACAAATATATGTTATGATGAGTGGGATCTTTGGTATGCCGCCGGCAGCTGGAGCTCGGCTTGGGAATGGGAAAGGAATATGGGCATGGGTAATGGATAATGGAGTGAGGCCTGGTGTTAGCCTTGTTGGCTACGCTCGTAAAACGCCAACTAAGCGCTGAGAGCCCAAAAATCTTGAATGTCGAATGTTGATTAAAACATCTTCTTCATACAGCTATAAGCGGCCGTTTGTCCGTTTGTTTGTCCACTTAATAGCCCATTAAACCATTGGCATTTGGCAGCTGGAAATATATATGGACGCCCCAATGCCGCGTCTGCAGCGGCGGGAGGCTTACACATCTAGCGAGGAACAATAAATCCTTATTAAATGCACAGCGAGCATAACTATTAACTGATTTTCTTTTGAATGCGCTCATCAGAGCATAAATCAATTTTACAACTCTTTTTTTTTTTGTATTCATTTTGGGGGCGCATTTGTGACGTTTTAATTACTGCTTAAAGTTTTGATTTAGTGACTCAATGAGTTTAAAATACATGGTTGATTCGCCTTTATAATTAGAAAATACTTATGCTGGGATCGAAAAGCAGGTCAACACTTTAATGTTGAGTCCCTATGTATCAAATAGGGTTACCTTGGTATCCAATATGAAGAAAACCTACAAGAAATATATTTTAAAAATATTTATTTTATTTAAAAAAGATAATGTAATTGGTTATATATCTTAAATATTCTTCAGTCTGAAAAGCATTTTTATACGCATTACGAGTACCTAACATGAGCGCGAAAAATACGTTTTATTTGAAAAATATATACATTTTATTGGACTGTACTGTACTGTATACCAAAAACGGTGAGATTGTTTGTTTGGTTTTAGATTTTAAAAGCCTACAATTAGGAGTAGGCCTAAATAAATAAAATATTTTTGGAGAAAGTATTGACATTAAATTTAAATATTCCAGCCTTCTTTATAATGTATACAATAATATGGCTTATTAGTTAAGAATATTTTTTAGTATTTTTAAATATTATTTTATATTTATTTTTAATGGTTTAAATAATTTTTTTATGAAGGTTATTTTGATTTAATTAGTTTTACCTATTTAATTTCGAAAGCTATTCATTTATTTTATTTTCTTTTATGTTGGCCTTTTCACTTAAAGCTGAGGGAATTCTTTTCGACCAAGAATTACAGACTTTATGATAGCCACCTTATAATAAAAGTCAGCGCCTTGATTGATAGTTCTCAACTATCTACTCGAAACTCCTCGTCGTTTGACATCAAAATGCTGTTATTGAAGTGGTAACAGACTCATTTGTTAATTATGTTGCCTAGAACAAGGTATTGTGGAATAATTATGCCACGATCAGTAACACGATCAAAGGCCAGGCCAAGCAGTGAGCATGCTTCACCTTTGCCATTTAGCTGCGATCACTAAATACTTGGCCCTAAAGCTAAAGCCTGGCCTAAACGATCATGAAAATCAAAACAACATAATCATAAAATGCGCAAACTAAACGTGGCTGCTGCTGCTGTTTTAGCTGCTGTTGTAGTTGTCGTTGTTGTTGTTGTTGTACTCGTAGTTGTTTATGTTGTTGCTGTTGTTGTTGTTCTTATTGTTGTTGTGCTGCTGCTGTAGTTGTTCATTGGTCTCTGCGTCTAAATGGCACTTTGCCCAAACCCAAAGCGTTGACTCTGCCAGCGATAAGATCGTAAGCAACAACGACAACGACAACAACTTCAACGATCGACGACGACGACGACTACGACAGTAGTTCGCCTGGCTGGCTGCCTCGCTGGCTAGCTGCTCTCGCTGCACTTTTATTATCGGCAGGATCGCGCTGGGCATGCAAATTTCCAATGGTAGCTCGGGCCGAGCCCAATGCTCAACGCATGCCGTAAATCACCAATCCGGCTAGCAGCAGCAACAACAACAACAACAACAACAAGAACCAGCAGCTGCAGCGGCGGCAACAAATTTACAACAACTAGCCGTGCCTGGGATGCACGACGATCTGCCGCAGGCTGCAGCCTGCACAAAGAGAAAGAGCCAGAGGAAAGAGGGGGAACGAGAGAGAGCGAGAGAGAGAGAGAGAGAGAAAGAGTCATGAATCAGTTTTTCATAGTGCAGCGCTTTTGTTTGGCGGCCCGGCGATAACTTCATTTTGCAGCTTAATATGCTTGTTGAAGGTCTGGTAAGTAGTTGTTGCCAGCATTGTGGCTGCAGTTGTTTCGGTTGTTGTTGTTGCTGCTGTAGTTGCTGTTGCTGCTGCTGCTGCTGCTGTTGCCAAAAGCGTGAACTCTCCAACACCTTGAGCATTTTTGTTGACACAACCTTTTTCTGGGCAAGCCAGCAGCGACTATGATAATAATTTTCCTTAAGGCATTTTGGCTGCCTGCTGCCGTCGATTAAGCAGCGCGACAATTTTCCATAGTGTGCCCGTTGTCTATGCTGCTGCCTCAGCCCCCCGATGTCGCTGCCTTCGCCACCCACTCGAGTCGAGCGCTGAGTGTTTTACAGCCGCTGGCACTTGCCTCTGGGCAAGAGCACAGCTCCAGCTGGACTTGGACCGTTCCGTTCCGTTCCTGTTGCCATTGCCTTTTCCCCATCGCCTTGCGCTCCGCTGCGGTCAGAAAGTCGTGAGCTGTCGGCACGATTTTCCATAGCACATGCTGCGTTCTGCTTGAGGCCTGGCACTGTTTTGTTTGTTGTCTTTGTTAGTGGTAGCAGTTAGTTGGCTGCACTTACCACTAAGTTAAGATGTTTTGTCTTGGGCCCAGGCTCAGCGAGGTGTATGCGCAATTATCGTGGACAGGCATTTGCAGGCCGCAGAGTCCCAGAGTCTGGCCTGGCTCTGGTCTGCTTTGGCCTGCTCTGGCTTGGTCTGGCCTGGCCTGGCTTGGCTTGGCTTGGCTTGGCTTGTGGAATGCTGCAGCTTAGTTTTTCTTTTTATTGATTTATGATTTGTTTAACACAAAGGCGCATTACAATGCAACGAGTGGGCTTTACGAAGAATTTCCTGCCCGCCTCATAAGCCATATCGCATGCATTTAAAATTGTCTTTACCAAATTTGATGGCAGCCTTAAACTTCATGCCACATTTGGTCGCAACAATAGTTGCAATCACGGAGCACCAGCTCCAGACTACCTGGCTGCCAGTCAGGCCGACACACCGCTCCGCACTTTCAACACTCATAAACCAGGCTTAAGTTAACATGAATGCAACTCAAATATCAAAATATTTTATAAGCTCGCTTCCCCCTCCGGTTGCTTTTGTTGTCAGGATTTGGGGTCGCATTTCGCATGGCTGCCATTGCCAGTGCCCGTGACAGTGCCCGTGCCAGTGCCCGTGTCCGTGTCCGCGTCCGTGCCCGCCGGCTTTCGATGTCTGGACTGGTTAGAGCACTTCCATGCAGTGGGCAACATGCAATTTATTTAGTAAATGTTGCAAAAATTAGACAACTGAATTAATTTTCATAGCGACAAAAAGCTTGAAATATTGTGATCACGGATTAAAGTCTGCGAGTCGTTTGCCTTGCCTCAAATGAGTTCGTTAGCCAGTTGGACAAGACGTTCAGGCAAACGGATAGCTAGACAACCAACCAACTTGTCCTAGGTTTTGAAGATATCGAGGAGGAGTCCTCACTGCGAACTTAGACACATGTCTTGTAAAGCCTGTAACTTTTTGGATTTAGTAGATATGCTTACCTTAACTTTACTTTTATTTAGGGAATTGGGTAATTGGAGGAGCTAAAAGCTATATATTTATTCTGCGACCTGTATATCAGGTCTTAAGTATATTCTAATTGAAATAATATTGTTTATAACAGTATGAATATACCATATATTCCAATTCTAATGCCTTAGTCCTACTTTGTGAAAGCTTTGACGAATTCGTTTGACCGTGATTTTTCCGCTTGAACCCCAATTTCAATTTTACTCTTTCTTTGGCGGCATGATCATTAAGCCTGTCAATTTTCCCACTTCAGAATGCTGCTGAAGAAGTTCTATTGACATATGCCTCGTCTACCGTTGGGCTGCCGTTGCCGTTGCCTTTGCTGTTGTTGTTAGCGGGCCCAGCCCCATGAAGATCGAAAAGAAATAAAAAAAAATGCCAACTAAGCATGAATTGTGATAAGTCAAATTGTAAACAAATCAACAAGAGCAATGGCTCCAAACAGTCTGGCATATTGGCCACATAGGTCTGGGCATGATCCATGCCAGACGCAGTGTCTGCCGATGCACCGATACCAAAAATCTCTGGCCTTGGCTGCATTGTTGATTGATTTATTGTGGCGATCGCGTCGATCAGAGCTCAGAAATAGTAATGATGAAAAATTAATTCTCGGCAATCTGGCCAATTGTGAGGACCGCGAACGATTTTTATTCAATTCAATATTCAATTGAACCTTGAAGAAGTGAATTTCAATTGGAGTTTCAAGTGATAGAGGAAAGAAAAGTTCTTTTCACGTTCTCCAGAGGATGCTTAACAATTATTTATTGCTCTGTTTATCACACCAGATTCCTACTTTGGGCGTCTCTTTGTCCAATCGCACTTTCTTCTTTCGGGCTAATCATCGTTTATTGAAATTTCTATCATGGGAATGCCGAGTCGCAACTTTGACAATCGCCGCCCGTAAGCCAGTCATAATTTATTAACTGATTAGGCATTCATACGTGCAATGATTAATAACAAATGCAGCCAAACATTGTTAACCCCAGGTTAATTTACGCTTTAATCAATTGGGTTCATTTACACCAGCGACGGTCCCTCCAACTCGCCAACTCGTGAGTTGGCCCGGGGCCGCTCATTTGTTCTGCTTGATGACGCCGATGACCAATCGGTCAACGATCCAACTCGAGTCGAAGCCGAAGTCGATCTCTGCGTGTTATTGTTGTCCATCGCTGGATCGGTTGGACGGCTCGGAGTCAAAACACTTGGGATGGGATAATTGCAAATTGAATTATTGCTGAAAATATATATTGAAAATAACTATATTTTGTGCTACAACACATTCAAATTGATGACTTGATTGATCGGACCGGCCCAGCGACTTGATTAAAGGAGGACCGCTCACGTTTCCAGCCGCGTCAACTCTCTCGATGGCGGCGCTCGCTGAAATTAAGTTAAACAAATTTTATAACACCTTTGCTCCGGCACACTCGCCACTTGGCACAAACACATACACATACACACACACATGTGCCGCGGAATGCAATCAGTTTTTACAAATGATGATGATGATGCTGACGCTGAGGTAAGGAAGGATACAGAGGGAGAGGGAAGAGAGGGCCCAACCTCGACGACTGAAACTCGTAGATTACTCTTGTACTTAACCCCACTCACTTATAACAATGAACTAAATTGCATTGGGCCTGCACCAGCTCGATCAGAAACAAAGTGTGCAATAAGTATCTCGTAGTTACATCTCTGCAGTTGTTAACGTCCCATCCCCCCACCACCCTCCCCTGTTTCCCTTTGCTGTGCTTTGGCGTCCAAGTCCAAGTCCGCGAAGCTGAACAATGTGCGCTGTGATTAAGTTGAACGTTCGCTGAAAGATCACAAAACATTGGACCGATCATTTTGATCATGCGGCGGCAAACAGGCAACCTAGCAGGAGGGTCAAAACGATCGTATTGGGTGCACAAAATTTAAATATTTAGGATGCTCATGAAAGAGTTTAGACTTACATATATTTATAATTCAAATAAAAAAAGTGAAAATAGTCAATTGTAAAAATCCAAAAATATTGATGTAATTATAATAGACAATCTTTGTTATAGTAGACATCCGAAATATATTATATATTGATTCTTTCGAAAAAATACATTTTATTCCTTGAAGGATAAAATTTGAAGAAAAAATTGTTGTTTTGATTTCATGCCAAAATTTGCTTTACTTTAATATACCCTGTTGTATGCATGCATGATTAGTAAAAAGGACTATAATTAATTGTCCAAATAAATGTTATTACTTTTTTATATTATAATTTCGTCTTTCGAAATAATAAATTGACGGCTTAAATGGCTAACCATTCATCTATTATTTTAGGAACCCAATATATAAAGTATATTATTAATTATAATTGATAACATGTTGAATTTGATGAATACACAGTTGACAGTAATATATTCAAAGATAAATTAAATTTTGTAAAAATATAAAAATATATACATATGTATAGGTCGTTCAAGCCTTATATGTAGTTATATATTATTTTTAAGGAATGAACTACATCAATCTGGCATTGAAATCTAGAAAGAGAATTTTAACTTAACTTTCATATTAAAATTGTACTCAACATTTTAAAACAATTATAGCTCAATCAAAATAAAACGAAATTTGTAGTTTTTGCCTTAAAATCGGAGACACAATTATTGCTATTATTAAAATTCTTGTTAACTATTTCATAAACTTTCTTGAATACCCTCGCTGTGCGCAGCGCATGTCTTCACATAATGATCGGCAATTTCAAAAACACCTCAAATGCCGCTAACGATGTCCGGCGGGCGGCGGACGGCTGGCGGGCGGTTCAAGTGCAGGCGTCGACACCCGCGCTGCCCAGTTACCAGTTGCCTAGCTGGGCCAGTTGGGCACTTGCTGTGCCCGGGCAGGCTCGCAGTAGGTTATTTATCGGGAATTGAGTAGTTAAATTACTCAATTTTGATGAGGAAGCCCGGCAACAGGCCGAGATCCGTGGAGATCTGTAGCGCAGGAGCTTATCGGCTGGATATGTGTACACATCTTTTGGCAAACTGGTCAGATAAACCAGTCAATTATTTTGCCAGACGACTGCAAGATCTAATCGAGCTGCAGTGCAGCGGAAATGCACTTGGACACTGTGTGCTGTGCCTGCACCCAGCTCTATGGTCAACCGCAGCCGTATCGTATGGCAATCGGACTCGGCGTCTCATTGAGCTGCAATTAGCTGGCTCTTGGCTGCTGACTGAGGGCCAGGTCGCTTGCACTTTAATTAAAAGACGATAAATTTGCCAATCTGAATGCGGGGCAAGCAGCTCGGAGTCTGCGAATCCCCGCCTGCTGGCGCGTCTCCGAGCCTGACGCCTTGACAGGCCGCACCGCGTGGAGTGATATTTATTTATTGTTTGTACCCAAAGTGGCAACACAAAAGCCAAGGTGTTAATTTGTTGTTGGCCCCGACTAGGAGGATGGCTCGTTTGCAGCAGCTGCAGCTGCAGTGCAGTTGCAGTTGCAGTTGTTGTTGCCGTTGTTGTTGTTGTTGTTGGAGTCTTCGATATGGAGATGGAGTCGCGTCTGGGTTTCCATTCATGCGCTGGCATTGGGCTGGCCTGCTTTGCAGCGCTTTTTGGCCTTTTCATTGACGCTAACGAACATTTTTGTGCGATTTAATCCCATTTCATGGTGATCCTGCACAATTGCCATCCCTGCCCCCAGCCTGGACCCGAGCGTGAGCCTGAGCTGTAGCTTCAACTTCAGCTTGAGCCCGTGCCTAAGCCTCAGACTGAGCTTCAACCAGGCCTGGCAATTTATTTGCCGCGCATGCGGACGACGACAACAAATTCGAGCGCCAAATGATGGCAAGCGGCTGCTCTCGGGCTCCCACTTTGGGCTGACGTGATTTATTGGCTCGCCAGGCCTGTACCTGAGGGCGTTTTGTCGCAAATTAGTTGCATTCGGCTTCTGTTAATTTAGCGAGCGCGACTTCAGCGTCTGCAGCAACTGCAGCGACTGCGGCTACGGCGTTAAATGCAACGCAAATTGTGATAATTTATCGAAGCAGCGCGCCCAAAGTTAAACAGAAATTACGGCCAACTGACAGGCCGCACACATCCTCAGAATCGGACCCAAACAAACCCAAACCCAAACTCAGTTCCAGTCGCAGGTCCCGTCACAGGCGCAAAGACCGAAACCGAATACGAAAAAAAAAAAAATGAAACCCGTTCTCTGGCAACAAATCAACGCCTCAAATTGTGCAATTTATGCGCCTTAACCTCGACTTGTTCACTGGCCACCTTCAACTTGATTATTTATTAATTTGACATATAAACTCGATTGTGGCTAATTGCGCTAAACGAGCTTCCATCCTTTCCCTTTCGATATGCAATAATTCAAAAGACAAGGCTGGCACGATTTGTATTGTGTACAATAATTATGCCAATTAAAGGCAAATTCATTAATTCATTAATCTTGAATAATATGATTGAATTTAATTCGCACCTTCTTTATTTCAAAATGTTTTGTTTGTTAATAAATGCTCAATGTTGCGAGCCCTCTTTAACTCAAGTTTCCGGTTGAGTTAAGACCAGCCTTTGATGGCCGAACACCAAACATATAGGTTGTTAATTTTTAATCAAGTCCTCTTTATTTTAAGTTGATCTGCGCTGCTATAAACTGCAGATGAATTATAGTACAGGTTTCGTGGTTTTCGCGTATCGAAGTCTTCAGTTGATACCCCCAAATATGTCTGTAGAGTTCCTAACAATGTGATTGACAAATTAATACTAGGCATACCTCATGTAAGAGCATATAGTAAACTAATTTCTTGCATAAAAATAGCAAGGTTTGAATGAACTTAATGAAATTAAAAAAAAATATTAAATTACAGTAAAAAAAAAATAAATAAAATGATGTACAGATAAAACATAAAACTAAACAAATTTGCGGCATTATCTCAGTTATTGTCTAATAGATACAAATATTAAACAGCGAATGAACTTAGAAAAAACTGGTCAAATAAACTGAGAAAAATAATTGATAATTAAGCTTTTATTTCCAGTTAAGCAATGGACATTAGCTAATTGGCAAATAAATATATATTGTAAATGTCAAAAACTTAATGTTTTAATTAAAGTTTGTAAATAGTGTGCAAAAATTCGTAGCAGGGGATGATTTTGGATTTAACGTTCCTAACGTATCAGAAAAGTAAACGGGGATTATTATTTCCAAAAAAATTTAAACTCAAAATATATCTTTAATTATTTCAGGCTTACTAAAACTAAGTCACATTCTGTGACAACTTAATAGATAGCAAAATTGAGTAAATGTACTGAGCAAAAGTTCCGTTTCTGTTCTAGTATTTTATCAATTCTTAAACAATTTAATAATCTTCAGATCTTCAATTTCGAGTTAACTCAACTCGAATGTCGTTCAGTTTATTTGCCGCATTGCTCATTAATCACAAGATATTTAAGTTGGGCCGTTGTCACTGCGGCCCCTGCGTGTCCATTTATCGTTGGCCTGTTTGTGGTTTCACATTTGATTTTAAATGGTGTACACGGGTCTATTAGCAGGCCATTATGGCGAGTCGAGTGCATCCCCAGCACATGTCACTTATCAGCCAATGTCAGCCAATTCTACCGTGCGACATTTCGCTGCGGCCATTGTTATATGTATATATGTATGTGGTATGTATGTGTGTTTGTATTGTACATAAATAGTGTGCGTAACCCTCGATTCTCCATTTATTTGCTCAGCCTCATCAACGCTGTGCATCGCCGCTTTCTATAGACTCTCATGTCTTAATTATGTCAGAAGGCAATCGAGTGTTAATAATCGCATATTTATAATCGTATTAGTCGATGTCGCTGCATGTGCCGCCACCGGTCGCCTTTGGCAAACAAACACTAATACACCGGTGCAAGCGAGAGGGAGCGAAAGTATGCGTTAGCAAGGAGAGAGCTGTATATAGGGCAAATTTGTTCAATGGTTCGCTCATAATGAAAACTACACCACGATTTTTTATGCCATTCATTGGCACTTCAAAGCCAATTGATAATACCAACGCTCCTGGCTTTTGTTTCCTCATCTTTTACTCTTTTCATATGACACTGACTGTAGCCTATAGAAAATCGCTTGACATTTAAAATATTACTCTGAAATCGAAATTGGATTGGGTCATAACATCAATTCGTTATGGTTAGCTGAGTTTTTTTTTATTTGAGACAGATGCAAAACATGCTTAAGCTGATCGTACTTTGAGATCCTTGAATTAGTTTTGCTTGATAACGAAAGGAAAGAGTTCGTTTCCAGCTGCCTAAGATTAGATACCCTTGCACCTATATGATAAATTAAAAATATATCAATCTGATCTTACTCAACAATGAATTAACCAGTATAGACAGGTATTATGTGCTTTGTTTATATAATAACACTATTTTTTGTCGATGGATAATAAGTCGTAAATTAAATTTAAAATTTTAATAAATTGGTTATGATAACAAACTATATACCTTATATTTATTAAATATTACTAACGACACTGGCTTTCGGGCAATGTATTATATATTAGTACTCCATACTGTCTGAAGGACTGTCAATTAGAAAATTTATCTACTGTAAACTCTAGATTTCATAAAAAGCTATTATTTAAGAAACATTAACATAACTCATAATTTTCATTCATAATTATATATCTAATTCTATAGTTTGTTTAATCAGCTGTAAAATCAGTTAAAATAAATAAAATTACAAATATACACTTAATTTTTTACCGATTTTATCTTTGACAACTTTACTGTCATCCGATTGACATTTTCTCCGGCAGCAGCAAAAAGAAAATATATAAAATTTCAATAGGTTCCCTATAAGACAGAGATTACATATATACATAGAAACAGAAGTCTTAAAAGACTTACCTGTTTGATAACATTATGTGGTTTTAAGGCCGAGGATCTCTCCTTGAAATAATGTATGATATAATCTGCAAGCTGCAATACTGTGTTGAAATGATCGTTAATTATAAATGTCTCGAATTTGTATAGATTGTTGAAATAAACAAAAATCTAGGAATTATTTCAATGTAGCATACTTTTACGTGCATCCAACTTGATCACAGCACACTTTCCTATAGCACATGTTGGCCCATAACACGTGGAGACTTTGTTTTTCTACAACAACTACAAGAAGCCGTGCCGCTATCATAAATATCGAAGAAGAAAGGCGATTAATGATTTTCTTTTAAAAAAACTAACGCACAGGCGTTGTAGAAAATCTAGGAAATTATTTGACACCGTCGCAAAGAAGCGAACAGTAGCGGCGAAACAACTTTCATCTGTTATCCTTTTCATTCCGACTGCAATACGACTCCAAATTTTTAAGCAATCATATACGAAACGTTGGTTATGCTTTCTGGCTCATTGGGTAGCATTTCATAAACAGCAATTGGCTTCCCTATTTAGGACACAGCGAGTCCTTCAGCCTGCTGTCATTTAATTGTCCTTGAATGGCAGCATTGCCTGGTCTCATATGCGCGCATGTGAAAGTGAAATCACGCGCTAACAATTGAAAGGATTCATTAATAAAATGTTTAATAGCATATCCATATCTCTGCTCTCTCGGGTAGCTGCAGCCGCCGCATGTCCTTTTGTCCAGCTCCCGTTCCTAGTTCCCGCACCCCAAAAATGAAGAGCGACGAGCGTCGAACGACTCGCGGCGTAAAATGTTTTACGCTTCGTTGCATTGAAATTCATTTGAAAACGATTTTTCTTTCAGGCCACTTACACAAAACACAACACACACACACACACACACACACACACACACACACACACACACACACAGACACTCGAATAGCAAACAGTGAAGTGAAGTTAATTTATTAGACATTTTGTACGCATTAAATGCCAGAAGGACATCATCATCATCAGCTCAATGAGGAGCATCAGCATCAGCCTGCGCCGAGTCTATTAAATGCGTGTTCTGCCCATTGTCTGGCTTGAGTACCACTGTGCCTGGACCCGGGGCTCATGAAGTGGTTGTTATTTGTTTGTCTGACTCTAACAGGATCAATTCATGGCAGGATCACAGCCGCATTTTATATACATTTTTTTTTTCGTTTTTACCGCCACGCATCTTTGTCGCCTTTAATTTCTCGTTAATTGTGAAAATATTTATACTCATTTGTGCATTTTGCACCTTTTGCCTTGTCTCTTGTCCAACCCCTGCGTCCTTCTGCCTGGCTAATTTAGCACAGGGGGTTGGCCAGGACTCGGGTCGCGTTGGTTTGACTTGATTGCCCAAAACAATTCCTACATAAAAGTCATTAGGGGTTACTAAAGTGGCGATGAATTTTCAAATTTTTACTTGATTTATAATAGAATCTCGCTCCATCTATCTCTGTCACTCTCGCAGCGCCTGCGCCCAGCCTTTAATGAATTTCATTTAAATTAACATTGAAATTTATTGAGCATTTCAGCTGTGGGCCGTCAGTTGGGTCCTTGACTTTGCATCTTTTGCCAATGGCCAGCAGTTTGTCTGTTATATCTTAAAGATCGTCTAGCTGAGATAATTTGTATGGGCGTCTGTGTCCAGGCTCTATTCAAAAGGCTGCTGGTTGGCCAAAAAATAAGTGAGAATTATTGAAAATAAATGAAATGATAATCAAGCAATTAAAATGCCTGGCACAGGCTTTTGCACTACAGTGTGGGAATACAATAAGAATAATATAATTATGATGGTTGGTAACTATTCAAGTGAACTATACCAGACAAATACCAAATAGATAATCTGTGGAAACACAATTATCTCAATTAAGGAATTGTAATTACGGATTGTGAACTTTTTTCTGTAAAACAATATGGTGTCTAACTTATTAATGTATTACATTAATAAATGCTAGCGTTTTAATAAACATTTTTACTACAAAAATATTAAAATATCTGCAAAAATCAACCATTTAAAATAATTGGTTATGCTCAGTGGTTATACAGTTACCTATCTGAATTCTAGATAATTATGTGATATTATCTGCTTTTATTAAAATTTGTCTCCCTTTTGTGGGCAACAAAAAAAACAATTTATTATTTTAAGTAAATGAAAAAAAAAAACAATTAAGAAAGTTGCAGTCAGGTGTAACCGACACCGCAATACTCGTTCACAGTGTAATAACAGCCAAAACATATATCATAGTAATATTTGTAATGCAAAATGGTTTTTGTACAAATCAACTTTATCTTTCTTGTATTTTTGGCAATGTGAGCCAAACCAAAAATATATCAATATTGTATAAGGTAAAGTTTTTGTTCAAATCAAATTTATGTAAGCTTGTAGGTCGAATATATATTAGTAAGACAATCCATAAACGGTTGTAATCTAGTTAGTGAAATACTGAAGAAGGCTTCAAGTGACTTGGTGTCACTGGGTAGCTGTTGACACGCCTGGCATGCGATGATTTATTGACGCGGTCAAAACATGTGTTGGAAGTGACAGCTTCTTGCAGCATCTGTAATGCCGCCGACGCCTAGGCTGCCGCCCCCGCTCCCGTCTGGTAGAGCGAGGCCTGGAAACGCCGCGTGTGGTTGCCGCTGCGGCTTTGAATGTGGTTTTCCCGGGAATTGTGTTGTTGCGGTTGCGCCCAACTTGTCTGCCACTAACGATCCTTGCAGCGGCAATCAGTCTGACAACTATCCTGGTAAGGCACCGATCGCGGTGTGCGCGTTTCGGTTAGCGCTCGTATTTCCGCCCTCGTGTGGGAATTTCCGCGCTGTAATTGGAGCAGGTTTGTCTACACTAAGCGCCGATGCCGCCACCAAATAATCTATATAATTATCAATTCTGCTCAAACAATTAATAAACATTTAAGAAATTTACAATTCGTTGCACTAAACCAACGGAAACAGCTGCAAATGGCGGCTAACTCTGAAGTGTTCGCCCAATTCATTAAGAAATTAGATTTATGATCTGCACAAATCCAGATCTTTTAAATTTTAGCTTAACAGCAACGTAGTCTAGCTCTCATATCATTAAAATTTTAATGCATTTTCCCCTTTGGTAGCTGGCACTTATCAAATTAAAAGAAATGAAATCTATGTAATTTATGTGTATGCCAAAAATTTCACACCATGGCAAATGTTTTGCATAGCTTTTCCAAGCACTTTTGTGTTAGCTGGCTGAGATTTTAATCGCTGGCCGTCAGCTGCCCGCTGCGATGCCCGATGCGGCTCGGCACGCACAGTTAGCTGGGAACAATGGCATTTGAATGTCAAACGACGCGACGGCGGCGCAACGGGAATGTCAGGCGGCCATTTTGCGTTGAAAGGATAACAATACACGTAATAGTGGCAATAATATCCCCCAATCTGCTTAGCCCGCTTCACTGGACGTCGTGTGTGTGTATGTTAATAATGCCAATGATTTTGGCAATTGACCAGCATGAATATGCCCAGTCGAGTCGCATCTCCCCTGCCCCTGCCCCTGCCTATTCTCTGACAGCATAATGCCTGTATAATGAGACAGAGGAGGCCATTAATGCAATTTCCATTGCCATTGCCATTTGCATGCCATTTTGCCAGACAGCCATTTGCTCGCACACTCAAACGCACAACAATAACAATAAATTTTGATGATGAAAATTGCATTTCATACCATTTCATGCCTTATGTGTCAGTAGGTTGATTAAATTGCCCGTGTTCAATGCAGCAAAATGGCGACAAATGCGCCACGAGATCGCCGTTTTCTGATTGTTTTAGCTGAAATTCAATGAAAGCGTTCTAGAAAAATCAGTTTTGTGCGGTAGAAGAATGCGAAGCTTACCAAGCATGCACATACACATATTATGTGCCTATGTGTGCATACTTATTTTCATTTAAATATAGTATTTGAGAAAAGTAGGAAAAAAACATGAGACCATAACCAGTCATTTATTAACATTTCTTTGGAAACTCTTTGACACAAAGCCATTAGGCAGAGACTTTCCCGCTCCGTGGCGTGAAAAATATGAGCCATATTAATGAGGCGTGTGAGGGAAAGGATAACTCCCACGAGCAACTGTTGCTGTTGCTGCAGCCACTCCCCCCTCCGGTAATGCGATACACAAAGAAAGCGACGCGTCGCGGAATGTGCGACAAGTGTCCACCTCTGGCGCCAGTTCTGGGCACGCTTCACGGAGAAAGTAGCTGCTGGTCATGTCTGGCTGTCGGTGTAGAGTGTTTGCATCGCGGCACAATATTTACTACTGTCGAGCCTTACTCTCTAATCGCATTAACTACCGTTTAATGTTTGGGCAGTCGAGCTGCCACGCCCCTCCAGTGCCTTAGGGCCAGCTGCAACTATGACTGACTAAATTATACACTCACAGAAAAATATTAAATTCTGATATGACAGAAATAGAAATAATTCTTTTGTTGCTACTATTCCTAAAATATGTTCTTGAATTGAGTGTCGTCTTTAATTTTAAATCTTTACGTTAATGCTACAAATAATGTTCAAACAATAATTTACATATCTGAAGTAAGCATTAATTATGTTTAATTTTTTAAGTGGAGTATTAAATATGTATAAAATAGTGTGAAATAAGAGTTTCGTTTTCAGGTTAAGAAATTTGATTTGAAGACAAAATTCTTAGAGAGAAAGAATTAAAATGTTTTCGGGTTTCGAAATTTCAAACTTCTCTGAGTGTATTTATGATATATTCTTACATTTGCAATGCTTGAATAATTTCAATATTAATTGATAATTACAGTGCTGGGTAACGGCGCGACTTTTGGGCCTGGGTACAATAATTCACAAAATTAGACAGGCAATTTCAATTTTCCAATGGCAACTGGGGAATAGCTGAGACCCGACCAAAAGTTATCGGCGCTAATTGTCAGCCCAAGTCCATAAATCTTGCACAGCATAGCGATAGTTTGGATGCCAAAGGGATACTTGGATGCTGCTCGACTCCAGCGACGGGGGTAAGGGAGGTTATCTCTTGCACATAATTACGTGAGTGTGTGTGTCTGTGTGTGTGTGTGTGCGAGCGAGAGTGTGGGTCGATAAGCGGTTGCCGTTGGGGCTAGTCAAGCGTTATGCCGGCTGATTAGAGCGGAAAGGGGAATGGGGGCACACACTCAACGACAGCCTCAATTACACAGCGGGTCCGCTGTTGATAAGCCGCTCGCTGTCAGCAATGTTATCCTGCCATGGCCAATTACAAGCGCAATGTTTTAATTTGAGCTGATAAGGTGGCGGGTCTCGCGGGTCCACGCAAACTATCGCTGATGCCCCGTAATTTTTTAGAGTTTATTGAATTTGAGGTTCGGGGTTTATTGAACTTGCCACAAAAATCTTCAGAAAACAAATCAGTTTTGATAAGACGCAAAGAGTTCTTTGCGAGGGCTTGGCCAGAGTTGGTCTCTGGTTTCAGATTGTTGTAGTTGTTGTGGTTGTTGTAGCGCCTCTGCTTGCAATACAATGCACTGGCATTGTTTTCTGTGCACCTTTTGGCCGCGGGTCGCCGTTGACGTCAACGTCTTTTACACGCTTTCAAATTGCAAAAACTGTAGCAGCCGCGTCTTGGCCATTGTCTGGGCTATGCCTGCATCCTGGGCCGGGACCCTGGCCCGCTCCATTGTTTCAATCAGTGGCCGGGCATTGTTGCCAGCGGCTTTTGCAAAACACACACACACACAATTTTACACCTCTTTTGTCTGCGTGTGTGTTGTTTTTGCTAGCAATTGTGTTTTAAAGAGATTCAAGTGAAGCGCATCTAATTGCCAGCGTGCCGGCGAAGCGGCCAACCAAGTGCCAAGTGGCAAGTACCAAAGTGTTTTCCAAACTGTTTTAACGCCCCATGCCCATAGAGCTGGCCAATTTTCCCGGAAATCAAAAAAGGTGCGCTACAGTCCGGCCACGTTGATATATGAAGCGTGTCAACTGCATCTTTAGTGGTTTTTAATTTGAAAATTGTTTGGGTCACTCCCACAAGATGCGGCCTTGTGGTCCTTGGCCGACTCCTGATGTCGGGGCGTGTGCGTTTGTCCAACAACTGGCGGCCTCTGCAGCATTATGCCCATCTACTACAATTCCAACTGGCCCGCTTTTGTGTTGCCTTTGTCAAATGTGTGTTGGCACCTCCAAACATGGTCCGCAGCGCCCGCATAACGATGCGACTACAAATGCGAGTCCTTGACTGCCAATTTAATTGCCCTCCCCAGATGTGGCAACTGCCAAACGAGCTGCAATTAAAGCATATGTTCCTCTTAGCCAGAGCCACTCGTATCGCACTCGCAGCCCAGTCACAAAATTCATATCATGCGATCTGTCCAAATCAGCCCATTATGGAGATGTTTATCATGGCATTTGCTTGTCTGTGTTTGTTTTGATTGCCTGAATATATGAAAATCTGTGAATTCGTGAATCTGTGAATCTGTCGAATCCCCGAATTTGCCTCCCCCACGCTTGTTTTGTACAATTTATAATACCGTTGATATTGTGCACCCTCATTATTTTTGGCTTTTGTGCAGCGCAACAAGCCAATTATGTTTAGATTAAGCGGGACAACAGCTGAGCATTACAGATATACGTACATAGGAACAGTAGAGTACCCTTAATTGATTTGCTCGACAAAACAACAAACACTTATTTTTTCATACCCATAAATGGTTGGCAGTTTCATCAGCTGTCCCAAAATCTGCATATGAAAAATCTATTTTGGCCAAGTCATGTCCAGCTGTAAGTGTGTCCATGTGTGTGGCCAGATCACGTGTCAAATGTCTTGGACAAGTCAAAATGATTTAATAATGAACTCGACGACAATGCGACTCGAATGCATCATCCACTCCATGAATACTATATACTTATATATGAACTGTACTGTGCTCCCTTGACGTCCACATTGCTGACAAGCCAATTGTTTGATATTTTTTCCACTTTTTTTTCGAGAGAATTTGCTGTGTGAAAAATCTGAAAACAATACCAATATGCAAAAGATACACTCGCACACACATGCACAAAGTACTTGAGTTTTACGAGTTGTTGAGCCGTTTGATGAGTGTCAAAAAGGCAGCAGAGACTACAAGCGGATTAGCAGGATTTGGCTCTTTGTTGCCAAGGATCAGCCAATTTGAAAGTCAAAGTGCAGGCGGGGCATTATGCGCTTATCGGCTATAGAGGTTGCACTCTTCAATTGGTACCTTACCTGGTAAATGCTATTGTTTGGGGCTCAGACAGCTGCCCGACTTCGGGCTAAACATTATTGATTGCCAGCGCAGTTAAAAATGTAATTAAAAGATATTTTTTGGCTGATTTTCTGTTTGATTGCTGAAAGCCGAAGCCAATGTGCTTAGGAGACAATTACGAATTGGCTATTTTGATAAAACCTCGAAATCCCTTGACATATTAATAATTGAATGCGAACCAATTCAAAGCAAACCATTTGAAAAACATTAAAATTCTGTAATAATTTACAGATATAATACAAAAAATATTTCCAATTATTTTATTAATTATTATTTCTAAACTTAAAATTAAGTTGTTTTTTTATACTTGTTTATAAAGTGAAAATAGTATGTTGGGTTTGTGCAATATCCGTCTTGACAACAATTTTGATACCTCTCGAATTCAAATTTAGAAGTCCCTCAACTTTGTCAAAATTGAGCCGATTTCCATGTGTCTCACATGATTCACACGTGATTTTGGCTAATATTCTATCTATTCAATACGATCTCGATTATATCATGTCCTTACCGAATCGAACTTTATGTCATAATACCAGTTCACACAAACTTTCGTTGTTGTTGACTGTCGTCTTTCTTTTCTTCTATTTCCCATTAATTAGCAAACCATAAAGCCAAGTAGCTCACAAATTTCAATCAGGCGATGACGAAGGGCAAGGAGAAAGGGGAACTCCATACATACAGTAGGTACAATAGTTGCCATACGTTGCTCATAAAGGCGACGGCTGTCGGGGCAGGGTTAGGGCTACCAAAGTGTCGACATTGTGTGCTGGGTGCTATTGATATAGTAAATTTCCAAAGAAATCTTAGAGATTGGTGGCGGTTGATAAGCGTGGAGCAGAAGCGGCAGCGGCAGCGGCAGATGCAACTGCGCTTTATTGTGCCTATAGGATATGTATCTGTAGGATTGCTAGCGGCAAATGGCGCGCGTGTTCATTAGCCGCCATAATTTATATGAGCCAACATATTTATTGAATGTTTTGGCAGTCGTTTTAACGGCTCGGCTGGCTGGCTCTGACATTAGGTAATAGGCATGGGCCACAGCTGCCATGTCGGCGTCATAAACTTTGGACAGTCGGACAATTACCACGAGGTCTGGCTGGTGGCACAGGCTGTGCAACTGGGTGTGGTGCCTCTGCGTCTGCGCTCGGAGCTCGGAGCTGGCTAAGCTCACAGCGTGCAATTATTTTCGAGTGTGAAAATAATAAAACTGCCAATAGCCAATAGTGAAAAAAGTGTCCTGCGGTTCTCGGGCCCTCTTAACAATTGTCGAAAAAGTGCGCGGCACTTGTTGTTGCTGTTGTTATTGTTTTCGTTTCTGTTGGCTTACTCGAGTACACCCGGCTGCCTGCCAACTGAAAGGCCAATTTGGTCTACCTACATACGTGCACAGTCGGCGCACTCGAGACGCGGTGGGTGATGGATGAGGTACTCGACAGTCGACGGTCGGCTCGAGTGCTTGTTGTGTCCTTTTGTTTGAGCTAACATTATTCTTTACTTTAAATACCAATTAATAACTGCAGCTGAAGCTGGCAACGGAAAACTCAGCTCGACTTGACTCAAAAACTGGAACACACAAGTGGACATGGAACTGCTCTCAACTCTCTCTCTCTTTCTCTCTTGTTTTTTTACTCTCGCTGAGTTTTCTGCAAATATCAGTCAGATGGATCCCTTTCGTGCTGTTTTGGCTGCCGCATGGCTGGCGTGAATGCGTCATAATCTCGCCACTTGAAAATGAGCTCAAATATTTGCGGAAGAACCGCCGCTGCGTCGCGTCGTCAACTTGAAACAATTAATGTGGCATTTGTGTTACGCCGTATGACTTTCGGCTTCTGCGGCAACCGCCGCCCAGCACCTTCACAAACAAATGCTAATGGGTATGACAAGTCGCCGCCGTTGCCGCCACTTACTCAATTACTTTGCCAAACACGAAGCCAATGGACAGCGGGCTCAGTATTTATGATTTATTTGCGCCGGCTTCAACTTCGGTTTCGGTTTCGGCTGCGTCTCCGTCAACCTCTTCATCTCAGTCATTTCGTCGGGCCATTCCAACTACCAAGCGTCAATATTTACCATGTGTCAATATGGCAACAGTGCCCGGCCACAGTGTGGTCCGATCTCGTAGTATTGTCAGGTGTTGCCTCTTGTCCACTGTGGCGAGCCGGCACTTCAGTGGCTCCGATCCGGCCCGCTGGCTGCGTTTGGTCAGCGCGAGTTGGGTATTCTGGCTGCGCGGCTACAGCATCTGCAACTGGCAGCTCTTGGATACATCTATTATGACTTCAAAGTGCCGTCACGCCAATTGTTTGTGGCAGATTTCTATAAACTTTGACTCACATTTGCCAATTAACTGCGACACTTTGAGTGTGTGGCACAGCTACCGGGCTCTATAAATAAACCCAATCAGAATGTATAGTTGCCAAATTAGCAAGTCGCGGCACAAATACCCTTTGGCTAACCATTTGAAGCTGGTAAAACATAAGGGGCGTATGTGAGAAATTGGTCTAATGATGTCAGGCAATATTTAGCAAGGCATATATAAAATGTTTGTGTTTGTAAGTAATTATGAAGTCAATCTGCGTAAGTACTCATAAATAGTTGTTAACAGGCCTTTATTGTTCTCAAATTTCTTAAATAAATGTTGCATTCTTTATTTAATTATATGCCTATTATATTTAAGGTCGTTGAAAATGATTTGTTTATAGTAATAAGAATACAAATAGAAAATAATTTCTTAATACTTTTCATTTTTTATTATAAAACAATTTACAATTTTTAAAAACTTTTTTTCTATCCTAAATAAAGTTATAATTGAATTTTTGATGATAATATTATAAAAGAATATATAAAAACAATTTTCACGAATTATCTTATAAAACAAACTTAAAGCCAAACTCCAATAATTGAAACAAAGCAATATATTGAAGAATTAATTTCTATAATTCATTTAAAATATTTATATTGAAAAGTTTTCCTTCCTTAAATATTTCTTGTTAGACATAGAAATAAAATAAAAAATGTTTAGCATTGTTATAAAGCATTTGTAATAATATATTTTGTAACTACTCCAAATAATAACATCTTAAAGGAACCACATATATGAACCCTATTATATATTCCATCCACTCTAGTCTCTAGTAAGGGTATTGAAACGCGCCGCGCGCGCATTCAAATTGCATGAATGGCGCAAGGTGACAGGGAGGAGAACAATTGGCCAAGTATAGAGTCGGCTATGGGGCTTCGGATGCAGCTACCGGGCTGGCAATGTCTGGCGGCTGTGTGCGATGTCAATTAGCAGCTACGGAATGACACTTTATGTGCGTCGCGCGAGAAGCTACCGCCAGATCCTTGTGCAAAGTGCAATCAGTGCAAAGCAGAAATCCAACGAAAGCCAGCGACCATGAACGGCTACGCAGTTGACAAACAAATGTGCTGAGAGCTGCAAGCTGGTAGCTGGTAGCTGGGAGCTAGGAGATAGCCAGTGGCAGCCTAGTCAAGCAGTGAGATCTGAGCCAAACAAACAATTGATGTGGACCAGAGTCTGGGCCTGGCCGAGAGCCAAGTCCCATGGCAGACAACAGTAACGCGGATTGTCTGTGCGCCCGCAGCAGCTTCTGAAAGCGATCCGCAAAGTGACTTGTAAACATTTTAGCAACTTTTCAACTTCAACTTGAACTTCGGCTTGAGGACGCCTAATGAACTGCCGCTCCAGACTGTGATTCTCAGTGATTGGCAGCCTCAATCTCAGTTGCTGCTGCTGCATTTGCATTTGCATTTGCAATCGCGTCTGCCAATTGACAAGATAAATACATTTAGCTAATTTGATTTTAGACGTCGTCGCGCCTTGTATAGAAAGCTGAAAATTTGTACGCATAAAACGCAATTAAGTTGTAATTAAGCAGCACAAAGGCAGCCGCGACAACGGCAAAGCACAAATAAGCCCACCATCTAAGGCAAGTCAATGACAGCACAGTCCTCCGACCCCGCCCCCGCCCTCGCCCCCGCCCCCGCTTCTCAACCGCCCACGTGGAGAGACAATGGCAATCAAAATTCATTAGCCGAGCGGCGACAAATAAACCAAAGGCCTATAAATTTGTGTATATACATAAGTAAATATGTGCACTGGCCCAGAGGCGGCACATAAAAGGCGACAGAACCGCACATCCTGTGCCAGGAAGCAGCCGGCTGAAATTACAAAAGTCAACCAACCCCCAAAAGGCATATAAAAACGCTTGAAAAGCGTATGCTCTGCCCAGCCTGAAACGCCAGATACTCGGTGTGGGGCGTGGTTGGAGGTTTCTCAACAACTTAAACAAATCCTCAACCCACAGCCCCCAACACAGCGGCAGCAGCAGCCGCATCATCAGCATCCGAGCCGAGGCAGAGGCTTTTGAAAAATTGCAAATTGAATTAAGCCAAAGTTAAATGGCTAAATGACTCGAGAGCCAAGTAGCCCAGAATGGAGGCTGCTGGAATGGCATGGTATTCAGAAATGGCTGCTTGCCACCAGTCGATCCTTGTGGGGTTGGTTGCCATGTGGGGGGTTGCGGTTAGGCACATGATAGCAGCTAATATGCTGAGAAGGATAAACGCACGCTGAAGCACAGCAACAGTGGATGAAAGCTAAAAAAATATGTCAAAAGTGCAAGTAATGTTGGTCAGACGAACAAACTCTAAGCCCTGATATCCATCAAAAAAAAATTTAAATTCATATTCCTTTAAAATGCAAAAGAAGAAAAACAGCCTTAGCTTAAGTTCTTATTAACATAAATAAAGTATTGTTGTCTAATAAGATAGAGTAATTAGAGCTCACAATATTTTAAAGCCAAAAATAATCATAAACACAAAAAAAAAATACATTTATTCTTTAAATCAGTTTAAATAAATAATGTATTTCGAATAAAAAAAATATCAAGCTTAACATTGTTTAAAATTGAGAAATTAAGAATATTAACACTTAAGCAGTTTTTCCTGATCAACACCTTTCGACGTGTCGTAACTGTCTTGATTATACATTTTTCTGCAAAATACAGTTTTAAATTTACAAGATAAAAAGAATAGAATATAATGTGATATTGATATGAATTATACTTTTATTCTAGCTATGTGTTTTATAAATGTAAATTATAAGATATTCCCCTTTACTTTGTCCCACTGTATCGCTGTTGCACCACAGTCGAAACCCAAAGACCCGCAAACCAACAAAGCTGAGCTCCCCCTGGCGCGCTTCTGCCTGAGTGTTAGTGTTATTTACCAGGCTAAATTATTAAACGATTGTTAAACGAGCGGATAAAGGATGAGCGTGAATGATGATGATGATGGCGCACGAGGGGGCAGGACGCAGGGCACTGGGCTGGACTCGGTCTCAGGGTGGGCCATCGAAATGCCTTGTTGGTTTGTTGGTAGAGCTGCAGCGAAGGGGAAATTTGATATTAGGTAAATTTATTTGATTTACATTTTTATAGGGTTGCTTGGGCTAGAGAGCAGTGGAACGGGCTGGCATGGCTACGGGAGGGGTAGAAATGGGATGGCCTGTTGTTTGCCAACGTCGTCATCGTCGTCGTCGTCCTGTGCTTATCGCATTAAATGCCGGCAATGAAGATAAGAGCTTGTCTAGCATGGAGCCAAGTAAACGAGCATAGAATAAATACAAAATAAATTAATAAAATGGCCGCGTGAAAAGAAATCATAACGAGTTTGAACGTACGTCGAGCGCAATGCGCCGTGTTGGCAATTACGTGAGCAAAGTGGCCGGGAACAGTGTGAATTGGTAGCGGGTCTGTTGACTGTTGGCAACTGGCAGGCGACTGTCAATTTCAATGCAAGCTATGATTGACGGGCGTTTCGCTCAACCAACCAACCAGGGGAGTGGGCGGGCGACCTTGCACTGGGCACCACAACCCCCCACAGCCCGTAAAGCAATCAGCGCCAAATCAGAAGTTTATTTATTTGTTTGTTGTTTGGCAAACATTTACGCCATCAGCAAAACGACACCCAAGAGCTCGTTAAATGCGCAGTCATGCGGATGTAATTCAATAAACGAGCGCGCCATCATCAGAGTGGCAACTGTGGCCCCGTTAGCATCCCTCTCTCTCTCTCTCTCTCTCTCTGTCTCCTTCTCTCTGCTACTGCTATCCCTGTTCCTGACAGCCTTTAGCCATCAACACCCAACCGTTTAGCTGGCTATGTGCGATTCGTATACGAGAGGCAGCCGCAATTGCCACAACAGCCGCTGTGACTAAATGACTGACTGACAACCGCATTGTATTTGTATATATGAATGTGTGTGCTTGTGTGTGTTTGTGTGTACGGGGGTTGCTTTATTTACTTGCGTTGACAAACCACCCCAGCGCAAAACTTGAAACAGCCTCATCGCCGCTCTCATGCCTTGGCTCAATAACGTTTATTGACTAAAATTTCGCACCAGCTTTGGGCTGCGTCCCCCGCAAAAATCTGAACTGTCAACGCATCAAACGGGGGGGGGGGGGCTCGTCGGGCAGGGATGGTCGAGGGGTGGTGGAAGTGGGGTAGCTCGTTTTTAGCATGTTTAAGCGATTTAACGCATCGCAGGGATAATGAAATTTTGATTATGTAGCGCTTGGCTGGTTCTGTTAGCCAAAAACGAAGCGTATTTATCGCCGCTAGTGTCAAGTGTGCGTTTGTATTTCAGTTTGGATGCCATCAGCTCGTGTGGAAGTTGCCTTTGTCAGTTACTAATTAACATGGCTTGTTAAGCCCTTGATGTGTGTGTGTGTGTGTAACGACTATATGTCAGTCCTGATGAAAAACGATCGAAATTTTGCTGTGATGTGTGAAACATTGAATCACATTAGTTTTGCGAATTTTTGAACTGTGACTGTTGTGTCTCTTAAAATTAGAGACTGCAATTTATTTCTTACGTCAAATCAATATTAAACTAAAGCACTTTATGGGATACCATTATTATACGACTCGAACTCATAGACCAAAAGATCTACATACAGCACACTTGAATGCACGCCAATCAATTCTACTTCACATTTTTATTAAACACTACAGTACGCCGCAAATTGAAAAACAAAAATGTTTTTTATTTAAATTTAAATTTTGGTTTTCTATACTAAGAGTTGAATTAAAACATACAGATTTAAAATTTTTTTATTTTTTTTTTTAAATTTATATAAAACACGTATTCATTACTCATTCTCTCTCTCTTGTTCTTTTTCTCTCTTTCTATTGCCCCTCTCTCACTATATATTTTCTCTCTTTCTTTCCCTTCTTCTTGCTTTTGTATCCAATCTTTCAGTAATATTTATTCCTTTAAAAATCGACATCCTATGCGATTTTCATAGCAAGAAGGTGGGTTGAACATTTTGATAGTTAAGTTTGTGATTTTTATTTTATATATTGTCTCTCAGCTTGTCCTTTTTATTGAAATTCGAAATATACTTTGCTAGTTTTCAGTCTCATTTAAGTTATGTAAGGTGAATGACAATATAAATATTGTGCAGGGTTTTTTAAAACTATTATATTAGTTTCGAACATGAAATTATAAGCATTTAACAGCTATTTAAATTCAAAATTGAACAGTTGCTGAATATCAAGTGCAAAAATTGTGCGTATTGTTAATCAGGCAATTACGCAATTTAATTATGAATTAATTGCGCCATTAAAACAACAATCTTGTTTAATTGATGACGGCTGCGGCTATTTGAAAAGCTAACTGCCCACATAAATGTGCAACACCCACACGAACACACACACACACACACACACACACACACACACACACGCACAGCACATAGCAATCGGATCTCCACCCTCTGACGGCCTCCCCGCCCTGCGTTGCTGAGCCTATGGCTAAGTGGGCGCGCGGCAAACAAAATCAAACACAAATAGCAGCCAGCCAAACAAGCTACAAAATTGAAGAAAAAAATTGAAAAAATTATGAAAAACTATCAAAACATTTACATGCGGCGGCTCCACGCGGCCAACGCGACGGCCATTTATCAACTGACCAACTTCCCAAACTGCTGAGCGTTGTTGTTGTTGTTGTTGTATCTGGTTGGTTGGCAGTCGTTCTGCGCTGCCGGCGTCGTTTCATCTTTGGCCGGCAAAGAAAAAGCTTTGAGCGCGTTGAATGCGATTGGAGGCGTAGCAGTTGGCGGGGGTGTAGAAAGGCAGCCGGTCCATACCATGAAGCGGTCGGCTCATAAGTAGTATATGATTATGATGTTTATTGAAAAATTAATTTGCGCCTCGTTTTGGCTGCGGGTCTCATTTGCGTATTTCAAAGCGCAATGAATAATGATGAAGATTATAAAAACTCTTGACGCGTTTCGTCTGAGAAATTAATATTTGTAATTGGCTATAATTGTTCGTGCCAACGGCCAACTACACATAGTCGAATAGTCGAGTAGTATAGAAAACGATATTAATGAGGCCCACTCGCACTCGCATTCGCCTTTTGTTATTTCAGTATTTTTAATTGAAAAGAAAGCGGCTTTGTTGGTTTTTAATGAAGCGCTTAACTGACAGCATCAAAATGTTTTAATCAGTCACTTGTTTCGGAACGGGAATGGGCGTGAAAGCGGAGGGCTGTATGCATATTGAAATCGAAATGGAGGTGCCACGAAATATGTAAAATAATGAGATTTATCTCAAGATATGTTTGAATGCTAACATTTTCATTTTGGATGTACCAAAATGTTTTGAGAATATAAATAGGTGCATTAGGTGTTTATAATTTAAGATAATATAATTATCATGTTCAGTTAATTTATGCGACACGTGTTCAGCGTTTCCCAATATCAGAAAGTTAATGACAAATTTAAGCAATATGAAATAAATTAAAAAATTCTTTATTTTGGCTAATAAAATTTCACATATCAATTAGCTGGCAAATTTTTCGAATTCTTAAATTTTTCTTAAACTTTTTTTTTTCAATATTGAGCTATGCATAGGAGGTATTTTTACATTTTGACCATGAGTATGTGTACAAACATGCATATATGTAGATATGTATATTTATTTATTGGGAAGCGCAGAGAGCATAAGATAAATTGCTCTTAACAGAGAGCGAGAGAGAGAGACGTTTCTAATTGGTTATTAAAAATTAAATTTCTTTACACACTTTTAAGGATGTGAATTTTAATAAGAATAATAGTTGTCTGCTTAATTGCTTTATTCAGCTGCTCTAATTGAGTTGATTATTCCCGAGCAGCAGCTTCATTAAATATATAGCGCTTTTCAGCCCGCAAAACCCCCTATAGCAACTTTCGCCCGTCATTAACCCCAAGCAGCGTCTCGGCGACAACCCTACTTACTTACGCCCTCCCCTTCACCCACATACACAAAACATAAAAGCGAGGCAACAATGGCTGGCAAAACTTTAGAGCCAACAATTTTCACATAATAATCCTTAAAATGAGTTTAATTTGTAAAGTAAAATTATAACCAGAAAGAGAAGGACACAAACGGAAAAGGAGAGTAAGAGATAGAGATAGATAGAGTGAGCAAGACAACCGCCTTTTGTGCCATTTATGAAATATATATGTATATAATGAACCCCAAAGTTTGGCTTATCCTGGGCTGCCTTTTGTTGTCGCTTATTGGGCTGGAGACGTTGGGGTTGGGGATGGAAGAAATGCTGCTTATTTTGGGATGCTGCATATTTCAGATTTACTTGTGATTGATTTGCCATGCTGGCTACTCGATGTATGCGTAGCGATAAGAATTTTATGGTTTATCTTTAAGGTGTGCGCCGTAGACATAAATTTTGTTTATTTATTTTTGTTTTCTTTCTTTTTTGGCCGGCAGCACAAGATTCTTTTTAAGCAGAAGCGGCATAAAAAACATAATTTCCTGGCAGAGATTGCAGCTTTGTGATAAGATGCCGTCGTCAATGATTTCGCTTTTCATCATAATGATGGGCTTATTGTTTATTATTTATGTATTGTGTGTACGAGTGCGTACTTACATACATATACTATTATTCGGGCAGCAAAGGGACATTTATGAAAATATTGCCCATACGCCGTGTGCGCCCGCTTGGAGCACCAATTAAATTTTCCCTTGCGCCAAAGACGGAAAAACTGGCAACAACGGCCGGGACTCCAAAACGTAAGCAGACAGCGCGACGACGCTGCCGCCAATTACGTTGACAGCAGAATTTAATAAGAAGCGGCAAGCGGCAGGCGGCAGGCAAATGAAGTCATGAATGTGGAAGCTGTGACGTGTCAGAGCGAGACGGCGCTGTATGGGGGAGAGAGCAACAAAAAATCCAAAGTGGAAATGGACAAGCGACGGCTGCGGTGGCTGCGGCAGCGACAGTGGCAGCGGCGGCTGCTTGTTATAAAATGC
The DNA here is from genome assembly GCA_035041545.1 of Drosophila colorata. Lineage (NCBI taxonomy): Eukaryota > Metazoa > Arthropoda > Insecta > Diptera > Drosophilidae > Drosophila > Drosophila colorata. Next base: position 6,136,395 of record JAWNLD010000656.1, on the reverse strand, counting down.
TAATACGCGCAGCAAAAACGCTTTGAAGATTGAATTATTCAATAATAATTAGGCGTGCGAGCGGGACAGCCAAGGGCAGCAGCTACTGCAATGGTGCCGTCTCGCTCACGCGGCGAGCAGAAAACTCACCACACTGGAAATGAACAGCGGTAGAAAAGAAGGCGGCGCAAGAAATACAACACAGGGTAAATAAGAAGAGAAAAAATACGCGCTGTGCGAGAGAGCATAGCCGAAACAGTTAGGCCAATAAAAATGGTGTCGCTGCAGTCGCCTGGGCAGTGAGCGAGAGCGAGAGAGCGCCACAGCTGCGCCAGGCCGGTTTATCAGCCACCACCACCAGCACCAACGGCAGGTTTCACATGCGCGCGAATGTATGAGTGTATGTGTGCATGTGTGCTTGTGTGTGTGTGTGTGGCTGGCAGCAGCAGCAGAGCTGTGGCTGCGCCGCCGTTTGCGTTCAGTTGTAGAACAGACGTGATCTCAAGAGGACGTGTCTCTCTCGAGTCTCAGAGCCGCCGAACAGAGTCGCTGAACGTGAATTCAACGCCACATACTACAGCAAATGAGCAGGCCGCGTGCGTGCGTGTGCGTGTGTCCGTGTTTGTATGTGTGTGCGTGTGCATTAGTGAGTGTCTGTGATGAACGAGCGAATTAATTAAAAGATAATCAAAACAAATTAACGACACATATATTTTCCACTGAGCGACCCGTCAAGTGCCAATTTGAACTCGCGCGCACCTCTCTCGTCAGTGCAATGTTTCAATAAAAGCCAACAACAACAATTAACACTCAATCAAAACGGAAAAGATAACGATAGATAGAAGTGAATCCAGAAGCATTTGCGAATCTCTGGCTTTATGTTAAAGCTGTCCAACAACACCGTGAACGTGAACGCAACGAGCGCAGCAACGACCAGGAGCACGAACAGGAACAGGAGCATGACAGTGACTGGCCTGCGCCAAACGATGACCAGCCCGACGGTGCCGCCAACCACAACGCTCAGCAGCTCCGGCAGCAGCAGCAGCAGCCTGAGCAGTACGCTGACCTCTGCTGTTGTCGCTGCCGCCGCCGCCGGCGGCACTGGTGCACTGCATCCGCTGGCCAGCCCAACATCGCCGTCGGCGCTGCTGCTGGCACACCAGCAGCATTTGCTGGCGCAGCACCAACAACATCAGCAGCAGCAGCAACAACATCAGCAGCAGCAGCAGGCACTGCATTTGGCTGCAGTGCATCCGGCGCCACATCATCTGCACAAGAGCAGCTCCAGGCTGAGCAACTTCAGCGTCGCCTCGCTGCTGGCGGACACGCGGCCGCGCACGCCGACTGCCAGCGAAGGACCCACGAATCTGTCCAGCTCCGCGGCCACATCGCCCATCTCGCAAAGCAGCGCTGCGGGCACGCCTCCGCCAGCCGGGCCACCGGCTGTGCCGCCCACGCATGCATTTCATCCCGCCGCCGTTGCGCATCACGCCCACTTGCTGCATGCCGCCCATGCGGCGGCGGCAGCGCACGCCCAGCAGCAGCAGCAACAGCAACAGCAGCAGCTGGCCATGGCGCAACTGCGGCAGGCGCAGGCAGATGCGCGCGCCAGCTCCCCACCCGCCTCAGCCTCCGCCAGCTCCACGCCTAGCTCGACGCCGGTGGCGCACGCAGGCGGCGCCAGCTCCATGCCCGCCAAAAACGAACGCCACTCTCCGCTGGGCGGCAGCAGCCACACGGATTCCGAGTTGGAATACGACGAGGATATGCTGCACGAGCACGACGTGGAGCACGATGAGGAGGAGGACTCTATTGTGGACATCGAGGACATGAATGCCGACGACTCGCCGCGCTCCACGCCCGATGGCCTCGACAGCAGCAGCAAATCGCTGGAAAGCGGCCACGGCGGACCGCCCGGCTCCGGAGCCGGCTCCGGCCAAATGCCAGCCACAATTCTCTCGCCAGCGGCGCTGGCAGCCAGCGGACATGTGCCCATACGACCGACGCCATTCAGCGCTCTGGCCGCCGCCGCGGTCGCCTGGGGCGGCATGGGCGGCGGTGTTCCATGGCCGGGCGCACGTCAAATGCCGCCCTTTGGGCCGCCGGGTCTGTTTCCCGGACAAGGATTTGGTGGAGGTGAGTGTCAACCAAATTAGAGCTATGCTAATTCTATTAAATATTAAGTTTACATTGGTCAAACGTTCATGAATGGTCATTAATTTTTAAAAGTTAATAATAATAAAAACACACAAATTAAGCTGCGTTCACACGTACTACAAAGTACTGTTATGGCAAAATATTTGTATTGCATACAAGTGCAAAACCCGATGAATTGTTGTTGCCGAATGAAATTTCAATATTATTTTAGTGTGGTAAGTGGCACGTGTCTAGTTAATTGTTGTATTATATAAGTATGCTATTATGACAATAACAATAAAACTGTGACAATTGCCATCCTCAAGATCCATTATATATTTGAGCTCTTCTGGAGAATTTCAAGTTTTAGCAAAGCGAAAACAGATTTCATATTTTATACTAGACATATTTCCAGAGAAACACCTCTAGCCTATATATTCATAGAATTGTTAATCTTAACAGAGCACTAAAAATCTATAAATTCAAAAAATTAATAGGAAATTCAACTATCTAAACTATATGGAAATGTCTTTCAATGCAATAATCATTGCACATACAATCATTGATATATATGATATCAATGCAAGTTAATATTAAGTGCGTATTAATATATCACATATCATGGCCTGCTAACTCCATTTTGTGTGTGTGTTCGTTCGTGTGTGTGTGTGTGTGTGTGTGTACATTGTTTAATTGAATTAAACTGCCCGCGCCTTAATTGGCACCAACGGCAATGCGACAATGGCTGCCAACGGCCATCGAGGCTGCGGGCGCTGCTGTCCCTGTCCCCCCTCCCTCCACCCACAACCTGCTCTCTGTCTGGCGTTGTAGTCAAAGTGCGTGGCAATTATTCCGTCGCTTTAAATAAAACAATGAAATGTTCTTGATTGCGCTGACCATTTACTCGTATCATTCAGAACATTATTATTATCTTGTGCTGTTGTTGTTGTTGCTGTTATTGTTGTTATTATTGTTGTTGTTGCTGCTGTTGTTGGTGTCGCGTCGGTTTTGATTTAACTCAATTGGCGCGTCTGCTTATTCACTGCATTGGCGTTCTTTTTTTTGTTGTTTTCCGGTCTATGTCAGCCCCCCAGCACAAGACCCATGCCATATGGGTATATATATATATATATATATATATGTATATATATATATATATATGCATATATATCTAACTGAACTGACTGGCCAGACTAATTGAAGCGAGTCTGGCCGCTTTGGGCGATTTGTATCTGCATGCACAGTTCACACTTTTCTTGCATTTCCCGGCATCCAACAAAAAGTGACCAAAGCACTTGCAACACTTGCAACGCCGTTGGTCACACCTTGCTGCAGTCCACTCGGCTCCAGTGCGAGAGGACAAAAACTCCGACGGCTGACAGACATGTGAACTTTACACGTTGGGGCACAAAAAACCCTTTAGCGAACTTTGCATTTCCGCTCCGCAATAACAATAACAGCTAGTTGTTTTTGTTATTGTTGTTGCTGTGCTGCATTGTTTTATAAAGCTGTCAAGGAGCAGACGCCCATGAGAGGCGCCACATTCAGTTTTTGTATTGGGGGGTTTTTTTTGTATAAAGAACCCGCGCAAATTACCTTAGCAGCAATTAACATATCAATGCAGCTGTAAATGCCTTGAAATACCTGAAAAAATAATACTTAAAGGTATGAAGTAAAAATTAGAAATCATTAGAGTAAATTAACCAAAAAATTAAATAAGCTTTAAGAGCGACAGCTGTTTCGGAAGTAGTTATATAATAAACATAACAGCTGAAGAATTTTTTAGCTGAGAGCAATAATACAAATATACTTAAAACAACTTTTGTTGTGCAATTCTTAAAATTCTCAATAATATAGGCATCAGCCAGGCAAAGTTTATGTGAACTACTAAAGACTCAATTACAATTGCGACTTTAAGCGATTGAGCAATAAAAAGCATTTAAATAGTGACAATAATAATTAAAATTATAATAATAATATCAATAAAAATAATAATTAAAAACAGTTATATTGTAATTATCATTAGTTTTTTTTAGCGCAATTCATAAAATGGTTACAGATACAAATACATTTTCTATAAATCCAATTCCAATTGCTGTTTCAAGCGATTAAAGATTACTATAGAATTTATAAATAATATCAGAATAATACAACTTAATATAAAATTTATAAATAATAATACAAAACATTTTTAATAAAAACATTCTTTGAGGCATCGTTTTTATAAAAACAAATTGCCGTATTCAAAATAATTATAAATAAAAATATATAAAAATAAATAAGTTAAAAACTGAAAGTAATAGTAGCTAAGCTAAGCATAGCTGAGCTCTTTAAAACTTTCAATTCGAACACAATATTAATAGCTTCCACACTTGATTAGTTCTTCTAAAGAGCCAATTCAAATTGTCTCCAAGCTGACAAGCGACAACAGCAATAACAACAGTAAGAATAACAAAAAACTATTTCAAACATTTGCCGCTTATTTTGTCATTTGCTGTCAACTGCAGCTACAGACACACACAGACACACACACACACACACACATACACACACAAGCGCACAATCACAGATACTTTAGTTTTTATATACAACTTTATTTCATTTCATTTTGGCAGCTGTTTTTTCTTCTTTAGACCCATCCTCAGCAGGTCTCATTAGCGCAGCAGGTTACTGCCTTTGTGCGCCCTCTCGCTCTCTCGCTCTCTTTCTCTCTCTCTCTCTCGCTCGCATTCTCTGTTTCCCTCTGGCTTCCTGTCTATATTCGTGTGACCTGTGCCGCTATCTGTTGCCGCATTATGTCAAGTGTTAGGTACTTAGTGCCTTTGGGCAATGTATCTGTATCTGTAGCTGTGTATCTGCATCTGTGTGGCGGGCTGGTAAACGGTAGCCGCGCGTTTGCTCTTAACTGGGCTTTATCAGCGGCGCTAGTTTCATGTTTGTTTCATGGCCCATTCAATTAAATGAAATACCACTGGCTGGCATCTTAAATTGGCTGCGATTAGGGAACACACAAGAACACAGAGAATACACAGGTGGAATTGATGTTTGTGTGGCCCGCGACGCGTCTCTTCTCCTCTCTTTACCTCTCCTCTCGACTCGCCTCGCCTTCGAGGATTCGCGTCATGGCTTTAAGCTTGGAGTGAGGTTCTTGCAATTGATTTACATTCGCATGCAGTTAAAATGCCTACAACGGGGCTCTATAATTTAACTAATTGCAAAGCGCAGTCACGTCACGTACCTTATGGTATAGCCAGCTCGCAAAAGGAGAACCGCGGAAAGGGGAGAAGGGGTTTAAGTGGGGGGCAACTAATGCAGCTGCAATTCTTGGCAGCCATTATAGAAATTAATTTTCAAGCTGAACAAACGAGCAACAACTTGGGAGTCGTTGCATAAATACAAACAACAGAAGCAGCAAAAATACACACACGCACACACACACATTGCCGTTGGCAAGAGAGAGCGAGCGAGACAGAGCCACAACAACTGGCGAACTTGGTAGGTGTGGCATGTCAGCTACGCCCACCTAAGCACGCAATTTTTATTTGCAGCCAGGCAGCAATTTAAACGTTGACAGACGGCGACAGTCGACGGCCGACGGCTGCTGGGCGCGTAACGGGTGAGAGCGAAGGGGGGAGGAGGGGGGGAGGGGTGTATATGAGTTACCACTTGCATGCGTTTTAACACCATTCGCAAAAGGCCCCAACGAAGACGCCAAAAGCCAAAAGCTAAAATAATATTTGCATTCTGCACGCCATCTAACGTGCATAAGCTGTACTAAATACACACACACACACATATTCAAGGCATTGCTGCATGCAATACATATAAGAGGAGCTAGGGAGGCAGGGAGGGAGGGGGCCGTGGTGAGGTGTGCTGGCGCAGACATTTTGATGTATGTTTTGGTAAATAAAATTTATTTGCATTAAATTACCAGGCAGACAAAAGCAACACCAGCAGCAGCACACAAAAGGGGAGCAGCAGCGGCGGAGGGGGGACGTGGGGAGTCGAGTTGTTGCCAATGACTTGCATATGTGCCACAAGGTGTTGCTACCGTAGACATTTGGTCATATGTATGTATGTACATTCAGACAACGGCAAACATTTGCTAAATGTTTGTAGACAATTGGTAGTTCAACTAATTTGAGTCACTGTATGTCTGGTGCACGCCTTTCAGAATGTGCACGCGTGTGTATGCTGGCGTGTGTCTGTGTGTGTGCATGTGTGTGTGTACAGCTGAGTAATTAAAAGAGAGCTCAAACACTTGAACTTGCCAGCAGGTGGGCAGCAGCCTGCCCGAAGCTGCGTTCCCAACCCACGTGGGCTCCCCTTGGCACCCCTACGCCGCTCCCCTTTTGGCCACTGGCCTCGTTATCGCTGCTTATCTTGCACAGAGGCAGCCATTGGTGATTAAAATATGCACTTCATTGCCGCTGAGGTAACAACAACAACAACAACAACAACGCATTCCAATTGCCGGGCAACCGGGCAAACTGGGCAACCGGGCAGCCGGACAACTGGACAACATGCAATGCGACAAGATTTGTCCACTGATCGCAGCCCAGTTGCTGGTGCTAACTTATCTATGGCAGCCGGTTTTAACACGCTCTTTGCTAATTAATAGGCTCTAATGGGCCGGTTCTCATGGACGCCACGAACAGTCCATCCAGTAATCAGGTTTACATATTAGAAACACGCCTCAAAAGGTACTAAAACTATCAAATAACGAGCTGTACTCAAAATAATATCAGTCCTCCATACACACTTTCTTAGTGTGCTCTCTTACTGTCTGTGGCATTTTCCTTGGCCATTTGCATTGATTCACCTTATTTGCTAATGAACAAAATAACTCCATTTAATAATGCAGCTCTCTGTCCTCCATGTTCACTTACTTAATTTGTAGTTGAGCTACCTAAGACACTTTTCCCACACTTGCTGAACTATCTTAGCATTTAAATACATTTTCCTTGAGCAACTATCCTCCACGGCCAGCTCTAAGGCCACTTTTTATTGCACCTACCCAGCTTTTATACAAAACAGTGTATTAAGCTGCCCCTTCATTTATGCTTTATTTGTGCAACTGTTATCCATGGTCACTTTGTTTATATAAGCCTTTATGTGCTTTATGACTTTATACATTTCCCTTTACTACCAAAATATTTACAAAATGTTGTAAATAAACATGTCAGAACGTCGCAATGGGGTGTAACCGCTGCGCAATACTCGTTCACAGTCTAATGACAGCTAAACGTACTTAATTATTATTGTAATTTTGGAATTTGTGGAGGTCCTCAGAAAAATCTCTGTAAAATTTTGTGTATCTAGCTTTAAAATTGATTTGCCACCCTTCCAGTGGGCGTATCCAAAAAATCTTCGCGCTTCAGACGCGGGTATACACGAATATATATTCCGAGCTTTAAGTCTATGGTTACACAGACGGACATTGCAGAAACCCAAAATACTTTTTTCACTTCGTGAACGTGTATAAAACTGCACATAATACTCCAGCAACGTCGCCTCAATAGTCACTTATGATCTCTTTAAATAAACTTAATTAATTTTCTTTGCTCAACCTACATATATAGACAATAACGTACCACTCCCAAGTGATATCCATGATCACTTTATTTGAGTGCACAAATTAAATGTTTCTGGTACACTTATAAAAAGATATTTCCATAATCGTGATATTGAAGCCTTTCCATCGATTGCTCATTCAGGTCAATTTCCATATATCATTACACGACTGCCCATTTGTAGAACCAATCTGATCTGATCATCACCTGTTGCTGCTGCGCATTGCGCTCCCCCACATGCATTTCCAGCTAATTTGGCACTTTGCGCACCTCGCTCACCTACATATTTGGTGCTAATTAAAATCCTTCATTATGAAATCAGCAGACCCAATCAGCGGCGGCAACACCGGGATTGGCATGGGGTCCCCATAGCAGCGCTCGTTTGACCGTAAGCGTGTAATTGCATTAGCCAAACGTTCGCTTTGCTTTTGCTCCAATCGATTGCAAAATGGGTTTCACTACAAAAACGCTGGCTGCGCCCCACTCCTGCATTGCCGCCCTGCCCCTCCCCCTTCCCCTGCCCCTGCCCCTGCCCTCACCTGTTCGTACCTGCCAGCCTATTTGGCTATGCGAAAACGCTTTAATGAAGAATTAATTGCCAGCAATTTGCAGCGCAAATCAATCCACTGTTGTCACCGTCGTGTCGTATCGCTCCGGCCCATAGGCCTAGGCCCGGGCATACGAATTGCCATAGAGGCCTCTACGGGCGATTGCCTATGCGATCGATACGCGTAAATTTCACAATTGCTGCTAGTTTGTGTTGCTGTTGCTGTTGTTGCTGGTCGAGTCTTATATGTCGTCGTCTACAATACACCGGAGAACTCAAATTAATTGAAAATCCATTACAAACATAGGCTAAATGTCACAATTGGCGTTTGTGGCATGTATTTGCTCTGGCAATGGCGACGGCGACGTATTGCCCCAGCAACAGCAGGCAGCACCAGCAACCAGCTAGCAGCTAGCAGCAACAGCAACCAGCAGCAGCAACAACAATGCCTATAAAAGCACAAAAAGGCGAAAACAAGTCTCGCACTCTGGTTTGGACGTGCGTGGCCGTCTTCGTCCCCAGCCCGCTCCCTGCCCCCTGCCCCCTGTTTCCTCACCCCACTCAACGTCTCGATCTGTTCAGTCAGCCTGAGTTGGATCTGTTGCAGGTTATTTGTGCAACAGGCGGCGAGTCAAGCTATTGGTTTAGTTGATCCGGTTGCGGGTCAAGGGGGGGGGGGGGAGTGGAGGGGCTGGCAGCAATTCCACTTGCTACAGTTTTTGCTTTTGGCCTGCAATGGAAATCGAAACCCCATTCCAGCAATTTAGCGACAAATGAGCAATTAATTTTGAAATAAATGCAAAGCGCAAAACAGTTTAAGAAAAGTGGCATTAAATGTGTGTGTGAGCAGAAGTGTGTTTGTGTGTGTATGTGTGTATTCAGTTCTTTACATTTATTTACGATTCATTTTGTAGTAATTGCTGACTGCTGATGGGGCCCGATGTCTAATACAAACATTGTAGACTGTCAAAATAATTATGCCCGAGCATACACAAAGAACCAGATATATTCAGCAAAATTATGATACGAGCCAAATGGCATGTGACAAAGGCAGCCAAAGCTGTAAAACTTGACCGCATCGTTTATATGCTAATTTGGCAACTAATTTATGGCCATCACAACAAGAGCGACAACAACAACAATAACAACAGCAATGATAATAAAAATAAATATGTATATATACATATGTATACACAAAAACAGAATCAGAAATGCACGAAGAAAAAAATTAAAACAAAAAAAATTCGAAATGTACAATATATTTTTATGTATATTTATAGATGCATGCGCCCGCGTCTTGAAGTCTGTAACAAATTTCTCGCTGCTGCTGAGGCGCATCCTCAGCAACAGCAAAAGCAACATCATCATGATCATTTTTAAAATGATTATCAATTTTATCTGGGGTTTTCACATTTCGTTTCACCTTGTTAGGCCATACAAAACGCTTTTACGAGACTGCATTCAACACAAGGCACACAAATAAATGAAATAATATGAATATACTTATGCCCGAAGCAGCGGGCATCAGGCAGCAGATAAGGTCCGCAATCTGTACGATCGAGCTTGGCGCATTAACATAACTTTGACATGTCACACTAATTACTTAATGAGCTGATCAGTCCCACTGTCCAGATGCCAATGCAGATGCAGATGCAGTTTGCTGTAACTCGTTGGTGGACGTTATTAGTTTTATTATGGCAGCCGGAGTCGATCGGAGCTAAGCTCTACGACTATACGTGTATATCTGACATGTGTTTTTTTTTGTTGTTTTTTCTTTTTTTTTGTATGTTGAGGCAACTTCGACATTTATTTGTTTATTGATAACATAACGTGACACAAAATGTATGTGTGAACACAGGCATCAAGTTTTGCTATGTGGCAGACTTGTTGTCGGGCTGGGAATTTGCTAGTTGCTTGATTTGAAGATCATGTACACTGAGAGAAAATCAGTGAAGGTTGAATAATATCTTAACCAGAGAACGAAATTATTATTTCAAGAACCATTTCTCATGCATAAATTGCAAAATTGGGACTTTAAAAACATATATAATACTTTTTTTTAACACTTTTGACTTAATTAAAGTATGCAAATTCTTGAAATAGGTATTTTGTGCTTATTTGTATTACACTATGCATTCAATTTTTTGGATATGAATGTCGTTTTTCTCTGAGTGTACAATTGTCATTTGCAGAGTTTCTACACTGTTGGCCCATCTGGTTGTAGCCTGGCTACGTTATTGTTGTTGTTTAACGCCCCATTTGCGCTGGCAGCCATCAAAGCATAAAAAGCAATTACAATGCAACAAGTAGAAGTGGAAGCAGAAGAAAAGAATAACAACAATTTTCGGTTTGTCACTCAACAATTTCAATTTGTGTAATTATGCATAAAATTAAAGCGCTGCATATCATTTGCATGTGCCTTTATTTTGATGCCTGCCCCAGCAACAAAAAATGCTCCATAAATTACGCGTGCCTGCGCCTCAAGACTTGCGACATACGACTTGAGACTTGCGCTGGATATGGCATACGAAATACGGCTATACGATTCGGTATACTCTCTGCTTAAAGCTGACCCGGGGATGCATCTTTAAAATGCCATTTGCATCTTTGTGGCTTGGCGCTGGCAGGCCCAATGACAGGCTCATTACTTTCATTAACAACACTCCAGGCGAATGCCACAGGCGCACGATGCTGGAGCAGCTGCAGCAGCTGCCCCAATCCCCTCGCTGCCCCTGCCCCAAACAGCGCCAGCTCCATGCGGCTGCTGTATAAGGCATGCACGTTCTTTTTTTCTTTCGGCCTTTTTTCCTGCTGCCCAGCCTCGTCCTCGTCGCGGTCTTTGTTTGCCAAAACAAAATGCCCAAATTAAAATTGTTTTGCAGCCGCGAGAGAGAATCGAACTGGGGACATTGCATTTCCCGTCGCTGCTGCTGCTGCGGCTGCGGCTGCGGCTGCTGCTTTGTCTGACAAATAGTTTAGACAGCAAATTTATTGGCCACTTAAAGGAGTAATTACCGTTTGCTGTAGACGTTGCCGTTGTCGGTTTGTTGTTGCTGCTGCCGCTTTTAGCCATGACAAGGCCAAGGACGGCCGGCAGCAGCAGCAGACAGACGACGCCTGTTGACAGCATCTCATTCAGCTCTTCAATTGTATGCAAATGTTGCGGATCTAGTTGCTTTTAATTGGCCGCAGCTCGTTCAGCTGACAGCAGCGGGCTAATCAACACCTCTCTCTCAGCTAGGCAATCAGCGGAATTCACTTGTGTGTACAGCCCACTAATCAACACACTCTCTCTCTCTCTCTCTCTTTTGTCTTTTGCAGATGCCAATGAGCCGCCTCGCATCAAGTGCAATCTGCGCAAACACAAGCCCAACCGCAAGCCGCGCACGCCCTTCACCACACAGCAGCTGCTCTCGCTGGAGAAGAAGTTCCGGGAGAAGCAATACCTGAGCATAGCGGAGCGCGCCGAGTTCTCATCGTCGCTGCGACTCACCGAGACGCAGGTGAAGATTTGGTTTCAAAATCGCCGCGCCAAGGCCAAGCGACTGCAGGAGGCGGAAATTGAGAAGATTAAAATGGCGGCCCTGGGCAGAGGTGCTCCTGGCGCACAGTGGGCCATGGCCGGCTACTTTCATCCGAGCCTGATGCATCTGGGATAAGTGGCGGCCAAGTTGGTGTGCGCTAATAAATAGTTGACTCACCAGCCGCACGAGCAGCCAGAATGACAACCAAATAACTGAGCCACGCCCAGTCCAGCCGCCAGCACGCCCCCAAAAGTCGTGCTCGCTTCAAAACCCCCAAAATTTTGCTGTGATGTTAGCGCATTTTATTTACGATACTTCCAAATGTTTTTTGTAAAATGCAATCTGTAAATACTGTAAGCATAGAGAAAGAGAGATGAGAGCTGAGAGCTGGTTCTACATAGATCCAAAACCGAACTCTGTATATATCTAAACAAAAGCAAGCGAAAATGTTTCCTAATTGTACATAAATCTAGCGAGTAACCTTATCAAGAATTCTTAAGAGCCAATTTGCGTTTAGAAGTATTTACCGTTTGTTAAATGTAAACTGTAACATAGGCTTTCAAAAAAATTACAAAAACAAAAAAATAAATAAAAACTCAAAAAAAAAAAATTAATAAACATGAATAATTTATTTGTAAAACTCAAGTCAATAAATATATAAACAAAAATCGCCGAAAGCTTGAACCGTGAATGATATTTGATTGTATTGTATTTTGCATTATAGGTCTAGTTAAAAGAACGCATGTATTTAAAAAATACTTATAAGGAACTTAACTAAACAGCTATAAATATGCCGTTAATTATACATAAAACCTAATATAATACGCATCCCTATATATATATTTAGTTCATACATTCATATAAAATACTACCATATAGTGTTAATCCTCTGTAGTTGTTTACACTTAAATCATAAAACAAAATCGCCCAACAAAAAAACAAAAAAAAAGAAATAAAAAAAAAAAATAAAAATCAACAGAAAATCAGTGGAAAATATATATAATTATACGAAAAATTTAATGAGACTTTGTTTTTAATGAACTTTCCAAAACATAATTTGTAGAATTTCGAAATTTTCTATTTTTACCCTTGAAGAGGTTATTTTATATACTCGTTCACGAAGTGATATGTGGAAGTGGTATGTACTCTATATATACTTGTATATATCAGCGTTAGATAAAGTGTTAGGATTTTTGGATAATCGCAAATCACGATTTTAATATGTTTTTTTCTTTTGTTTACGATTAGCTGAGTTGATCAAGTTCGTCTTTTGACTTATCTATCAGTTTCTATAAAATAAAAGCTCTCTCTGAAAGCGACGAATGAATTTGCATTCATTAACAAATCAGCTAGGAATCAGCCATATCGTTTAAAGCTCTATAGTATTGGTTACTATATTAACTTACTATATTATATAGTCTTAATACGAAATTGATTTGATTAGGATCGAACTATATAATAATACGGCTACTACTGCAAGTTTTTAAACGAATGAAGGTCATATTATATAAATCAAATATTTGTAGGCCTCGTTTGAAATGGGATCGCAAACAGGTAATATTATTTATCGACAAGGTGATACCCTATACCCACGTATAAAGTAGCAAACCACCAATTTTTCTCATTACATATACATATATTATATTATGTATTATATATAATATATATACAATTTTTATAAATTGTGGTGTCTCCGTCTAAGTTAATTCGATAGAGGATATATCAGTTCACCCAACTCTATCATGTCAGCCTTGATGGCTTTCGCTTCGTGCAGTTTCAGTAGTATTGATTGACACTGATTAACTACCAGTCTATGTGACTTGTAATTCTAATTAAAAGTCAAATTGATATTTGTCAGCTTAATTGAACATTCCCCTTACTATATGTCTTTGCCTTTGCATATGTATGAGTTTATAGCACATACAAAGTTAAAGAATTCTTAAAGGGACAAATTTCTAATACTTTTTCGCATGTCTCTAGAAATTGAAAAATACATTAGCTATACTCTGAAAAGTACATAAACTGAATTAGTGAGCTTTTTTAAGCAATTTAGTAAACAAATTTATGTAGCTAAATATATGACTTCGATTTTAAATTCAAGTGTAGACAATTTATTATGTAAGACAAAAAACGTTATATCATTTGACTCACTTGGTTTTATGAGATTGTATTACACAATGTATAATCAGGCCATGCAATTGCCATTTGTCTGGCATTCGCTGCTTGAATCTTGCTAAACTATATACCTATTTATATGGAATCTATATAATTGCTGGATGTTTATTTTCAATCGCATGAGTTTCACAATCATCCAGTCAAGTGCGAAATGCAAAGGCGCCAGCGCGTGCTTATCAGTGATCAATTAATATTTAATTAATCAGGCGAGGGCCCGCGAAGGGGAACGCTGCGGTCGGCGCACATGGCGTATGCGTACTCTTGTTTACTCGGACTTTTGCTGTCGATCAGCTCGCAACTAAATGGAGGTTAAGCACAGACATTGGCACCCCAATGATCATCAGTGCTATCATTATTAGCAGATGTAGCTGTGGCGAATTGAGTGATTATCAAATTGTAATTTTTATTTCTATGCTATTTGTCGAGTGTCAGACGGGTTCAATAACGGACTCGACGCGCAACATGCTAAGACACTTTATTTATTTACTTTTTTTTTATGTGTTGTTGACAATGTGCGAGCGTTAATCGTTGATGCTGCTGCTGTTGTTATCGCGCTGAATTAAACCCCAATTAATTTAATTACAAATGGAAACAACGCGCCGTTGGCAGCAGCGTCCAAGTCGAAACATGTCAAAATTTTGTTGTTTTGATTTATTTGCCATTTGTTAACAGATGCAATCAAAAACACGCGTACAAAAATATACAAAAAAATATATATATATAGACATATACATATACATTTACAAATATATGTGTGTTGGCATGCGCTCAATAAATAAATTAAAATATTATTTGCCACTTTGGCGCTGATAAGCAAAATGCTTTCGTTCGGTGTTTTACAGTAGCGTTTTCATTTAATAAGAACGTTATTAATTTTAAATTATTACAAAGTGGACATTTCCGACTTAATCATATTTTATATTTATTATTGATTTTTGTGTAATCTCTTTTTAAATTATGATCAAATTAAACGCCAATACTAAGCATTTAGGCTGCTATTTGCCCAGTTGAGTAAGTTGAAAGAGTGTTCCAAATTTGGTATTTATGTTAAATTAATTGCGAAATTAGTTAGCAATTAACATGGGATGTTTTGTATTTTTTGACGTTTTATTAGCTGGAAGTCAAATACATAATTTATTTGTAAGCACATTAATTATATACGAACATTTGCATGTCCGCATTGATAAATGCATTGCCATATGAATGCAAATTTCTACAGCAGCAAGTATTTTTATCTCAAATGTCAAATCGATTGTCTCTGCAATTAATTACTCGTATATAATTACAATGTGGCCCACGCTGACGCTGTCGCTGACGCTGACGCCGACGCCGATGTCGATGCCGTGGCAGTTGCTGTGGCGCCCTCGTCTCTTTATTAATTAGCCCTGATGCGCCTCTAGGTAGCCACAGGTGGTGCCGCATGCAAAATGCGCCGCGGCGGAAAGTGCAACGCCGCGGCGGAAAGTGCAACGCGTTAATCAAAACGTAATCAAATCATTTGGCAAGGGTCGAGCTGGCGGAGCCAAACCGTTGCAGCAACAAGAACATTATAATCACGGCCTGGTCACATTGGTCGCCCGCTGAGCGTTGTCGGGCCCGGCAATTAAGCTTTATATCTGGCCTAATGGACCGAGCGCCGCCTGCGCTGATTGCGCGCATTTGTTTAGCGTCGCCGTCGTCGACGCTCGCTCTCTCGCTCTGCATCCAATCAAATATGAAGCTGTATCTGCCAGTCGCTGCGTCTCGCTATCCACCAAGACGGCGGCACAGCATGATATTAACGCCCCACCGTGAGGCGGCGCATTTACAATGATAATATTTGTGTTCAAAAGTTATCAATGAGTGCGCCGCGCTCAGCGAACGGGATATTGAATGAGTCTGGCATCGAGATTGGAGGAGGTGACTGCAATGATTTTCATGAGAACTTTATTTTTTCAAATATATATATCAACTTGAGTCTAAAGCTTCTTTAAATAAATAAAAATCATGTGTGGTTAAGTTTATTTTTAATTTTTAAATTTGTCTACCGTTAAGTTAGTTATATTACTATATTAAAGAAATTTTTTATTTTGTAATGATTTATTCGAATTAAATAAGGTGGTTTTTTACAGTTTTATCTAGAAAATATAAACCAATTAAAACTCTGTTCTAAAATTTTACTTAACTTAGTATTATCATAAATATTTTTCTAGTGCGGGATTTAAGACCAAAGCACTTAATTTTTCTGTTTCTATAATGAGTTGAATAACTAGATTAAAGTCTGAGATCGAAATAAAAGAATAATTAAGCAATGGTTATAAAGATGGTTGGATTTTTTATTCAAATAAATAAAAAAAATGTATATTTGTTTTGGCAGTTTTCGTTTCAATAAACCTAAAACATATTTAATAAAAATTTCCGAACACAGTTCAGATTTCTGTGTATTTACCAATTTCAATATGATCAACTCTTATACTACATTGAATCATTATAACAATAGTACAGTCCAGTTGAAATCTATAAGTTGGGAAACTAAATAAAAACATAACATAAACGAAAATTAAATTAACAACTGAAAGTTTTCTCAGTTGGCTTATATTTTCTTCGTTAATCAAACTGTACGAAATATAATTTAAGTAACGCCCCTAAAGCGAGGGAACTACTTTGGCAGCCATAACATTTTTAATTAACACCACACAGACATCCCCACATCAGCGTGCCGACCCTTGTCCACACTTGCAAATGAGCTCATTATGAGCTGATTATGCAATGCATTTGGTTATTTCAACTGCGTCCCCAGACTAGATGCACATATGTATGTATATACATATATACATAGGTGCACAAATACGCTTTTACACCAAAAGCAAATGTTGTATCCACAGTAGGTTCAACAAACGAAAATTGCCCAAAGCATAGTCTAAACAAGTAAACCCGTTGCAGTCGAATGTAACCGACTGCACAATACCCGTTCACAGTATATTAACAGCTTAAAGCAATCGAAACCGGTATTTATTATTATTGTTATTTTGGAAATATATCGATTTTTGTAATTTGTGTGTGTTTAGATGAGGTCATCAGAAAATGGTCTGCCAAATTTGGCACTCTAGCTCTATATTTGTGGGAGATATGGATTTTCGCTGTTTACCCGCCTCTAAGTGGGCGTGCCAAATAACAATAACAAATAACGAACGGACAACAAGACGGTTATTGCACAATCCCAATATACTCATTTCACTTCATGAACAAGTATACAAAATTAAAATACAACGGAAAATTCATTCATAAACGTTAGCGAATTGGAAATCCGTTTGCTTAACCTGCTTCGGGGGAGTGATAAAATGAAGACTACTCCGGCCCGCTCATTAAAGATATCGTATTTATCTGTGGCAAGCACTCAAACTCTGGCAGACGGCATGGCGGAGCACTTGGTACTCGTGTATGGGAAGCATTCACAATTACCGCGAATAAATTGAGGTAATTAGGTAATAAAAATAATGTTTTCACCTCATTATAGCAGACAGGCATCTGCGGCCAGCAGCTGTACGTCAATTGGGCTGCCATTTTTCCAAGAAGCCAGCCAACCACCTGCCGACCATCGGCATCGGACCCCAGCTCCACACCGAAGTGGGGCACCTACACATACACTCGTGGCCGCAGTTCACTTGCAGTTAGATCAATATGCAAACTCATTCAGACGGCATAAAAATGCATATTTAGGAAAAGTGGTCGAATACCCTGCACTCGCAATGGGTGTACTGTTTTGATGAATAGCCAAGTATTTGAACTAACTACCCTTGAACTTTAATTTAGACTCTCTGTAAACTGAGATATGTAAATAATATATATAGGACGAGATATATCTTATTTTTCCTTTAAAATTAAAGTTTTGTTCAATTCGCTCTATTTAAAATCATAGATGATTATGCCGTAAAGTCCATTAATTCAAAGCAAACCACTTTAGTTATGTACCTCGCCGACATCAAGGGTATTCCACACACTTTAGTCTCATATTTTATGCGTTCTTTTATGCATTTTTATGCTGTACTTAGGATATGGTCAATGGCCGAGCCACAAACGAGTGACAAAAGCATTTGGAGTCACTTTTACCGTTCTGGTATATTATGCAAATTATTAATTTTTCATGGAATTTCCAGGTCAATTACAGTTTTCCCTGCCGCACTTCGAACCCGACGCGCACTTTATATGTGCCCATGGCTATTTTCACCTCGGAGCGTTGGTCGGAACTCTAACGCTTGTGTTAATGGCTCAAGTGAGCGGCTTTAATTGGTTGAAAATGTGCGCGTAATTATGATGTATAGTGTAATATATGTATGTAGGGAGTCGGTTGTTCTGGGTGCTGGTAAGAGTCGGTTATAATTTTATTGCCATTGAAGTGCCTTCGAGGCGATTAATGAAAGCAGCACCATTCAGATATCAGCTAGACGCGTCTTTTGGCTGACTTCTGGCTCTCCTGCATTAATTTTGTGGTTAACTGCAAAAATTCCGGGAAACAAAATGTGTAGAATGCAATTAAACAAAATAGCGTGAGATACGCGTCCGATATGCGGCTCGGAAGCAGAACATTGTCGTCGCTCCCATGGCTGAAACTGAAACCTAATTTCCAAGTTTAGAATTCTGCGAAAACCGTTGCCAGAGGTGCACGGAGCGAACGGAACGGAATGGGGCAAGCGGAGCATGCGGAGCTCTCCATCTGCCTCCATCTTCAGCTGCATCTCCTGCGCAGCCCACGAGCCAGAGTTTACGTTTTTGAATACTCAATTAAATTTGTGTGCCCAGTGGCTGATTGTTGTTGTTGCTGCTGCTGCTGCTGCTACAGTTTCGCACTATTTTCAATTGAATTAAATGCAGTGGCAGTTGCAGTTGCAGTTGCAGTTTGCTGCTTGCATTTTCATGCGAACAATTTCAAGGAATCGCGCATATCAAGCGCGTCGACGTCGCCGTCATCATCCTCGTCCTCGCTCTCTTCATCGTCATTGTCGTCGTCGTCGTTGTTGTCGTCTTCGTTGCCGGCACGCTCCGTTTGGGCGCACAATTAATTTGCGCCCCAAAACGAACGCACGTATCTGTGAGATACATTAGCGAAAGTGTAGGCCGCCACCGCCGCGTTCGCAAATACAATTTAATTTGGCATACCCTATGAAAGGATCATATGCAACGCTTGCTGAGTCTGTAACGATTACCTTGAAATCAACTAGTGCAACTGTATTTAACCCTTTCAGTTCAAAGTTATTTCACCTGTATGAATGTTCATTCGGGCATATTTGAGAACACAATTCAAGAACTGTGGCACAAGGATATTATGACTTTTCCTAAAAGTCTGTAACGCATTAAAAGAGCTTTTTGCGACCTCAGAGGTTACTAATATATTCTAGAATATTATCAATAAATACTGTTTCTTGCATTAAGCCACTATTTTACATAGCTGCAATAGGAACGATCGAGTAAGAAAAAACATAGAACAACTTTTTTGTATTTTAACATATTGTATTCTGGCCACAACAATCTTACCACCATCGAACTACTATATTATTTAGGTTCCATAGGTACAATCGTTTAAAAAGAGTTTCGTTTTTATGAAATCCTAAAAAAGCCATATTAACATCAGAGAAATGATTTGTTGCACATTGAGTATTTGTATAAAAATATCAGTTGTTATACTTCAAATCTGCTAGATTTCTGCAAGGGTGTTTCACCTGCGGAAACCCAAGGATAACTGTTCTTACTTGCCTCTAGTGTATTTAGACTTCGGTTAGCTTTGCTTTGGCGTATTTTAATTCATGGGGCCGCTTTGTGTGCGACAGGGACGCCAGCGAAATGCAAAATTTGTCTGAAGATTTTAATCGTCGGCATGCGCGCTCAAAACGGCCCCAACTGCAGCAACTGCAGCAGCAGCAGCACCGACCAATGATTCCGAGATCCGTGCCGGGTTGTTCCCATTGAGTTGGGCCAGGCGAGTGTTTTCTAGGTTGCGCCAACTTGGCAGCTTTGGCAGCGGGCGGTGGTGTAGGGCGGGGCATGGCTGGCTGGGCAGAGCAGAGCATGTAATGCTTGCTCGTTTCTCTAGTGCCATGGTTGTTGCTGTTGAGGCTGTTGTTGTTTTTGCAGTTGTAGCTACAAGACAATTCACTTTTGTGCGAAATTAAGTGGCATCTGCAGCATGGCATTCCACTTGACTCCACCAGGGGCAGCTCCTCTCTGCAGCAGCATCTGCATCTGCAACTATCTATGTGTGTGTGTGTGCTTGACACTGGGTCTGTGTGTGTGCGTGCATTTCTCGCTCTTGTGGGCAATAACTAATTACATTCGCAATTATTTCATGTTTTGGCCAATTTAGTGGGACAAATTTATCTGCGCGGTGTCATCTACTTAGAATTGATGGCTTGCCACATGAAGCCAGTAGATGTTGTTGTTGTTGTTGTTGCTGCTGCTGCTGCTGCTGCCATTAGGCGCCCTGGCCTCTGAATGATGTTGATTGTTCTATGCCAAATAGAAAAATTTATCTATCTGTCTGCCAGTTGTTGTTGTCGTTTCTAATGCAACGCTGTGTAAAATGCAATTATTAAGCAAATTAGCAAACATTTAGATATTACGGCCAGATTGCCGCCCACCGAGGGCGCCATTGATGGCAATGGCTCATTCATAAACGAGTCCAAGAAGGAGTCGGGTCAGCAGATTATCTCATTAAGTCTTATAGCTTCCGCAAGATAAACACTGATTGGTCTGAATAGATAAATAGCCGAGATTATAGTCCATATCGCATGCTAATTAACTTATCTTAGGCGAAAGGAAACTAAATTATAATATCTTTAGATTATTTATTTAAAATTTACAAAGCTTACAATTGACTGCGAGATAGTTTAAGAATAAATTTTAAATTTAATTTAGCCAGCTCGTGTCTTAATTCCAGAAGGTACTGAGTAAACTAAACATAATTGAACTTAATGTTAAACATAAGTTCTTGTTAATACGAACATTATCAGAAGAATGAAATAACGATCATTTATCAATCTAAAATAATGTTTCATTTTAAGTACAATTATGCTCCTTAGGATACTATAACTTTTCTTTTGTCTGCTTAGTAAGACACTTTCATCTAACATCTTTATGTTTTCATCTACCCCAGCATCTGTAAAGACATGTTGTTTCTGTTATGCAAGCTTCCTTTAGTCATATTCAATGTTAAGCCCTCTTAGTGTGTATGTGTGCATATATGCTTTTAAGTAACTGTCTGTGTACATTTATTGCTTTACACTTCCAATTATAACTCAAAATCCGCGCCAAGTAGAAACAATAAAACTCACAAACACACAGAGATTTATGCCCACGCACACAGCTACACTAGCATACACACACACACACACACACATTGCAGATAATTCACCTTAATTCAAGTATAAGCGATTTAACTCCCCCGCCTTCATTATGAAATTGCTGTTCTTGTTATATTTTATTTTATACGAACTTAATTTCGCTCAACTCGACCACATGCTCATATTTTACAACACACACACACACACATATATGTGGGGCGCGAACACAAAGCCACTCATACAAACGACTGGCAACCCTTTTTAAAAGTAACGGTAAACGCAACCATTTATTACATTTACCCACCACACGGGAGAGCCAGAGAGAGGGTTTCCCATGGAGCGAGAGAGTGAGAGAGAGAGAGAAATACTCGGCTCACGCGAGTGCGAAGGAGTGCGCACAGGGCAGGCCAAAAGGATATGACGTTTTGCTTTTCACTTGGCAAGTGAGTGGAAATTTGTTTCATTATAATTATTTTCCACAATTGGACATATTAGTATGGTTGCGTCGACGTCGACGGCGCAGTCAACAACGGCAGCGCAGTCGCCCAGCTAGCGTAAAGCTGTGCGCCGCCATTTTTGCAATTTAACTGTGCAAATAAACGCAGCCAAGTGAAAGCAATGTTGCAGCCAGACAGGACATCGCGCCGAGCGCCGACCGACGCAGACAGAGAGCAAGCTATGTGTAGAGCTGAGCTGATGAAGGCGCTCCACGGCACTAGTGCTGTCCCTGTTGCACGCGCTGGCAGCGACACTGCGACACGTCAGTATGCGCATGCCCAACAAAACGGCACCGTGGTGAGTTTTGGCCAACAGTCGCCCCCCTCCAGTTGGGTTGCCCCGCTGCTCGCCATTGGGGTAGTTTTTATTGATTTCAGCCATTTACTTGCCCCTATCGCCGGGGCTTATGTATTGGAGCCAGGTATATAAATATGGGAGCAGTGGCACCCAGTGCAGCTACGTGCTGGGAATGACAAAACATAAAGTTATAATAATTTTTCTTTCCGCTTAATTGTGCCCCTGCACAGCAGACAGATAGCCTGTGTCAGGACATTTGGGTGCTGATACTGTGCTCCATCTCGCTCTGCCGCTTCCCCTCTCGCTCACTCCCACACACAGTGACCTGGCGTTGGCACTTTTAATTTGATGCTTTTATGTACCACGTTGAATTCTGCCCCATCGCCGTTCCCGTTCCCGCTTCCGTGCCCGCTCCAGCTGCAGCTTTTGCTCTTTTGCTGCTGTCAGCTTCCAGTTTATGTACACAGCTATAGTAGCTATATAGTCGGCGCCTGGGTCTGGCTGAGAGCAGCTGAAGCTGGAGCTGGCGCTGTGTCCATGTGCGTGCTCGCTACAGCCTTTGGCATGGCGAGAGCGTAGGAAATACAGCAATTAGAGCCATATTAACCGTAATTAAATTTAATTGTTTAATTAAGCGCGAAAAGTGAGGAAGGCATTTTGTGATTTTGCAATGGCGTCACTCGTTACCCACTCCACTCCTTATATACATACAACCTCTCTATATACATACTACATACTACACACAATAGATATGTATGTCCGTATATCTGTATATGCACGCACACATACATCCGTCAGATGTGGGTGGCTCTGTGCGTGTGCTGAGCTTTGCGTGTTTTGGCCGTCGTCTGTCTGTCTTGGCCCAGGCGCTGCCTGTTGGTGTTGATGTAACAAATAGCCATGTGATTTGATGCGACGGCTTTGATAGCCAGCCAATTAAGCATTCAAACGTTAATTTCAGCAGTTGGCATTAGTTAGGCGGTTGGGTGAACGCTGCTGTTGCTCTTGGGTTCCAAATGGCTGATCATTGTTGTCCGCATAAAGCAGGGTCCATAAAATTCAAGATATTAACGATACTTACAAACTGGTTAGTCACTGGCTTACAAATTTAAGAAGTGTATCCATTTGATTTGTTGTACACTACAGTTTTATACTAGCTTATTTTATTCATTTAAAATATTTTTTATTTTGAACATCTCATTAATTTAAAAACACAATTTAATATGAATTAAAAAACGACAAGAAAAAACATTTTATCGGTTTTGAATATATTTACATTTATTGTTAATTAATCGAAGACGCAAATAATCATGTTAAATAGCTTGAATAAAAGATCTGAAAGATAAAAAGACTTAAGACATATCATTAAAGAGTACTTACTTAAAAATCAAGACCTAATTTTTCAATTTGAAGTAAGTTTAAGTGTTTCCCATTGGATACCCTGCAAATACAACAAAACATAAAAACAAAAAACAAATAAAAAGATATTTTGTAAACAAAATTATTTAACTCATTCAATCAAATCAATCAATTATTCTGGAAAAAAATATATTTTCTGTAGTTTTGAATAGAAAAATTGCAAACTAAAATATATATTTTCTTTTTCAAGCTTATAGTCTCGGCTATATATTAAGATAAATGATATGTTGCCCAAACTGACATGGGAACTGACCAGTTGAGGACACAAACAGACGCGTAAGAGTTGCATCTGCTTTAGCAAGTCCATATATTCCGCTTATCATATGCATATTAAAGTCCTTCATCTGGTTAAGGGATCTGGGGCACCCACATGCATATCGATTAATAATAGAAGTAAGAGCCTATCATGGCGGTCATATCGCTGCATCAGTCATGTGAACATTTTCTAGAATTCTAGAATAGCTTGCAATAAAGTCGAGTGAAATTAGCATCAATCAAATGCAGGTGCAGACGTCTAGGAATGGGAACAACAACAGCCACAACAACAACGTCAACGAACTGGCAGGCAAATCTCTAAGCAGCCTGACGGCAAACAGATGTCAAGTGGCCCGCATGGCCAGGCGGCGGGATGAGGATGAAGGGACGTGAGCGTCGGTCAAAAATGTCAACCACAACGTTGACATCTTAATAATGATGAATTAATGGGCAAACAAGCCAAATGACAACAACAATGAATACAACAAGAGGCATTTAATAATTTTTCTATTAGATGGAAAATCCATTGCGGCTAGCGGCTTGGGAAAACTAACAAATGCTCAAGAATCTATTTGGGCATTGATTGAGAGCAACAGCAGCATCAATTACGAGCACCCAGCACCACAGATCTCTTCTCTCGTCTCTCGTCTCTCTGCTCTCCACTCTCGGCTCTTCGCTCTCGCGTTCCTGTCTTGCCGTAGCCAATGTCCATGGCGATACCGAAGCAGCCGATGGCTGCCAACAAATTCAGAAATATCACTTAATTTTTCACATGTAGCTGTTGCTGTGTGACTCTGACTCCGGCTGCGGCAGAGTTTGTGGCAGGCAAAAGCAAGCGATGTTCCATGGCTGCATAAATCATGCGATGCGAACATGTCAAAGGTGCAGCAAGGATTTGAATGCCCCGGTGCCAGGCAGTCAGCCAGAGCGAGAGATGAAAATATGAAGCCATTGTTGGGGCCGCATTTCCATATAAAATCGAAGCCAATAGCATGTCCGGGGGGGCGGTACGGCCCGGCTCGGTTTGGTCTGGTTCGATTCGGGTTTTATTATGCATGCGGCTAATGTAGTCATCGTTGCGACCGGACATATGCAAACAGGCCGTTCGAAGCAAATAAGAAACCCATCAGAATTTCTCACTCCGACCAGGCGCTACGACAAATAAATATTTTAACTCACAATAACAAAGGGCAACCGAACAGCAATGGGACAACTTTGGATGCAGATGCTCTGCCAAAAAGCTGAAAAGCAAGCAACGATGGCCGAGGGCTGTCAGAGACAACAACAATTTGCGTAGGCTGAAAGTGTTTGATTTTTAACATTTCCTAAGTTCAGCAATCAATTCGAAAACCAAAAGAACTCTGAAGACTTAAATAAGTTCCTCTTATCGGACTTTTTATATGGCTTCACAGGTTATGTTACACCTGCAAAAAGCGACTAGATTCATTTTAGGTGCAAGTGGAAGTTCCAACTGAAAGCTTCTCCAGCTTCCCACTTATTTTTCCTTTTCGACATTAAAATGAAATGCAATTCGGATGTTAACAGTTTTGTTTTACATTTTATAATCACTTGATTATACAACCCTCGCATAAACGAGGTTCAAGCGGTTCGCAGCTCAGTTTGGCTGCTGCTCGTCGGTCTTCTCCTCCTCCACCATAAATTCTCTCAACCTGCTTGCCCTCTCTCATAGAGCAGCGCAGAAGATGTCCGTTTCTCAGTGCAACGCAGCAGAGCCGCCAAATCTGGCCATCATTTGTTTAAATATGCGCCTGCAATTCACAATAACAACAACAGCAGCAGCAACAACAACAACAAGAGACACCAACGACAACATTCGAAGTTGCACGTTTAACAATTCAATTTATTTGCAACATCAAAATTTAACGAACATGAAATTGCGAGAATTTTAAGATTTTCAGCAGAAACAAACGAGCGACACGATCCTGTTGACTGTCTGAATGTCTCAGTCTCCGAGTAAGTCTCAGTCTCAGTTTTAGCTTCAGTTTTCTTCAGTGCACTCCCCCTACCCCCTCCCTCCCTCCCTCCGCAGCCACAAGCTCTGCTCGCTCTCTCCTCTATGCGATCATCATTCGGTTGGCTGTGTGTTTGCTTTTGGTTTTGTTTGTCGCGCGCTTTTGTTCTTTTGTATCTTTGTCGTGGGGTTTGTTTAGCTGGTTTCTTTGGTCGGCCCGGTCTTTGGGGTTCTATGGCCATGGCTAAGCGCTTGGCTGAGGCGGGTTCGGGCTCGGGCTCTGACTGCGGGTGCAAAGAGTCAACAATTTAGCATTCAAAGAAATATTTTAAATTAAAATTTCTGAAATTTTCGTCAATAAGCCAACGCGAAAACAATGCAACAAACATTCTGAGCCCCAAACGGGCCCGTAGAATTGTCAGCCATGTCCAAGGCATAAGCTCTTTAAGCCTTTAAATACTTGCACATATTTGTAGCTGTTGTAGTTATAGCTGATTTATTGGCCAGCAACTTACTCGTACAGTGGGCACTCCAAAAAAGCCTTCTAATTGGCCAAGCCGCGCCTCTAAAAAATTTCACTTTGCAAGCGTGTTTTTGAACATATCTGTATTAAATTCATTTGTATTGTTAAATGTCCAACTTTTGTTAAGTTTGTATTGCTTTTCTCTTGTATGAAAATTGAATACTACTTTATATATTTAGTATAATTTATATGCATTTATATTTATATATTGATAAAAGATAGATAACACACAAAATATACCAAAAACAAGACAATCATTTTAAAATATCTATATTCTCTGTCGTGGATTATTCTTATTAAACGAAATCCTTTAGGCATATAAAACATTTATGAGCATTCAATAAATTAATCAGCTTCATCAATTTCATAGCACACTTAGCTGAAATTCGATTAAGACTTGGCCACGTTTCGGTATTTTTTGGTAATACAAATTTAGAACATGTTACTAAGATGTAAATGAATTATTAAACCAATGAAACCAAAAGCAATTGCAATATTTAATGCCACAGTTTAAATCAATATGCACAGTTATAAGCAAAACATAAATATTAATAATATATAAATTTAATTATATAGAGAAAAACTATAAAATTTATAAAAAGGACATGAAACAATTTTTTTTGTTTAATTTAGCCGATTGAAGGATTTAACTGATCCCACGCTCGCTTCATTTGATTTGCTATAATAACTAACGCCTTGCGGGCATTTACATTTATTGGTCCTGGTCCTGGTCCAGGTCCTGGCTGCTGCTCATCACATTCAATATTTACGTTTCTCATCATCATGAGTTTGCCATTGAGGATGAGTATTTTTTGTGTTATTTGGCTAATAGGCTAATCACACATCAAAAAGCGAGACACAAAACAACAAATACGCAGACAGAAGGAGGCAAGGATCAGGACAAACATACGAGAGCCAAACGAAAGCAACCCCTAAGTGAGGCCCATGTGAAAGTCAACAACGCTAAGCGGCTTAGCGCTTGTAACTATGACAAGCAGCAGGCGCAGCATCAGGACCAGTACCAGGACTTTGCCCAGGATTACAGTAACTTTTTGTAATTGCTTGTTGCTAGCAGCGTCGTTGCTGGAAGCGATTTTTGGATTATTTGTGTGCGTGGCACGCGGCAAATATAAATTAACGAAGTTCGTGAGAGAACTCTAAAAAGAGAGGTAGCGATGGAGGAAGAGACAGACAGACAGGGGCAAGTACAGTGAAATTCTCAGCTCAATTGCATATTTGATTTGGCTGAAAATTGTCAACGCATTGATTTGCATATTTGCATGTCTTGCATGTTGTTTTCATGGCTGTCCTGTCTGCCAGCCTCCCAAGTCTGCGATCCTCGTCTTTTTGCAAATTGAAATGTCAAGCCTTCCGCTGAGCGCTTTATGACAAGCAGCTTGGCAACGTCTTCGACATTGGCAACAGCCGTTGAGTGACTGATATATCTGCATAAAGCCGTCGATGTTAATGTCCATCTCGTTGTCGTTGTCGACGTCAACGCATCGCATCACATCGCAACGCATCGTACACTAAATTAACATTTTGCAGGCGCTTGTCAGGCAGGCAAATGTTATTGCAAATGCAAATCGCCTCGGCTCGCAAACCAGTTGCCAGTTACCAAGGATATAAAACTGGACTGCAGCCAATTCCACATTTTTAATAAGGCTCAACGCGTTCCAGGACACTAAATGGCCGCCCAAGTGCTCATCAGCTACGTCAGCAGCCCACATAACTTGATCCTTTCAGTGCCTGTGCGTAATTTGAATAATAAAATTTTCACTGTTTTTTTATGAGTCACCCACATACCATCACACACACATGCACACATCAGCGTCGAGTCTCGACCGCAGCATGAAAAATTGCAAATTAATGTAAATCACAGCAGCAAATATTTTCATAGGGCTTTCACCATTTTTATGAGCCCCACTACAAAATTGGCACTTGAAGCTTCTAAACGCATACAGAACAATAAAAAACAACACAAAACAAATAAAAATTGCTTCATGGCAGAGTGTTCGACTAGTAGATACCCTGTATTTAAGAAAATGTACAGGGCACGTCAAATACAATTTAATAGAGAATTGCAAGATATTTTGAGAATATAATTCATTAAAAAACATATACATTCCATTGTTAACTTTCTTTTATTAATAAAACAAGAGCGGAAATTCTGTTTTTTTTTTATTTCAGAGTCAAATTAGTTTCGTAAAGCTTCCAAAAGAATATATCTCACATTTGTACCAGTCGAATCGCTTTCAGTTTTTCCCCAAACTCATCTTGTGTCCATCTCCCATGCAAAACACATTCAATAACCAAAGTGTAGCCAAAGTATTTCATTTTCTCAAGGGAGAATGAAAGCGATACCTTAAAAGATCGGGAGTATATATTTTGTCGAGTTTCAATGTTGACTGCTTTTGACTGCTTTGACTCTGTGGGTGTTGGGTGTGAAAACATCAGAGTCGGGGCGCGGGCAGAGGGTGCAGCCGGAGCTATCAATATGTTTCGAACATTTTTGCCTTATGTCGTAAGTTGAAGCGATAAACAAACCGACAACTGGCATCCACAGCAAGGACAAAGCAGCCGCAAGACGCATGCAAAACTTTGTCCTTACATGTGCGCCATTTTGTTGCTTGCGGTTGTTGTGACTACCTCCTCCTTGTGGTTGTTGCTGTGCTTCTATTGCCTGTTATGTTAACGGAAAATGACAAACGAATTAGTTATTGACAACAACAGGAAACAAAAAAGTTTGCGTTGGTGCAAAATTTCCGCTGACTATTGAAAAAAATCGAAGTCGATTTGACGTTACGATGTTGTGTAAGTCGATGGATGTTAACATGTGCTAATGATGCCGGATGTTAGCGAGTGTGTGTGTGTGAGTGTGTGTCGAGTTTTGTGTTGTTGTCACAGGTATGTGGAAAGTTTGACACTTTCGTCAATAACAACAAATTATGGCTAAAGTTAACACATTTAAATAAAAGAAAATTGTTTGTAGATGCTTCTAGATAAAAAATTATTAGATTTTAGATTGAGCGAACAGTTTTCTGGAAGTATACTATATTCTGAAACTGTTACATAGAAAAATGTGCTGTAGCACAACTAAAACAACGTTGCAGTCGGGTGTAACCGACAGCGCAATACTCGCAGGGCACATGATTTTTCTTCAAAACACTTACAAAAAAATTTATTTTAAATAATGCATTTTTTTTAAGTTCAGAATCTAGCTAGAGAAAGACATGGCCAAAATGTCATCAATCAGTTTTTGAGTTTGAAATATGAGAGCTATAGATATGAATATATATTCAAAATTACAAGCCTCTAGCTTCAATAGTGACAAAACAAATCTTTTGTAAATATATTAAAGTTTAATAAGAAAGTATATTCCAAATATAATGCAGGTTAAGATAATTTAAAGTCAGATTCCCTACAACAAGTGACCAATAAATGTATTTTTTATTTATTACATCAAATTACAACAAAGTTGATTTTAGCTGTGATTTTCTGTTCCCAATAATTAACTGTAATAATTTAATTTTGCCCAAAGCCAAGAAAATCGGCTCTGTTAAAGATCAAATTATTACAATCACCGTTAGCGTTGCGGATGTCACCATACCAAGTCCGATTCCACGTCCCAGTCCAAGTCACGTGTCAGCAGTCAGTCAACCCCTTGGAAAGTGACTGGGAACGTTTGCTGGATGTGCGCTTATGATCATTCATCAAGCTAAATGTCAATGGGACACGTTTTTTCACGTGCCTTTTGACAGGCGTTCGCCGTTTGGCGTTTGCCCAAAAATTAAGCCTCTTAATGCAGGTCCTTCTGGTGGGTCCGGTGATATCGCAAAAGCCTTTAATTGTATTTAGGCGCGATTGACATTTAAAGCTGATTGTTAACGTGTGTGCGTGTGTGTTGGTGTGTGTGTGTGTTCGAAAAATGTGTTAAATGTTTGCCAGTTAAATTGATTGATTGGCAATCGCTGTGATTGAAAGACTTGCAAGTCTTTTGAAATTTTTCATACGCTAGGCTAGCTCAAGACAAATTCTCCTCTTTAATTAATCATTAGTTAGTCCATTAGATTAAAGTCAAACTAAGATTTTATTACAATTGGTTAGTCAAAGTACTGTATATTCAAAATTCGAATAATTAATTAATTTAGCAATAAATGTACAGTAAAGTATGATATAATTTAAGTTACACTAAATTTTCATTTGGTCAATATTATAATTTAATGTAGTATATACATACTTCGTTCGTGGGTGAACCCTTATTACAGGTGATCAATAAAACCAAGACCAGGCTATATTCTAAGTAGTTTTGCGGTGCTGGTGTGGACACGATGCGCCCACAAAGGACACCGCTTATTAATCCGCAGGAAATACAGGACATCAAAGACGCCTGCCTCTGCCCGCATAGCCTGTGCCTAATTAAATATTGACAAATCAATTTGAGTTAAACGATTTGTGCGCAGCTGGGAACGCGTCGACAGGGACATTAGCGATATCCTTGCAGCCGCCGACGCGACGTTTTGGCCATTGGCAAAGGGCAAACAAAGCTGCGATTCGTTTGCGACTTGATTTCATTTTAATCGATTTAAATTCCATTTGCCTTTTAGCCATTTGAGCAGCCATTTTTTCCGAACATGCCAAATCGACAGTCTGATGGAAGAGCAGCCAATGAAAAACCTTTTCACATGCAAATTTTCGGTGAGCAAACATCACGTAGAGCCATCATCAATATGGCACCAGCTCTGAGAGGGGGACGACTTTGATTGCCATGCGATTGGCATGTGATTTTTATGCTCACAGCAGCAACTGCTTTGCATTTCATTTTGCATTTGAATTTGATTTGATAAATTTTATGCTGATTGGAAAACGCTGCTAAATGTGTCCCCAGGTGATGTTCGGTCCGGGGAATTTAATTTGATTTCTCGCTCCACCATTATTTTCCAAGGTGGCCCATTATTGACTATTAATGTGAACGAGGAATGTGAACAGTAATCCCAAGCAGCAGGGCAACCATCAATGGCAAACAATGCTGCCTGATGAATGCATTCTGCACATGCAGCCCCATCAAATTGGCGACCCATGCATAGTCCAGGCTCTCTGGCGTCCCACAAATTGCCGTGCGCCTCGCTGATGTCTTCATAACACACATACCAACAAAACTAAGCAGCCAACTGGCCAACTCGCTAACTGGCCATCAGGCCAACAGGCTAGCTGGCTTGGTTGCCGGGCTCCTCTCTGCTTACCGGTCCATATACAGAGCTCAATTCGATTACGTTTTCGTTAAATGTAAAATTTATACGCCCCACGTCAATTGTGACAGTTCACTCAGTCACATTGCAGCCAGCAGCGACAGGCGATTCATTGGCGATTCTGGCCAAACAGACCAGAGAACCAAACTGGCCAACGAATTTGTGAATATTGCACCTACGGTGCATACCAGCTAAAACGGTTGTACGCAATAAGGAATTCTCCAATGCAAGTTCACTTCAAATTTTATTTATTTGCATAAAAAATTGATGGGTTAGCTAAAAATAGGGGAAGGGTTTTTCGTTAATATTTCTATCCCAGTGCTATCCCACTTAGGCAATATCTACAGTACAATTTTCCATTGCACAGTTTTCTTGGTGAATAAAAATAAATAGGAAACTTCCACAATATGTATGTATGTTTTAGGCAATATTTACTGTATTACACCCATTAAGTAATCGTTAATTTGCAGAAAGATTGCTGCTTAAAAATGTTCTTGCTAGTATCTCTCTTAGCCAATATGTACAGTAACATAACCGTAGAATTATACAGCGTTCCCCTATAAAGAATTCTTAATAAGAAAAGATACCACATCAGTTTCTCCGCAGTATATCTCTTAGGCAAATCATATTGTGAATATTGTTTCTACTGCAGCACCAAAGCTATAGAGCTGTACAGTTCACCTCTAAGGAAAACTGAATAGGAATAGATTCCACAATAGTTCTGCTTAGGCGATATCTACTGTAGCAAGGCTATACAATGCATGCATTATGGTCATTTTAGTCCTTATCCCTGCCCCTGTCCGCTGTGAGTGTCTAGTCTGTCTGTCTGTCGTGTAATTGCGCATGCAAGAGGAAATTGAATTGAAATTCACAAATTTCGCAAAAAAGGAGCTCGTTATGTGCGTTTCTGAGGCGCCGTCCTGGGCCGGCCTGTTGCCAGCATCCTTGCCTAAGGTTTCAAAGTCAATTGAAAAAATTAGCGCGGTTCAGACACCCCTTTCAATGGCGTCGTCGTTGTTGTTGTTGTTGTTGTTTTTGTTGTTGCATGTGCCAAACTGTAAAAGTATCAAATTACACATCCGGCGGAAACAGCGTCGACTTGGCAGCGGCATCGTTTGCTGACACCGTCGCGTTGTCGCTGTCGTCCTGCGGCACTTTTATTTTGTTATCGGACATCCTAGCGGCAAGGCTTCGATTTCTGTAAAATTTTAAGCACTGCCGTTTTGCGGTTTTCGACTGGTACAAGCGAAATCAGGCATAATCCCCATATGACACCCGCCCCGATATCAAGCATATTGAGCGCCTGGCGCTGCGCTAAGCCGCTGATGCATTGTCCTGCGTCGCTGTCGTCCAACCACTAAATGACTATAAAGTAGCAACTTCCGCGACTGTTGCGCAAAATCATTCAATTTCCGTTTAGGCACACTCTCCCCCCACACCCCGCAGCCTACGCCCGTGTCCTTGCTCCTGCCCACTCTGGTGGCCGCGCGTGCATGTTTGCGCATCATAATCGAGGGTGTGATTTGTCCTTTTCTGCGCTTGCCTTTTGCCAGCATCCTTATGAAACATTACCGCAATTTAGTTGCCTTTTGCCACCCACCCGCTGACGTTTCTTCATGTCGTTGCCTGCGAAAAATTTGAATAATTTTTATTACGTGGCGCGTTATGAATTTTTGATGAGCTCTCTGTCCCACAATGCTGGTGCTCGTGTTGCTGTTGTTGTAGTTGTAGATGTTGTTGTTGTTGTTGTGTTTCTTTCTTTCTGTTGTTGCTGGCGGAGGGCGTGTGGCCAGTTATCCTTCACTAAGCCAAGTGACAGTGCCACAATTTATTAGATTCTCAGCCTCATTGTGGGCTGCGTCGCCTTTTTATTTTTTTCGCAGCACCGGCGACGACATCGTCAGCATCAGCATCAGCGTCTGTGCTGCAAGTTTCCGGTACGTGCGAGTCGGTGGCAAGCAACGGGGCAGGGTCAGGGTGAACTGAACTGGGCGTGCTGTGTAATAAAAGCAAATAAAATATTCTTTAATATGCGACACTCGCCATAGTCATCCCGGGTCTCCTCTCCCCGCACTCCTCACCCTGCACCCCGTATCCTGCACCAAGCACCAAGCACCCTGCCAGCCATCAGCTATCCTGTCGGGCTGTGTGTGCAATTTGCATATATATTGGCTTGACAAGCATTAATATGTGTAATCCCGTAATTTTTTAATTAAATCAAATTGTTTTCTTTCTTTTTTTTATTCTTGCACCCATCGGTCGTGTGACTTTTGCCCCAGCGTTTATATAAACAACAGTTTAATCATATCATAGAATGCGCCACAAAGCAGTATTTTATCATTGTCACAACTGCCTATTGCGAGCAGAAAGTGAAAACATAAATAATATAATAAAATACTCTATATTATATAATATAAATCATGAAAATAATACTATCAAATTTATTAAAAACGCTTTTATATATATATATATATATATATATATATATATATATATATATATATATATATATTATCTTATTATAATAAAGTTTTGATTTATATAGTATGTTTGCAGCTTTATTCATATTACTGTTGTTACTACTTAATATTATTTTTGCTATTGCATATTATTATTATTATTTGTCCTTTCTTCATTTTATTGTGACGTCCTATCATTCTGCTGCTAAATGCTTTTTAAACTCTGCTTAAAATATTTTAATGGAATGTATTAGGTTTTTTAATTGCCTTAGATAAATAAAATTTTTGAAATTTAAAATCACTTGCCTTTAATAATTTTTTCCATTTATTTAACATATACCTCTCGTAAAGAGCATATTACGAACACCGTAATGTTCTCATTAGCATTTATTTGTATCTATTAATTTTGTAACTTTGAATTTAAACTTTATCTTTACTTTGGAATTTTCAAACTATCTTTACCTTAATGGATTTTGTTTTAGCTTTAAATACCTAAAACTTTGGACAGCTTATAAATATATTTGGGCGCTGGCTTATTGTCCACCAGCCCCTATCCATCAAATTGCCCCCATCTCAAACAGATCAGTGCCTAAGCTATCATAGCTACAACTATGCTAACTATGCGTAACTGTGATAATTTTGGGTATACCTATCACCCAATGTCATTGGCGTTGCCTTCCGGATTTGAAACGATTAAGTGATTTCGTGCACAGTGCCAGATAATTGGATTAATATGCGCTGACAGCGGACCCAGCCCAGTCCAGCCCAGTCCAGTCAGCAGTCAAACAGACTGATGGCCATGCAACCACCAGGGTGACTTTGGATGTAGCTGAAGCTGAAGCTGGAGCTGATGGGGGTGGGGTTTGCTTTGCGGAACTGGATAGCCGGGCTGTTGCTCTGGCTAAAGGGCAAATTATAAGACTGTCGCACTGGAAGAACGTAGGGGTTATTAAGTAGATCAAGCTATGCCCAGTGAAAGCAAGTGGTACAGTGTGTGGGTTAAATGCTCTCGTTATCGTCAGCATCAAAATCACATATATACTCTGACTCTTGCTTTCTGTGTACACGATATGTTACAGCATCATCAGGGCTCTGCTGAGGGGTGGAACGAACTCATAAGCAAACTTGCCTCCGGCTTGGCTTTGCCTTTGGCTACGGGTGGTTAGCGCTAACCCCCGAATTGTGCAGCTAACCCTCGGCTTTTGTTGGTGTAAACCAATTTAAGTAGCGCTCTCGTGGGAGGAGGAACATATTCCAAGTGCCACCACAATGAATCCCAGCGTATGCTTGAGCTTATGCTGTGTGAAGTCAGGATTACGATATGATGAAGTTGTATTGTTAATATTGATAAATGCAGACGCACCCTTTGCATTGATTCCTTGAGTCAATTATGAGAAGAACGGCCAAATTTGAATTTGAAAACACGTTAAGCAACACGGCCATTCAACTGCAGGCTCAACAATTTGTCAGCCAAAATGTGAGCGGTAAACAAGCAAACAGTTCGGCATTTTGGTCAAACAACTGTTCGGCCACTTAGCTGTCCATTACCAATCGCTGCCGCTGGACAAACAAATTAAATTGATTTGCTTGCCGGGCCACAGAAGCCGCTTCCGAAGTGCCTGCCCATCATCACATTTGGCCCGGCCTGGCCTCGCCTGGCGTTGTCTGGGCTGGCACCGGCGGCGGTGCGATCAAAAAACCAAAATTATTTGACAACCGATTGGTGCATGCAAGGGTTAAGTTTAAGCAGCTAAGTGCCGGACTAGAGGACCCATCTGTGATCAGTGGCTGCCTAATTGATAAAGTAAACCGTATGAAAATTAGCGGCCAACTTAAAGAAAGAGCTCGTTTGCCCGCCGATTTTCTTATGATTAATATATTTGCACAATGCCTGGTCCCCTGCGCAGTCGAGCGCCCAATTGCCCAAAGGCGGCAACGATTTTAACACCTCCTCAGCTCGGATCAGCTTAGTTTGGATCAGCTCGGCGCATAAAGATGAGCTGCAAGTGGGTAGCTGGTTGTTGCCGTTGCCGCCGCCGCCTTTGGTGTTTTGGCTGCTCATTAGTGGGTTGCCGTCTTGTCTTTTGAACTGGCCGCGACGCGCTCTTCAGACACTTGTTGTCTAATTACCAAAGCCACCCGCAATGGCACGTCCAAAAGGCCGGTGTTCTCTTTTCGCCAGTTGTAAGTGTGGCACTGGGTGAAATCGTCGCCGAGCCAAGCGAAAGCCAAAGTTTCTCTTCACGCCTGCTCGTTAATCGGCGCTGCTGCTTTGATGCTGATGCTGATGCTGCTGATGCTGATGCTACCGCTGGGCTTATATCATGAATCTAATGATTTGCTCTTGCTCTTGTTGTTCAGTTTTTGGCCTCAGTTTGTTTGCTTGCCGCACAAAAGGTTCGATCTGACTCAGATAATGATCTGGCGCAATAAAATTGAAATGCGTCTGTTAATCGTTTCGAGATACATAATAATTTTGTGATCAAACATGCTCAGGCGGCGACAGCCCCAACGATGCCAACCAAAGGCGATCAGCGATCGGCGATCAGAGATCGCATTTGTGATCGCCTTCGCATATCGATCACTTTATGCTTGGGCTGCCGCGCCTGGCCGACAAAATACGCAAAAATCACAGCGGTAGCTCACAAGATCGGCATCAGCCGAAACTTTAATGCGCTATAACATAAATTGTTGGTAGTTAAAAAACAATAATATAACAAAAATATGTTTGAAATTGATTTTTAAGAATTTATTTGCTTAGGCAATAAGGTTATAAACTTCTAGAAATTTAGAGTGGAATGAAATAACAATATATAATTAAAACAATTAATATATTTATTATTAAATAAATAAAAAATTACAATATAAAACGTTCATAAAATGTTTATTGACACAGAAAAATAAAAAATTCAGGATTTCTTACAATATTTTAGCTTTTATAATCATAATCTTCGTTTACCACAATCAATATTAATATCTATGCCACATATAAATTTCTTTTTATGTAATATGTATACAATACTTTTAAATTTTTCTATATATTAAATAAATTCCCGTCAATTGCGTTCGTTGTGCCAAAAGTAGAGCATCGAGCATAATAAATCTTTGGCTTGGCGCGTTTCTTCTTCTTGGTTCCGCTAAGCACAGTCAAATCCAAATGCTAAAAGAGCTATTGTTCGCCAAAAGGGCCGCCAAAAAGAAATCAGGCCCAAAAACGAAGACAAATTCGGTCGACATTCGGAGCCAGGGGCAAACGAGGAGGACAGGACTACGGCACAATTTGATAAGCATCGGCGGCGCAAGCTGCCTCTGCTGATCTCAACCGATCCGCAGCGATCCTTTTAACGATGCCACGGCCAATATTTATGGCAGTGCCCAAAAACAAAACATAAAAAACAAAAATGTCAAGCGATCGAATTGGAGGCCAACCCAAGAGC
The DNA here is from genome assembly GCA_035041545.1 of Drosophila colorata. Classification (NCBI taxonomy): domain Eukaryota; kingdom Metazoa; phylum Arthropoda; class Insecta; order Diptera; family Drosophilidae; genus Drosophila; species Drosophila colorata. Next base: position 6,099,039 of record JAWNLD010000656.1, on the reverse strand, counting down.
CGCGGCTGCTTAGCTGGAAATTAGAGCAATTAGCTGTAGCCCCTGCACTTGGCGAGCTGTTCATAAAAAAGCAACTAATCAGCGTTGACATGGTGGACATAAATATATATTTATATACAAAAAAAAACAACTAAAAAAGAAGGAAAAAAATACTGCTGATTGCTGCTGTGACCTTTTGTGTCTGTTCTGTGGCTACTGTGGGCGTGCTGGATGCAAGTCGCAGCTTGTAAACAATTTTCATTATCAGATGATTACGTAATTTATAGAGCCAGGAGCTACCTGTGCGCGCGTTCTTGATCTGCCCTAAGCGATAACCAGCGGGTGATGAGGTATATACACTGCCACATACACACACACACACACTCACATATAAAAAAACTTATTCTATGTTCAGCATATAAATGTCAAAGGGCATTTAATGAAGTTATTAAACGCTGCGTCCCGAACCGAGGCCAAGAGGCGGTCCCACAGGCTACCGTTTGAGGACGAAGGCCCCGGCGAGGGCGTATTGCGACTGCGACTGAGACGGCGACTGCGATCGAGTCTGGTGATCATAATCTGTGGAGTTTGGCCCGCTGTCTGGTTTGCATTGGGCCAAACTGGTTGGGCAATAAAACGCTTGCTATAACGAGCAACAAAATTTGTAACGATTCAATTTAAGGCTATGTACAAGCGTCGGCAAAAGATGAAATAGTCAAATAGACGCAAGTCCCCAATGGCGAGTAGCCCACCTACCCCCAGCAGCCTCCCCCGTGTGGCAGTGTGCATCCAACTGGCGGCAGTCGCAGACACGGAGCCGTTTTGTATGTTGGGCGCATGTTGAGATCTGGCAAGCGGTTCAATTCAATAAAATTTATGAAGACATGACTGGCAATTGTAGTCCCGATGTCGGCAACGACCACAAGCCCAGCCCAGCAATGCGCAGAGTTCGACGATCGAGTCCGCATCCTTTTCAAAACAGTTTGACGCCTACTTGCCCATTGAGGATACCTTGCATCAATAGCAACAACAACAACGGCAACAACTACTTACAACTCAATTGAAATAGCTGCTCAAATTTTCAACTTGACATTTTGCCGCAAATATTTCAAATTAATTAAGCGCAAAATTTGGTAGCCAGCAACGTCGGCATTGCACAAAAGGACTCAAAGGTCCTTTCGTGTACGACAAGATGCGCACTGATTTTGTATACCTGTCGGCACAGGAATGGGTGTGGCAGAGTCATAAATACCTTCGACAGTGGGCAAGTCAAAGGATTTGGGAATTCGACCGTCGCTAGGGCCACTGACTGTCATTGATATAATTTCCCCGATAATCGCCATATCGCAAGTGTTATCTTTTGTGCCCGCTAGGCACTCGGTGTGTGTCTTGTGTGTGTGGGAAACTTGTGCGTCCTTTGTTGCCGCAAATTGTCATAAAATTTCACATAAAAAATACAAAACTAGTTACTCGGATAGTCAGTTAGGCATTCGGGTGGTCTGCTTACTAATCCCATACCATAATATATATTTATATGGATTGAACTTATGATATTTATTTTTGTAAAAATTATCTTGTAATTTCTCAACTTATACATTATACACCAGAGCCTATATCTCCCTTTATATCCCCCTTACTAATTTTCGGATTAATTGTTTTTTTTATTTAAAAACTCAAAGTCTGTTAATTTTTGTTAATTTTTCGTAGATTCGTAGGAAGTGTATTTTTTCTCAAAATTCACGACACATTCACAAAAATATCTCCTTATATAGAAATCAGTTTATAACGATACATTCTGAGAGAGTCAAATCTGTTGTCAAATATCATTCTTAAAACTCAAAATGTCGACATGTAAAGTCATGTAAAGTATAGAACTGTCGCCAATCAGAATATTTAGGATTTACCAGTTCGATTTTGATGTAAATTTAGGAAATTTGTACGGTTTTTGCATAGAACTGTTTTGCGAACTGTTGCTTTACTTGTAAAAGAATTAAAAATATATACATGCATTCAATTTTATTTAATCTTGTACGGGTTATTTAATGTTCAATAAGATGAAACCATATCAATTAACGCCCAGACCACTCTGTTGTTGTTGAATACCATTGCTCTGATGTTGTTGTTCCTGCTGTGGTAGGTGTCGGCGGTAATTGGCCATTCAGGCAGTTGTTCAATGCCTCATAAGTTGATGTGGTATCCTCAACGTATCTGCGCTCCGCATTATTAATGCAAACGGTCTTCGTAGTTTCAATCGTACGATAATAATCCTTGACTTCAACAGCTTTATCAGTTGCAATGGCCGATATGGTGTACAGGGACTTTGACTCATCAGCGCCCTAAGAAAAAGAAAGATCCATAGTTAGGCATCACTTTTTATGGTATCCAAGCTGCATGGAACACTCACCACCTGGGCGAAGCACTCGAATGCCTCGACGTAACCCACAATCGTAGAGCAGTCTGCCATCAGGCTACAGGAATTTTCGCCACTAGACACCAGCTCCTGGCGTGGTGCCTGCCACCTGGCATCCTCCAAGGCGGTTTTTTCGTCATACTGGTTGTTGCAGTAGTTATATTGGACTTCGTAACTCTCGGAGATGCCGTCCAGCTTTGGCCTGTAAAACTCAAAGCAAATCGGAGCGTTGCTCGGGTTCTGGGCACTCAGCACCTCCGTCTGTTGCTGCAAGCGGTGGATTTTGGGTATTTCCAATTTGACAGCTGACACTATGGCCAAGCCCAGGAACAGCAAAATACCGCTTGTCGACGACATTGCAAAGCTTTGAGTTAACTTAATACGGTTTTGAAAATTCTCGGTCTTTTATAGGCCATCGTGCTCGGTATTGATTGCCCCACCAATGGTATCGTTCACAATTATGTTTCAGGTTTGCCAAGTTCTCTTAGCCGTCTAACACATGTTTGTTATCAGACTTCCGTTCCTAATTTCTTATTAATTCGATTTTTTGACGCTTGTATTCCTAATTGTTGAACTTTCTATTGATTTCGCTTCTAAGTGAAAGCCATATCTCTGTGTAGGAGTAACAACAATATAATTGCTTTTAATTCATTTTTAATTAATTTCAACTAAGCTTTCAGCAGCAATCAAAACTCATGTCAGATCCCTCAATGAAAACTCAAAAAATCCAACTAGACACTTGATAAACAATGGCAAAAGTCTAAAAACTGTTTTCACCAATTTAAGTATTACCATTTGAGTTAATGAAATTGATTATCCAATCTTAGTAGACCCCAACGACTAAATGCTAGATTTTAGGGACAAACGTGGGAAATTTTTCGAGTCAAAAGCAATCTTTATTTAAGAATATTTTAATTATATAAATATTGACTTAATAAACTATTTGATATCAGTATTTATGAACATAAATATATATTATACTAATAACTTTGATAGAAACACTCCAAAATAGCCTTAATTTAACAATCAAATAAAATAGTTTCAATAATAGTTTCTCCATACTTAATTTATTGAAATTATTTGTGTTGAAAACTTAGGCAGAGTCCCAGAATGTAAAGATCTAAACATTATTATATAAAAGTAAATCACTTAGTTAAAATTTCGCAGTCCTTGGAAGGATTTCCAATAATAATAATAATAATTGATATAAATTTTCATGCTGCACATTCCTGACTATATATGCGTGAAAAATTGCATCAAAAATATGTAAAAGAATTTGGAACAGTCGGAGAAACCTTCGAGTTAATAAGTCTCAATAAGCTGCTTCAACATCAGAGTCTTTTAAAACTACACAAATTACGACCGAATTAAATATATAAAACTGTTTGTTCTGATTGGCTGAATGACTGATTGTCCGACTGATTGGTGCCCATACTCACAGAAACTGAAAGAAAAATCTTTTGCGTAATACTTTTTTACATTTTTGCTTAAAAACTCTTCTTTAAAACAGATTTGCGATATTATTTTAATTGAATGCATGCATGTTTTTATTGATGTATTATATTTGTCTTTTAGTTATTAGAAATTATACTCGGTCGTTGTTTCAATTGTGTAGTCATCATTGGGCGGAGTAGGCGATTGAATTATATCGTTGCCCAGTAGGCAGCTGTTCAACTGACCATAGACCTTAGTGGTGTCCTCAACATAGCTCCTTTCCGCATTATTGATGCAAATATCCTTGTTGGTATCAACTCGTCGATAATCCGACTTGCTCTTGGCAGCAGCATCCGTAGCGTTGGCAGAAATCGCATAAAAGATCTTGGCATCTTCAGCAGCCTAAAAACAGAATTCATATTCGAAAATGCCCTTAATCAAAAGTCAATTCATAGACAAAGATCATCTTTACCTTGGTTGAGGCACAGTCAAACGCACAATAGGCATTCGGGGACTCGTTGCAGCGCTTCAGAACACTGCAGGACTGGACGACACTGGACTCAATGTTTTGGCGGGTGGACTTGTAGCATCCATCAATCTGTTTGCTGGATATCTCATGGTTGATGATGCATGTGTCATAGCTGATTTCGTACTGTGCCGTAATTTGGGTCAGTAGAGGATTGAAGTAAGAGAAGCACTTCGATGACGTATCCTGGTGCACCTCGGCCAGAACCATGCTTTCGCCGTGTAGCTGCTGAATCTTGGTATCTGTTCTAAGCGATAGCTGCAGTTTGTGGGCCAACGCAATGCTGATGACCAGGCTCAGCAGGAACACGGTTAGCTTCAGAGACATCTTCATCTTCAACTGTTCCGATTCGTCTCCACGAACTTAATTTTCAAACTATGAGATTCTCGGCTGTATTTATATCGATCCGGTTCAGCACAGTTTCTTAAGGCACTCCATTATCTTTTAATTATAGTTGTCGATGTTATCATAATTAAAAACAAGCCTGCTGTCAACTCAAGTATAGAAATTTTCAATAGGTAAACTTGTTTTTATCACTGTGTGTTAGTTTGTTTTACAAGCCAAACAAATCGTGCCAAAGAAATATTTCCTATCGAAACTTTTATTGATAATGCTAACATATTGCTAGCACTAACCGATTTAGATTCAATTTGTATGTAAATAATTGATATAATGGTAATGAACAATTTTTGATCATCTTTTATAATAATAATGTCAGCGACTGCCGAAAATTTGTATCTTTGTATTCCTTTAATTTTTTTTGGATAGTTTGTTTTCATATGTGCGACAATTTCGGGTTATTGGAAAGCATTTCGTATGACAGATAAGAAAGGCAAAAGGAAAACAAAAGACATAAATAAGAGATACTTTGATAGCTCAATCAAAAATTTGTATGTTAATAACACCGGCGCAAAACGCTACTACAACCAGAAGTAATTGGTTATCGTTTGGTATATCTTTAATCGAAAACGAATGCTTTTGTTTACAAAACTCTGTAACATTTACAAATTCGTGCACAGGGAACTGTTTAAGTTCACTTCGCTATATTTACTATTTTCAGTTTCGCCAAGCTGTCTGCCCGTTGAAAAAGATACTAAACGTAAACACACGTGTGTATTAAATCCCATACAAATATGTATGGTTTATTGTCTTAAAAAGAAATACCCTTCAGTCTTCAGTATCCATATGCATCCCACATTTTCGAAATTTGTATACAATTTTTAATGGCCTTGCGAAGGGTATTATAAGTTTTTAACGAAATGTGTTCTCCGAACTCATTAAATATATTATATCATAAAGCTCTCATAGGGACGGTCGGTCGAATAGAGTTATTTTATATGAAAAACTGTTTCGCGTTTTTAGTTTTTGTTTTACTTTACTTTAGTAGTTTACTAAGTACTAAATCATTTTGTCACCTATATGAGCAATCTGTCCGAAGTTAAGGTTTTCGAAATATTACAAAAGTTTGGAAGGGTATTTTTCCTTCAGCACTCTAATAATACCTTTCCTTTTTATCTTCAACTTTTGTTTTTGTATCACTGAAGAGGCTTTTGGCAAATTAAGCTCCATAGGGCCTAGATAAATTGAAATTTAATAAGAGTACTGGAACTAATGCTGAAGTCATAAGTTTTGATGAGCTGATTAAGCCTTTAAGACTGCCTAAGGGCAGTGAGTTCCTTAGTAGCTATCTCTGGGACTACAAAATTGGCTAGCATAGATTAATCAGCAAACTTCTTGGAATTGTGCGGCGCAAATAATATTATCGGTGCTTGTGTAACTAATAGATATTTACAAAATTTAATTCATAAAAAACCCAAAATTGATTAAATAGTCAAAATGTCTAACAATTAAATCAAACAATTGCACTTCAAAAACAAAAATAATGAAAATTGTTTCATTCTCTTCATAAATATTGATCTTGGCAGGACTTTAAAAATGTTAATGTCATTGCTATAATTATTATCATTATTCGGCTACGACAATCCTATATCCAAACACTTTCCTGGTACTCGAAAACCCTGATCGATCCCCGCAGTTTAGTTGTCAAAGTGAAAATTACATCTCATCTACCGAGAAAATAACTGTGTTCTCTTTCTTTTTCGTAGTTGTGAATATATTTGCTTGGGTAACGCGAAGTGCTCACACTTCAATTGAAGCATTCAAGGCTTATAAGCAAATACAATTGTTGATCATTCAGAAACATTTAGCAGAAGTGCAACGTTGCTGTCAAAATAAAATTATTGTCTAATGTTCCTGTTTTCCAATTGAACGGAATAATTGAATTTATTAGATGGAACTAAAAGTTGATTAACTATTTACAATTTGTTTAAAAATAATTAATATGTTTATTACGGCTTTGCTGTACTGGTTGTTAGCCTCGTTGTTGATACGGTTGATTTCAGGGTTGATGACACGGTTGAGGACGCCTCGACCAGCTTGCCGTCCAGACAATCCTGCAACTCGGCGTAAGTCTTGTCGGTATTCTCCCAGTAGACTCTTTCGGCATAGTTGGCGCACATCTCGGCAATGCCTTCCGCGTTGCGATATAGCTCCCTCATGGAACCAGCGTATTCGCTGGCATCCGCTGCCATCGAGAAAAGTATTTTGGAATGATCGGAGCCCTAGTATGAAGAAACGTAAATATCTGCGGACGTCTGTAGATTGGATTTCAGTTGACTTACTGTACTGGCAAAGCACTCGAAGGCATCGATATAGCTGACAATGCTATCGCATTTCTGGAAGGCTACACAGGACTCCTGAGCTGTCTTAGAGACGGATTCACGGGATTGGGTGAATTTTTTGTCAATTGTCGCACACTCCGCTACGTAGTTGTCCACACAATTGTTGTAGTCGATCTCGTACTGATCCGTGATGTCCTTAAGAACCGGCAGGTAGCGGTTGAAGCAGTACTGGGTCAGTGCCGGGTTGCCAGAGCCCACACCACGCGATTGGAGCATAAAGTCCACCAGGCTGCGATCAGCATCGATCTTGGGCTTCAGCGGCATCATGGCCAGGGCCGAGCCAATTGTCAACAACAATGCAAACGCTTTCAAGAACATTATTCCTCGGTGAGCTATGAACTGTGAGTGCCTTCAAAAATGTCGCAGACTGCCTTTTATTTGCCAGAATTCAATACGGCTCTTTCGATTTATGGCCATCTTATCAGCTCAGAAATAGAAAGGCTGAATTTTTATTATCAACGAGCATATCAGAAAAGTCTGCATCGCGATTGATTCATGCCTGGAAGGGGCTGTAAATATATAGTTAATATTAATAAGCTGTTGTCAGCTATTAAATACACTTTCGACTTATCTTAAAAACGTTGTAGTAACGTAATAGTTAGCAATCTTGGGGGAATTTACTTAAAAAGTCAGACCGTTGCAGTCTGACCGACTTCGCAATGCTCGTTTACAGTTTAATAACAGCTGTCCAAGGTCTAAATTAATATTAATATTTTTGAAAATAACGATTTTTGTAATTTGTAGGGCAGGGAGTAGGCATGACCGCAATTATCGGCTCGATCTCTGCAGAAGATCGTCGGCAAATGTCTGCCTAATTTGGTGACTCTGACTCTAATAATGTGGAAGATATGGATTTTTGCGGTTTACTCGCCTCAAAGTTAAATATAGTTGATCGATTTGCTCTGCCCTAGTGGGCGTCGCCAACAACTCTTAATACTTCATCTGATGCGGGTATGTATTAAAACTTCAAAATTTCTATAGTCCTTCAATAGCGGCGAAAAAATTGAGTTCACTTCGTGAACTAGTATAATAATAAGTTCTTCTTAAACTTTAAATTTCCGACGCAGTCGTAAAGATAGATATAGGATGTGGTTATCGTCTTGAAATTGAAATACCCTGTACACGGGTATTCAAACTGTCTGGTCTTAGAAATGCTCATCAATTCCCTGGAATTGACTGTGTTAAGTACGTTGGCGTGGTAAGATAACCAATAGAAATGTGGAGCAAGAATATGCATCAAAGTTTTAGTAAGACTCTATGATAACAATTGTATAATAACTATTGCAGAACAAAAATAGTATATTATATTTCAGAGACACGAATTAGCTAATAATATATGCATGGCTTTCGTGCAGGGTATCGAAAGTCGAGCACACTCACACAGGTGGGAGACCAGCAGAAAGTTTTTTGTTTTAATGCTTATGACCTCATGTATAGGATGTGAATAATAAAGAAAGAGTTCCCCGCACAGGAAATTCGTTCGAAATTCTCGGAAGTAATTATCAGACATTCCAACGTTCGGTTTATTATGCCGATATTATTCTGCATATGTGCAAAAAATATGTACAAAGGTCCCGGCTCAACGTAATCGGAAACGATGATCAATAATCAAATATGCTGCGAAAGTCGTTTTACAATTTGGGCCCATTTTCATGTTTTTGCCGATAAGAGAAATTTGATTTTCACGTCAAAAATTAGGTTAAATCCAGGTGATAACTTATAGGGCAGAATCATCCACCCTATAAAAATATGGCAATCTGGTTCAGTTTTCAGTGTTGCCCACTCGCTGAAGCTCTGCATATGGCAATGCCGTTAAACTCTTTTTTTGGCCCTTCTTCTTATTTTGCCGAGACATTATTTTATTTGCTCGATTTATTAAAAAGTTCACAATTCACACTCAAAAGTCAAACAACTGTTTACAACGGACTGCCAACATTTCCGACAAGTTCTACACAAATTTTAAATGTTATATTCTATGTTAAAATCAAGATGTGGGAACGAAAATAGTTACAGGCTGCTTTTAGTGTAATGTGCACTATAGCTACAGCCAACTATATCGGCAAGATGTGAAAACGGGCCTTAGTATAATTGGAAATTAAAATAAAATACAGTCGTATCTCGATAATTCGTAGCCCAATAAATTGAAAACGTCAATAATTCACAACAAACTGTTGGACCCTTGCAAAAACTTCGTTAATTCGTAAAATTTTCATAAATTTTGGTCCGCTCGGTAATTTGTATTTTATTAGAGATCGTAATTCATGTTGAAAACCCCTTATAATTCGTAATCCGTAAAAGTTTTCAGTTTAACTACCGTTAACTTTTGCAGACAATTTTGTCATAGTTTTTTTGTTCTATTCTGAAAATGTTTTTTCTTAATGTTTTATTTTATTATTATTCTATTAAGCTGTAAGTGAAATGTCAAACGTACGCACGGAATAATTTAATTTATTAGATAGAACTAAAAGTTGATCAATTTTACAATTTGTTTAAAAATAATTAATATGTTTATTACGGCTTTGCTGTACTGGTTGTTAGCCTCGTTGTTGATACGGTTGATTTCAGGGTTGATGACACGGTTGAGGACGCCTCGACCAGCTTGCCGTCCAGACAATCCTGCAACTCGGCGTAAGTCTTGTCGGTATTCTCCCAGTAGACTCTTTCGGCATAGTTGGCGCACATCTCGGCAATGCCTTCCGCGTTGCGATATAGCTCCCTCATGGAACCAGCGTATTCGCTGGCATCCGCTGCCATCGAGAAAAGTATTTTGGAATGATCGGAGCCCTAGAATAAAGAAACGTAAATATTTGCGGACGTCTGTAGGTTGGATTTCAGTTGACTTACTGTACTGGCAAAGCACTCGAAGGCATCGATATAGCTGACAATGCCATCGCATTTCTGGAAGGCTACACAGGACTCCTGAGCTGTCTTAGAGACGGATTCACGGGATTGGGTGAATTTTTTGTCAATTGTCGCACACTCCGCTACGTAGTTGTCCACACAATTGTTGTAGTCGATCTCGTACTGATCCGTGATGTCCTTAAGAACCGGCAGGTAGCGGTTGAAGCAGTACTGGGTCAGTGCCGGGTTGCCAGAGCCCACACCACGCGATTGGAGCATAAAGTCCACCAGGCTGCGATCAGCATCGATCTTGGGCTTCAGCGGCATCATGGCCAGGGCCGAGCCAATTGTCAACAACAATGCAAACGCTTTCAAGAACATTATTCCTCGGTGAGCTATGAACTGTGAGTGCCTTCAAAAATGTCGCAGACTGCCTTTTATTTGCCAGAATTCAATACGGCTCTTTCGATTTATGGCCATCTTATCAGCTCAGAAATAGAAAGGCTGAATTTTTATTATCAACGAGCATATCAGAAAAGTCTGCATCGCGATTGATTCATGCCTGGAAGGGGCTGTAAATATATAGTTAATATTAATAAGCTGTTGTCAGCTATTAAATACACTTTCGACTTATCTTAAAAACGTTGTAGTAACGTAATAGTTAGCAATCTTGGGGGAATTTACTTAAAAAGTCAGACCGTTGCAGTCTGACCGACTTCGCAATGCTCGTTTACAGTTTAATAACAGCTGTCCAAGGTCTAAATTAATATTAATATTTTTGAAAATAACGATTTTTGTAATTTGTAGGGCAGGGAGTAGGCATGACCGCAATTATCGGCTCGATCTCTGCAGAAGATCGTCGGCAAATGTCTGCCTAATTTGGTGACTCTGACTCTAATAATGTGGAAGATATGGATTTTTGCGGTTTACTCGCCTCAAAGTTAAATATAGTTGATCGATTTGCCCTGCCCTAGTGGGCGTCGCCAACAACTCTTAATACTTCATCTGATGCGGGTATGTATTAAAAATTCCAAATTTCTATAGTCCTTCAATAGCGGCGAAAAAATTGAGTTCACTTCGTGAACGAGTATAATAATAAGTTCTTCTTAAACTTTAAATTTCCGACGCAGTCGTAAAGATAGATATAGGATGTGGTTATCGTCTTGAAATTGAAATACCCTGTACACGGGTATTCAAACTGTCTGGTCTTAGAAATGCTCATCAATTCCCTGGAATTGACTGTGTTAAGTACGTTGGCGTGGTAAGATAACCAATAGAAATGTGGAGCAAGAATATGCATCAAAGTTTTAGTAAGACTCTATGATAACAATTGTATAATAACTATTGCAGAACAAAAATAGTATATTATATTTCAGAGACACGAATTAGCTAATAATATATGCATGGCTTTCGTGCAGGGTATCGAAAGTCGAGCACACTCACACAGGTGGGAGACCAGCAGCAAGTTTTTTGTTTTACTGCTTATGACCTCATGTATAGGATGTGAATAATAAAGAAAGAGTTCCCCGCACAGGAAATTCGTTCGAAATTCTCGGAAGTAATTATCAGACATTCCAACGTTCGGTTTATTATGCCGACATAAATTTGCGCGTGTGCACAAAAGTCCCGGCTCAACGTAATCGGAAAAGAGAATCGATTATCAAATAGGCTGCGAAAGTCGTTATACAATTTCCCGTCAAAAATTAGGTTAAATCCAGGTGATAACTTATAGGGCAGAATATCCACCCTATAAAAATATGGCAACCTGGTTCACTTTTCAGTGTTGCCCACTCGCTGAAGCTCTGCATATGGGAATGCCGTTAATCTCTTTTTTTGGCCCTTCTTCCTATTTTGCCGAGACATTATTTTATTTGCTCGATTTATTAAAAAATTCACAATTCACACTCAAAAGTCAAACAACTGTTTACAACGGACTGCCAACATTTCCGACAAGTTCTACACAAATTTTAAATGTTATATTCTATGTTAAAATCAAGATGTGGGAACGAAAATAGTTACAGGCTGCTTTTAGTGTAATGTGTACTATAGCTACAGCCAACTATATCGGCAAGATGTGAAAACGAGCCTTAGTATAATTGGAAATTAAAATAAAATACAGTCGTATCTCGATAATTCGTAGCCCAATAAATCAAAAACGTCAATAATTCACAATTCGTAAAATTTTCATAAATTTTGGTCATTTGGTAATTTGTATTTTATTAGAGATCGTAATTCATGTTGAAAACCCCTTATAATTCGTAATCCGTAAAAGTTTTCAGTTTAACTACCGTTAACTTTTGCAGACAATTTTGTCATAGTTTTTTTGTTCTATTCTGAAAATGTTTTTTCTTAATGTTTTATTTTATTATTATTTTATTCAAATCATTAAGCTGTAAAGTGAAAATGTCAAACAAACGTACGCACGGAATAATTTAATTTATTAGATAGAACTAAAAGTTGATCAAATTTTTACAATTTGTTTAAAAATAATTAATATGTTTATTACGGCTTTGCTGTACTGGTTGTTAGCCTCGTTGTTGATACGGTTGATTTCAGGGTTGATGACACGGTTGAGGACGCCTCGACCAGCTTGCCGTCCAGACAATCCTGCAACTCGGCGTAAGTCTTGTCGGTATTCTCCCAGTAGACTCTTTCGGCATAGTTGGCGCACATCTCGGCAATGCCTTCCGCGTTGCGATATAGCTCCCTCATGGAACCAGCGTATTCGCTGGCATCCGCTGCCATCGAGAAAAGTATTTTGGAATGATCGGAGCCCTAGTATGAAGAAACGTAAATATCTGCGGACGTCTGTAGATTGGATTTCAGTTGACTTACTGTACTGGCAAAGCACTCGAAGGCATCGATATAGCTGACAATGCTATCGCATTTCTGGAAGGCTACACAGGACTCCTGAGCTGTCTTAGAGACGGATTTACGGGATTGGGTGAATTTTTTGTCAATTGTCGCACACTCCGCTACGTAGTTGTCCACACAATTGTTGTAGTCGATCTCGTACTGATCCGTGATGTCCTTAAGGACCGGCAGGTAGCGGTTGAAGCAGTACTGGGTCAGTGCCGGGTTGCCAGAGCCCACACCACGCGATTGGAGCATAAAGTCCACCAGGCTGCGATCAGCATCGATCTTGGGCTTCAGCGGCATCATGGCCAGGGCCGAGCCAATAGTCAACAACAATGCAAACGCTTTCAAGAACATTATTCCTCAGTGAGCTACGAACTGTGAGTGCCTTCAAAAATGTCGCAGACTGCCTTTTATTTGCCAGAATTGAATACGGCTCTTTCGATTTATGGCCATCTTATCAGCTCAGAAATAGAAAGGCTGAATTTTTATTATCAACGAGCATATCAGAAAAGTCTGCATCGCGATTGATTCATGCCTGGAAGGGACTGTAAATATATAGTTAATATTAATAAGCTGTTATCAGCTATTAAATACACTTTCGACTTATCTTAAAAACGTTGTAGTAACGTAATAGTTAGCAATCTTGGGGGAATTTACTTAAAAAGTCAGACCGTTGCAGTCTGACCGACTTCGCAATGCTCGTTTACAGTTTAATAACAGCTGTCCAAGGTCTAAATTAATATTAATATTTTTGAAAATAACGATTTTTGTAATTTGTAGGGCAGGGAGTAGGCATGACCGCAATTATCGGCTCGATCTCTGCAGAAGATCGTCGGAAAATGTCTGCCTAATTTGGTGACTCTGACTCTAATAATGTGGAAGATATGGATTTTTGCGGTTTACTCGCCTCAAAGTTAAATATAGTTGATCGATTTGCCCTGCCCTAGGGGGCGTCGCCAACAACTCTTAATACTTCATCTGATGCGGGTATGTATTAAAAATTCCAAATTTCTATAGTCCTTCAATAGCGGCGAAAAAATTGAGTTCACTTCGTGAACGAGTATAATAATAAGTTCTTCTTAAACTTTAAATTTCCGACGCAGTCGTAAAGATAGATATAGGATGTGGTTATCGTCTTGAAATTGAAATACCCTGTACACGGGTCTTCAAACTGTCTGGTCTTAGAAATGCTCATCAATTCCCTGGAATTGACTGTGTTAAGTACGTTGGCGTGGTAAGATAACCAATAGAAATGTGGAGCAAGAATATGCATCAAAGTTTTAGTAAGACTCTATGATAACAATTGTATAATAACTATTGCAGAACAAAAATAGTATATTATATTTCAAAGACACGAATTAGCTAATAATATATGCATGGCTTTCGTGCAGGGTATCGAAAGTCGAGCACACTCACACAGGTGGGAGACCAGCAGCAAGTTTTTTGTTTTACTGCTTATGACCTCATGTATAGGATGTGAATAATAAAGAAAGAGTTCCCCGCACAGGAAATTCGTTCGAAATTCTCGGAAGTAATTATCAGACATTCCAACGTTCGGTTTATTATGCCGATATTATTCTGCATATGTGCAAAAAATATGTACAAAGGTCCCGGCTCAACGTAATCGGAAACGATGATCAATAATCAAATATGCTGCGAAAGTCGTTTTACAATTTGGGCCCATTTTCATGTTTTTGCCGATAAGAGAAATTTGATTTTCACGTCAAAAATTAGGTTAAATCCAGGTGATAACTTATAGGGCAGATCATCCACCCTATAAAAATATGGCAACCTGGTTCAGTTTTCAGTGTTGCCCACTGAAGCTCTGCATATGACAATACCGTTATACTCTTTTTTTGGTCCTTCTTCCTATTTTCCCGAGACATCAAAAGTCAAACAACTGTTTTCAACGGACTGGCAACATTTCCGACAAGTTCTACTCAAATTGGCAGCGTTTTCTAGAGTTTGACCCATTTAGGGGTCCCGAGATGTTATATTTTGTTATGTACAAATCAAGATGTGGTTGCTTTTAGTGTAAAGTGATGTGAAAATGGGCCTTATATTTACAAATTAAATTGCAATACAGTCGAATCTCGATAGTTCGTTGTCCGGGAAATCAAAAACGTCTATTATTTTTGGCATAGCGACATAATTTCGCCGACATATCTCCACCTAGTACATATTGCCGACGGGATTATGTCGCTTATTTTCTGTCGAAATTATATCGTTTATTATATCGTTTAAAAATATCATAATTCCGCCTTAGACCACCGCGAGAATATGTCGTTTGTCGTTTTAAAACAGATATAATTCCACGCGGAGATATGACGTTTTGAAACAACATAATTTCGCGCGGAGATGTGTTGTTAGAAGAACGGCGGAGATATGTCGGCGAAATGAAGTCGTTACCCCATTTTTATTATTAATGTAATGAATGTTCATACATTTGAGAAGTTTTTAATGTTTTAAACTGTACCAATCACAAATAAATAATTTAATATTCTGCTTAGGTCATGTAATAATAATGCGTAAGAAATAAATTTTAAGCGATTGTCTGTCACAATAACATAATTTTTTAAATTTAAAATTCTTTAGTAGCGCCACCTCGCGACTTGCGTGCGAAACTATTGAATGTATCAAACGATGTATAGATATTTTACTTACAGGGTTGCTGGTGCATGCTTGAATAATCGAGTTTTATATCGATAAGAACAATACATAAGAATGCGAACGATGTATCGATATCTATTAGATATCAACGTCAGTCGATGCTCGTTTGTGGTTGTTTTTTTTTTCTAATCAAAACATACATTTATTTTGCATTATTAAAGTATTTTGAATTACAAGATTCTATAGTGATTAATTTCCGGCCATTAGTGTAATTCGTACGGTGACGCACAAATCAAACAAAGCAAATTCTCGTGTTGCTGCAAAGAACAAACTCACACACACACGCAAACGCCAACAGGCAAGTGAGTGCAAGAACAAGCAAACGAATCGGAGACGAAAAATCGAAAACTTGCGAGGTGAAATATAATTTGTTCGTTTTCAACAGTATAAAATGTTTGTATGCATGATTGTGCAATTCGCTGCTGTGTAAATGAGAATGAAAGGGCGTGTGCATGATCATGAAATTTTGATGTTTCATTATCTACTTTTCCGCGTGTTGCCTCCCCCTGCATAGAGCTGTCAACCGAATTAGTGATGTGCTTTCTGTTAAATTTCAATGCTGTCACTGTAAAATACCCATAATTGTCAGTGCAGTTTAATTAAATCGCTTATATTTGAAAAGTAAAAAGTAAAGTTTAAAAGGATTTTGAAATGTTTAAATTCTTTTTATATATCGTTTAACATGATTTACGGATGTGCGCTGCGCGCGTCGTTCGCTAGTTTTCCCCATCACTAGACGGCCCGTTGCGCGCTTCCAAAAGTAGAAGTTTTTCAATTTCCAGAAAGAAAAAGAAAAGGAGTTAAAATTAAACACGGCAACAAGAAGCAGGCTTCTTAAGCTAACACCTACACTGAGCCGCAGCTGTGGGGCGGCGAGTGGGCGTGTCCATACGGACAGCTCTAAATTTAGCAGCCGAGCGACGCGTCCTTGATAAATCGATGTGCAAAAGGAAAGGCAAAAACCAGTAGCGGCGTTGGCGGCAACAACAACTACAGTAAAAGGAGCGCAAGTGCATTTGGTCGCGTGTAGGCGGTAACAGCTCAATACGCATCCTTGACTTCGTATATCTGTGTGTGAATGCGTGTTTCGGTGTTTGTTTTGTTTCGATTGATTTTTCGATTTTTGAATTGTTTCGATTGATTTTAACGCCTACTCATCCAAGTCAATTCTCTCTCTTTCTCTCTCTATCTCTCGCTTGCTGTCTCTCCCCGCAGCCGACGTGAGGCCCACAGTTATTCCACCTGCGTGTGTGTGTGTGCAATACACACACATTATGTTCAATAGATATGGGAGGATTCCTGGATAAGCCGAAAACAGAAAAGCACAATGACCAAGGCGAGGGCAACAAGCTGCTCTTTGGCGTCAGCTCGATGCAGGGCTGGCGCTGCGAGATGGAGGACGCGTACTATGCTCAAGCCCATCTAGACAATGCGCTGAAGGAGTGGAGTTTCTTTGCCGTCTTCGATGGGCACGCGGGCTGCAAGGTGTCGGAGCATTGTGCCAAGCATTTGCTGGACAGCATCATCACCACAGAGGAGTTCAAGAGCGGGGATCATGTGAAAGGCATTCGCACCGGCTTCCTGCACATTGATGAGGTGATGCGACAGCTGCCGGAGTTCACCCAGGAGGAGGAGAAGTGCGGCGGCACCACCGCCGTCTGTGCGTTCATCAGCTCCACGCAGGTCTACATAGCCAACTGTGGGGACTCGCGTGCTGTACTGTGTCGCCAAGGGGTGCCGGTGTTTGCCACCCAGGATCACAAGCCCATTCTGCCCGAAGAGAAGGAGCGCATTCACAATGCCGGTGGCAGTGTGATGATTAAGCGGGTCAATGGAACGCTGGCAGTGTCACGTGCCCTCGGCGACTATGACTTCAAGAATGTCATGGGGAAGGGGCAGTGCGAACAGTTGGTTTCACCGGAACCGGAAATATTTTGCCAAAGCCGCCAGGACACCGACGAGTTCTTAGTGCTTGCCTGCGACGGCATCTGGGATGTCATGAGCAACGAGGATGTGTGCAGTTTCATATACTCGAGGCTGAAAGTGACCACAGACCTGGTGAATATTGCCAATCAAGTGGTCGACACCTGTTTGCACAAGGTAAGGCACGATCATCCATAGTTTTCAGACATGTTCAATCTCTATATATTTTTTGTCTTGTTTTATTCCGTTTTTCTCTGGACCCACAGGGCAGTCGTGATAATATGAGCATCATAATAATTGCTTTCCCCGGAGCACCAAAGCCAACTGAAGAAGCGAAAGAGGCTGAGCGACGGTTGGAGAAACAAATCGAGAAGATCACAAGAGGTTGTCTAAGTCGTCTACTCTGTTTATAACTAATCGTAAACCTAACGATAGTCGTGACACAATTGTGTCTATGTCTCAGTGCAGTCGCGCCCCACCACCCTCGACGCGCCCATCGACCCGATCGTGGCGACTAAAATACGCAACATTGTACCTTACGCAAAGATAGCCCCAATCGACCGTTTGCCTAGATTAGTAGATTATAAATTATACACACAGCTAGATAATTGAACAAATCGAACCCAATGCAGTGCAAACACACTTACAACAAGATGTTCCTTCCAAGTGGCACTCGAAACGAAAACTCGAACGCCAAAAGAAAACCAACAACCAAACTAGAAACAGAACCTTTGCTAGTACCATTGCCAATAACAATTCGATATATATCAATTTATATATATATGCATTCATACGTACACTCGTAGATATAGTTAGCTACATTCGTATGTCCTCCTATATCGCTAATTCATAGAAAATAACTGTATAGCGTGTTAGTTTATCATATCTACCACTTCCACTGGCTGTGCGTGTGGCTGAGTGACTGACAATGTGTGGGTGTGTGTGTGTTTTTGCGAGTGTTACAGTATTATTTTTTATTTATTTATACATTTGTAGTAGAGCGTTTGTGTGCTACAGCAACTGCCAAAGCGCTCCAAGTGAGCAAACTCCTTGTAGAAACTAAAGAACCCAACAATCCCAACCCATTTAGATCCAATATGTCTTATGCATATATTGTAATTAAGGGCCCCGACAGCCAGTGTACATATGCTTGTATATAATTCTATATCTAAATTCCCTTACATAATGCTTTAAAAACCCCAAGGTATACTTGTTAAACATTTTGATCCAAACTCGATCATGTCCAAATAGAAAGAATTTATGCAGACGTTCAGAGATTATTAGCTAGTTGCAAGTATAAACAATATAGGAAGTGTGTTTGAGTTCTCTAAGCGAGACATCCGCTCATATATAGTCAAGAGTCGGAAATATCAATGCACTTACGATTTTTGTTAAATTGAGTGAATTGATTTTGATGAGTCATTAACTTAGGTATTTGATGTAGCTGCGCTGAGTGCAAGCTCAAGTATTGGTCATAAACCAAATATAGGATATTTTATAGTTTGTATACGTGATCGATCTTTGTAGGTAGCCCTCAGTATTCATAACACCAAAGTGAATTTTTGAAAACGTCCTTAAGGCCAAGTTCAACCACAGACGTAATCTTTATAAATGTACAATGTAGATAATGACTTTATGTAAACAAAATTGTATATGGTTTACAATTAGCATAAAACACGCCCTACAAATAATCAAATAGTCAAATA
The DNA here is from genome assembly GCA_035041545.1 of Drosophila colorata. NCBI lineage: Eukaryota > Metazoa > Arthropoda > Insecta > Diptera > Drosophilidae > Drosophila > Drosophila colorata. Next base: position 6,079,950 of record JAWNLD010000656.1, on the reverse strand, counting down.
TAGTGAAATCTAGTATTAAGTACAACAAAAGTATAAGATAGTTAAATGAAATGTCCAGACAAATTACTTAGCCTAGGGCAACGATTTTTATTGCTAGGCCTTAGGGCATCTGTGTGTCTATCAGAGAGCCCAAAGTAAAAGAACAAATTTATACAAAACGAAACGAAACGAAACGAAAAGTTAAGAAAAAAAAGTGAATATATTGTAAACCTTATGCTCACCAATTGTTGTGCTTGTTGTCAACGTAAAGTTTACTTTAAAATATTACATTTAGAAATGCAATTGAAGCGACGCAGTGAAGCTAATCAAAATCAGGTCGAACATCTTCGATATGCTGAGAACATTGTACCTAAGTACTATAGCAATCATTCATAATTTAAATCGCTTGCTCAAGAAGTGGCGTTTATATAGAATAATGGAATATCAACAAAACTAATTAAATACTTTTTCGCTGCTAAGTAAAAATATAACTTGAAATGAAAGATTCGAAAACCAATCAACCAAAAAGTGTTTGTTTGCTGTGTTCAGTTTTCAGTTTCCATTCAATATACATTCGCTGCAATCCACTCACTGCCCCTACATCACTCCAACCTGCAACACAAACAAAACAACACACATTTCATGTACTGAAATTTTATTTTATTTTTCGTTTAAATTAATTTTTTTTACACACAAATTTAAACAATACGCAGCATTTTGTCCATTAATATTCATTCTCATTCTTGATTTCTGAAAGTAATCCATTTAACTTTCTTTGGTTGTTGTTTGTTTGTTTCAAGGATCAGCCGAAACTAATGACTAATGAGTTTTTTTTTCAAGTATTCTTTCTACGAAATTTGTTAAAGTAAATTTAGCAACGCGTTGTTTTTGTTTTGTTGTCGTTAATCGCGCATCGTGCTATAAATCGCACTCTTAATGTACACAATCAAAATGAAAATGGGCGTGTCAAGTCAATGCCAGAAAACAGAAAGCCATACAAATTTTATGATGAGTGAGCATAAGGTAAGGCACATAGATCCCACAACACACAAATGAAAAGTAAATGATATGCATGCTCTTAAGATAAAACCAATTTTATACATGTTATCACATCACTTTTAAAATTCGATATTTTCAAATGTTTGTTGTACACTGAATGCTGTAAACAGTTTTCTCATAAGCAATTCCCAATGCAAAGATTAAACAAAAAGGGGGCAAGGCAGAGCACTGCCATTCTTATTTGTTTTTTTTTTTTTTATGTATTCCCGACCTTATGAAGTGCCAATTTTTGCGACACCCCATTTGTTATATTATTTAAGATTACGATTACGATGCAGGTCGATGGAATTCAATAGAAAGAAACATTGTAGTCTTGTGTTTTATCCGATTGTGATTATCTGATATAAACAGCTTTCGATCGGCCTGCATTAATTAGCCAAGCCTCACGTTAAGTTTGTTGCTCAATTTCTGTCGGCTCTCGCTGTTGCAACATATTTCGTGTTCTATTTTAATTTTTTGCTTTTGCGTAGCTTGAATATGTATATACATAATTCGTATTTTATTGTACATACAAATTCCATTAACATGAGCCATAATTTTAAGTACTGTGCATTGCATTTACCCGAATACTTAATTATGTGCTTCTTTCTGGCATTCTTACAGAGGAGATTGAGAGTAATCAGGTCACGGATTATGTGGAGCTGTTAAAGTGTCTACAAGACAAAGATGACATTGAAGGTCTTCCACCCGGCGGCGGTTTGCAGTCCAAGTATGTATTCGTAGATTAAAGAACTTGGCAATTATTAGGCACTTATAAATTTACATTATTTCAGATATCACGTTATCGAGCGCACATTCAAGGAGGTGTTTCCAGACAGTCCATGTGAAGTACGAAATATTTTTTACAACATTTAAAAATTGCAATTTCTGACTGCGCTGCGCTTTTCAATTATGCTAATAGAACATTTTTATTTTGCTTTTAAGATCTGCTTTAGCTTTTTAAATTTCTAGATTCATGAATATTATTGCTTTTCATGCTTAATTACCAGCTTATTTCTTTAACTGTCCTATTTCACTTTTATCACATTATCTAAAAATATTTTTGTTGCTTTTCTAACCATGAGGCTGCATCCCGATTAATTGTTGTCGTTTAACAAAACGAAAGCTCCTTACGTATTCTCTTTCTTTTATTTCTAGCTGTATGCATACGATGAGCTATGAATTTTTTAAAGCTAAATATTGTTTATTTCTAAATCAACAACAAACCAACAACCAAAACTACCAAAACAACCAACCAACATGAGAACAAATGATACTAAAACCTTTAAATCCGTATAATCTAATCGTAAGGCGAAACCATTTGTCGTTTGCGTCTCTTTGTTTGTTTTTTACATAGCTAATGAAACTATTGTAAGATTTGCAGCACCCAACAAAAAATAAAATAATAATAAAATACAGGCGCTCTGCATGTTCGCTCTGCTCTATCCCGCATGTTCATCCAAAAACAATAATAATAAAGAAATTAATAATTATAATAGTTATTCAAAAATAATTCACAAATACTACTCCACACGCCTCATGTAAGCCGTAGCCTCTAGGTGTGCTTGTCTTTGATCTTCAATTGGTTCCAAGCTCTTAATAATTTGTCCTTTTCGTTATTTTTCCAGAGTCCAACGCATTAAATTGCAATACAAACAGTCAATGCAACAACAAGAATGCTATAAAAACAGCAACACACACACACACATGCACTTACACACAATACACCAAAACCATTTTCTACTGTGGTTAAAACAAAAGAAAAACCTACTAATTATAATCATTATAATATAGTTTAAATGAAACCAGTCCTAAACACAACTACATAAACCTTGTATTACGTAGATCATACTTATAGAAAGGAGCGAACCTACGCAGACCTCAGAGCTAAGAACCTATAACAAAAACCAAATTCAAAAAAGCAATTAAAACACAAACGTAACGAACAGGGTTTGGTGCAAAGCCAACACAAAATTTCCAACGCCTGCAACTTTCCTCAACTAACAACAATACTTACTAGAGATACAGATACAGTTACAGAAACGGATACGGAGACAATAGCGATACACGATACGTCCTACACTATGTTAGTCAGTGGCCTATGTCGAGTCTACCTATCATTGTAAATGTCGTTCCGTCACGCCTCATATATAGCATTCATACAGAACTGTTGACTCGCCTTTGTTGCCCGCCTCCGAACTCTACGGAGAGTTCCGCTGTGTAAAACTTTACAAAAAAAAAAAAAAAAAAAAAAAAAAAAAATCAAGAAGAAAAGAAACCTATTTTAGCCCTGTCTAAGAAGGTCGCTCGGGTGATGTCTATACAAAACGTTTTTATTTTACTTTTCAAACTGTGTATTAATATATTGATTCCGAAACGAAACGGATTTTTGTAAGCTGTATAATGTTTGTTACTGAAGGATCAGTTTTGTTCATTATTTTTATAAATGTATATGAGAGATATCCGATCTAAAAACAAAACAAAACAAAACAAAGCAAAATAAGTAAAGAAAAAGAAAACTGTAATGGAAAACAAAAACTATTAATTTGTAAGAAGTATGCCAGATGAAATACTAAGAAACTTAAAGCAAAAAAAAAAAAAAGAAATAACGCCCGAGTTTGTAGTAAATGTTGAAAAAAAAAAAACGCATTGAAATCATTTGTGTTCAGTCGGAATTTAGCTGCACCGTGTACCAGTCGTATCACCTCCAAACACGACAAGTGTTATCCTTGGATGCGGTCAATACTGCATCCCCCGCGTAGCTGTAGGCGCAGCTAAACACCTCCGACTCGTGCCCACTCAGCACCTGCGAGCACTGCCCCGTCTCAGCCAGCCATAGACGTGCCGTATTGTCCGCCGAGGCCGTGAGCAGCATACAACCGCTGGGACTGAAGCACACCTTGTTCACCTCATCGCCGTGGCCGGCCATTAGCGACAGCATTTCGAATGGCTCCAAGCTCCAGATGCGCGCAGTGCAGTCGCTGCTGCAGGTGGCTAATTGCTTGCCGGCCGCATCGAAGCACACGTCGAGCACTTCGTCGCTGTGCGTGGATACCAAATGCAGCTCCTGGTCCAGGCGACGCACATCCCAGATGCGTGCAGTGCGATCCAGGCTGCCGGTCGCAATCATGGTGCTGCTGAAATTCCAAACGCAATTGGACAGCTCCGCAGTGTGTCCACGCAGCCGTTGGCAGCAGCTGTGTTGGCAAGTGCAAGTGGCAGCATTATTACATGGGCAATGTGCATCTGAAACTCACCTTTTTGTGCGCGTGTCCCAAATGGCAGCCGTGTGATCAAAGGAGCCCGTCAGCAGCAGCTGGCCGTCGCGAGAGTAGCGTGCGGCTATCACCTCGGCGCCATGGTGGGTCAGCTGCTGCAGTTCCTGTGCCGTTTCTGCGTCAAAGATGCGTGCCTTGCCATCAATGGAGGCCGTGGCAACGTCCTGGTCCTGCACAGGATTGAATTCGGCAGCCACTACCTCAGCTGTGTGGCCATACAGCGTGCATTGACACTGGCCGCTGCTCGCGGACCAAATCTTGGCGGTGCCATCAAAGGAGCCCGTGACGATTTTGTCGCTAAGGATTCCAGAAATTACTCACAGTTGGTCAGATCCTTGGAAACTTACCAGCGCGGCGTGTTAAAGCCCACTGCGAACACCACGTTGTCATGGCCAGTGAGCATGTGCTGCACCTGGCCGTCGCTGGTGCTAATCACATGGCAGGTGCGATCGTAGCTGCCAGTCAAGCATCGCTCGCCGCTGCGGTCGAAGCACACGTTGGTCAGCGGCAGGATATGCGAATTGTAGCATTTGTGCAGATAGAACTTCTTTTTGACCGGTTCGCATAGCTTGGCCTGCAGCTTGGCTATTGCCTGCTTCAGTGCGCTGAACATGTCCTGGGAGCTAGAGGCTTTGACTTTACTGGGCAGGCATAACGCGGACTTATCTGCAACGGCTACATCCTGGCCGCGTTCCGACTCAACTGTCTGCAGCTCCTCAAGCAAAATGCTATCCGCCAGCGCCTCCACATTGGTTCTGTCAGGGAATCAGTCTCAGAAATGGACATATCGTGATTATTGCTACCTACTTGGCATCCAAGTCCAGCAAATCGAAATGTCGCAGCCGATCCCCGCCCTTGGCCGATCGATAGCTCAAAGCTAATCCTACAGAAATAAGTTGCTTTGTTTATTCAAGACCGATCCCAATGTGCTGCAGACTCACCAGGCGGATAATAGCGCAGAAATATTTTACTGGCGCTCATTTGACAGATGTTGTGTGCGGGGCCAATGTCGAAATTCCTTTGCCAGGACGAGCTGCCTGCGCGTGTGAGTTCCACTTGCTGACCTGCTTTAATTTGCTGCGCGTTGCCTTGTCAGCCCCGTCAGTGGAGAAGCCTCTGACATGCCACAGTCGACTAGTTTGGTCGATTTTCTGTGTTGTAGGTCTGGGTCGTTATGTGGGTAAAGCTTGGAATGCATTGTTAAGATACTTAGTCTAGATTTTGTTTGATAATAGACTGTGCTGCTATATTCATTAAAAATATATACATATATATATGATTAGAGGAAACATCCCTTACAAAAGTAAATGATTTTTGCTTAAACTTTAACTGAGTATTTTTAGATTACAACCTAAAATGAAATTTATCTTTGATATACTACTAAATTCCTAAGTAAATTCTTTTTGCGCCACTCTGACACTAAAGCTTTGTTATGGCACATAAAGCTTTGGCAATAAAGCTTTCACCAGTTATGTCAAAACCTGTTGAATCTTATTTGCTTTGGAGTGAAAGAAATGGCGGGAACCAAAACAAAATGGCCGTTAGGTGTCGCCATTGCTTGGTTTGTGTACTTGCTAATATAGCCAAAAGAATATAAAATTTAAATTGAGTTTTATAAATTCCTTTTCAGTTAATAATTACAAAAAGTAAATTTTTTTTTTTTGGCAATTATAGCCCAAAGTATTGTAAATATTTCTTACAACAGATTTTTGGGATTAATTGCAGTTTGTGAATTTTGTTTTCACAAAAAGCCAAAATAACCTAATCCTATTTAATTAACTATGGCATAAGTGGCCACACGACCTATTAGCTTCTCAACTTTTCTGCTCAATGAGACTTGTGACTACAGACCCCACCTGCATCGGATCTCGATTATTTTGCCCATTACATAAGAGATATGTGCCGAAAACCTATTTTATCGAAATAAAAAGCAACATAGGAAAACAAATTAATTTCTTTTGCCCATTAAATCAAACTCGATTTGTAAATATTTATTAAATATGTGCTACAACGTAAATACTGTTTAAATAATAGTTATTTTGAACATTTTAAAACACAATCGGCATATTATTCAATTCCAAATTGATTTTAGCCTAAAACGCTTTTGTGACCACATATGAATATATTTTGCACTTGCTTATATCTATAAAACCTAATTAGCTTGTTTAATTCTATTGGCCCCAACGGCCAATTGATGCCAGCACCTGTGCACATTGTCGGGCGTATTTAAGATATGTATTACATATGTATATATGTATGTATGTGCGACGTATGTGTCGAAATACAGTTATATTGCGACACCACAGGTAGACAGAGGCAGACACTGGTACCCACAATGAAGGCAATTAGATTGTCTTACCTTGCTCGTGCCTTGTTTCGGCATTTTCACTAATTTCATTTGTTCGGTAATCACTGAGACGTGGCGGCGGGCAAAGTTGTAATGTCCATTAGGCTAATACATGGACGCAGAACGTCCACATAAAGAACAGATAGCGAGAGATAAATACGGAGTGCGCAGGGGGGCAACACCAAAATGACCATAGCCAATAATGATAACAAATTATTAGATACTTATTATCACACCCAATTTTGTCCCACTGAACACAACTGAAATGGACAGACCGGCGCGCACAATAGCCAAACAAAGGCGAACGGCGAGCGTGGGATGAAGATATTTGGAAATGTTTAATGTGAAGGAATGCGCGAGGAAGATTGCTTATTTATAATGAGGCATTTCATTGATTTGGCCTTCGAGGCACAGGCTGCAAGAGGCAAACAAAAGCCAGATGCTGAATGCATAAACCTGGAACAGCCTTTCATTATGAGGCCAACAATGTCATTGCTGTTCGACAACAGCAGCAACAGCTGTTGCCACAGATCATGTCTTTATTTGGCCGCTTTTTTCGTTATGACATACGCTAGGTGCTGGGTTGTTGGTGGAGACGGAGGCGGATGCGGAAGCCGTGTAGGAAATGACCGACGAGCTGAAAGCCAGGGGGTACGAAATGAGAAATGGAAATGAAATCAATTTAAAATCGCATAAAACGCTCTCGTAAACAAAGTAAAGCAAAGCAAGGCAAATCTACAGACTAGGCAGGCATTGAGCATCAAGCGGATTTAAATTTATGCTCAATAAATTTTTGTTGATTTCCGGCAAGCCAGGAGCTGCCTGCCAGTACTTGAGCTGTGCGTGTGTGGATGAGTTCCAAAAAAATGCGGCGCTGCATAAATTAAAGACACACATGCACGTCCACCCCCACAGCCACACACTGAATGTTACCTTTATCCACAAAAATTATTATTGCCGCTTTTTATGTGTGTTTTTTCGACAGTTTGCGGCTCATCTTCGAGCTGGGTCGAGGATAGGTCACCACGTTCGTTCTCCTGGCCTCTGGTACGCATTGGTTAAGCAAATTATGCTTAAATGGCATAAACGTTTCCCGGCCGATAGAGGAGAACCTTAAGGCTTAAATTCCGACTGATACTTAGAGTGATACATCAACAGATTTGCAGATTTTTCTTATTCAATATCGGTGTATTTTATACCCTGTATGTCAGGTTATGTCAAAGGCAGAAGGAGTTAGATCCATTCAGATTATATAATTTTTACTATTTATTATTTATAACACATACATTAATATATGAAATACTTTCGATGTGATTTGGCCATATGTCTTTACCAGATATATTTTAGTCGAGCAATATTGAGTACCTCGACTTTTCTTTTTTTTACGTAGCCTGGAAATATTTTTAGCTGCACCATCGGACAAATTGGTGGTTACTATGTTTAATTAAGTGAAAGCACGCTTGATGTCCTCGTAATTATATTTGTCACAGTTTAGCAGCAGCTTGACCAATTTGGTAGCCCGAGGGCTTTGAGTGAGCGGAAATTCATTTGGAATTCCAGCCAACCCTTTATCCCTTCATAACAAGTAGTTTTTATGTGCAATATTTATCTTACTTAGATAACTTAATATATGCTCACTTAATCGGGCATCTTTTCTCACATTGACAAGAACCCGATGCTGCCGAATTATATGCCGCCTGCCAGAGCCCATCATTCATGTAGTATTTTTCGGTAGAGTCGTTTAAAAGTTTATGACTTTGATAAATTAAATTGGGCATGGCCGGCTGCGAACACGCGCATACATTTCAGCTCAGCCGTGCCCCCACGGGGCGTATGAATATACTTATTTATTGAGGCCCCTATTACGGCTACAGGTCGGGGGAAAGTTTTAAGCTCAAGACTGGCGCAGTCGTAAAACCTTAAAGCCGTTTATGGTCAATTGAAATGCAGACGCATCGAAATGATATAAAATTTAATAATATCAGATCCAAGGACTCAAAGAGAACGTCAGATTCAGACTTAGTCTCATCGGCAGCCCTCGACGCGCATGTATGTGTATATTTTGAGGTTTGTTTTGAGCTTTATTAAGCGAGTACAGCAGTAGCAGCAACAACAGCAACATTAGGAAGGAAGGTAGCAAAAGCAGCAGAAACATTTTGTGCGGCTTTGCGGCCACATCAAGTATACGCACCATAAATCAGAGCAACGACCCAAACCGCTCGCAACATGCCCAATGACGTATTGAATGCATTAAACTCTGTATTAAATTGCGCACCGGCCGTTTGCCATAACTTTAAGTGGTGCTTAAAATGAATTATGCATTGTTGTTGTTATTATATACGACTTCATTGATGTGCGTGTGTCTGTGTGTGTGTGTGTGTCTACAAACACTTACCTGATCCGATTGGGCGCACATTAGAGCACAGATTGTAGCCGAGATCTATATGAATAGCATGCTAATGTGTGTACATTATATTGGCCATACATCTGAAAACAAATCGTTTTGTACATGTTTGAAGTTGGCTCTTAACGCTGTGAGGATAACTGCTCTTGAAAGATGCATACAAGACATATATATATATATATATTTATACGTTTGCATTCTACTAATAATTAAGCATTTTAACATTAATATTAATATAATCATTTACCCATTTTTGTTGTTATGTTTTTATTTACAGCGCAATGCAATTACATACTTTCTACCCCTTTAATGCATGCCAACAAATTCATGGAAATTGTCAAATATTTGCATAATTCTCATTGGGCTTAGGTAAGCTGCTGATAATAATATTTGCGCATTTTGATTATATTATAATTAATTGAAAAGCGCAAACGAGCACATTCACAACACATGACACACTTATTATGCAGCTAACTGATTGCTGTCATGAAAAATTCACTTAATGTCCAACGCAAAATGTGCGTTAAATTTATGCAAACAAGTGTCAAACATAATGAATGAACTCCAGTGTGTGTTTATATGCATATGTGTGTATGTGTTTGTGTCAGTATGTGTCTGTTGTGTGTGTTTAGAAAAAGGGTCCTTTGAATATTTAAATGTAGTTTGTAGTTACGTCTGTCTATCTTCAATCTTGAAATATACTCGTGTACACCCGCGTCAGATAAAGTATTAAGATTTGTTGGCTACTCCAGATGGGGGCGTGGCAATTACCGAAAATCTACATATGGTACACAGTTAGACATGATCTTTGCAGATTACAGATTAAAATTTAAAAATTTTACAACAAATTATTTTGACTCATTTTTGAATTTTTTTTTAAATTCATATCTGCCTATTTATTATTGTATAAATAACGAGTATTTAATCATATATACATTTTTTGTAACGAGATATCTTAAAAGTGAAAATATAAAAGAAAATCAAATAATACCAATACGATTTTGTTCATTATTTAGAAGGTTTTTTGGTTTATTTTGTTTATAATAATTTTTAATGATGTAGTTTACAATCTTTATGTCTACTATTTTGATGAAAATGCAATATAATATTATATATATATCAAATATATACTATATCAAAATCGAAAATATACAAACACACATAACTCAAAATATAAATAAAAACGTTTACAGTTAATAAATTTATAATTTGCCAAAAATCAGATATTCAAAATTATAAAGGAAAGTCCTTAACGGTAGCTTTACAGGAGCCCATTTAATTGGAAAGAGCATACAAGCTTATCGATGAACTATCGTATTTTTACAATATTGCACTAATGGTGTGTGCTATGATGGATGAGAGCGTGTGTGTGCGTGCATGTGGTTGAGTAAATATGCTGTTGTGGCTGTGTCTGTGTATTTGGTTGTGCGTTTGCCGCAAATTAAACGAAATCAACAAATTAAGTAGCGAAAATTTTAAGCATCGAGTCCCAAATGCATTTCAGCAGCAGCAGAGAAAATGATTTATTTTGTTTAGCTTTTGCGATACTTAAGCTAAGGCCCAAACAGGTCTTGGCTGTTGGTTTACGCCTGGACTAAGTAAAGCCATGTTTGTACTGGGGTTTTGTATTATAAATTTGTACAGCCAAAATATGAATTTAATTAACATTAATTGCCGCCATATTTTTCGGTCGCACCTGCGCTGCCAAACGTAGCCAAGTGAAACTGTCCAGTTAACTGCATATTACGTACACGCAGCGCTGCCAAGAGTTAAGGGCCAAATGCCGGATGTTGTTGCTGTTGTTGTTGTCGTTTGTGCTGTTGCCGCTGTTATTGCACGAGTTTTGCACACTTGTGTTTATGGCCAAAGTTTTTTGGGTTTGCCCGAAAAGGCGAGAACTTCGGCAAGCGAGTGAGCACAGCATTTTGAGAACTTGAGATTTCCGACTCGTGATTCAATAAAATCTTTTGAACCGCTATAAACTTTGGTAACAATACCACTGCTGCTAGTTTTTTGCGCTGCAATGCAGTGCAAGTCAATTAAAATTTATTACACATACGCGCCGTTGTACGGCAATGGACTGGGCAACCAGAGCAAGCGCAAAGTCCAGATGTTGGAACGGTTCCTGTTCATTTTCAATTTGTTTAATGGGTCACTTGGGCGTGCGGGCCAAAAGTTTTCATGAGCTGGCAAACAAGCCATAAAAGTAAATAGCCAGCGACTACGACGGCTGTGGAATCTCTGCTCAGTCGGCTGGGCAACCACAAAAGCGCACGCGACCGCACACCTGCACGTTTAAATGTGGCATGCACATGGCCACGCCCCCACAGCTCCATGTCAGTTATGCCAATCACACACACATATGCACACACGCATATACACATATGCGCGTTCATACATAATCGCCAAATGTAGACATTGTTGGCTTCCGTGCGAAATGATATCTGAGTAAGATAATCGCAGTAATCCAAGGATATCGCACACACACCCACACACACGTATGTATTCCCACAACGAGAACTGGTGTTTATTCGTCGTACAAAGTTTCGCTCTCCGTTGCTCGTTGACAGGCACCCGCTTTGCCTATTTAGCTTACTTTTAAGTCAGCCTTTGGCATTTCTGTGTATAATAAGCTTAACTAAACGTGTGTGTGCCTGTGTGTATGTGTGTGTGCCTCACGCTGTTTGCTTAGCAGTCTCGCATTGCCTTTTTGGGCTCATGCAACACCAAAGCCCGCAAATGGCGCCCCAAGCAACCACGCAAGTAAATCTTCTTCTGAAGCCGCTGCAAAAATGTAAGACGAAAAAAAGAAAAAGTTAATGCTCTACTGGAGCAAGCTATATATGCTAGAGAGGTGAAACTGATAGCCCCTTTAGAGATGTACTCTAGGAGTATATTTGTGTTTGCTCGTTTATATATTAGTCAATAAGTGAACTCAATTTATTCGTTTATCTAAAAAAAAAAAAGAGTCCTGCACTTTTTAAATGGTATAGCAGCATTCTAAAAAATCCCTTCAAGGATTTTCACTGGGCATCTGGCTATAGATATTATAGTATTAAAATGTTCATCTGAAAGATCACTTTTAGTACAACATTAACAAACACTTTCTGTCATTCTGTGTCGCGAGTGAATTGCCGCTCGCAGTTGGCATTTAAAATAAATAGCTGTAGATAAGAAATAAACGCTAGCACACGCAGTTAGAACATACTTATATAAACAGTACATGATTCTCAAATCGGCGCCGCACATCAAAATGTAGCCGAACCAAATTGTTAAATTGTTGACAGCCCACTGTAAGCCCCAAACCGCTAAATGTGATTTAGGTGTGATTTAACGTATTTGGTGTGCTTATAAATTATTTTTATACTCATTGCAATTTAGATGAAATCGTATTTATAAAGCGATTTCTCTTTGGTAAAGCTGCCTTCAACGTAAAAGATACGTTTGTGTTTCCACTGCGTGTGAGACGGGAATCGGTTGAGGTAGCTGGGGAGGGGGTGCGGTAGATTGTGCGAACCGTATTCACACCGGCGCATTTTAATTGCTTACCATATAAAGCAAAACAAAAAGTTTCGTGAGTGAATATGCATACTCTTAAAAATGCAGTGGGCAAAGTGGACGTGGAAGAAGTCTTTATCCCGCACTGATGCGGGTATATGCGATGATATTCTGATAGTTCAAATAAAATAAAATTCCAAATAGAAAATATTGCATAAGCAAATAAAGAGTCAAATTTAAAATGCATACCACACTTTAGATATAGTAATTTTTAAAAAATATTCAATTGTAGCTATTTTTAAAAAGCTAAATCAATAGTTTTTCTTGTCGTGTAAATGGATTGTTTAATATGTTAAGACAAGGAATTATTATTTAATTGATACTGATGTATTTGCAAAAGCTAAATATAACAAAATAGTAAAATAAAATTTCTTTACCAACTAAACCGGGTTTCTAACCTTAAGTAAAAGTTTTTTTATACAAAGGAAAAGTCGAAAAATTTACATATATTCTATCTATCTTATATCATACCAGTGCACTAAATTAAATTTATTGATTGGTTACTTCGGATAATTTAATTAATAATTGTTTAACCTTTTCCCATTAGCTTAAATATTCCAAAACCTCGTTTTCCCGTTCCGTTTCCGGTTTCGTTTTCAATAAATGTTTTCTTCATTACACTTAGTATTTGCCAATTGGTGATGTATTGTATTGTAGGGTGTAGACTACGTTTCAGCGTTCGTTTAATTTATTTTGGAATATTTATGGTGTATCATCAAACAAGGACAAACCAAGCTGACGACCGCCAGGGGCGCTGATAACGTGCAACTCGTTCGTGCTGGCACGTTAATTGAAATACGTGGGTCCCAGGTGAGGCCAGGTTTTCGTCCATTGACGAGCTACGGCTAAAGTTTGGGCTTGCATTTAAGCGTATACCCTTCGTGCCCAGTGTGTGTGTATGTGAGTTTATGTATATATATATCTGTGTATGCTCTCATGTGTGTGTTTGTGTGTCTGTGTGCCGTGTGGTGTCCCAGCTGCCTGTTGCCTCGGATGTTCCGTATTGGCAACACGTTGAATTACATCATTTAAAGTTTTGCAGCTGCATAATCCCCGGCTGAGATTGCAGCTGCGCCTCAACAAGTGCCGCAAATGGTTGCGTTTGGTCACGCCCACGCAAGCCCTGCACTGGCTCTCACAGGCCCTCACACCTATTTTATTAGATCAGCACAGACTGCAGCGCTGGAGCAAACTTTGCCACTACAAAAGTTGTGTGTGCCACATGCCAAACGTAAAAGTTGGAAATTAAATTCCTTGGACAAATACACACGCAGGCACACACGCATACACACGCACACTCCCGCAAACATGCCCGGAACTGCAGCTGACTCACTGGTTGCGGCAGGATTTGATCGCCTTTCGTAGCCCTTGCGGCACTGCAACCTCATCAATATGGGGACGGGGCTGGACGGGTTGCTTATAATATGCAAATGTAATCAGTGCCTACATTTTTTTACAGTTCTCGGCGAGAGAGTGACTACATATGCGAGTGTGTGTGCGGGTGTGTGTGTGGCAGATTCTGTGCGTGCTTTCGAGTTTTATGTCTACATGCATTTGTTTATGTGCATTTTATGTGCCATGAACTTTGTATACAGCCTTTGGCCAAGCAATGAGCAAGGACCTCACACGGATTTATGTTTCCGGATTTACACACACGCTCACACACACAAACCCGTACGTGTTCACTGGACACGCCACGTGGTGTTCACTGGCGATTGCCCAGCCAAGGCAACAAAACGGCAACAGCAACAATCTTGAAAACAACAGCTCCAAGTAAGCCAAAGCAGTGCAAAAAAAAGAAGAGAGAACAAAATTTAACGTAAACATGCAAATTGCTTTATAAAAAGCATCCTTATTTCTTTCTCTTCTCTGGTCGACCGACTTGCGACTTGCACACCCTCAAAGCTGCTGATCAAAAGCGTGAAGTAAAACTTTTTTTTGCTGATTATGTTCTACTTTTTTATGGGATTCGAAACAAACTAGTTGCCCTAAGCTAAGAGTACACAGAAGAAAAAGAATTTGTGAGCTAATTGCGTGCTGATAGGTTTTATGGGAGCAGAGCAAGTTAGAAACTAGTCAAGCAAAATAAATACAATGTCAAGCTACAAAATTTAAAAAAAAAGGAAAAGTTATAAGCAACAGATATCTCAATAAAATGAATGAAAAATTAAACGAAGTAAAAAAAAATATTCCTTGAATTTTTCGTCAAAAGCCCGTGAATTTTCTGTCTTCGGAGCAAAAGTATTAGATGGAATATAGAAAATAATTTTAAGCTCAATTGCATAAGTAAAATATATTTTATTAGGTGGAAATTAAATTTGAATTTAAAAAAAAAACTTCTGAATAGAGTATTTAAAAGCTTAAACTTAAGTCGGTCCGTTGGGGGTCTTCTCTCAGGCACCTGCAAACATACACTTTTCCATCTAGGCAAAAGAATAGTTTTTTCCAGGCTCGGCAGTCGTTGGGAAAAGAAGTTCTCATGTGGCCAGACAGCTGCACAGACGCATATTTGAAATCAGAACGGAACCCAAGGCATTCCAAAGGTTAGACATTAATCGGGGAGAGGCCTCCAAGAGGATGCCACGTTTGAAGCACTTAAAACGTGCGTCGCTTTTGCCATCGGTTTGGCTTTTCACGCACTTTTCAAATGCCATTTGCATTTTCAGCTTTTTCGTGAACTGTTGCATATTGCAACGTTGCAGGTAGCTTGATAAAAAAAAATAAAAACAGACTTCCGGTGCGTTTCGAAAAAATTGCGAACACGTTTGACAGCTGTGGAGATGTGTATGGGTGTGTGTGTGTGCTTCTTCATGTACCCAATGTGCATATGACGAGCGGAAATCAGTTAAGAGCTTCTCCTGGCCGCCACCACCCTTGAGCCAAGAGCCTCCGTGACCCTGGCCTGGCATTTTTCATTTAGCATGCAAAATTGTTTTTTCCACCAAAAACGCATGCACACAAACACAAACACACACCCACACACACAAACAGACACCCTCACACACAGCACACCTACACATGCTGAATTTTAGCGTGGATAGTCGAAATGGAAAACTGTGGAATGAAACTTTCGAACATGTCGAGTGTGTCTCTTTCTCTCTTTCTCTCTCTCTCTCTCTCTCCCTCTCGCCATAAGCAATCAGCTGTTTGGCTATTCCACGTCTAAGCGTTTCATAGTCAGTTTCAGTTTTGTTTCCGCTGCCAATTTTAATCAATTCAAACTGAGCGTACAGCAGCGGGAAAAACAACAACAAAAACAACAGTTTCAACCGCAGCGGCCCTTTGTTTACCATTGCCAGGCAACAATGCCATTTACCGTAGAAAGCTCCTACAGTCAACAGTCAGCTGTCAGTCATTAGGAATGCTCCTGGCCAGCGATTTGCTGCAACATTGCGCCCCATTCAATCTAATCCAGTTATATTTGCTCCACCCACAGGAAGGCAGCTGGGATTGGCCACATGGATCGAAGAGAGCGAACCTCAAGCGCTGCCTGATGAATATTTATCAGAGTGCTGGCATAATCGTTAATGCTCGAAAACAGACTGCATCCCCGTAGATGCTATCGATTACTATTTTTTTACTCTATCCACAAAATGGTTTTGTTCAAATCGCTTTCAGCTGTCTGTTCGTCTTTATTTTTTCACGCTAGAGAGCTAGAGCCTCCAACCGGTAAATTAACTGGGGGACAATTCTACAGTTTATTGTTAATCTTTAGAGATTGTACTAGAGTTTTTCAAGCCATAGTCATTCCTGCTCCTGCAAGCATTCACAGATTAAAAGTCTTTGCTTTTTTATTCCCACCAATCCTGTGCCGTGTTTTTTTCTGGCTTATCTCGAATCGGTTATGTGACTCGCTTTTCGCAAAGAGTTGCGTCTTTCTTTGGTCTGAAAGTTTTCTATATACGTGTTCTACAAGAACCCTTATTCCAAGGAAAATTCATTTTTCTTGATTTTTTCTTTTGTTTCGTAAAAAACAATCGTGGATTTTTGTGCTTACTGAATGCTATATGATACCCAATATTCACGATAATAAATTAAATTATTTATAAAGCAAAACTAAATTTTTATTTATTTTTCATGGTGTCGTCTTTTTTCTAACATTTGTGGCTTTTATTCAACAAGTTCAACATTAAATGGCTTACTGTTACTATTTTAGCAGCTTACACTAAATAAATGTGGTTTTTCATTGACTTAATAATCGAGTAACGATAAACATACATATACATATATAAACATAACAATTAAAGCAGTTATATATCATGTTTTGTTCATTTTGGTTTTCAGTGTTGTTGAGTTCTTATAGTAAAAAAAAAAGAAAAGAAAAAAATGGGATGATCTAGGAGATCAGTTGGGTCGAGCCTCCGTTGTGCCCTAACTTCTTGTCTTTTCGCACTTTTAAAAGGTTTCTGGCCAGTCTGCTTGGGTGTCCAGCAAGTTTTAATATCGTCATATTATCTTCCTAGTGATAGCAAACTAACAATTATTTTATAAATTTTTAAGAGATATTTTTTAAACTTCGGGTGCAACTGCTGTATTTGTACAATTGGAATAAATTCTAAAAAGAAAAAACTTTACAAAACAGAGCCGCATATTTGTGTGTATCCCCACAAAAGAATGTATGTGTGTTTGAGCGTGCATTTTCATCTTTGCTGTAGTTGAATGCTTCAGTTTAATTGGAAATGTATGCCCTGTTGAATTCGCATACAATCCGAGTGCATAAATATTATTGAAAGCAAGCCGAGTCGAATTGAGTTGAGCCTTGTCAGCGCACTTGACACTTACAAAACACACACACACACACAAACACTCACACCAATCGCAGACACCTGAAAAAGCCAATTTGCTGATGATCATTATCATCAACATCATCGTCACCAACAACAACATCAACAACAACAACGCATCGAGCATTGACTCATTCAAATTGCGATGACTGGGCAAATACTTTGACGTCGCTCTTTTTTTACTAATCAAAAAATTTGTGCAAAAAAATAAAGTGAAGAACGAAAAAAAAAGAAAATAAAATTGAAAATGAAAATAGCGGGGAGCAAAAAAAAATGGCAGTCATGTGATTTTCTATGCACAGCTCGAACTTGGAGGCGGCGCCTCTAATTGCCATGGCAGCTCGTTAGCTTGAAGGGCCGAGCCGTAGTTTGGCTAATGGCTAATGCCATTGGCCGCAGGTTAAACGGCCACTTGTCGACCCTTCAAAGCCGACACACGAAATTGGCTGGCCAGGTAAACAAGACGCAAAATTATTAAATGAACCGCAAAATTGTGCAGCTATCCGAGCAGCAGCAACAGCAACAACAAGAACAACAACGCTGAATCAACAACATCAAGTGAAACTCTTGTCGGGCCGAATTTGTTCGAGATGAATATCTAAATATAAGGATAGAATATGATACCATTGCTGGCCTTGGCACTGTTCAAAATAGGTTGACAACCAGGCTATGGAAGCAGACAAACAAAAACACACACATACTCACAAATTGCTTACCACATTCATACAATTTTTAAAGCCCATTAAACCCAATTTTTATCTTTCATTTCTCTGTCTCTATCCGCGCATCTCTTCGTCTCTATGCTAATTCTCACTTTAGGCCCACTTTTCCATTGCCAGCATTTTTATTACATCGTACAAAGCGTGTCCAGCCGCAGTATTATAGTAGATAGAGCCCGGCTTCCTTTTACTCAACCTCTTTCTATTCTAATAAAAAAGTTTGCCTGCTGAAAAAAGCGTTGCCTACTTACGAGCTTTGCAACTGCCGGTTGGCCAGGCTGGAAAATCACTTTTGGACTGCAATGTACATTGCATTCTCTGGATAATGAATTCAGACTTAAGCGGAAAATATGTGTTTAACTTTTTTTGGGGGGTGCTATTTAAGATCCATTAAGTATAAGTATCCTGACTTTACATAAATAGAAAAAAGGAAAATAAGGGAATAAAAAAAAAATCAGTAAGTTCGATTATATATTTTTTCTAATAAAAAAGCTCAAGATTTATAAAATTTGTAATTACCTATTGGTGGTTCATGTCGCGCAATAGTGCAAATACCTTTTTTGAAAAGGGCATTAAATGGACACCGACAGCGATGTATTTAGTTTTGTGGGACACTCTCAATATGGCCGCAGGCAGCCCATTCTCCCTTTCAATTGCTCCCCCTACTTCGCTAACAACCAACCACCCCGCCACCCCATGCGCTTCCCATCCCTTCGTTCGCTTCCTTGGCAATCGTCGCAATTTGTATTATGCGCCTCAGCGCCTTTGCACTTAATGCCTTATTTGTATTTAATCGCGGCTTCCGTTTTATTGGCATCCGCCTCAGCCTGCTGCTAGCGAATTTGCTGCTCAGCTCACAGTTATATTCAATGAAGTTCGAGCAGCGCAGCAAACTCACAGATATAAATACAGATACAGCTAAAGATACAGCTACAGATACAGCTACAGATACAGCTACAGCTACAGCTACAGCGATATTCACAGATAAATGAAAATTACACAATTGCCGCTGCTGTCGCTTTTAGCGTCTGCTGCTCTGCTGATGGCTGCCACTTTACTGCCCCGCTGTGCGCTACACTTGTGCGGCATTTCAGTAGCTCAGTTGGCTGGCGGCGGGCGAGTTGTCTTGGGAAACGATTACATATTCCATGTATTTCATAGGTGTGCAAATATATTTGCTAAGCACTCGCTATTTCAAAGGAGTGTAGCGTATTTGGTGTGCCAGTTAAGCCCATTTAGCGAGAAACGACCTTTTGGCAGCACGGCAGAGCCTGGCCCGAGGCATATGAGCTGAGTTTTGTGTCTTACGTATGACTTATGGAATTATTATGTGCGATAATGCCAAGAAAGCAAGCATCCCGGTAGCGGCCGGCTGGTTGGGCTGCTTCCCATCTGTTGGGCAGTTTAAAGTTTTCGCATTTGTCGTGCAGCATTTACATTCGCTGTGCCACATGGCTCGGAAATTGCGGCAGACAAAGGGCAACAGCGGCAGCAACAGCAACAACAAAAAGATACGTTAGCCAGGAATGCGGCGTAATGCTAAGAACGGAAATACAAAAGAGGAGCAGAGGCAGACGAGCCGCCTTGTGGTATGCAATAAAAAGCAAATGTAACGCAAAATGTTATTACGCATACACCATGTGCACGTGTGTGTGTCTATGCGTGCATAAGTGTGGGTGTCGCCAACGTCGTGTTTGCCTTTAAGTTCTGCTTTCTGCCTGCTTCACCCCACATCCACTAATGTTTTTGTTTTTTTTTTGTTGGCGCCTTTTAAAATGCCATTGTTTGCAGCTGCGCTGGCTGCCCTTCGCCCCCGCAGTGACCTTATGATCATTCGCTTGGCCGGCACTTAAAGCTGCCTGGCTTGTGTTTTGCGTTTCACTTTAGTATAATGTCATGCCCCTACGTCCCAATAGACTAAATTTGCGCAACTATAAGTACGTAGTCCAAAATGATGGGACATAATGAGCCACTGGACGCATAATTATTCAGACTGGAAATCAGATATATCGTTATTATCGTTTGTATTTTCCATAAGCCTTGCATTCTGTGTCTATACGAAATATTACTGACATTAGAGTTTGTGGCTGTATACGTAAATCAATAAATTAAACATTATGACTATTTATACTTGGCCCATATAACTGTGGTCTACGTATTTATAGTTGTGCAAAATAATCCACTGGTACTTGGGAGCATGACACAATCCTGAAATGAAGCACAAAAACTAGACCAGGCAGCGACTGATCATTAAGTCACTGCAGGGGCGAGGGGCAGTCAAGTGCTGTGGTCCAGCACGCTTTTGTCTGAGGTATTTCCTCAGAATTGATTACCAAACTGCTCTTTCGGGTCGCCGGCTAATAAATGATAAACATTCCAAAAAATATATAACGTGACAATCAAGCATGATACATTTTTATCTATGCACTAAAAAATTAGCTGCTATATTATTGACTAAATATATTTGCATATTTTATGTTTAAATCTTTACAGAAGTTATAATTATTTGTCACGAAATGTGTAACGCATTGAGGAAGACATTTCTGGTCCTATATTCATGATCGGCAGGACGAGCTGAGACAAAGTAGCATTTTGACAACTATCGTCATCGAACTTTGCAAAAGTCGCAGCCGGAACATTTTATTATATGAAAAAATCACCTATATCGGACTACTGTAAAAATATTACAATAAAAAAATAAAAATATTGCTGTAAAACTTAGTTAACAATAGTTAAAAGTTGTTTTTATAAGAACACACGGTGTGGTATAAAAATATAGCGCACATCTGCTTTATATCTGCATGGGTATTTAACTGAAACAGGTGTTGACATTCTGATTGTTTTATTTTACAATCGTTGCCTTGTAAAAAAATCGATGATATTCAGCGTCGAAATTAAACACCCTATAAAATACTTTATTAATTTAATTTATTAATTTTAATTCATATATTTTTCATATTAGTACCATTAATATTATCAGCAAAGGATGTGGTTATAAACTATCCACCTAACATTTAAATTTTCACTGGCTATGTTACTATGGCCTGGTTAAGACAACGTTCCCCGTTATTCAATTTCCTGAATGAGTGCGTCACTAACTCAACTTATCTCTACCGAAGACTGCAAAAAGGAAAAAGTCTGTGTTCCGAGTATCCACTGTTTAATTGTTGGTTAAGGCCTAAATTACGTAACTTTAATTTAAGCTTAGGTCTTCTCTGCATTGCCAATTTCTATGACTAATGCTGGTCAAGGTCTCGAAGTCAGATATTTAAAGAGTTGGCATATCCACTCGGAAACATTTAACCCAATCGTTGCCAGTTGCGGCTGTTTTGGGGGCTATCAATTACGTATTGTGGCTAGTGAACCGGCAAATTTCCAGCTGCAAATTTCTTCTTATAGAGCAACCCGAACAGAAAAACCTAAAAATCTTGCTGCATAATAAATCACCAATGGATATGACGACAGCAAATGTCTGTTGATTCAGAACGTGGGTTAAAATCAAAATGAGTCTGTGGCCAATAACTGTTCAACTACCAGATACCTTCACCAAGCGAATTGGATGCGAAGATTTTTTATGAAAATATGAGAGTATGTTGAATCACATATACACATATATACTACATTTGCGTTAGATTAAAGTTTGGCTAATGCATTCTTACAACTTACAATAAAAACAAGAAAAAAAAGAATTTGAGTATCTGCTCATAGTATATTGTGACAATCGTCAAGTTTGGAAAGAATGAATACGATTTTTTTAGATCTCAAAGTATTTTAAGAAAAATGAAAGCTTACTTCGAATCGTTTATAGGAGTTTTCTTGTGTTATCAAGCCAAAAAATAAAAATTTACATACATACCCTAAAACATCCATAATTATCGCTAGGCTTATAGCATGAAATGCAAGGTAGAAATGAGCTTTCCTACAAAGAATAGGTTGAGCCAATAGTTTTAAGCAAAATACAAAAATTAAATAATAATCTTAATAAAAAATTTTTTAAAATATTGCTCAACTCATTTATTTGCTTCTACACACTAATACACCCAACTTCAATTAAGTGTGCGAGTATATCTATAGACACTGTTTTGTTTCTAGCATTTTGGCAGCCCACTTGAAGTCAAGAACACATTTCAGTCGGCTTGAGATTGTTGTTGCTCATATTGCAAAGTGGTTTTAGGTAACAAGACGTCTGCTACAGAATTGAGTTGACCAGAGACCTGAGCCTGAGCAAAGAACACACATACACACACATTTGCACACACATAGACCCACTTGGCATTAGCACCATTAATTTTGTAGGCTACACTATGCCAGGCATTTCCCCCTTTGCAGAGAATCGGGTGGCTGTTGGTTTTTTGTTTATTTTTGTTTTGTTTTGTTTTTGTCGCCTGGTTATGGCTGTTGTTGTTGCTGTTGGGCAAAGAAGACGACCGTAGAAGTGGCAAAGTAAAAGTGTTTCAGTTGCAAGCAGCAGATAGTGGTCTGGCTGGCCACATTTATGGAGCAAGTGCCACATCAAGTTGCAGCCGCAGCTGATTTGAACTTTTTATCCAAATCTGACTTCAGTAACAAGTTGAAGCCACAGACAGATATTTCAGCACAAAGTGGCTTAGTTGTTTAGCTCATGACTGAGCTGCTTTTAATTTATATGATCAAAAAACGCACACAGTAATACAGCACACAGGTAGCCATAAATTTTCTTGTTTATTTAGAGCGCTGTCACTTGTCGTGAGCTGATGTGGCGTATACGTAATGATACCTGGGGACGTAGGCTAGACCGATAGCCAGGTTAACGCTCACCTGAAACATCCGAAAATAAAGGGCGTAAATAAGAAGAGAGAAGTAACAAATAGGGGAAATATTTATAATTGTGAGCATCGGGTGAGTGGGGAAAAAGTTAGTGAGTAGGCAGCTAATGATAAGTTTGTGCCAACCAAGGGGAGTTACTTCATACAACAAACCAATAAAGAGATGACAATTGTGGACAAGGACAGCTGGAGATTTGAACGGCTCGTGGCCAACAATAATGCACAAATACAAAGGCATTCTCACACACATACACATAATTTCTCATTGAGCTGATGCGAATGTAATCCCCATGTTGGACTAAGTGGGGCGCTGGCTGAACATAAGGGCCACTTTCACTTGGATGGCCAGCAAACACAATACAAGTGTAAAGAACGTGCTGGAGCTTCACTCCGCTCCATAGTTGGCGACTGTGTGGTTTTGTATTGTGTCCCTGTCTCCGGAAGCGCATTGTCAGCTCCATTAATGTTGATTATACGTTAATGTAAAGGATCTCAACCAACTGGCCGACGGTGAGCGAAGTCCCAATGGAGTCAGAGAGGGGAGGAGCCGGGAAGCGGGGAAGGCGACCGCAATGCAATTTTCCTGTGCTTTGCAGCGACGCGACTTTAAGTGGCGTCGAAAAGTTTTGTGCAAAGTTTTAATTTGCATTTTAGAACGTGCCTGCAAGGTAGTCGGGGTGCGTGGCCGAGACCCCAGGGATAATTATAATGCCATTAGCGTGTTTAGTTCACAATCAGATTTAGCTGGTAATGCCCGAGCCGCTTGCCCCCCACAAATTGGCTGCTGCCACGCTTATCCTGGCAGGCTAAGCTGCTTCTCGCCTTTTTTCCTTTTTTCGACCAGCTTCCATTGCCATGCAAATTCTAATGGAATGCTAAATGTTTATTTACGCAGCAAGGGCTGCCAAGTGACTGGGCGTGGCGCTGGCCCCAACTGTTTTGTCGCATTTTGCATATTGCAAATCGCCGCGCTCCGCTGCCAGGCAACAATTTGACTGCAACGCCCCGCGTGACCGTTGCGCCACTGCAAAGCAATTTGAGCCCTGTGGAGGACACAATTTTTTACCGGCTTGCTGCTTGCTGAATCTTTAAGGTCAATTTTACTATAAATGACTGCAATCACTTTGCATGCAGCTTTAAAATAATCAGCAGGCGGCGAATCAAACGAGAATTGTTGAATATTTCACAGAATTTTTAGGGCCCAGGCTAATAAATATAAAAATCTTCCTTTCTTTTTAGCCCATTGGGTAAACAGGGTAAAGTGGTTTTGTGCAATTTTGTGAAACAGGCATCTTTGACCCCATAAAGTATATACATATATTCTTGGGCAGGATAAATAGCATAGTCGATTTAGCCATGTCCGTCTGTCCGTCCGTATGGATCGCGTCGATCTCGGAAACAATAAGAGCTAGAGACTCAAATTTATCGAATATAGGCTTGTCTACGGAACTCGCAAATCAAGTTTATTTCAAATAATCGATAACCGGCAATCGATAAATATCTACAACCTACAATTTTTAAAGCTGGAGAGCTAGAGACACCATATTTGAAATGCATATTTTAATATAATGTAGCACTTAAAAAATTGAGTGGAACAACTTTTATCATGGTGGGTTAAGAAACTCAGAAGTTATTAAAGAAAACGTGTGATAAAATTTGACAAGCCAATTGGCAGCAAGCACTGAATAAAAGCTGGAAAGTTTAAGTTGGGTTTTTAAGTTCGTGTATACCCTACGCTGGATAATTTTGATTCGAATTATCGATAACCCGCTCGTTCCCTTTTTTACCCGGTAAAGCATGCCCAGCTTAAGAATATTTCGGATTTTGATACCTCGGCCCAAATATGAAAAAAAACCCAATTCTTTGGTTTTTTGTTCTTCGGTTTGGACATTCATTTTGATGCTATTTTAAGTCCTGGAAATCTCTTATATATGTTAATTTTAGTTTAGAAGTTATTCAAGAATTTAGTTTCCATAGTGGGGACCTTTGTGTGTGTGTGTGTGTGTGTGATTTTGTGTTTTTATGCAAGAGTGTATATATATAAGAGAGCTAAAATGTAAATACCGACATCTCGCAGGTGTTTTCAAGGTATCCCTTAGTCTCCAATTAGAGCACTCTTGCTTGTTTTCTGTGTTTTCTATCTGATCTATAATATAATTTCCAGAAATGCTAACTCTTTGCAAAATTGAATAACTTCTGTAGAAATTATGCAAAATGTGAAATTGAGAATATTGTTTTTCTGACTTTCCTCTGGGTAAAACATTTGCCCTTTTTTTCATCAATATTGGTTATCTATCGAAGCCAGTACTTGTACTAATATTCATTTTTATTGTACATAATTTTCCAAAAAACAAACGTACTTATTGCCAATGCAGTGTGTTGCCACGATTAAATCGAAACCAATCAAACAAAACCTTAAAAAAAATTTTATGTATGTATGTATATGCAACAACTTTTAATTACACATAAGGAGTTGTGAATTACCTGAATACGATCAGTACGCCCAACATTCCATACTGTAATTGTATTATCCGATATATTTACTGAATTAAACTTATGGTCAAAATGCAAGCTAAAAAAATTAAACAATCCATTGACATTTAGTGTATTGTTTGGTTGGTATCCTCGAAAATGCAATGGTGTGAGTTCGATTTTGTAAGTAAGATCACGATTGTTATAAATACTGAATGATTAGCACAAAAACTTTTTTCGAATTTGTATGAATAGTTTAAGTTCTTATATAGCAAATTTTTTTGCTTCAAAAGATACGTAAAGTCAAAGGCGGAATTATGGTTTGATGTAATTAAATACAAGTATCGAAAACTTTAAACAACATTAAAAATTTGTTTATAAAAATATAAAATGTAATTTTCGGTTTAATCAATTCGATTTAAATTTATGACAGCGTTAAATTCTTAAATTGGATCAGATGTTAGTCAAAGTTCATAAAAATTATAACTATAATAATATTTAAATGGGGTCGCTTAGTTTAATAGACTACATTCTTAAGATTTAGATTAAAGTTTATTGAAAAAATATAATGAAAAACAATTTTAAGTTTTAAATAGTTTAAGGTGAATCAAAAAATCAATAAGCACACTTAAATGAAGTCAACAAAATTGGTAATTTAAAATCAAAGCAAACAATTCAAAATAGGTTAGGTGTGCTTATGTGCTTACATATATAAATGGAAATATTCCGATTGAAGATAAAAAATAAAATATCTTATCAAAAATCTAAACGTTTTATTTTACTAAATGACATATTTCATAAAATATTTAGATTCAGGACACTAGCTAATTAGGAAATTCAATATTTTGAGAGTTATAAAGAATCTTTATTCAAAGGTTCAAATTATATTAGACAATTGTAAAAAGTTAAATTATGTTTTATTTAATGCGTATCAGTATAACTACAATTGTCTAATATAATTTGAACCTTGAACTCTAATATCCCCCATTAGCTGAGTAATGTTTGCTTGAACTGCATACCATGAAATATGCATCAAACGCTTAATCTGTAGTTTTCCTTCTCTTAAAATACACGCACCACAACTGGCCGTTACTTTAAGGTCAATTTCGTATGCAATTCTGGAATTTTCGATTTACCAGCTCTTGGCCGCAATTTGACCAATGTCAGAACCAGTGCCAAAAAAATAAATAAATAAATAAAACAAATAAAAGGCTGCATGAGTATAAGAAGTGTGACCTTTGTTTGAAGCTCAAGGATCTTTGTTTATTGTGTTGCTCGCCAAAAATAAATACTGGGCACGGTCTGGACTGAGAGTTGGCAGGGACGCAAACTTAATAATTCGTTCGCCAACGCACTAAAATCTTCCACTCGATTTGCACTCGTAACTTTCTCGTTGCCAAAACTCTGGGCCAAAGCCTGAGCTTACCTGCCAATTCAGGTTGGGTGTGGAACTGGCGTTTGCCATAACGCATCACTAAACGTGCTGCACAAAAATAAATTTCCCAAGTTGCAGATGAAACACACAAGCGGTATAGTATTTCCCTTCCTTTTTTATTTATTTATTTTATTTTTTTGCTTTACTCCTGACACTGCCCCGCTTGCACACTGGTAAAATTAGCATATGACGGGGGTACCGACGCCAAACTGTTGATTCAGCTCGGCTTTGTAAGCTCGACGACGAGTCCTTATATAACGAGCGACCTTATCATTTTAGCATTTCACACAAAAGCCGCACAGCTCTCGAGCTACCTCGATGGATGTCTGTCTGTCTGGCTGGCTTGTATTGGAACTGGTTCTCGTTGTCGCTCTGGCTGCCGTTTTCTGTGTTTGGTGGCTTGGTCTGATCTGGCAGAGACGATGCCGCACATGGATTCATTCAACTTTACGCTAATATCACATGCTTTGATTACAGCAGCGTGAAATTTTATTGATTGGCCAGCGCTAACGTCGCATGAATGATGAGCCAGCCCACCACCCAAAGGACGATCCATTAGGTGAATAAGGGCAAGCAGCAGTTAGTACAAGTAATGCTGGCAACGCTGGCAAAAGTCTTCGAACACCAACTACACGCTGTTCTATATAAAGAATTTTACTTTGCTGAATTGAGGTCTCTTGCCTACAACATTTAATAAGACTTCCGATATATCTCAAAATTATCGAATATTTAAGATTTGTTTGGTTTATATAGTTTGATTTATTTAAAACATGTATCTCAGAATGTATAAGATTAAGGCAGCAAGTTCAACTTGATTTAGAGAGTAGTCTAATGTATTTACTATAATTTTAATCAATTCATATGTTATTTATTTTATCGGAATAGTAATAGTTTTTATAATCAGAATATCAGGAGAAAATCTATGTCCAAATCTTGTCAAATTATAAATTCAAAAGAGGTCTAATATAAATTGTTAAACTATTGATACATTTTTATTTATATCTGGATATTATTATATTTTATTAATTTGATTAAATTGGAATACCTTTTTAAAAAAATCAATTTTTTGTATTATCATACACTACGCCTATTGCAAGAGTATATTTATGTTCTCACGTGCGTGTCACATATGCCACCAGCTCGTCGATCAAACTCTGTGTGATTCTTTCAAGCATTGGCTTTGTATATGGCTGTGTAATACGTCCGCGCATTCAATTTCACTCACAATGTCCTTCACACTGAATGCATATGTGTGTTAAGAGTGTGTGTGAGTGTGTGTGTGAGTGTATGTGGTAGGAGTGGCCGCCTTCGCGACCATATTAACTACTGCTGAGGTGGTTGGGGCACTGGGCCAGTGGCTCTCACTGCCGGCCTTTTGCAACGGGCACTGTCGTTGTAGTATGAGTAGTTTTATCTGTAAACCCTCGCTTGACAGTTCCAGATTTTCGTTTTTTGCTTCTTCCCATGTGCTGCTGCCGCCTGGTCTGATTGCTTACAATGCTCGCTCTCATTTCTGTTGCTTTCCTTGTTCGTCCTCGATTTCTTTTTAAAAATACGAAAATCCCTCGCAGTGGCAGAAAAATGTCGTTGTCGCTTAAATTCAATTGAAATCGCTTCAGCTGCAATGGCAGGCGAACGACAGGCAATCTGTTGAGTCGCTCTGATTGAATAAAGCGCGAACGCGCGAAATGCGGCTCGCTGGATAAATGCTGGGACGGCCGACGGATTGAATGCTGCCACGCGATATGAGCACGACACACACTCAATATATCTTAACATAATCATAATTCCATCAAAATGGTGAAAGCTTAAGTAGTTTAAATGGTTTACAGCAATTATTTGTCAAGAACTTTCTTTTTAAATATCTATGTTACATTATTACTAAGCCGTGTTCTATTTTTTTTTTTTTGACGAATATATGTCACACTTAATATGCAATTTACACTTAATAGTCGGAATATATCTGTTTTCACCGACTTTTACAGAAAAAGGGTTACATATCAACAAAATTATTTATAAACACTATTTTATTATACAACGCTAAAATATAATGAAGAACATGTGTGTTTTAAACCTAATTTAAAAAATTTACTGTAAAAAAACTTGATCAAATCGAAAGTTACATTCGTTAATTGTATATAATTAAATCAACACTCGAACCATACTTCCGCCTTTTACGTGTAATTTGAAATATTATTTGGCTATATAAGAACTTAAACTTTTCATACAAATTTTAAAAAATTGGCAAAAATAGATAACTGCAACATGTGTGTTAATCATTCAATATTTTTAATAACCGTGGTCTTACTGGGCTTCGTATGTCTCTCAAAATCGTACTCATACCAGTGCATTCTCGAGGATACCGAAATTTTCAGTGAATGTGTAAACCAACCAAACAATACACTAAATATCAATGGATTGTTTAATTTCTCTAGCTTGCATTTGGACATTGAGTCAGATCCAGTATTTATATCGGGTAATGCAACTACAGTATGGAATGTTGGGGATACTGATCGTATTCAGGTAATTTATGTCTAGGAATAATATATGTACATATATATTCGTACTCTTTGGTGTCGGAGATGTCTGTTTCTTCCACTTACAAACGTTTGCACAAAACCAATAAACTTTTCCAGATACATACATTGAAATATTTTTTTTAGACTTCGATTGAAATTTATCGCTTTGATCGTGGCACGTGGCAACCAACTACATTCGCAATAAGTATCTTTGACATATGCAAACTTATGCACAATAAAAATCAATATTGGTACAAGTACTGGCTTCGATATGTTACCAATATTGAGGAAGTAAAGGACAAATGTTTTTATCCAGGGGTAAGTCAGATAACCAACAATAACGAATAATTCGTATTTGTTTTTTTATTATTGAATAACAAAATTATTTAATACTTGTTTTTTTTTTTGTTAAAGGCCACATTTGTGCATCAGCCATTCGCATTAGAAATGATTTTTGATACTAATGTCAGTTTAAATGGACGTTACAAAGTAACATTTAAGTTAAAGGCATTCGACCAGTGGAATAACATGCGCCCTACAAATATCTGTTTCGAAATCAAATGCGAATTTTCTAGAAATTAAAAATGTGTTGAAAAATAAAATTTAATGGGCAACAGAAAGCTTTGGCTCCAGAGGTGATTAAATTTTGCAAAGATTTAGTATTTCTGGAAATGGTATTATAGATCGTATAGAAAACACAATAAAATAAAATTAAATGATTAGAATATGTACCAAATGATTTATTATAAGATTCTGTACATGCAATTTACGTAATAAAAATAATGCGCAATATAAAATATTGTTGAGAATATCTTTAAGTTCATGAGTGAGAATATATTTACAATATAGTAGAGCATTGTACATTTGGAAACATTGCTTGCAATTGTTCAAAAACTTTAACAAAGCATAAAAATATACGAATAAATATAACGTGAAACTTATAAATCACTGCAAATTTCTCACAGTAAAGACCACCAATATACATATGTATGTATGG
This sequence comes from Drosophila colorata, assembly GCA_035041545.1. NCBI lineage: Eukaryota > Metazoa > Arthropoda > Insecta > Diptera > Drosophilidae > Drosophila > Drosophila colorata. The sequence continues at coordinate 6,049,615 of JAWNLD010000656.1, read as the reverse complement.
CTACGGTTGTCCGTTTGTCATTTAAAGGCTATTGCATTTAGCGCAGTGCGTTGAAAACTGTTGTTGGGCTGTAAAAGGAAACAGCTGTGCACGTTCAATTAGCAACAAGTTGTATACAGAATCAAAAAAATATCATTAGTTCGAATCTGTATCGACATACATATTTAGATTACGTAGTTGATTAGATCGATTATGATACAAATTTTGCAAACATTTTTATTGCGCTGCATGATAAGGGGACGGTAATCAGTACTTAAATAGCTGTAACAGATATCAAATATATGTGTAGATATTTATATACGCTTGCGCTCAATTACGAAGGTGGTATGCATCTAAATAGGTTGTGTTCTCTTTACCTGTTAGATTGTATGGGAGCGCCAAGTGAGTTGAGCCAAGCGGCACAGCTGTTCAGCGTTTAACAACACCGTCTTGACCATTGAGAGAGCAGCTGAGAGCTAGAAAGCGAGCCATCGGTTTGGCAGAGTTGTCAGCAGTTCCGAAATGCTATACATGTTTTTTTAATACTCCTTAATAAGTTGAATAACAAGTTTTAAGACAATGTGTGGAAGCGTTCAATGTTCAATACCTTTATTCAAAAATATAAGCGTCATTTTCGCTTTTCAGCTTATCCGAACATATCAATAATAATACCGGCAAAGTGTTTCACAATTGGTATGCGCGCAACAGCACAAGTTGTTGGCAACCCTAACGTTCTCTCGCGTCGTCGCTGTACACGTCATCAGTTGAGCAACAACAACACAAGACTGCGAATTGTTATTGCTGCACAGTGGTTTGCGCTCTTCTCGTTTGCAATTGCAATTGCAATATAATTTGTGTAAAACTGCAATTTGGGGCAGACTATATTGCAACACGTGAGAATAAACAAAAAGTGACCCTAAAAATAGAAATATTCAGTGACGACATACGCATGCACGTCCGTGACATTGATTCACATTCAGAGAGGCAAAGAGAAAGCAGCAGCTGACCGCAGACAGGCAGCGAGCAAAATCAAAAATAAAACGAGGAAGTCTCTGTACGTACGTATGTACGTACGTTCATACGTACATATGTACGTAGCCACACATACGTAGCCAGCCACCCGCTGCCTGTATCAGCCGCTCGCTCTGGCCGTAAGCAAAAATTCATTATTAATCGAGGCAAGCGCGCATACAAATTTAGTTTCTTTTTTTACATTCCCCGCAACAACATCGACGAGAACGCAGTTATAACTATATCAGCCTTGGCAGCTGCAACGGCATCGGTGACGAGCTCAACTGGAAACTGGAAGCTATTGAGACCGTGCATTTAATCATAACATTTTGTGTTGTGTAATCGGCAAGTGAACGGAAAATTCGCCGTGTGTCAAAATGTCAGATAAAGAGTCCAGCAAGAAGGTGACCCCGCCCAAGGGAATGAAATACCTGATTGGGGGTGCCAGTGGCATGGGCGCCACTATGTGCGTGCAGCCACTCGATCTCGTCAAGAATCGCATGCAGATCGCAGGCGCGGGCAGCGGCAAGAAGGAATTCCGCAACTCTTTCCACTGCATTCAGACGGTGATAAGCCGCGAGGGACCCCTGGCCCTTTACCAGGGTATTTCGGCGGCGCTCTTGAGGCAAGCGACGTACACCACTGGACGGCTCGGTATGTACACTTACCTCAACGAGGAATATCGTGCTCGTTTCGAAACCGATCCCAATGTGGTGGCCAGCATGGTCATGGGCATTATTGCCGGTGCATGTGGTGCGTTTATTGGTACGCCGGCTGAGGTGGCTCTAATTCGCATGACCTCCGATGGTCGCCTACCGCCGGAGGAGCGTCGCAACTATAAGAATGTGGGCAATGCACTGGCGCGCATAACGCGCGAGGAAGGCGTGACGGCGCTGTGGCGCGGCTGTTTGCCCACCGTCGGACGTGCCATGGTGGTAAACATGACCCAGCTGGCCAGCTATTCGCAGTTCAAGACGTACTTCCGCACTGGGCCGCTCCAAATGGACGAGGGCATTAAGCTGCACTTCTGCGCCAGCATGCTGAGCGGCCTTCTGACGACGATCACATCAATGCCACTGGACATTGCGAAGACACGCATCCAAAACATGAAGATGGTGGATGGCAAACCGGAATATACGGGCACAGCGGATGTGCTTCTCCGGGTCGCACGCCAAGAGGGCGTCTTGTCGCTGTGGAAGGGCTTCACGCCCTACTACTTCCGCCTGGGGCCACACACGGTGCTCACCTTCATACTGATGGAGCAGCTCAACGATGCCTTCAACAAGTACGTGCTGGGCGCGGAAAAGCGCGGATCTGGACTGTAAGGGAGGGCCTTCAACTGTGGCGTGGTGTATGGCCTTGTTGTTAAAGTTTAGCTGCCAGTCTGCACATATGTTAGCCAATAGGTTCAAAGTTTTAACTGCATATTCCAAACAACACCCCTAACGATGATTCAACTCATGGACAATATTTATGTACATATATAACCATATTACGAAAATAACCAATGTTGGGCATTTACATGTCGGAAATTCCGGTGACAATATTTCATATTACAAAATTATTTGTGCTTGTTGTGGAAGTTTTTGTATGTGTAATTGATAGAAGCCTTAAGTATAAAGTGGATTCTCAATAAAGCACAATAGTAGAAGCAATATGTTACCATGTCTCATTCCTATTATTTTTTGATTGCTGTTGTTTGACTTAATATTAACGATCCGATGCCAATCCGGGCTAATTGGACTACGGGAGCTGCAGCGGGCACGACCTGCAAGCGTGCCGATAATATTTACACACTCGTGTCACAAAATATCATTATTGCAAATTAAATGTCGTGTTTGGCTGGTATACATATTTCCACATACTCGCTCTTAACTTGCATATTTCATATGGCCACCGTCTGCTAATTCTTCAATAAGCGTTATCAACAGTCATGTTACTTAATGCTGCAAAGTAGAAAAAATTCAAATTCAGCCACAAAGAGCTGGCGGTTCACCTATGTCACCTGTTATCAATGAAAGTGAATTTGAGCGATATAATTCACTTTCATTGATAACACACAGATAACGCTTTGGAGCAGGGCAGCAACTAGGCCGGAGCTTTATGTTAGTTATAGATTTTTGACCCATATATATTCTATCTGTATATTTTTCTTCTTAGTATAGAATAGCGTCTATCAGTATATAATACAGTAAACAGCCCTGTTATCAATTTTATCTACATATTTTAATTTAACTCAACTTAATTTTTTTCGACTACTTTAATACTTTAAATCCACACCCCAATTTAATTTTGTTTACAGTTTCTTTTTTTCTTGCTTTTTAATACATTTGAATGTAAAGTTATATTTATTACACACAGACCATAAAAAATCTCGAAAATTTATTTTAAAAGTTTTTGTACGGTTTAAGAGGGTAATTTAATTGTGTTATAAATCATGTAACACATTAAATGAGATATTTCTTTGTTTTTCGTTTATCAGGTAAAATAAGAATGACTATAAAAGATAGTAATTTAATACATATACTTTTCACTTTTAGAATAAACAGTTTTGCCTACTAATCTGAAGAAACAAACTTAGACATAATATTAGTTTTAATACATATTATACATAGAAATTAATATCAGCTAGATTGGATTACATAGAAAGAAAAATAAGCTTGGACACTTGCTATTTTATACATTTTTAATTCTGACCAGGCTAAGAACAAACGACTTTATGACATAGGTAAATTAATATGTGCAAGGGTATCCAGTGTTTGTGACCACAAAAAAAAATTTCTTTTGCCTCTTTCTTAAGTTTGTTAACTGAAGCGTTACGATTCTCAAGAATTGCAAGCGAGAAATATGCCCCCAGTTGAAATAAAGGAAACCGTCGTTGGCCACAAGCAAACATCGCATTTTATACTCCGTTTATTGGTCTGTGAGCAGGAGGTAGCTGGTTGGCCTGGACTGCTTCTGCTGCCAAATACTATTTGCGTAATAAAATTTTTAGCTTACTCAACTGAGGGCCACAACCAATTCAGTTACAACAAATCAAAAGTTTATCTCATAAATAACCGAAAATAAAAAGCTTATGTCCAGCGGGCACAGTTAACCGAGCTCTGGGTTTTATTTAACGCCTACTTTTTGCTGTAGCAGCCAGTTTAAGTGAAAGCACATTAAAATTCAGAAGACATCTTCCCTTGGCCTTTCTGCCGATTGCTGCTCAAGTTCCACTCCAACTGCACTTGGGGCTAATTAAACTCTTCTGCGCTCCTCCATTCCACACATATAACTGGGTGGGGAGTACTTTGAGCCTTGTGGCTCCAAATAGACTTCGATGATCCACGAAGTGACGAAGCAGCACTTTAATAGCACTTATTGCTCGTTTCTAGCTTTATTGCTTGTACACAGTCATATGGCACTTCAATTTAGTGAGCAGTTCGCACAGTCACACAGGCATATCGCATCCCGGCTTGAAACTGCGGCGTTTGCAATTTGGAAATCTATTTAAAATGTCTTTTTTTTAATTAACATTCCCAAAGAGACTAGCACTGAGCGGAAAATTCGAGTACTTTCACATGGAGCCATGTAAAATGTAAATTGATTTACAATACTATTGCAAGCACACACACACAAGCACACAAATCGATTTCACTCGCTTTAGGCTCTTTGAAATGTATCTCAAATTTTTTTCATAGCCAATGGACAAAATTTCCATCAATTCGTTCATGTTTTCGGCTTGCATTATAAGAAACTGAACTTTTTGAAAGCGCATGTTGTATATATAGTATATATTATATATTATTTTTGCAGAAATTTTTCTTAATGTGAACTAAAAAGAAAATTCATTCAGGCATAAAAAAGGCAACTACATATATATATTGTGTTTATTATTTTTATTTATTTATACATTCTTTAGCTTGAAGCTGATATTGGGACATCTCAGAGCTAATTATGCTGCTTTGGGTTCTAAAATATAGTCATATTGATTTTGGACACTAATGCAACAGTAAAACGAGCTAAATCGTCAATAAACGAAGCTGGCGAATTCTGTCCGCATCCTGAAGGCCGCAGATGTTTTGGCGTAGGCGTCGCATGCCCGGCTCTGGCTCATAATTCATCGCATTCAGTTAACTGGCTTGTTGGTCGAGAGTGGGTTGCTCGGATGCTGGGTTGGCGGCCATTTGGCGCTGTATTGTTTTTCTGGTGCTCGTTTTTGTAACGTTAATTGCAATACGATGCTCAGCGGCCCTGGGCGCCAAACTAATTGCTTTAGCTGAATATTTGAAACCCGAAACTTTTTTATTTGAAATTTATGAACGTGTTTAGTAAAGTCTGCTCCTCGGCACGCCCCAAAATATTCTATTACATAGATTCGTCATGAGTAACAGCAACAACAGCGACGGCAATGCAATTTTCATGCTTGCCTACTTTACGGCGTGCGACATACGCGCCATGGCGGCAGCCAAAAGCGGAAACGGAAATGCAGAACAACTGCTTTGTTGTTCCACTGTTGTGTTGTCGCCGCTTGTTGTCTGCTCGGTGTTTTGTGATGTTGCCCCTTTTTCACATTTTGCACTTTTTTCCCCGAGCTCCATCCGCTGATTGTGGTGGCCCTGAATCGCCCAAACCAAATTTCCACAGCTATTTCAGTTTTCCCATTAGTCGTGTACATAACGTTTAACTAACGCTCAAGATTTAGTTTGGCAAACTTGAAAGTAGACAAGAGCATGCTGCAAACTTTGCGCCAGTGGAAACTTTTAAATTGATTAGTAGCTGCTACACAGAGTAGCTTTATTCGCTCCCATCTTATCGAGCCCCGCCCATTGGCAGACCAGCGGCTGCATTTCAATTAGCCAGCCCCATACAAAATGCCCATGCCCAGCGCAACGTTAATGTTTTTTTATTTGACGTTCCCAGCAAAAGTTTTTTCGGGCGAAAATGTCTTCAGATGTCGCCTCCTTGTCAGCTCTATTTGTTTTGGAATATACTACTAATGGTTCACAGTGCAGAATGCTACTCTCCGGTGGTTTGATGGTATGTTTATTTAAGAAAAGACGAGCTCAACCGCAGGGTGGCAAGGACAAAGGGTGTAAGAACTACGGCACGATATGTTTTATAAATATGTTTTTCAGTCTAATCGGCTGACAAGAACCTCAAGCCTGTTTGAAAACATGGGTAAAGAAGTATATAATAAAGTAATTTTATATATGTAATTTAAACTTTTATCTAGTTTAACTGCAGCTTGTATTAGGTTACTTGTTTGATACAATGTAGTTTCAAGCTAGTTTAAAAGTTTATTTAAACCAGTTTGCAGCTATTTTGGATTAAAATTAGTTTGCTTGTTTATCCGATTTACTTCATAAGTTATTGTCTTTAATTTAATTTCAATTGCCCGGGCTGAGCAGATATAAAATACGCTTATGAATGAGTTAAATATGTCATCAATTGGCTTGCAGTTAGTTTCCAGCTTAATATCTGTGCAATAAGACGCTTATTGAATAAAGTTTAAAGCGTCTGTTAACCCACTTTGAATTGATATTTACAGTATTTTAGATATTTTACAGTCTGTTAGCAAAGTGAAAAATAATGTTGTGGTTCTTTGCAATGTCAGTTATTCTTTTCTTTTTAATGAACATTTTTTTTGACGCAGGTACAGTTTTTTAACTTTGAAATACTTATATTGTTGTATACACTTTCAGTTGGAGTTAGTTGGGCGGGCTAATCGGGAAAATCTATTTCTTCTAGAGTTTTAAAATGGAATCACCCAATTTTATAGGAAGGCTAAAAATTATCATTTGTGTATTTAGCCATATGTATTTCGGCTACGATCATTCCCTTTAATGCAAAACGAAAAAGACTCAACTGTTAATTTACAGTAAACAGAGTATTGCGTAGCCGGTTGCATCATTGTCTGGCATTGTTATATTTTGCATTGCAAAAGAATTTGTCTAAAAGCGAAATTGGAAACAAAGAATTAAGTATAATACTCCACAGCAGACAGACTGAAGATGAATTTCGACAGAATTCGAAACACTCAAAAAAAACTTTTAATGAATTGTTTTCATTTCATAAACATTTAATCTGCAATCAGAACCGAGGGATCGGGGAATAAAAATATTTTCGAATAAAAATATTATTTCGAAATTTCGTGGCTTGCAAATGGTATTCGAGGTAATATGCTTTCAAAAATCCGATTCAAAAATATCTTATTTTGTAAGCCAACTTTTCAAATCGCTCACTTTACATGTGTACCCTCTGCTGGATTTTATGGCTTCTATTTGTGTTAGCGCGCTTTGTTATTTGTGCCACAAATAGAGGCGGCATGTGTGCACCTGTGTGCACCACACACGTGTGTGGTTGTCACAGCTATATCATTTGTCAAGTTGGGTAGCTACCGCCCCCAAACTCGTCCGAGGAACCAGAGCTAGAGCCGCACAACTTTAACCCGATAGCAAATGAACTTTTTTATTGACTGGCAAACTTTTCAACATGCGCACTTTTTATTAATGCGTCCTCGAATCCTTATTTATGTTACAAAAATGTCCCCTTTATTCCGTGCCCGTTAACTTTCCATTCTCATTGTTTTAACTTTTGCTTTGATTTTCCTGTGCTCTCAGATTGACTGTCTGCAAATTTGTAAAGAGGCAAAGTTCTCGCTCTGCTCGCTCCTGCGTCCCTGCCCTATTTTACTTTTTACTCGGAGCTGCTGCTACTCCTACTCCTGCTCCTGCTCCTGCTCCTGCTGCTCTTCATAGTTGTGACATTTAAAAGTGATTTAATTTATTTTTATTACACTGCAACGTCGCTTATGTAAAATGCACTTTAATTTATTTAATTGAATTTAATTTGCTACGAATTGCAAACGAGTCTGGCTTTGTGTGCGTTTCCTTTTCCCTCTTTGTTTTATTTTGTTTTTGACCTGGCCCGGATTTATTAAAGCATTAAATTTAAGACTTGCAATTTAGTGTCAAAGCAGGGAGCTTTACGGCAACAACAACAACGACAGCAACAACGACAACACGGACAACATCCAGTGGCAGTGTCAATGTCGCTGTTTTCGTTGCGGCTGCCTTTTGCTTCCGCTGTTGTTGCTGCTGCTGCTGTTGGCACAGGACCGGGCCAGGACATGTACGTGATTACCATGGGAGGGCATTGCAACAGCGGGCGGTCCTTCTGGCTGGGATTTCGCTACTTCTGCCCAACGGCGGGCCAACTGAATGAGCCTGTAATTTGTACTTGCACTCATGAACAAGCGCGTCCACCCGCTGGTCGCAATGTGTGCCAGCGTGTGTGTGTGTGTGCGTGAAGTTATTCAACACAATATACGAACAAAAAAAGTGTCGAAGCTGAGACAAAGAGGGTCTGCTCCCTGCCAAGGTCAGCCCAAGGATAACGCATATTTACGTGTTGGTCCTCCACCTCCTCCAACCGTCGACACTTTGGCGAGCTGCTCCCTGTGATATTTCATGCTTTTGTTTTGCTGCCGCTCACGCACACACACACACACTCACACTCCCCCCATGTGCGTTTATCTGTATATTATGCTTTGTTGTTTTTTTTTTCAATTTTATATATTGCAGAAGGCAAGGAAATGGCGCATGTTTGTGTTTGTCGTGATGCTGGCGATAATCCACTGATGTCATTTATTTGGCTCGCTGCGTCGACGCCTCATCCGATGCAATTCCCCATTACCTGGTGCCACTGCCACTGGCCAGGCCAGACTTTATAACCTTATATCTCTATCAACAGCTTGATGCTTTGAGAATTGCTCACTGACGCAGAGTGAAATTCACGCTCCAATTGAAAATTGCGTGCGTGATATTTAGAAAAATGTGTTGCCATCGCAGCGGTCCCAAAAAAATAAAGGGCCAACTCCCATAACAGTAACAACTCAACAACTCTCCACATATTGATACAAGGGGTGATGCCACCTACGCGTTACCAATAATGTTTCCTTTTTTTAATGTATACCCTAACAGTGTGTATTGAACTTTTATTATGAAATTTGTAACACTTTAAGAAGGCGTTAAGTAAGAATATTTGTATTCTTGATCAGAGGTCGGAAAAGGCTAAATCGTATATATAAATATACAGAACAACTGTTCCATTAATTGTAAGAAAAAATTTTTTTCTTAACGAAAAAGATACTGAAATATAGAAGTACAAAAGTATTTAATGTCTGCAAACCATATTACAATTAACGCCTGAAAGACATATTTTAACTGCACAGATTAGATCACAGATTATAGGAAAAAGTAAAGCGTTCATAATTCACAGTTATGCGGTATTTTTATTGTTGGACACATCTGTTATACTCAAATACTCAAAGGAACAGATCGTATTATAGACATGAAAGATATATATATATATATATATATATATATATTTAAAGAAATAAACAGAAACATAAAGTTAGCAATAAAAATCGATGAACTTAAAAATTATATTAGAGTATTTCAAAATTAGTAACCACAAAAAGCATTTCCTTGCTTTTTATTTTCTCAATTTTATGTATACATGTCGCCGTGCTGTGCCGTTTGGTAATCATTCGAATGGCTTCTAATAACATTGTGGTGGGTATTTATATTTTTAAATTGTTAAATATAAGCCAAGGTTCCCCGGCATAATAGAAATTGTGGAGGCATCCAACGAAAATAGCAACGCACTGTGTATATTGTGTATAGATATGGAAAATAGACAGAAACACACACAAAAAGGCTGCGCCTCAATTGGCCCCTTGTTGCGGGGCTAGGAGCAGTCACAGCCAGAAGGCAGCAGTCAACAGCATCCTGGCAATGGCAACTTAATGCCGACCAGACTTCGAGAGGGCAAGCGGCAGGGGACAAGAGGCAGGGAGAAGTTGCAACACGGTGCGGCCTCCACACAGTTCATTGAGTTCCACTTGCTGTTTGTTTTATTTCCAGACGCGCTTTAATGTCGTTTATATTTATACAATTTAGGCCCTCATCCCCGCCCCCACCTAGAGTAAGAGCCAAGTGCAAGTGCCGCTTTGTGGGTTCACCAACATCATCTTTCGAGCTCACTCCTCTTGGCCTCAATGAACGGGTCGATAGATTTTTACAGCGTGCCCTCCTTTTACGACAAGGACACAGGAACCGCCACCAAATAACTCCTTGCCAGCCTTTTGTGTTTGCGCGTTCGCCGCAGTTCATCAATTTATTTAGCATTTTTATGCGCTTTGCGAACTCGAAATTGTTTAAAACGAGCTATATTGATTTAATTAACGTCTCTTAAATGGTCCTAAAGGGAACCCGTGTTCAGTACCAGCACCCTTGGCCACGTTAGCAACGTGCATATTCAATTCGGTTCAACTTTTCCCATTGTACACTCTAACAGCATTTTCATGTACGGCATTTCAAAACCGTTTTATGTTCGGGTTAACTACCAAAGAAATAACGCAATATAAATCAAACACTGATTTTTAAAAATATTTACTTAATTAATTCAAACATTTTTTTTTAGCACTTTTTCCAATAGCCAGAAGTAAAATAATTATTCAATTTATTATTTATATATATTTATATATATTATATTTAGCAAAAACTTTCTTTAAACTTTTTCTGACCATTAATGGAAAAGTTATTTTTGTATTTTGATGAAAAGTTTTTTATTTTCGAATTTTCTAAAGCTTAACATTGTTTTATAATACTTACCTGTACACTGAATAATACTTTAAATTTGTATACTCGTTCACGAAGTGAATAGAGTATATTAGGTTTGTGCTATGGCCGTCTTGCTTTCCGTCCTTCTGTCATATAAAGTGTGAAGATATTTCGGCTACGCGCAATGTGGGCGTGGCAATTCTTTTAATTAATATATCTCTCGCCCAATTTAGAAACTACCCAAGCGCAGTGGTCTTTGTGAGCACAATAATAATAGTTATTCAATTTATCAATATCACGTCACCTAGCGGCCTAATTTAGAAACCACCACAAGCATTTGTTGGTTTTAATTAGAATTGTGCGTACGTTCTTATTAGAGCGGTTATGTTATTGAATAACTTTACTTGATTTTCGTCTTTTTTATACTTTTACATTATTATTATTGTTACACATAGTGCATGGGATCAAATTTTAGTTAAATTTACACTGCGAACGTTCTCACTTGTTATTAAAGCATTCTTTTGCTATCTCTTACCAGCATTTAATTTAAAAACCTTTTTCCCGCAATCTCATAGAATAATGACATATTTCTGAAAAAGCTGAATGCGCCCTAATTGAAAACAATAAAAAGCATTCCAGGAATTCAACTTTGTAAATAAAAAATATCTTGATTCCAGTTCGCTGACGCCTAGAGTACATTAATAATGGCAAGCATCGTGGAAGCAACGTGATTGAAGCTTATGAAAGCAATTTGAACCTATTTCTGACTTCAAAAAATGCCTGAAACACCAGCCAGGCCAACTGTCAAAAACATATTCATTTGCCACTTACAGGCAAAATTGAGAAGATAAATGGCATAAACATAATGAAATTAAAGCATAGCGTTGCTTTCGTCAGTGGAAGAGTTGTATGAAAACAAGGATACGGGTTGGAATTCCAGGCTATGGTATGCCCCAGGAAACTACTATTAATAGGTTAGCTGTATAGTTTCAAATTAATATTAAAAGGAATGGGTAAAGTGCTGACAATGAATACTAAAAGAAGCCCTGTTTAAAAAGCTGATTTTACCAGAAATTCAATGAAAAAAGGAAACCAAAACGATAAATCCTTTTTTTGCCAGACAAGATTACAAAAACGATTTATGTATGTAATTAAACATATTATGAACTAGCGAATTTGAAGCGTCTGCTGTGTGTGTGCTGCTGAAATAAAATAAGCACACACATCCACAGAGTAGCATAAGCAGGACGCAATAATCAAAACAACCAAATAACCGAAATCCCCTCGCAGACACAACTCCCATTCACTACTGTTACACACACAACCACACACACATTGGCCATGTCCCATGGGGCTAGGAAACAACGCTCGCGCATTTGACTGAAGCCACCAACAAAGTCATCAGGACAATGATTGCTCTGGCCTTATATATATTGGCAAACAAATTCGCTGAACAGCTGAAAAAGCGCAGCGAACCCGTCCAATGCCAACGCCAAAACCCAGAGACAAACACGCGTTTCGGTTCATTAACCAACCCAACAAAAGAAGCTAAGAAAACAACAAAAAGAATGAGAATAGACCATAGAGAAAGCGAGAAACTGTAAAGAACTAGCAGCGAAGGGAAACAAAATTACCAGCAAGCAAATAAAATGTTTTCGAGGGTTCGACGCTACTTCAAATTTAGTTTGGGTGATAAGTTTCTCACTCCCAAGCTCCCACATACCAGCTACCCCCCTCATCCACAAAAGCCGAAGATCTGTGCAGCTTGCGATTTGATGGCCCCATCCCCTTGAGCTATGCAACGTTTCTTTTTTATTAGTTGTGCGCTTATCCGCCATTTTGACAGTCGTTATTTGGCTGATTACAACAAGGACAATGGCCGGGCAGTCATTGTGTAAGTGTTTGTGTTTGTGTTTGTGTGTGTGTTTCGTACTGATATGTCGTTACCGCATACAACACTCTGCAACAAAATTGAGGGGCTGTGCAGCGTAGTACACTATGCATAGAAGATATGAGACAAGTCGCAGTCAAATGAGAAATATGTTTTATACTTAGATCAAGTAAAAACGTTGTCGCAATCCGATCAAGGTAAACAATTTTTAATTTGAGAAAGTACTTATTTATAATTTCTTAGCTTTAAGCGAAAATCGGAGACCTAATTATACTTTTATTAAATGTTTTATGCTTATTTCCAGTTCATAAATTTTTCTAATAATATTTTGAATACAAGAAAATTTCATAATTTTCCTATTTATTAATGAAATCTAAATAAATGTATGTTTAATTTAAGTTTATCTAAGAATGAATTGTTTTTCTTAAATGTTCGTTTTTTTCTGAGTATACAAAACTTTAAATTAATTTGCAGTTTAGAAGTGAAAGAAAATCAAGCTTAGCTTTAAAAACGTTTCCGTAAGAGGTTGCTTTGTGCTATTTCGGCCCAAAACTGCTTCAAGTCTAGATGCTTATGTGGGCCATTAGTGCGTTGTGTTGCGTAGATTTGGGCTGGTGGTTGGTGGTTGCTGGTTGGTGGGTCTGTGGCTTATTTTCTCATTAGTTAGCTGATGCACGTTGCGCGATTTGTACCCACAATGTTAGCGCAACGATCCCATTTTCAGTGGGGCACGCACTCAGCTTAAACTTTATGGAGCTCAACATGGCAGGGAATTCGGGCTGCAGTTAGTTGATTCCTCTTGCCGCTTGACTGTGTTGCCTCTGTTTGCCTCTTGCTGGTTGTTTTAGATGCGTTGCTTGCATTTCGCGCTTTGCTGACTGCATTCATCTTGAGGGCCCCTAGCACGACAGCTCATCCGACTGACTGACTGACTGACTGACTGACTGACTGACGCACGGACAGACTGCAAGACTGACGAACTGAGTGAGTGTCTGCTTGAGCGACAGCTGCACAATGCAATCCATGAGTTACTGGTGCTGGTGCCACTTGCAATTGCAACTCTATTGCTTGCTCCAACCCTACCCAACCCAGCGCAACCAACGGAACAACACAGCAGAATGTTAACTGTAAACTGTAAACTTGTGTCTGTAGTTTAACCCTCGCCCCTTGTTGCACCACCATTGAGTGTGTGTATCTTTTTGCTGCGTGTCCATCGCAAACATAAAGTGTTGCATTTCTTGCTGCGAGCCACAAAAAGTTCGCCGTTTGCCGAAAAAAGAAACGGATGCAACTGACTTCGCAATACACTGCTCATGAAACTTATGTTCACAGTCGATGTTTGAAGTCTCAGTTCATACAAAACCAATATATACTCCTTTTCACTTTGGAACAGGATGTAAAAATGCTTCAGATGTTTGGCCAGCTGAAAATTTAAATAATGGTAGGTCAGGCGCCAGCTACTGTTTCAGTATGTTTTAATTTTAATACACATAAGTACATATACTTATATATGGAATACAAATCTGTATTACTGCTTAACTAAATGGTTGTGAATTTCAATTGGGTTTTTTCTTTCCTTGTTGCAATTTATTGATGCACTATATTTAAAGGGTTAGCTCAAGTAATTACTCATTTACATACTATTTATTAAATTCTTGCTGCAGATGCTTTTACTGGATTTTCTTCGCTCTCTCTCAGGCAGCACTTAAATGGCTATAGACACACATATATGCACAGCTAGATATATACCTAGATGTTTAAATGTACACTTAGTGCTATTTATGGAACGCACACACACACATACAAGTACTCTATGAGCTATGAGCTTATTTGTTATAGATATTGAATATTTATAATTGCCATTTGCTTTAATTATGGTTTATATTTCCTTCTTTCTATTCAGATTTGTTTGTTTTCAAAATAATGAGCAGAAATTTTTTATTTTCTCCTTTTTTTTCTTTTGTGGGTTCATCATTGTTACAGTTTTTCAGTTTTCTTTTTTTTTAGTTTTTATTAGAAAATTGCTCGCTCAGCCGAGCTTTTTATGAGTGCAACATTTTTAGCGCACCCAATGAATACTTACATAGGTACTTAAATATTCTATTATAATATGATTTATGCGGTGAGCAGCTTATGAGCTTATGACATGCCACGTTATTAGCTATTTAACCATTGGTGTTGTATCCAGTGTTTACTTAGTATGCCTGTGCTACCAGTTTAGAAAAATTTACGCTGTTTGATAACGGCAAACTGAAAAGTTAAAAACTATACAAATATATATGTTACTTACATTTAGTTTTAAACTGTTAATCCAGCTCATTAAATTTAAGTTCTATAACTTTAAGCAGTTAAGTTATACTGTTAAGCCCATATTATCCTAGACATTATCGGGTTTTATGCGTGTGGTTTTTGTGCATTTTAAATTTATAAAATATTGTTTCGCCAACAAATTGATAAATTTAACGAAAATTTATTTAATTCCAATTCCACATATTAAACAAGTAAGAACATTGCAGTCGGCTGTAACCGACAGCGCAATACCCATTCACAGTAATAGTATAGTAGCAACCCCAAAAATGTTTTATCAATTTTGCCATGATTTTTGACAAAAAATTTGTTCTACTAATTGTGACAACCACAATCGACTAAGAATTAAATAATGCAATTCTAAATTTTGAAATTTTTCGAAAAAAATTAAAGGAATATGTAATTTCAAATATGTAAAAATCTCATATGCATAATCAATTAAGGCGTTAAACACTGATCCATATGACATTGACCATCAAAATTTTTGTCAATTTTAATCTGTCAATAAAAATTTTTTACACTTCATATCAATATATTCCATGTTACAAATCTCTAGCCATAACAGCGGCGAATAAAATTGCGTTCATA
The DNA here is from genome assembly GCA_035041545.1 of Drosophila colorata. Classification (NCBI taxonomy): domain Eukaryota; kingdom Metazoa; phylum Arthropoda; class Insecta; order Diptera; family Drosophilidae; genus Drosophila; species Drosophila colorata. Next base: position 6,034,228 of record JAWNLD010000656.1, on the reverse strand, counting down.
TGATCAGACGGACGGACAGCAATACGGACATTGCACAAACCCAATATACTCTTTTCACTTCGAGAACGAGTATAAAAAGAAATACACTTTGTGAACTTTTGCACCAGGTGTGCTTGGTTTTTGTTTTGTATTTTTGCTACACTTAATCATATTCTGTTTTTCAATCAATGGCCCGTTTTCTGCTGTTAAAGTTGACAGTCGTTTTAACTTGTCATACGTCAGTTTCAGTTTCACATGCTTGTTAACTGAACTGTCAAAATGTAGCAGGCAGTTTGCCTAACAATCGAATTGAACTCTAATGTTGCCACCTTACAATGCTTTCATCACAGGAAAGGAGTTTTTAATTTAAAGGTGATACAACTGAAAATAAATACCGAATTTAAAATTTTTTCCGCTGCTTGATTTGATGTTGTCTCGCTTTTACAATTTCGTTAATCGCACGGACAACTTTTATGCAATTTAACTTGGGGTCAAGTTAAAGCTCTCGTCAAACAATATAATCTTCGGCAGGAACATGAGAAAACGGGCTGTGCTGTAGAGTTGGAGTAGTTGGAACAATTTTAACTAACTCGCCATGTCCATCTTGAAGCCTTTTGTTATATGATTGATTATTTATTCTGAGGCTAATTTAGGTTTAAATTCTTTTGCACCCGTAATATTGTATAGTTTGACTTATAAAAGGAAGAGCTTTATAATTTGTTTATTTAATTTTAGTTAGGTATAAATACTCATAAAAAGAGCGTTATTTTTATAGAAAGAGAGAAACAGTGTATGAGAGAGAGAGAGGAGAGAAAAAGAGTGTCAGGTACGTGGACAGGTTGAAGACGTAGCTTTCCGTTAAATTTAATTTAAAGATGAGTTGACATTTACAAGATGCATGGCATAAAAAACTAAAAGGATATACTCTATTCATGGAAGATCTAAGATATGACTACTAATTGTAACTACTTATGCAATAAATAAAAACAACTCTCGGCCTTCTAGCAGACACCCAGGTCGTTCCGTTATCGGGCCAGTGATAAATCTATCCAAGTGATATATCGCTTTAGACAACTAAGTGCGCGGATCTTATAACTAATATGCTTGTGTGCTTCGGACGAGTTTACTTAACCGAAGCGCTTGAGGAACTCGAGGCCATGCCCGCCTGGTACTCCAACTGAGGCGTCGTCTGCACCAGGGCCAGACCCACGCACTCGCTCTCGCTCTCGCTCTCGCTGTTGTCACCGTCGGTGTTCTGCACGTCATCCACATCCTCCAGCGTTGTGATCTGACTCTGCACGCTCTGGCGCAGCTCGAGCGCCGCATGATGCGGCTCAGTCGGCGACTCCGTGGCCTCCACCAGCGATGGCGCCGAGCCGGTGGCCATGCCCATTGCGCTCTTTGGTGAGCTCAGCGAGGAGCTGGAGTCGCGCAAACGTTTGACGCCCATCATGGGCAACGGCATGGGCATGAAGGAGACATGATGGCCCGAACCCGACGTGTTCGATGGTCCCGTGGCGGCGGACGTCAGCGCAAAGCTGGTGTGCTTCATAGCCGGCGCAATCGGCGTGTTGGCCGCGCTGACTGAGCCACCTTTTAGGCCACCGACACCCAACGAGGCCTCCAACAGCAGCGAAGGCGGCACCGAGGCCAGCGTCAGCGTGGACACCGATGAGGGTCTGCCACTGCCCAGATGCAGCGTGCTAACCGAGGCAGCCGCTGCCGGTGGTGCCGTAATCGTCACAATCGTCTTAGCCGCGCTGTTGACCGCCGACGTGGAGCTGTAGTCGCCACGCAGCTGCATCCCCGAGCTGCGACGCCGGGGCCGATGATGGTGCCGGTGGAAGCTCTGGCAGCGCGTGCAGGAGCGCTGCGAGGAGGAGGGCGTGCCTGCAGCCGACGAGTGATATTGATGAGAGTTGCGGGCGACGCCCCCGCCCCCAGCGCCGCCCCCGCAGTTGCTGCTGCCGCTGCAAGTGCTGCAGCTGCTTGGCTGACGTCACATGATGTTCCGGTCCAGCTGATTGACGGAGTGGTAGCCAAAGGATGTTGAGGCGGCCACCATGGCGGCGGCAACGTGACACTATGCGAGCGAAACAGATTAGACGGAGAGAGAAGGGAGAGGCAGAGAAAAGTAATATGAAAATCATGTAGTCAAATTTCAATTTTGCATACATTTTACAGGCAGTGTTGAGTGTGTGTGTGTGTGTGTGTGTGTGTGTGTGTGTGTGTGTGTCTGTGTGTGTGTGTGTGTGTGTGTGTGTGTGTGCGTGTGTATGTGGGTGTGTAGCTGTGTCTGTGTGAGTAGGTATGGCAAAAACAATTTGCCTTTAAGCATCGCAACAGCGGCAACAAAGATGTTCCACAACAACAACAACAAGTAGAGCAACAACAATAATGACAACAATTTGAAAATGTTGCGGGTTTGCTGTCAGTTCTGTGTTTTTTATGTGCACTTCGGTGCATTTTTTGTTCGGGTGCAGTAAAAGGCAAAGCGAAATGCATGATTGAAAAACAAGAAGAAGACGAACAACAACAACAACAATAAGAACGAGAGCAGCAAAATAAAACAAAAGCGAAAGCAATGCAACACAATAAAAGAAAAGCGGTTCTCGGGAATGCCATCAGCAGCAGCAGCAGCTGTTTTCCGTTTTTGTGGCAGTGTGTGGAGCAGGCTGGGGAGAGGCTGGGTACAATGCAACACAAAAACACAATTTCCGAAATATTAGCTGCAACAGCAACATTTCAGCCACGACCCGAAATGAATTTCAATTTTCAATAGCCCCCAAAAGCCAACAGGCAACAAAAACAACAATGCAATCAACATCATCATCATCAGCATCATCTTGAATGATCTTTATCACGTTGCACCAACATAATGGCTATGCAATTTCGTAAACAAATCGACCATGTGGCTGCATTCCGATTTGTGTGGTTTCTGTGTGTTCCTTAAGAGCTGCATATTGCAATCTGTTGTTCTAATTTTTCTTGCTTCCTATTTTCTTCGAGACAAATTGGCCCTTCAATTCAATTACAAGCTGACAAGCAATTGTGGCAGATTCTAATATCCGTTTTGCTTGCGAACGACTTTTATTACGCATACGCAACGTGTTGCCGGTCCTTGGGCGCTGCCACAATTTGATTAACTGCTTTTGATTCGAAATTTTAAGCCTAGGGCACTTGAAGTCACACGTGTTTGACATTAAATTCAGCTTAACGTTTGCGAGTCTTATTTTTATAACATTAATAAAATATAGAAATCACATTTTTATTTAAGTATCACATTCCTTATTTACCAAAACTATAAAGCAAATGAAAATTTATATAATTTTTTATTACCTGCTTGCACACGCGATTTTTTGTTTTTACTTTTACTTCTTTTTAGATTTATGACTCAAAACGTGCTTTCAGAGTTATCTAGAGGGCGTGCCAAGCTCTTAGAGATAGGCGTGCTTTCGGCGAAAGTTCATTAAACTCTTGAGGCGCTAAAAATGATTTTTCTTTTCGCGCGCGAATTAGTCACAGCCACGCCCTTTTCTTGTAATTTATTACTTATACTCTATTTGCCAGCAGACAGGATACAGCAGCAAATCTAGTTGCCCCTCCGAAGGGACTTAAGCAACAAAAGTGTAAAAGTTTCGGACATTACAAACACTGCACATAATACAGGGTGTGTCGACTACTAAGTTATCCTGGAAATAAAAATGTTGTATAACTTATAACAAAGCTGTGATCTCACTTTATTCATTTTATGATAACTCGATGCGTATTGTAAATAATAAATGCATATACCCGTTATATATCTACATATATACTGCAGGGTAACAGAGTATTAGCATCGGTACTCAGTAAAAAATAAACACAAAGTTATTCCTTGATATTCATTATGTTTTTTACCGAATACACATGACAAGCTATATACCCGCTGAATATGGCTGTACTACAGGGTATAAGTCAGGGACCCAGTCAGGAGTTTTGGCTTTGGTGCGGCTGTAGCCGCATTTGGCGACTCTGTCACATAATTATAAACGTTAAATTCACGTTCACAGTCCATTAGGGATAATTGATGTTTTTGCAACATTTGTGGTAAATTACATTTTGATGTCCTGCCTCGCGAAGGGTCCCAAATAAACCAAAAATAAAGAAGAATAAAATACATCAAACAAATACACAGAATCTGCAATAACTGGCGACAAAATGTCGGCTGGCACGGCATCGCTTTAATTTAACCGTCACTTTGCGAAGCGGTCACGAATTAGTTTGATTGATTGTTTTAACAATAATAATTCGACTTTGATTATTTGGGCAGGCTCTCATAAATGGCACAAAGCGACTGCCAATAATTAATGCAATTAGCAGCGTTTAGCACAGCAGCAGCAGCTGGTCAAGAGGAATGCGTATAATAGTGAGTAAATGATAATTGCCTGCGGCAAGGCTGCGAGCTTCTGATCGACATTGGCCTTTACTCGAAGGCGCCAAAGCGCAGCAGCTCCGTTGTGGGCCCCGGTCTCAGGCTGGCCAAACAGTTCTTCTGCAAACATTCAGAATTACATATTATTTGTGCAATATACGACAATTCCAAGCTCAAAGCAATGTGTGAGTGTGAGTGCGTGTGTGTGTTGGTGTTGGTGTCGGTGTGTAAGATATGTATGTGAGTATGCGTATGTTCGGAATGCCCATTGAACACGGCCCAAGGGACATGCCCACAATACACAATGCTATGCAAATTTATTGCCCATTTAGAACTCAACCTGAATTCTTGGGTAAGTCATTGTAGCAGTACACTGAGACAAATCACGAGACCAGGCCAACCAAAGATGAAAGTAAGGATAAATTGCTATGTTCGATTCATTTGGTTATGTCTTAAAAAATAATTGGTAATAATAATAATTGGTTAAAATTTTTGCTCAATCAAGGCAAATGTAAATATTAAATAGTCCGTCTGCGATATATACTCTTCATTCTTATTGTACAAATTTAAATGTACAATGTTTATCCTGATAAATATATACATTATTTGTTCTGAGAAACACTTATAATTTCTAAACAAAAATATAAACAAATAAAAATGAAAGAACAATATATCCAAAAAATCGTTAATTTCGTTATATTATTTGCTAAAAATAATCTCATACAGATATCAGTAAAATTATTGATGGGTATAAATCCGAATATAGCTGTAATGCGATTTCTTAAATTAAAATAAATTCGAGTATTTGTATATTTTTCTTAAAGTGTAACAAACCTATATGTATATGTGCTTGTTGGCGTGTCTGAACAGGCAGAACAGCAGTCAAACAGCACAAAACGTCAATGAAGTTAATTTTCAGGAGACACACTCACACCCACACACATCCACACAGACACGCACTCAGCTTGCGGTTGACCGCAATGGGCTTGAAGATAAGCGAGAGGACAGTGAACAAACACAACGGACAGGAGACGGCCGAGGACTCAAGCGGGAAATAAGGGGACAAGGGTTCACGCTGCACTGCGGACCAGCAGCCAAGTCCCGCAAAATAGGCAAGCTGAATGAAACCAGCACATATACTCACACATATTTGCCCATAAACGCCCTCGAACAGAGCGCTTTACGGACGCCGGTTAACGGAACCCATCTTCATTTGTTGCCCGTCTGGCAAATGGCCAACGGAAGTTGACTCATTTGCCGCTAATTTCAGGCATTAACGGAAGCTGTGAATGTTATTTTAAGTGCCCACCTATAACGTTGGACTTAGACTCCCACTAGCGATTTGTAATCATTTAGATTATGTTTGCCTAATGTTTGAAGAATGTTGATTACGAAGGTGGGACATTTGCAATAGACAAGTAGTTTTTGTTGTACTACTGTAATCAGGTCTCTAAATAAAAACTGTTGATAAAAAAATTTAATTTAATGCAATTGAATTAAACGATTGTTGTTGTTGTCTCTTGTGCTAGCCAAAACCCAAACTGTACATTTAATTAATAAAGCCCCTATCTACCAATTTATAATAAATTTGAACAAATATCAGATAACTATGTGAAATATAAAACTATTTTAAAAATAACATATTTTGTAGATTCCATTCTTTTGGTTATTCCTAATTTTTGTTGATAAAGTTTTTAGGTTTTTTCCTTTAATTCAATTATTTAAGATTTGACAAAAAATAGTTGAATTCAAAGATACTGTTATGAATAACCTTATTAGATTATAATATTATATTAATTGTAGCATTACGATATACACACGGTGGATTCCTCAGTGGCCCTCTATTTACGTACCAACTATGTAATGATAATAATTAAAATAAAATTGTATTTAATTCGTTTCCATGTTTATATAACTTTTGTATGCATTTTTACACCAGCATTAAATTAATTCTCAATTAAAAACTACAAATATTTAAATGCGTTCAGCTGCCGCAACATAATTTGGCAATTGCGTATATAACAGACTCAAAAGTTATCGACTAGTAGGTATCCTGTACGCAGAACTAAGTTTATGAAAAAAAAATATTTATTGCTTATATGTTATGTCATCTTAAATGCTTTTTGTACCCATAGATAGATATTCCAATTTCAATATGTTTTGCACAGCTATCATTTATATTGTTAATCGAACTAACTCCCTCAGCGTAAGAGATTAAAAACCCCCCTAGGGAACGTAAATTAAGTGGATTGTACGCTTTTTGATTAACATATCGAAACAAGCCGAATTCGATATGCTTTTATTTTCTTCCGGTACTTTTAAGTGCCTGGCCCCAATAATTCAGCTGCCGCTTTATTCGTGACCCTTTTCAACAAAGCATTCACAACAATACAAATACAATTGGGAAAGTAAGAGGAATTGGCATGCTCTGGGTGTAATTGATATCATGTCAGCCATCCGATAACCCAGGACCAAAATGGCAACAAAAAGAAAAATCGACGACCACTCCCAAAGGCCATGCGCAAAGTTACAATTGAGAGCTGTAAATAACATTTTCATCATTAAATTATATAGTATATGTTGTGCATATGTATTGTTTGCGTAAGTAGACGTTAGTGTGTGTGATGTTTGTTGAAAATTGAGTTGGAAATTTAGAGTGCTAAAAGTATTTATGGTTAGCTTGATAGCATTTCCAAAATGTCGGATGTTGTGCTATGCGAGTTGATTTCAAAATATGGCCAGACACACTTATCGATGGTTGCGAATGTCTATTGAGTGCGTGCGTGTGTGTGGTCGATAAGTGTGGGTATATGCCACAAGAGCCCAGTCAAAAGGCCAACAAGTAAAAGTCACAACAATAACAGCAACAATGGCAAGTAAAAATTGCAAAGTAAACACAGAAAAAAACACATATAAATACTTACAGTGGGAACGAGGTGAAGAGTGAGACAAAGGTTGAAACTTAAGGAAAATCAGAAAACAACAAGACATACAGTGTGTATAGAGTGTGTGTTTGTTTATGTGTACATGGAGATTTGTAGCGAATGGTTGGTGAAAGCAACAACAACAAGAACAGCAACACCAACAATGACAAAACGCAACAAGGACAACATGTCCTTGGCCTGCGTGCTCGCGTGTGTAAGAGTCCATGTAACCAGAGAGATTTACTTAAATTTTTCTTCCTCACCCTGTACACAAGCATTCATAAGGAGACGCGAAAATGTTAACCCACACAAGCCGATTCACCTCGCGTATACTTAATATTGAAAATCTTATGTGCCCCGACGTCTGTCATGCAGAATATATGTACGCAATTGCGAGGTATCTGATAGTACATCATGTTGGGCAACACTCTTTGCGCAGTACATTCAACAACAATAATAGCAAGAACAAAAAGCAATGAAACAACAGTTGCCATTCCAAAGGGAATTGCTCAAACAAAGACATTAAGCCAGGAGCCAGGACTGGCCAGGACTCGGCTGCACCCCGGACGAGGTGTGGGCGTGTGATGAAATATACTGTGTGTGTCGTGTGTGTATGGGTGTGGGTGAGATCGTGGGTTCAGGTGCAATACATTCAACAGGCGGAATCACGGTTCATTTTGCGTTTTCTTTCGCATCCTTCGCATACACTTAACAACAACATCAACGACAAAAAAAAAAAAAAAATCAGAAACAGAAACAAACAACAATGTCAGGCGAGCGAACGAACACAACAGGCGCATCAACGACTGTAACATTTATGATAGAGACAAAGAGAATGAGAGAGATACAGCGAGACAGAGAGCGAGCGACAGAGAGAGTAAGAGAAAGAGTGAGGCGTGGGGCAACAATGTGCAATGTGTTTTCATTACACACATGTAGTTTATATGTGTGCAGCAGGTCACATTGTTTTTATTTTTTGTTTATTTTTTTTTTGTGCGTGACTTTAAAGCGGCGCCACAAGACGAACACGAAACAGCAAATAAGTTAGACAAGTCGCTTACCTCGCCATTGACTTACAAACTTAAGAGTTTGGGGAAGGCGCCTCAATTTCATTGCGAGCGAGCGTGTTGGCCAGCAACTAAATCTATGCTAAACTATATATAAGTCTGCTCGCAGGAGTTGTGGCGCACGTGCTGAATGCCGTGCAGCGAGCAGGTTGAGTAGCAGCGTCGCGTCGCAAATCTCTGTAAGAACACCACCAGAATCATAATCAGCAGCCGCATTAACAACTAACAAACGCCCCAAATGGCATCGGTAATCTCCCTCCGGTTCGGGGAGCTGTCAACACGTTCAATAAGAGGAGTTCTCGTAAATGTTCGAGTTAAACACATATTCGGATGGAAGAAGTGATGTTTCAGCTGATGATACAAACTAATGCATGTGCTATATGTGTACCACATATAAGGTGAATATTTGTTGTGAGAATTATTTCAAGTTTTAAATTTTCAGGGAATGAATGAATGATACTTTTATCAGTTATTAAGAAATTATTTTACAGTAGTTAAAAAGTTGCCAATTAAATATAACAAACTATGCAAGAAATTTCCTTTTAAAATTAAAAAAATGAACATGAAACCCTGTTTGAATTAGATGTCAATTTCGTTGACGCCCCATTCTGCTCTGATTAATATATATAAAAATATTATATATTATATAAGACACATATAATAAGAAATGAAATGGATCATGGGGCAACAGTGTCATTGCAAACCTTTAATATAAACTTAAAGAAAAATAATAATAATAAAATTTTTTATATACCTGTCTATATTGTTTTCACCAAAAAACAACCTGTCGGAATTTTCAAAAAAAGAAAAACACGGCACGAACACGAATAACTGTTTAAAAAGAAACAAAAAAAAATCGTCACGCGACTTAAGCTATTGAAGTTGCAATGATCAAATTTGTCGCACCTCCCAAAATTAAGTAACCTTTAAAACTTCTTAAAAGGATACAAGTTGAATTCGTGTCTCAAGATGAAACATAAAATTCTTAAAATTTGTTATTCAAGTAGGTGATAATGTGGGCAACTGATTGCCATCATTCAATAATCGGATCAGGAGTCAATCACTTTTGGGCTTGGCTGGCGCTGACCCACTTAAGCAGACGCACATTCAAAATTATTCATTAAAATCCCAGCGAAGGTGGGCGCGGGGGCGGAACTGGGCGCAGTTGCCGATGACGTTGACTGATGCGCCAAGCTGTTTATTTATGCTGAATTATGAGGATGTCAGGCTCTGCCAAAGCTCTAAGTGTGCTCTCCCATCTGCCAGACATGTGTGAATGCTAATGGCAAGAGCTACGCTGGGGCAGGGTGGGGGAAGAGGGAGTGGCGACGGAGAGAGGCAGGACAAGGTTAAAACTCGCTGGGTTTTTTCATTTTTTCTTCTCATATTCATTAAATTTGTAAATTAATTTTGTCGTTCGTTGAGTTTCGTTTCTGGAGCATACAGAAGTAGCAGCGGGCAGCGGCGTCAGCTGGTGCATAATTCATAAACAGTTTTTAGCCCCACAAAAAGACAAAATGTTGATGAAATAAACATAAACGTGTCGCTAAGTTTGCCAATGAAACGGAGCAAGAGAGAAGGGGAGAGAAAGAGCTAGCAACAGATAGAGCTAGACGTTTTTTGGCATGGATGTGATGCGAATGCATGACGAATCCCAGCAAATAAGAAACCAAACAAAGTACCGCAGCTCAGCAGAATTGGCCCAAAAGGCAGGACAACAACTAACCTGTGACTTGGAGCGCATTGTAGGCTGATACTTGCGACGTATCTTGCGGGGGCAGCACATGCAGAGGAGGCGCACAAAAGCTCTGGAATTGAGGTCAAATCGAATCAGGCATTAGATATTAGCGTGGGGGCTGAGCCGCTGGTTACGTACCTGCGAAAGTCTCTGCTCCAGCAGGCATAGATCACAGGATTCATGCAGGAGTTAATCCAACCCAGCCAAGTCACAATTGCGGACACAATCTCCTCGTGCTCAATGCACTCGATGCAGAAGCCGGACAACAGGTTCACCACAAAAAACGGCAGCCAGCACACAATGAACACGCCCATCACAATGCCCAGCGTCTTGGCCGCCTTCTTCTCCTTGGCGAACTTGGCCAGCTTCCGCGAAAGCGAAAAGTTCTTGCCCATATGACGGTGTCTGGCCAGGCCATTGTTGTGCAGCGCCGATAGCGGCTCGTCGTCCGGCTCCTCGGGCGTGGAAGTCGTTGTGCCGCCGCTGTGATTGTGATGATGGTGGTGCGAATGGGAGTGCGAGTGGCTCAGCGAACCACCGCCGCCGCCACCAGAAACCTGGTGTGTGTTGGTGGCGGGATCCCGCGTGGTGCCGCCACGATGTATGCGCAGTGTAAGCTGCAACTCCCCGGACGCCATGAGCACCTGCTTGGTGCCGATCTTAAGGGAGCGCGTCTGGATGACCGCCGCGCGATAGATGCGGCAATAGGTGAAGACCATCACCAGCAGTGGCAGGTAGAAGGATATGGTGGAGGAGAAGACCAGATAGCCCAGGTGCTCGGTGAAGGTGCACTTGTAGGCGGGCATCTCACCATCTCTGGCGGCCCGCCACCACACAATTGCCGGAAAACTGATCGCACTCGAACAAATCCAAACGGCTGCGATGAGGCCAGCGGCTCGCTTCACTGTCATCCGCATCGGATAGCTGAAGGGGTCTGTGATGGCCCAGTAGCGGTCAAGCGAGATAACGCACAGGTTGAGTATCGATGCGGTGCTGAAGAGGACGTCCAGTGAGCGCCAAATATCGCACCAGTCGGTGCCAAAGAACCACGTGTTCTCCAGCACCTCGTACAGCGCCGAGAAGGGCATGACCACCAGACCCACCAGGCAGTCGGCCACCGCTAGGCTAGTGATGAAGTAGTTGGTGGCCGTGTGCAGGTAGCGCTCCCTGATCACAGCCAGGATGACCAACGAGTTGCCAAACACGGTTGCAAACGAGAACAGGAAGAGAAAGGCCAGCAGGCCAACACGATCGTTGGGCAGCGCCTCTAGAAACTCGGACAGATCCGGCTCCCGTGTGGTGGTGCCCTGTATACCACTTGTGGTATTCAGATTCAACGCCAGCTCCGTACTCGTCGGCGCCGCGTTGAAGCCATTGAAATAGTAGAAGACATCCTCCGAGATGTTGTAGCTGTTGTAGAAGACCGGCGGGCGCGTCTGGTTGAGCACATCGCCGCGCAATAACGCCAGCACGGGAGCCACTATGTCAGACGTTGCCGCATCCGTTTCCGGTGCCGCCAGCTGACGTGGCTCATCGTTGCCCTCAGTCGCGGCCATGGCGCTGGCAACAGCCTAATATGATGATGTCAGTGCAGCTGACACAATACCTAGTTCCTGTTCCAGCTCGAGTTCCAGTTCCAGATCCTGCACCAGTTCCACTCTCTGACGTCTGTGGCAGCCAAGCAAATTAATGAGTCGCATTTTTGCGTCTGCGGAAAAAAGTCACGTGTGGAATACAATTATAATGCGATTTCAAAGAGTTATTGCTAAGAACGAAAATAATTTTATTCTGCGAAAATTTAATCATGTAATCCTGCAAATCCCCAACCATTGGCTGGTTCCTTGAAATTTCAGTTTAAAAATGTACAGCTGATTTCCATTAACTAAGTGTACTTTGGCTTGTTACGGATGCTGCATATAATGAAATTAAAATCATTCAATTAAAATGTTGACTCACTTCCGTTCCCGACACAGCTGTGCGCACAGGTAACCATACCTATCAAATTCCAGCTAAACAAGCATATTAATTAGAGACATTCGCGCTTCTGTTCTTTGCCCTCATGATACTGTTGTTATTTTTGGACAGTTTTTATTTTATGTTGCCCCAAAAACGATACCATCAGCCAGGGTTCTGGAGTCTAGATTTTGAAGTCTTTCAGTGCTTCCGTTGGCATCTGATGCCACCTGCTCTACGTAAAATGCACAATTAATTTACATGCAGACACGGTGGCTGTCCCCCCCCCCCCCCACCCCCCCCCACCGCCCACTTCCGGGGTGAGCAAATAAACAAATTAAATTTCATTCAAGTGTCAGAAAGGACAGGAAGCTGCGCGTAAGACACTCGATGTAGCCGCCGAGTATCCCCGCAGCGTTCGCAAACGGAAGTCAATAATTGCACAGCATTTAGCCAAGAGTTGTCGCTGCTCCTGTCGAAAGTTTGTGGCGCAACTCAGTTGATCAAATTTGCCTCAATGAGGTAACACTAAATTGTGCCAATAGATGCGAACGCTAAATGCCGACTATACATCAAATATATTGAGTGTAAGAATGTACACTAAAAATTTATTATTTTTAGCGAATTACTTTCTGTTTAAAGCAGCGTTTAATCGAAATAAAGCCATAAACAAGTAATAAATTCATTTTAGTTTGGCTAAGGAATTAAAAAACAACTTAAATTTAATATGCACAGTCCTAGCAAAATACAAAATGATAAATCAATATGCAATAAGCTTTTTTTCAATCATAAAATCGATTTTTGCTTATCCAGCAATCATTTTGCAGGTCCTTAAACCAAAGACAATATAAATTCTTATAATTATATATATAATTTTTGTCTGCCTAAACTGTTTAGATTTCTACAATTATTATAACGAAAAAACTTCTTTATGTTAACTGCGTAATTGTCCAGGATTTCCACAACAATTTTGTATACTTATCTCCACATCAAACTCATTGTGTTCAAAGGGATTAAAATTGTTTAGGGAATATTTTCAGAATGGCTTTCGAATCTGTTTTATTTTACCTCTCAGTGGCAATCAGCTTCGAGAGTGGCAAAGATACGAGTTCTTTAACACTAGCTGCCAAATTTGTTGTCTCTAAATAAACGGCCAGAAAAACTGCTGACAATATGATTGAAATTTAGTGAATATTCGGTTGACTACCGATTGGATTTGGGTTGCGATTCGCTCTGCACACATTGAATAGGGTCTAGGCAACCGGATTTGTGGCCATTGCCAGTCCATTCAATCCACTCGGGGCAGTTGAAATTTATCTTGCATTTTGAACGACTTGTGGCTAGGCTAAGGCATTTGTTAGTTTTTGTTTAGCCAGATTCTCCGGCTTTGTCACATCGTCCTGGCTGCCAGCTGCTTTTGCGAGCTATTCATTTTACGTCTGCGTGTGATTATCACCTGCCAGTCTAAGGCCGGAGTGATAAGGCGATGCTGGCAAGCCAAATGTAGCCACATACCTTGGCTTCACTTGCCTCCCAGTCTGTCAGCCAGCCAACCAGCCATCGAGCCAGAATTTTGCTCCTCATTTCCGGCGGATTCGCGTCGCCTGCATGCCATAAATTTTCCTGCTTGCCTGCCTGCTGTCGTTGGCTTATCTGTCCCGCAACCCCAGACCTCCTACCTACCACTACCAATTTCTGCCGTCGTTATGGTTGCTTTCTTCGCAGCAGTAGCAGCGTCTTTCGTCCTTCCTTTGCCAGTTTCTCTGCTGTTTAGTACAATTTCCTGGCGCATTCCTCACGCACAACAAAAAAAATAAGTAAAGCTGCGTTCATTTTTTCACTTACGATGAGCATGATGAGGCCGTTGATGTGCAGTAAGTCAAAATGTGAGCCAAGTGGAGCTCTGCGTGCCCAAAAGTGTTGACTCTTCAAGTAGCTACCACCGCCCGAAGAAACTAACCACAAGCACAAAAACACGCAGCCACATGAAAAACCAAAGAAAACAGCACGAAAAAAAGCAACCAAAAACCAAGAATAAAGGCAAATTCATATGGCATACGAACATGACCGCCCCCTTAATGTGTGTGTGTGTGTGTGGGTGTGGATGTGCCTGCGCCCTGCAGCATTGTCCCCCGGCTGGCATGGCGCAACAATTTAATTGAAGCAACCTTAAAGCTGACCTCCACTTGGCACTGTGCCAAATCCGACCCTTTTTGCAGTAGTCTCTATGCAAATAACGTAGACCACGGCAGCAATTTGTACATGTGCTTAAACCCAAGCGACCCTTTCCACCGTCCTGCGTCTATATCTCTACTTTTTCGGCTGCAAAAGGCCCCAAAATGGTTAAGTCATTGAATAGCCGAATGGAAGTTTACCGAAATGGTTGCCGGCACCCATTTATACGCACTGATTGCGAGCCATTTTGTTCACACTTCCAAGGGGTATTTCAATTTAGTTATCAACTGTGCTTCGCTATAAATATAGTAAATATCTCCACATGAAGTCAGGCGGAGATTTGTTATATGCAGTCCTTAAAAACTGAAAACTATCTGAATAAATGGGATTTGGCGTTTAATGATCATGTTGCTCAAGTGAATCGGAAAGACAAAACCTTTTATATATTTTTAAAATCAAATATGTTAGACCAATATAATCGTGTGACTGGCGTGACGCACGACTCAAGGCAACGAATTAGATCAAAGCAGTGCTTTATTAGTTTTTTGCACCCTTGGGAAATTTTATTAGTCTACGAATTGTTGATAATCGGACGACAAACATTGGGCAACGGACTTCATTGCAGTGATTCACAGATTTTAATATGGATTAGAGTCCAGCAACTAGCATAATAAATCTGCAGGCCTGTAATCACTCTTTGTCCGCTATTCAACACTGCTTGTCCAAATTAAAGAGCAGATTTTCCAAAAATTAACGAAAAAGTTAACAAAAGTTGAAAACAAAATTCTTTAGTCACATTTCAAGTATGAAGAATTTTTATTTTTAATATCAATGTATTCTTGAGTATGAAGAAATGTCCATCGACTGTCTCAACACAACTCTCATCTTATTTACTTTTTCGAAATTTATTAAGTTTATCATTAAATAAACTACAATCAATCCTAACTACAACTACTCTAAATAGTCCCGCAGATACTGTAGTTTTTGATCGGTTGGCTTAAACAGACTTTCCAAAAAATGTTGTATCTATAGTATTATTTCAAGCTCCTTTAACAGGAGTGCCTTCAATTTATAAAATATTTAATTTGAATTGGCTTAAGATCAATTTATAAATCTGTACAAAGTACAGAAAAAAAAGCTCAGCTAAACAAACAGTTTTGTTTAAAGATATGCTTTTAAACTATTTATACCAATAGGTGAAAAATAAAATGAAAACTAAAGGTAAAACAATTTACCGAAAAATAAGAAAAAGCCGAAGGAAAACATAAGCACCAGATAAATAAAAACGAAATAAATACGAAAAGAGAAACGTTTAATTCGCCTAAATATTATTTTTTACAAGCGAAGATATCAGAATATGAAAAATAACTTCATTTGTTTAGAAAATATATAAATACGCATTCCTATATTATACAAAGTTTTAGGAATACTTTTACATAAGATAAAGATTTTGGAAACATTATCGATTTCCAATTGAAATTTATGCGGCCGAGTGCCATTAAAGCGGGCCTAACGGCTTTACATCTTAGATAAAATAGCTTTCGTATTCAGTTCCACTTTCAATTGGACAGCAATTGCAATTGGCGGCGTCTATGCGGCCGAAATTTCAACGTCAGCTGTAAAAACATTCTTTGAATTCCAATGATACAAAAGCAACAACCGGCTTGCCGAGTCAGATGCTATTGGCTGTGGTCCTCCATTGGGCTCGCCTGCTCTTCTTCTTCTGCTTCTCGCCCATTTGTTGAAATTTTCAGTGAACTGTAATTGCATGAAACGATTTCACTTGTCGCCTGTCGCATTGATGTTCTTTCAATTTATAAAAATTCTATTTTTATTTTCTGTGTTTTGCATTCTGTTGGCTGTTATTTTAATGTTATTCAAAGTGGCCGCCCGCTGACAGGCCGTCGACAACTATCTGCAGATGAGTGCTTGTAGGGTCTGAAAAAGGTGGGCAATGCTATTTTTATGACCAAACATGGCGACCATCAAGGACATGCTCCCTAGATATTGCCAAGTTATATGCTTAAGCTATTTCGACAAGCCCCCATAAATTTTTGTAAGGCCCTTTTGGCAGCCGAATTTTCGATGCGAGTACATTCATTAATTTTATGCACTATCATTGAATTGAAATCGCTGCCCTTTGATAAATTCGAGTATTTTTGGCAGCAGTAGGTGGCATTGAACAACCTTTTTCCCGTGCGAGTTTTCTATGCAAATTGCCAGAGAGAACGATATAAGTAGGAGCCATTATCAGTGCCTATCAGCGTCACCCACTCAGAGTTGTACGATAAATCGTGCCTTAAATCTCTCAAATTGCTCCCCAAGCGTTTTTAAGTAAACGCACAAATGTCAGGCGAGGCAAGCCAAAAGGCTCTCCGAGCCGTGTCGACAGTTGAAGGGGAATGGCAAACGCAAAGGCAAAAGCAAAGGCAAAGACATTGGCGTTCAAATCTTGACAATCTTTATGTGAGCCAAGCACTCAAACACGGAGTCCAAAAGAGTCGGTAAGGCACTAAAACGTCGGTAAATATGTATACCGAGTCGACTAGCCGAGCCGAGCTGAACTGAGCTGAGCTGTGTCTACAAATGGAATTTAATCACGCGTGCGTCGAGCTATCCACACAATCCGATGTTTGTTTTATTTTCGCCTTTGCAGCTTGTCCCTTTTCTGATTTGATAATGCGCCGCCGGTGCTAGTCCCTGGCGGTGTCATGCCGAGCGCTGCTTAATTATGTCACAAATATTTACACCAAAAACCGAATGGCAGGACCTTTTGAGCCTTCAGTGTCATGGCACGCAAAGAATCCAGCGAACGCAAACAAACAAACGGCAACAACAATAACAGCCAGCCAAAGGAATCAACAATACAAGCCAAAATCAAATTAAATGAGGCTAACTCCAGCCCAACAAGCGGAAACGGAGAGCGCCTCGCATTTTTGCAGTAATCAAGGACAAATAAGGACGCCAGTAGCAGCAGCAGCTACCAGGACAACTGATGGTTTTACGAAAGTGGATTTCGTGATAATGGCAAACATTAATTTTAGCCATAAACCGATGCGATTTGTTCGGTTTCTTGCAGCACATTTTTTAGAATACCCTGTAAATGCGCCAGAGGGAATTTCGAAAATAATACACAGCTGGATTAACCAAAATATCATCAGTAAGCTATATATATATCTTATCATTCGATTTGAATAAATGTAAAGCGCAATTGAACTTACAGGGGTTGTTAAGTCGTGGAAATGAACTATAACGTAATTATTTTTTGTCTGATCTTGCAGTTTTCCACTGTCTAGTATTGTATTTCGCTTGCGTGTCGTTATTTGTTGTCGTTATACCTTTGGCAGGTTCAAAGTTATTGACAACCTCAGTCGGGCAAATGCTGGGATATAGGATAACGCCGACTCTGGCCCACGTGGGGACACGTTTAGTGCGCTTGTCACGCAATGAATAATGATTGGGCAGTAACAACAACAACAACAGCTAGGTGTTCTGACAACAGCAGTAGGAGTTGCCACCCGCCGCAATCAACGTCTGCCTTCTGTCACTGCGCCAATCGAGCGTCCGTTAAGTGGCATATTGCTCATACGACATGTTGTCCCCATACAAATACACATTCGCAATGACAGACGTCACCATGGCCAACAAGTGTCGTGTTAAATAATTAAACACTGTTGTTAATGCGAAGTGGAAAGTGTAAACCCTGAAGCTGCCTGTCCAGATGCTGATTGGCTGTTGGATATTCCATAGCAGGATATGATACCTTCATGTGGGTCTTATTTCTTTAAAAAATAAGGAAGCCCCTGATAAAACCTACTCAATTGACTTGAGAAAATTGACAGCAGAAAATGCACTCTGCGAGTTAATTTAAGTTATTGTTTGTCAACTTGGCTCACAGACCCAAGTTAGAAGTAAACTATTATCTTTGGTTAAACAACTTAAAGTCAAACGTGAACAATGGTTTTTTTAACACGTAGACTAGTTTTCCAAAAGATCCATGCTTGTTGTGGATATTATATGAGATTTCCAAAAGTAAAATTTAGTTGAGTAATTCCATAGGTAGGATTTTAATTTATAAATAAATAAATTTAAAAAAAAAAACCAATAAATTTAATAGACAAAAAAAACTTATACGAATTTAAACTATTATTAAGATGTATTGCTGATTACTATCAACTATCAATGTAGCGAAACACATACATATGTAAATACAAACAAGGGTTAATTAAACAAATTAATTTAAAACAGAAATGTATGAGTACAGACACATTTAAAAATAGGTCAGATACATATACATTGTTTATATAGTAAATATTAGTGCCGAATGTTACTTTTATTTTAAAATAATAATAGTAAGTCTGCACCAATTGCTACTCTCCACAGTTTATACTAATAAGTTACGTAATTATATAAATCAGTGTGTATGTATTGTCTATAAAACACAATTTATGTGATAAAAGTGCAGATATGTTATATTGACAGAGTTTTTTAAAAAATGTATATATTTTTGTCTTTAATAAACGCAAGCTTACTTAAATTTAACGACATCGTTTCTATGTTAGATACAAGTTGTCAGTAGCTAGCAAAAATATACTTCAACTAAAATTTAAATTTAAAAACGTGTGTTCAAGATTAAAACCTTTGAATTGAAATAGCAACTCATCAGCCTACATCTGGTATGTTTAGCAAGTCTTTTCGCATAGTCTGCTTGTGAAACACCTGAACTGGAATTTAGTCACATATGCAACACTTGCACCCAATTTTGATTATTATTATTGTTCACATGTTCATCTTCCATATCTGGCTGCTGGCTGCTGGCTATAAGGTACAACGCAAATAGCTCTTTTCATCTGTGCCCCGTGCGATTTACCCATCGGTCCCTTTCCGCCTCAGTGAACCACGCACTGCTGTCAGCTCGATTCACTTTCTATATATAGTCTGGTAGTATCCCTTAGGTTTGCTCTGCCTTGCTTTCATTTGAGGCACGCACGCATTTCATTGGATGCCCCGAGGGCATACATATTTAAAGTTTAGTTTTTGATGAGTTCCCATATGTTTTATTAGCGGCGTGCCAACTAGCTGTTTGGCCTTAATTCCAAACTTGACCAAGTTAGCACAGCGTTAATGAAAGTCAACGGCAATAAGTTCAAGTTAAAGAGTATTGCATCATTTGCGTGCAGGCAACGTTTCTGATTGCCAGCCCCGTCTTAGATAATGTCCTAGCATATTTTTGAGTTTGCATCAAACATTCCGCAGGAATATAAATTCCAGTCACATGCTTAGCAAAAATGTCTGCCAGTCGCCTAATATGATAACAAAACAAATTACGAATACAGTATTATCGAGAGTACAATACTAATATATACCAAGTAATTTCCATATTCTTAGGGCGTTTTATTTATTAGTTATTGAAATACTATGAGACTTCCCACATAGCTAAAAATACCAATCATTTTTGAATCCAATATTTTTTGACGATCGAAAACTTGACAGCACTATTCTATTATTGCTAGGATCGAAGCTATGCTAACATTTATTTTATGTATGTATAAAAACTAGATGGACCGTAAGATGCCTATTCTTGTTATATCATACGTATGCACCCTTTCAGCAACCAATTTTGTTACAGGGTATAACAGCACATATACAAATAAAACTGAAAAAAATATAAAAAAAAATAATAAAAGTGAACGCCATGTACGAGCATGAGTAAATTACAAATTGGCCAAGCTTCCGCCCTGTTTCCGCTGGCGTCCAAGCACGTGTGAACGCAATAACTCCATTGCGAAACAATTCAACTAGCAGAGAAAATAATTTTGATATAATGACAAGCTGACAAAGTCACGTCGCAGCGAATAGAAGGCAAATTCATCAGCGAGCTAATATTGACTCAGGTCCCAGACCGAAGCGGCAACACCACCAGCACCAGAGGCAAAAGACAAAAGCCACCAACCGAAATATACCCCAGGCGACTCCAGAGAGAGACCATTAACGTCTACTCCGAGTGAGCGGGCAGCGGCAGAAGACGCAGACGCGTCGGAAGACAAAGATTGGCCCGTCGCTTATTGACGGGCTCTAATGATGTCGCAAAATGGCCACTTATATATTTTTATTAGTAATATGCCTATATCTATTTTGATTACATGGCTGTGCGAAAACAATTTTCCATGCTATAATTTATGTTGTGGAAATTGCGCATACCGCATGTGTGCGTGCCCGGCCCCATGACTAATATGATTTACACAACAAATGCCATGCTTAAAATCTTTGCCACATCATTTCTCCCCACACGCAAGTCTTTGCCACACATAATGTAGTAGCAATAATGCAGTCGAGGAGACCAGACCTCACCATTTGCACACAATGTCCGAGCCGAAGTTTATCGTATTCAAGGCATTTGTTGTTGTTGTTGAATTTTTCTCGTTTTTTTTTTAATCTAGACTTTGTGTGACAGCTCAACAGAGTGAGCAACTGAAATGGTGGAGTTGGACTTGTGTTGGGGCTTTTGGGGCTTTCGAGTGACATTCTAATCAACTACACATTAGCATGTTGAAATGGGCCAACATGCAACTCATTTTCATGCTTCGCTTGCCTCGTGGCCTGGCTGCCCCAATGCCTGAATGCCTGCACTTGATTAAAGTTTCATTTATCGTACTTGCTGCTCCTCCTGCTGCTGCTGCTGCTTCCGCTCCTGCTGGTTTTTGTATTTGGTGCACAATTTTATGGCTAATTAAGTCACAAAATTAACATTAAAAGGCAATCTGGCACGAAAGTGCAGCCATTGCAGCGCGCTTGACATTTTGCCAAACTAAACTTTTATGTGATAACACCCGCTAACACGCATCGCTTGTAGATAACCTGGCTAGAACCGTCGAAGGCAAGTAGAAATTTTCATTTCAGCTTAATTAGCTGAGGGAAGGCAGCACACACGCCCAAGCACAGCCCCATATACACACGAAAATAGACACCTGTAAGCCCGTAAAGGGAGCGTGCACAAAAGCAGGCTACCGTTTTTTCAATACCTTTCGTTTTTCATTTTCGCTGGCTGGCAAATAAAAATGAAACACGACAAAAAAAATTTTAGAGTCCCTGCTAATATTATTATTATTTGTGGCTTGATTTTTATGCCAACTCAGGCGCTTTATTAATGCCTGAAATTATTGCGGCGTATGCAAGTACAAACGTAAAAATAAATTTCAAGAAATACACAAACACCCATACACACACATATATACAAAAACATTATTCAAGCCAGCTCCAAACACAGAACCTCCGAAATATGGCATACAAAAGCAAATGCAGCCATAAAAAAACCTCGCTGGCCGAAAAGGTGAAAATTATAAATATAAATAGACGCACAAAAGTGCTGGGAAAAACAGCAACGCACAACAGCAAGTAAGAAAGTTCCACGCGACATTAGCCGACTGCGCAATACTCTGCTTCCAGTATAATAAGAGTTGCAAAAAGTTTGAAGGATAAATCTTGATGGATTAATTCTTAGACTGGTTTAAAAGATTGAACAGAAAACTATATTTAAATATATTTTTTTATTCGTAGATCATCAGTAATCTTTGAAGCCAAATTTCCTGACTATTAAACTTTGAGTCTAACACAACTACTGTCAAATTTTTTTCAAAAACTCTTATTTACAAACTTACCAATTTTCAAAGGGTACTTTGGTCAAAATTTTAAATGAAAATTTATGAATGCCAATCGATAGTCCTGGTAAGTGGAAGTCTAAGAATGTAAATTAGTCGAAGATAGTAAAATACGCTCTTTAACCAAATTCCAGCAGAGTATTAAAAAGGTATAACAAGCAAAAACTGCTTGCTGGGCCTATTTGTGATCATGAAAATGTGAATTTAATTTCCCTGCTATAACTTGCAGTAAAAAAACATAATTTAGCCAGCAGGGCAGCCAAATGCGAAATATGCGAAATCCTTGCCAGAAAGTAATGAATTCAAATACCTGTGCGACGTTCCCAACCAGTTCAGCCGCAATGCGGCGTCCCGCTGGCGGCAGCGGCCAAATGTGTAAGCCACATGGCCACACACACACACACACCCACTCACACTAATACAGAGACCGAGACCAGCAGCAAGTGGCTTGAGTTGTTTACTCGTCCTGCAGCCGCTGCTTGTGGATTGTCATTCAAATCTGTCGCGTTGCCCCGCGGCGGCTGCCTTGCGGGTAGCTAGGCGTTGGGAATTTGGGGGCGGCCGGGGGACCGTGGGGCGGTGCTGTATTCGACGAAGCAACACGCTGCAAAATTGTATTTGCGACAGCAAATTTGAGCGATTTGCGATTAACAGCTGTGGGTGTGTGTGCGTGTCATTCATTATATTCAATTTTTCAATTCACAAACTTTTTGCAGCTACTGTTGAATACGTGCGTGTGTAGACGGTTGTGTGGTTGAGTTTTTCCCCATGCCGCAGCCAATTTACGTAAATATTCAAATTTATTATGAATTTCATTTAATTTTTTCGCTGCTCACACTTCAGCCCAACAACAGCCGCGCAGGACATGGCTCAAGTAGAGTTTTAAACTTTTGTGGGAGTTGGTTTGAATTGGATTTCGCGTAGCAGCCACTTCGATTATTACATGTAAATTCAGTTTTTTTCTTTTTTTTCAATTTGTATCCGTCTGCAGTTGTTGCTGTCACAAACTTTGTTGTTGCTGGGCCAGTTTTATATTTCAGTTTTGGCACCCGACAGAAAGTCAATTAGCGCAATTGAACAGCGAGTTCCTGGAAATGCGAAAGTTTCCAAATTATTTATTGGCGCCGTAATGGCTGCACCATAAGCCAGACAAATTGTTAAGTGATGGCACGTGCTGAGATTTAGTGACAAAATATTGAAACGTGTCTGGGATCAGATAGGCAAGCTTTCAAACGAGCCCCGGGGATAAGCTAGTATCTGCGAGCTAAAAACTTTTGTTAAAAAACATTTCTTATGATTTATTCATGCAATCTCAAAGCGAAATTCGACGGGTTGGCAGCCCTCTCGTGCTCTCCACAATGATTAAGCGGATTTGATCGAACCTCTACGGCAACTTTGTATGTTTTTCATGTAGTTATCAATTTGCTTTAGCTGTCAGCGGCAAAGCACACACATTTCTCTGGCTTCAATCCTTTTGGCCAAATGCCCATAAAAGAGAAACCGTTACATTAATCATTTCCAACCGACAGCGGCGACCGCAGCAGCAGCAGCAGCAACTGACTGTGTCAAGGCGCTTTGTTGTAGGCTCATCCTGCCCAGCAACCTGTCATAAGTTATTAACAAGACGAACTTGAAGCCAGCCCACATACGAGCAAAGCAATTCACAAAGTGCTGTCACGCGCCTACCGCCCACAAAGAGCCCCTCCTTGCCTTTTGGCTGCTGCACGTAGAATATATTTAGCTTCTGTTACATTTGCAGTTCGTTGGTTGAAAAATTTCAAGTTCGCTGCATTTCGGGTTGACGACGACAGTACTGTCATACCACAAATAATGACCGCTCGGACACAATTTACTGGCACTGTGCCAAGGACGCTGACGTAGCCCTTGTGCCTGACAGTTCATTGGAATTTTCATTAGTGTTACAAGTGTGCCGCCATTGAGACGGCAATGGCGGCCAACTCGACGCATAGACGGTGACCTTTCAAAAAACCTAATGGACTCACGCATCTAACATCAGGCTTCAGTCAGATTTTAAAAGTCACCATTGCATATTTTTCCAGGCAGAAGGTCGACTTTAATCCGAATAATTATGGAAAACAAACAACATGCACAAGTTCAATTTCGGATTTTGTTTTATGATTACTACCCCTAAAAAACACAAGCTATTTACAATTATTTATCATCCCTCTTTTATTCGAATTCAGCTGAATCGATTTTTCATGTTTCATTGTTTGAGTTCACAAAACAATGAAATGCAGTTTTCAATATCAATAAACAATAAGAACTAATAATAAAAATTTTCTTTGCTAGAATTAGAACTCTAAGAATAATAATAAAAAATTGAGCATTGTTTTCTTTACGTTTTTCGTAGCAAATTATTTTCTGATCATCAAGCTAAAAAAAAATACTCAAAATCCACAAATGGGAAAAAAGGCTATTGAGCTCTATGCTGACTAGAAGCTAAATTTTTCGCAATAATTTGTTTGTAATCTAAAATAAAAGTGGGATATTAAATTAGCTCTGTCTGTCATTCAATGAACTGCTATGAAACTATTAAAGATTGTTTTTTTTTTTTTGTGTTGTCAATCATTGAAAACTCATAGTCTAAATGGAAAATGTGGAAATAAAGTTATGCAAAAGATAAAGGTGTGGAAAACCAAGTGAACAAATCATTTTGTGTGATATTTAATGATGTTATACCTTTTATGAAAATTTCTACGAATTTAAAACCATGTGTGGCATCAACTTTGAGCTGCCTCAACCTTAACTTATCCACGGCGGTAATGGGTGAAACATTTTAAGTGCCTCCCCCCTACACACACGAAGTATGGTCAAACATTGTTGCACATTGCCCCTCTGTTTACAGTTGTTGTTGCTGTTATTATTGTTATTGTTGTTGTGGTAATTGCACTTACGCTGCTTTATGGGCGGCACAATCGTAAAACATTATGTACATCATGTTGGTACTTAAATGTATCCCGCTTCCCGATGCTGCCTCGAATTTTGACTACCAACTTGGACAGTTTAGTGTTTAATTTCGGGTTTCTGTGCAGTCTAACTCTTTCTATCCCTCTCGCTTTCTGTACTTGTGCTTTAAGCTATGCAACTGATTTTTGTTTTTTTGTTGTTTGTTTGCTTTAAGTGGAACACAAAAGCCACATGCGGCACTGTGTATTAAACACACATACATATGCATAAGTGTTTATGTGTAGTGGAACCGGAAATGTGTACTTGATGTTTGGTGTTCATTGTTCTTGTGCGGCACATAGTGTTAAAAGTGTAAACTAAACTAAATTGGAATCGCATTTGCCGTTAAAAACAACAAAGCAATGCGACAAAAATAATTTGTGACGATTTGCAATGGCAATGGCGTGGTGTGTGCCAAAGTGTGTGTGTGTATTTTTGGATGGTTGCAGGCGTGTGTGTAAGCGTCTCATTATTTTTGGATGCTGAGCTCGGCAGGCCTGTGCGTAAACAATTACTTCTGTGACAAATGGATTTCCTTTTGTTTTATTGAAAACATTTTCAGACCCACACAAAAACACACTCGCGTATGTGCACACACACATACACTCACATTCATTTACACATATACCACATGTGAGCGACATTGTTGGTTGGCAAACTATTTCAATTACAGCTGTGCGGCTGTTGAGGCCTCCACATAACACGGCAGTTGCCTTAGTTCACCTATGTGAAACCTGACACCCTTCCCCCAACCGCGAACCTCCCTCTTTCTCTCTCACTCACTTGTATTGCGCCAGCAGCAGGCACAACTTATTCCAATAGCAAGTGTAGGCTGTGTGTGTGTGCGGGTGTGTGCGAGTGTGTGTGCCTGAACTAAGGCATTCGCCTTTGCCCCAGCATTGAAATATTTATATGCAAATAAATAGTTTAGCGAGCTCTCAACTTTGGTTGCGTTGTCATTCGACGTAATGTATACGCACGTTTGTACATACATAACATACATTAGGGCGGAAAAGGAGGGGGCGTGACTAAAGCCAAGTCGTAAAACACACGCTTACACACACTCAGACACACACAAACACCACCGCGATGAAATAGAATACATCAGCTTGGTATATTATTACCCGTTAATTGTGCGTGGAATTTAATTGTTAATCTATTGCACCAGTAGCGGATACGCCTCATAATACCCTGTAGCGTGCTTACAGAGGGAAAGAAGAATGAATGAAAGATAGAAAGACATCTAATTTCGTATATATCGTGCTAATATTTTGATGTGTTTCTTATCTTTGCCGTTAAGGGAAACAGTGTGGATACACACAAGAATAAATTACAACTCATATCCCTTTCACTAACAGATAATTCTGCTATACCCTAACATTTACCTAATTAAAATAAAGAGCGTTAAGTTATGGCCAGCAAATTGTGCTAGGAGATTAACGCAAGAGCTATGATATCGTTTTGTGCTTTTATTATTATTGCTTTTATTATTATTATCGTAAATATATACAAAACCCCCCTTTTTAACCCAACTTTTTACCTGAAAAGATAACATCTTCTGACAGAAATGTGTTCTTATTTTTCCCGATCAGTCCAAGTGTTTATATACATATATTTAAATTTGTATCTAGTTAGTACCAAATATATTATTCGTTTCTCAATATTTTGTTAGTTATGAGTCGAAGATCACAGTGAACTGCAGGGTATATTCTTGTCTAAAGCATTAATATGGTTGTTGTTTGCTAGTCTTTAATGACAAACAAGATAAGAGATTGTGTATTGCGTTAGGTCATGTGTTGTGGGAAAATATTTCTGCAATTAGATTTAATTAGTAAGCATTTTAGATACCTTCGCATGTGCGTGTCTTCTAACAGAATTAGAAAATCAATAAAAGCCACACGATGTGGATAAACAGCAACACACAGTACTAAGTGTTGCACTAACCGCTTGTGTTTCTGGAATTTCTTATCTTAATTGAACAAGCTTCAAGTTAGCTTATTCAATTCCCAACGCCATAATTTAGGCCCAAAAGCAAGCTAATGCACAGATGTAAGTTAAACGTTAAACAAATCTCGAACAGATGCGATAAAATAGTACGTATGTAATTGAATTTAAATTGCAAAATTCTAAAGTGGTACAAAGCCAATTCAAGGGCTAACCGGAATTAAAAATATCAATAAATATTTTAATACTATTAAAAAGCTAAAAACGTGGAAAAAAATGTGTTTTATGACTGTAACAAAATATGTGTTGAATAAAAGTCCTATTTGTGTATGAAAAAAATCAATAAATCAAAAAACATTTAATGGCTGTAAAAGAGCTCACTGATTTACTACGAATAAATACAACATTTACATTTTAGCTCATATTTTTTTTGTTTAAAAAAAAGTTAATTTGTGACTGACTTCGATATATGTAATTAAGATTTTAATTTACATATTTTTCCAATTTGTCAATATTTGTAAGCAATTAAGATGAGTAATAAAAAAAACCTTATATTAGAGCTAAGCAAAAGAACTATAGAAAATGTATTGATCTTCGACTTGACTTAAGATGAATAACTAAAGATTGCGCGAAAGCTTTCTAAAAAATTGACTACAGATTGCTAAGTCAATTAATATTTACGTCCCTATTATCTTTCAAAAGATATGTTATTTCGAAAGCTGCTTACTGAGATTAAAGCGAATGCTTATCCAATTTGTTTGTGTTACTTTGCTAAGTAGAGTTCAGACGATAGAAAGAATTTGTTTTCTATAACTAATGTAAATACTATGTGCAAAATTAAAACATTTCAACATTTTTAATCAAACCTATTAAAACCTTTGATATTTATACTACGCTTTAGAAGACACACTGAAAATATTAAAGCTATCACTTTGGTGACATTAAAGTATGTGCAAAGTGTAACTTTGTAAATTTATTAAGCCCAACAAATATGGCGGCTCACACGAAAAATAATTTTGAGAAAAGCTCGTGAATAACATGCATTTGCATCTAAAGTAAATATGAGCTAGGTATACTGAAATTGCGCATAAACATAGTTACGCTGTTGACTTTCCTTACCTTGCGCAAATAGAGAGAAAGTCATTAAAAATTTTAATGAAGAAACTTTTTTTCTTTTGTTTCCGCCTTCATCATCGTCATCGTCATCTTTAACAATGTTGTCATTGTCGCCACCGCTTTAATTTTCTATTTAAATTTTGTTTTGTCTGCAGTTCTTCGCTATATGCTCGCATATTTTGTTAATAACAATCAAGCCGAGCCCAGCCAAGCCAAGGCAATCGGAACGGACCTGAGCAGCTCCGGCGACTACTGGCCGGAGCTCTGGTGCCACTTGCCTGGTACGTCTTGTCTGGCGCCTGGTGTATGATTTATTAGAACGATAAAATGATTAAATTAAAATTGATTTAAATAAAAAGCAAGTGGGGCACCCTCGGCCAGCAGCAGGCAAATGCTGCAGACGACAACTAGCGCACTCCACCTGACACTCGACGAAGGCCCCTTCACATTTTCTTGTTTTGAGCCACGATTATTTGCCTGTTTTCAAAGAATTTTATTTCTGTCAATGCCAAAAGTTAGCCCAGGGCCACAACGTTTGCTTAGACAGCGCCCCAGCCAACACCAAGAGTGAAAACTTACTAATTTATGCTAAATAGTCAACAACGCAGGCGTCTAGAGCCATTGCCGTCGTACAACATGGCGTATGATTAACCTAAATGTTATACTTGTCGTCGCCGTCGAGTTGCCATCTGTCCTGCTGTCAAACGTCGTTTAACATTTAAAATGGGAGAACTACAAAATAAAAAATTAACGCTCAGGGCTTTGAGTAGCCCGAAAAAAGGTCTTCGGTCCCAGTGTGTCTTTGTATGCTTGTTATTTGTTTATTTGGCCTATTCAAAAGGCCAACTAATTTGTCGAGCAGTAATACTGACCCTAAATAACAGGCAAAATAACAAACTTTTGTTAACTACCTGCAATAACTATTTAACTATAGTATATAGTTAACTATCTGCAAAATGTAGAATATTGGATAAATTTTTTTTAAGCTCACAGCGTTCAGATGTGTTTAGGAAATGCTGCAGAAATAAGCCCATATTCATTTTCACATGCTTTAAACCACGCACCGTTTGCAGTCTGCGGCTCCTTCCTCGGGGGAATTTCTGCTGCAGCACAGCAGCAGCTCCTGTTGCTGTTCCTGTCGAATGCAATTTCTCGTTTCACTGCCTGCTGCTGTTGTTGTTGCTATTTTTTTTTTTTGTTTTTTGTTTTTGTTGTTGGCTCCGTTGGTATTTTGGGTGATTTTTCTTATATATTGCTTGGTATCCTGTCGCTTGTGCTCGTAAGGTGCTTGTTACTCGCGTTGCGGTCGAAATTGAATTTCACTTGGAAAATATATTAGCATGATTAATCACTTAATGAAGGAGCCTCTTTAACGAGGCGGCGACAGGACGCAACCACACTGGCCAAACATTAAGTGAAGTATTCTTAACTCGTTCTCTTAAGTTTCAAACAGTATCATTGTTAATTGTTTATTTAAATATAACTTTTTTATCTCATTTAAGCTTCAGAATTAGCGAGCATTACTGCAACAAAAAGCCAACATGTCTGCATTCCAATCAAATTTTAAAATTAGATACTTTTATACATGGAGAAAAAAATATACATTTTAATCACAATAATCTGGTAGTCAACTTTAAAATTCATTTGTTTTAATTTACATTTCAATAAACATGTTTATAATGTAGATCCTGGATATATTAACATAACTTCTTTAATAAACACGTTCTTTTACGTGTGGCATAGAAATAATAAATATTCGATTGCAAGGCATTTAAAAAAAAAAGTATAATCTTTCAGTTCCATGTGATGTTAAAGAAATTGCGATATGTAGTTTTACGGCTGAATTTAAGATTATTGTAGTAACGGAAATGCTTAGTTATTAATTATTTGATTTTAGTTTTAAAACATGTAGATTTTAAGCAATTATTTACATTTATTTTGGGGGAAGTAAAAATATTGGCACAACTTTAAACAATTTTTTTTTATTATTTTGTGATAGTATATTTAAATTGTTTTATTAATTTTTATATTTTTTTCTATTTTTATTTATTAATTGACACCTTTTACACCATAATATTATTTATTTATTTAATTACAGTTCAATTCGCTTTAACGACTTTAGTTTTATTCGTTCACTCGGCTGTAATGCGAATTCATTCACAAATATTTGGCAATCGCGAACTAAGGACCAACGCGTTCTGAACGCCACTGATGTAACTAACGCGAGTGAATAGCTTCAAAAACAACGTGAAACTTGGCCAAAACGGCGGCGACAGGATATGCCACGAGAACGACTAACGGTGCCGACAGCAGCGCGGACAACGACAATAGCGACGGTGTTCGGCTTCGTGCTTGGCACTGAATGACGAGCGCAAACATTTGCTGGCGTTAAGGAACCTCAAATCGAGGCGCGCACCAAACACGAGGACGATGATGGCAGTTCAGCCTGCAAGAAGCTACCATCGTACAGTATACATCGTAAGGCAACACACACTCCGGCACACATACATACACAAACATATTTATATTTATTGCAGCGGCCTCTGTTCGCTTGTGATAGCATACTTCTGTGCGCTGCGCTCGGCATCAGCGCGCGCGCCGGCAAACCACACAGCTGACGAGTTGGCGCCAAAATTCTGCCCGCCATTGCGCAGGCGTGAAACTGTTATACACTTGCTGCAGGCACTGCGTAGCACAGTTATGACCAGGACCGTTTCAGCACAGAAGTGCGCCCGATACTAAATTCTACATGTATTCGGCAATTTATATATTGAATCGAGCTAAAAAATTACAACATTTGTTGAAATTATATATAATGATTATGCAAGCATAAGCTTTCATAAGGTTTCATACTCTATAGAAAAAATCAAAAAAGAAATATTAAATCTATTTCAATAGTTAAGTTAATTATCTGTAATCCTTTCATAATAATAATAATACAACTAAAATTATATTACATAATTATAACTATATAATAATTGAATCATAAAAATGTTTGTTTGAAATGATAAGTTGAGGAATAATCTTCACGCGACTCGCTGTTCCTACTCTGACGCCTCATGCTGACAGGCAGGCAACAGGTGCTGATGCAAATTGAGCCGAAATTGTGACTGGCCCAGCATTCTGTAACTGTATACTTAGCTGCAACTGGGCAAGAGCTGATTGAGATGCTATAGTTCGTCAACTGTCAGGCAGTCAGCAATGAACAGCGGCAATTGATTGATTGCGAAAAGTTCATATTGACAAATTTCAAATACACACATCGATAGGCTAAACGTAACTTGACTCTCCCATAACTTAGCACATGCTAACAGTTCGTTCTATGGATGTTGACACGCTGATTACGGCAATAGATTTATGCACGTTATAATATGTGGCATAAAATATATGCACATATCAATTGTATGAAAGTTTTGTCTAAATGTAGAAAAACTAGCATTTGCTTTAAAAGGTTTCATTAACAATCTAAACATTCTAAGTGCATTTATAATTAATTGAAAATTATAATTTTCTAATTTAATATGAACTGAATTCCTCCTACTAAAATGCGCACCCAAATATGTGACATGAACAAGCGCGCTGAACGGTATTTAAAAAGTTGTTAAACAAACTTTCAAATTAAATACTCGTGTGCTTAAATTGTGCAAATGCCGTTCACACAACACACATACTAGCATAGCAGGCAGGCAGGCAGCCAGACACACACACACATACACACATTCAATGGAGGTGCTGCAGTGTGTTGACGGGTGTAGCTTAGCAGTTTACTTCTTCTTCTTCCTGCTTTCCCGTTTATTGCATTTTGCACGTGTTAATGCCATGTTCATTATTATGCCCAAGTCACGACGCAGATGTGAAAAGCCCCAAATTAATATGCCACTGCGAGTCGCTTTAGTAATTAAACAATCACAAAGCGCAGCTTGCCTATGAATATTACATTTTTTTTTTTTAATTTAATGTGAAAGCAACTCTTAACTGAACAGATTATTACCAAGAGCAAAAACGTCTCGACATAAAGTATTTTTTCATACGCGTTTCAGCGTCTGCTCAAACAAACAAAGTTTGAAAAACCTGAGAAACGTTTTTGCCACATTGTGATTGAAGTAATCATATTTACTCAATAAAACTTACTTTCAACTAAAAAAAAAGTGGTTCAATTTTTCGAAAACAAGTTTTAAAAGAGTTGCGCAAGTAAAATTGTAATCATAACATTCGATTTTATGTAACCAACTTGTGGCAAAGAAAAACGAAAGGGTACTACTGTTTGCCGTGTTTAAGGATTATTAAATTATATCTGTCGCATGGATAACACAGTTTCAATATTGTTATGCCCTTGCAGTGCGTTTTATATTTCTGTCACGAAATGTGTAACGCATAGAAGGAGATGTCTCCGACCAAATAAAGTATATATTTATTCTTGAACGGTATCAACAGCCGAGTCGATATAGCCATGTCAGTCTGTCTGTGTCTATAAGTGTGTCTCAGTTTTTAAGTTATAGTTACAGACAGTTCTTATGTCGGAGTTCAGCCATAAGAAATAAAAAAAAATAAGTTGCTGTATGAATAGATTTTTTGTCTTTCAGGTACTTTGTCCTTCTAACACATTAGCACTTGCAAAATGCCATTCCAATGTTTTTTTCTTTTGTAGATCGTGTTATCGGCAAACTATCTTTCTACTGATATAGAACAATAAACAATTCAAAATGTAAATTTAAGTTTAGTAAAGCTAAAGTCCCTGTAGCGCCCATCTCTACGGTAGACTGAGAAAACCTTTTTTTTGTGATGTATTCATAGAATTTTCAAACAAATTGATGCGCTTACACTTTGAAAATGCTTTAGAACTGAGGTTCACTCAGTGGGAACTGCTGCAGCAGTCTGAAAGGAAATATGCAAAAATGAGAACAGGAAAACTGAAAACAGAAAACCAGTGTTTAACACAAATGAAATGGATTTAAAATGCATAACATCAATTATAAAAAGTTTTCTTAATTTTCTCAAGTTCATAATTCAAATTGAGGTTCACACGCATGCAAGCTCTTTCAAAGGCGAGCAGCAGCAGCAGCAGCAGCAAGGACAAAAGGCAAAAACTTGCCAGGGCAAACACACACACACGCACACACACGCACTGACTCTCAGAGACATACACAAAAGTATGCGCACATGGTGTGCATTTGTTTATTCCTCGATTGCGTACAAACATTTGCATTTGCAAAAGACATGCTAAAAGCATTGCCATTGCCACCAGGACCTGTCTTCGCACAATTTGAGTCCTTGCAGCTGCCATTGCAAATGTGTGTGAAAGCTGTGCCTGCCCCCAGCTTCAGCTCCGTCTCTGTCCTGTTGTTGCGCTTTGCATCTGGAATCCACCGGGAAGCAGTTCGCATTTTATATGTAAATTTTGCACTTCTTCAGAAAATTATTCAAATTACTTGCAGAGAGTCAAAACGCAGCTAAAATCAATGCAAGCGGAAGCGGATATAAACAAAATGGCGTCGCCTGTAACAAAACTTAGCTTCAACATGTAGCAAGTGGCAAGTGGCAAGTGCAGCCTTGGCCGCTTTAGCAGCACATCAGCCAAATTGGCAAATCTTTGCTTAAAGCCAGCTCAAACTATCGTAAATATTTATTTTAGCCAGCATTTGGCAAGCGGCCAAAGCAATCATCAATCAACTCAGCGGTTGGCTTCGTGGCTGGTAATCCTTTAATATTATTAAATAATTAACACGCATTTGGTGGCTTGTTTATGATTTTGACACGAGCACAGCACAAAGCACAGCCGCTAACAGCAGGAGTATTTATGGTGCTCTGCGGGGATTCACTCATCAAAAGATAAACGCAATTATAGCGCAGTTAGGTGGCAACAGCAGGGGAGAGGGAGTAAGGGGAGTCACAAATGAAGACAATGCCGCGGTGCTAAACATGCAAATTAGCGTGCAAAACTTTGACACTGACGAGCACCACGAAGGAGTTAAAGTTCCTTTTAAGCCAAATTTGCATATTTAAATGGCTTAAATGCGGCACTTGGCACTCGGCGCTCGGTGTTGGGTGCTGGGTGCTCGGCGCTTGGCGCATGGCGGTCTTGGTAACATGCAGAAGCTCATCTTGTGCCCTGTCAGCGACTTGTTGTCACGTTTCTCTTGGCTCATAAAAGTAAGATTGAATTTTGAACGGACTAGCGACAAACGACGACCGAATTCGGGGGCTGGGGAGTGAGGAGTGGTAGCTAGCTGGGATGGCTTTGCATGTCTAACCAGAAAGTTTACATGACTGTGGTGCTGTCTGCGCTTAATAGGCCAAACGAACTTGAACCCCGGCAACGATGGAGTCGACAAGCCGTCAGCTCGGTCTAAATTGTTGCACACGCGTGTGCTGAAAGTTAACGTGAAAGTGAAAGTTTTGATCCTGCCACAGCAACCGGAAGTTATTAACGCATGAGCTAGAGAGAGAGTGGATGTCTTTGCATGTGTCACATCATTGAGCAGGAAATTAAATTTATGCTCGTCAGCACTTAAAGTTTTAGTATTTTATACTTTTCGAAATCCCAAAATTGATTCGTAAAAGATTTTTAGCAAGAAAAACACTTTGTTTGTTTGTGACTTGGCATTTAAAATTACTAAACGTAGCATTCACATTGCACTTGGATAGATTTGCCAAAATCGCTTATTTATACTTATGGATATCTTATAGATTATACCCACATCATTGTCCCTAGCTATATATGTGCCGCCTACACGAAACACCGAACAGCAAGCACACATAATAAGGTTACAAATAGGTTTCACTGAAGCAGACAATCCAAACTGACCTTGCTCTACCGTCTGAGCCACGCCAAATAAGTCGAAACGGCAGCTAATGAGGCTCTTTAAGCTGCCCAGTCACCACCCGCCGGCTTAATGTCTTTTGCAGAGGCACCCCATGGACATGTCCCATGCTCGGCTTTCATTTAGTTTGCAGCTTCTTCACTTACGAGTCCTTTGCTGGTCAAATTTACACCCAACGGGTTGCTGCCAAGGAAGCTAAGTAGTAGAATAACAGCATAGTTTTCTCCCATTCGTTGTTTTGTTGCATTCAAAATACAAATTCCTTAGGACCAACAACACTCTTAAATTACAGATAATATTTGGCCTTGGCCACTTGACTTACGTCTAAGCTTATTAAGAATAACTGACAGTCCTTGGCTGTTCATTAGGCTGGGATAAGCAGTCTAAGCTGGTTCAGCTGACTTGACGGACAAACATGTGTTGTGGCCCATTCACATAAGCATAAACATAGAAGAGTCCTAACTTTGGTCGCTCTGTTATTGAACATATCAATTGACTTTAACTCAGTCGAATCAGAGCAAAGTGTTTGCCCCGCAAATTCGTAGCATTCCTTGGCGCAGTCAAAAAGTATTCGAAGGATGTGAGCAGAACAAATAAATCATACTGCCAAAGGCAACCAAACAACAACTCAATCGTCAAGACGTTCTCGACGAAAACGCGCAATGATAAATCGAAAATATTTTCAGTTGTTTACAGAGCAGAGTCGAGCAGCCGACGGCTGGGCAAGTGGAGGCAAAGAAAATTGTCGCAGAGCAGCTCTTCCTGTCCGGTACTCAATGGAAGGCAACTTGAAATTCTTCAACCACTCGGCGACACTCAGTGGTTGGGGAGGGAGGAGGGGGCAGGCACTTAATGAACGTGCAAACAGTCGAGCAAACAGGAGATTATGCTGCCACTGGACAGAGCCTGTGCCAGTCCCCTCCCCACTCCACTCCACTCTTGTTGGGTAAACATCTTGCGCGTCCTTGTCCACTTGTAGCTGCCCGTCCATGCGACCCCACCCAGACAGCATTCAAGTGTTAATTGTGTGCGTGATTTAAGCTTTGCCCAACGCAGC
The DNA here is from genome assembly GCA_035041545.1 of Drosophila colorata. Classification (NCBI taxonomy): domain Eukaryota; kingdom Metazoa; phylum Arthropoda; class Insecta; order Diptera; family Drosophilidae; genus Drosophila; species Drosophila colorata. The sequence continues at coordinate 5,998,418 of JAWNLD010000656.1, read as the reverse complement.
GCGCACTCAGCCCATTCTGGCCGGCAAGAATAATTGCTTTTTGATTGAGTTCAATGTACATGGGTGCTTTGTCTGGCCTACAAGTTGAACTTGAATGCTCAAAATCGGTCAAAAGCGCTTCACTCGTCGGCTGCGTCGCATTCCATCAGGTCCCCAGCAACATGTACTATCCGGAGGAGCTGACACGTCCACGAGCACGTCGCCCGCTTTATGGGAATTACTCCATTGAAACTGCGACTCGTCCTTATCAGAAACGCTATCGCTGCTACAAGGAGCGCAAATTTGTAGGGCTGATAACACCATATCTCAAGGAGTACTGTGCCAGCTCTTCGGTGCATGGCATTCGCTATTTGACGGATCCAAAACTGCATCATTTTGAAAGGTGAGTTCAATTTGCATCCAAATTGTATTATTTGATAGATAAATATGTTTAAATAGTCAAGAGAGTTTAAGGTAGAAGAGATTTCTTGAGCTGGAGATTACAAAATAAATAAAAATGTGTCTTTAATAGGCCGTGTTATAGAAGATTAAACAAAGATATTTTTAAGACAGGAAGCCTCATCTTATTGAACTAAATTATTATATGATTACTATATATTTTGACTAGTAAAAAGTCAAACTATTTGCATAAAATAAGCAGACTTCGGCAGATGACTTATCTAAGTGTTTAGGCACCTGAATAACGAAGATCCGGATTCAAATCCCAGGCTAGTGTATGGATGTTGTGTTTGCCTTAGCCGAAGACCATAGATATAGATATATACACAATAATTTGATAGTTCATAAATATATGCCATACTTTAAATAATAAGAATAATTTGAATAAATTAAAATATTTTAGTTACAGCCACAATTGACTATTCTTATATGCAATAAATGGTATTCATAAAGTTACATATTTAACTATTAAATGCTTTAGATTGATCTGGCTACTAATCCTGGTGGGAACCTTTATTTGCGCCACAATTGTCTACATTGACCTGACCGAGTTATATAGCTCGGCACGCGTTCAAACAACCATTGAGGACAGCATGCGGCCGATATTCTATTTACATTTCCCTGCCGTGGGTCTCTGTCCACGCAGTCGCATCAACTGGCCGAAATTTCAGGAAGAGGTGCCAGATAAATTTCTGGGCCATAATGCCTCCGCCGAGAAGAGGGAGCTGTTTAAAAGATTCTTTTCGGCCGCCTCTGCAGTGCACTTTAATGATATGCGAAGTCTGATGAACTTCTTTGAGAATGAAAGTCTGGCGGCAAATGTTAACCAGCTGGATGGTTTGGATGTTTCGAAAGTGTTGGAGTTTACGAGTCTCCAGTGCAGCGATTTCTTTGTGGACTGCACCTGGCGGGGAAAGCCGCACAACTGCTGTGAGATATTTGAGCTGCAGCGCACTGAATTGGGCTTCTGCTGGGTGTTTAATTCGGTTATTAGTGCTCAAATGCGACAACGGCAGGTGAGTGGATAGAACCAAAACTGTAAACCACACTGTGCCGGTTCTGTGCCGGAATTCTTTTTTTTCTATGAGCCCAACCATGAACCGAATATGTTGCAAATGAACCAGCCAAAGCTAAGATCAACCAAAAAATACTTTTTAAACAAATAGTTTAAAACAAGTAAGAAGGTTTGCAGTCGGATGTAACCGAAAAAATCACGTTTTTTTTTTAGTTCAGTATGTAAATCAGAATTATTTCTTTTATTCAAACTATTTGATAGCTTAAAAGTAAAAGCCCATAAAGCGGGAGAGTCTTATGTATATGCATATGGAGTACTTACATATGTACTCAGTATATGTGCTCTTTGGGCTTGAGTGTGTGAACCTGCATGCCGGCAGTTTTTCGCCGCACAAGCGGTTGCAAATGTCCACTTGTGGCTAGCTGATAATACTTATAAACATGCTCAGTGAATTTGTATGTTGAAGGTGTTATGAAATGTTACATATTTGTTGTTTATGTGCTTGACCTATGTTCATTTATGTTGTATATTTTATATGTATATATTTGAATATTTAATGCTACAGTATGCACGAGTATGCCAAGATTCAAGTCTATAGCTTAAATAACGGTGAAAAAATTTCGTCCATATGGATAGACGGACGTACATTTTGTTAAATTAATAGCTACATGTAATAATGATGTGAATTACTAGCATAAAGTTAGATAAAAGGGAATTTTTCACACTGATTGCTGAGTGAATAAAAATAATAAAATGGATGTAGAAATCCAGAAACCGAACCTTATAGCCAATCTTATTTTATTTTTGGGCTGGCATGAAATAGTTTTCATCATCTTTTGTGTCTTCCATGTTTATCCTACCTCTAGAGCGTAGACAAGTACTATCCGCGTCGCACCGCACAATCTGGTCCCGGCACGGGCCTAGAAATATTCCTGCGCCTCAACAAATCCATCGCTAAGCCCGGATTACGCGGCATATACGTTATGGTAAAGCAGCCGCAACAATGGAGCGAGGCAGCACGCTTGGTGCCACATGACTCCCACAACAGAATCAGCGTGGCGCCACGCCACACTGGCTCCGACTCAAGAACCCGAGTTCTAACGCCAAAGGTCCGGCGTTGCCTCTTCCCCGATGAGATTCACGATCCGCACTACAAAAACCTGCCGGGCTTTGTCTACTGGCGGGGCAACTGTCGCACGAAATGTCACCAGGAGTATGTGGTTGACCTGTGCAAGTGCTCGCCAGCTCTGCTCTTTCCCCGCAACCCAGGCGGTAAGTGCGAAGTTGGCAGTGGGATTAATTGTTGGCGGAATTATATTTAATTCACTATAACACAGATAACTTTACGGACTGCAAAGCCTCAGCCTTTAAATGCCTGTACGAACACAGATGTAAGTAGATGTCCTGCCAAATGCCAAATTACCCTATATTATATTCCCATTGTTGATTTATCATCTCTCTATCTCAAAGTAACATTTAGCATGGAACGCCATCCACTGGAGCAGGATTACGTGGATGATGTCTACAAGGATACCATGACCTGTAACTGCCTAAACAGCTGTTCCCAGCTCATCTACAATACCATCTTCAGCTCCAGTGCCATGGAGTAAGTCCTTATTCCTAGTGGGTCTTAACTGGACCATAATAGTCGAATCTTGTAGCTCGCAAGAAGTTCACCCTGATGTAATCAGCATGCATCTGGACATCTTCTTTCAGTCGCCTTGGTTTATCAAATATCAGACGCATATGCGCTTCACTTTTGTGGAACTGCTGGGTGGGTTTTAAGCATAACGCAAAGCAATGCTTCAATTCAAATCCATTTCCATAAATTACAGCCAGCTTTGGTGGCATTATTGGCCTGTTTCTTGGCGCCTCACTCCTCAGTGCCATCGAGTTGTTTTACTACTTCACCATTGGCCTATATTTGTATTTATTCCGCGGCAACAGGAAGTCCAAGGAGAAGCCACCAGCACCACCAGCACCACCTCCTATCACGCTGCACTTCCGGCGCAAAATAACACCAACAAAAATTGTTTATTGATGTTATTGATAAACACAAGAAGGAAGAGTTACTTCTGGTAACCTTTATGGTAATAGTTAGACACCCTTGTAGACCAATGTCACTGCACGAAACAAATCTACATTTTTATCGAAACATGGAAATAAAAAGTGATTTTTTAAAACCGTTTTTGAACCGCAACGGCTCAAATCCGGAATTACAATACTTTTAAAATCATAAACCAAATTAACCTGAACCAAATTATTTTCTTTTTGGTTTAGTTTATTTTAAAAAAGGCTGCATAAATCAGATTTAACAAGAAGATTAATTAAAAAAAAAAATACAAAAAAGTAAAGAAACTAAAATTTTTCCTTTTAAATTTATAAATATTTGATGAGCCAATATTCGAACCAAAAACCTGGCTAATGAACTAAAACTTAAGAGGAGGCATTGGCTCGTTCCGTGAACCGAATAATCACTAATTTGGGCTTGCAGCCATATTTATAACTTCCTTCAATGCATAAAACTGTTCCGCGACAAAATATTAATCAGATTATATTAAAACTTGTTATACAAATATTGTATAAAATAATTTTATTGAGGCTTAGTATGAAATTACATATTTTAATTTTTTATGTTGAGTATTATTCAGAAACTGATATCAATATTTCGATTTGTTGTCCATAAATGAAATCTAAATAAATAATATAATATTCACCAGGCGTTTGTTTTGTTATTAAACGGATGTCGTAATTTGCTGTTGGTTATTGCTTCCGAAGGCACTGCTTCCGGGTGGGCGTGGCTCACTTCATTGTGTACATACCGCAGTCCCTTGGCCCACAGCTTTTTGAGATTCTTCTGAAGAACTACACTGTAGTTGTTATCATAAAGGTGCAAGGCAAGTCCCACAGTTAAGAAGTAGATCAGTTCAACTGCACTGACCATAGAGGCGCCCAGGCAGAGGCCGAAAATGCCGCCAAGATTAGCTAGGATAATGTAGTTAAATAGTATTCCTTTGAATCCTTAAGTATTATAAATGGATGTATTTACCTATTAAATCAATGCTGCTAAACTCAAGACTGGTACGATATGTTATCATCATTTCCATTTGATAATGCACATCCACCTTGAAAAACTTTAAAGTAGACGATACGGGCCTATCCCAAAAAAGATAAAGTTATGAAAGTAAGGCAAGTTCATTCATTCATTTATCATACAATTTTCTAGCATCTAATGGCAACGTAGTTATCGACGAATAGTATTCCAACAGATTACAGCTGACCAGACAGGGACAGGTCATGCCCTGCTTGTTGCCTCTAAAGTAGTCATCCTCCTCCAATTGCTTGTTATAACTGAAAATATCTGCAAGATACATTTCATTTATACCTTTTGAGCTATTGAGCCTTGTTTTCGACTTGCCATTGTGACGCGAAAAGCAGCGCAGACTGGACGCAGTGCAGTTACTGACTGAAATACATAAATAAACCAGTGAGAAATTTGTAGTGTGTTGTTGCGCGTACTCCTGAAGCCTCAACACTATCTGACGCGGGTATACCCGAGTACATATTCAAATTTCAAGAGTCTAGCTTTAATAGCGGCGAAAAAAATTGAGCTCATACGAACAGACGGACGGACAGCAAGTCGGACATTACAGAAACCCAAAATACTCTTTTCACTTCGTGAACGAGTAGAAATATGAAAGAACAGCTATCTTATTTAAGATGTGCGCTTTATGCAAACCTTTAGGCAACGTAATATTTAAACTCAGAAACTAGTAGGCATTGAATCTGACGGACATGGCTATATTAAATAGGGTCGTACATGTCGTTAAGAAAGACAAAGTTCCGTCGAGTGCGCGCTTACTTTTTTGGTTTTTACGAAAAAATATTGGCAGCGTGCAGTTGCACAGTTTGACCAAATAGGACTCATGACAGTTGGTGAGGCAATTGAAAAGCATATATCTCATGCCAAAGTGATGCGCATCACCGACGGTGGCAAAATCCACGTGCTCGTTTGAAAAATGGCAATTGCGTCGGCTTGGCGGAATGTTGCGCGTGGAATTGTCGGTGCGTGTCAGCAGAGGGCGCACTGTAACATGGGTTTCGGTGTTGGGCGTAATAGAGTAGACCACATTAGATATTTGATTGGGCTTCTTGATCATTATCTGAAAATTTGCAAGCAAAATAAAAAATCTAATTTAATTAACAGTACGGATCTATTCACAAAGACATTGTCCGTGGCTGAAGAATGTGGTCGCTTGAAGCGCTCATCGAGCATTAAATTGAAATTTAGTCCCGAGCTCTGACCCGCCTTTGCGTTGTGCTTCGGATAGTAAGCGGCGCCTTCGCGTTTTTTAATCTCCAGTGAACTATCCGAGAGCTCCGAGTTGAATACCAAGCATAAGCCGTACTCCGTCTTCTCCAGCACGAAATAGTCGCAGCAATTGAAGAACGCTTGCCGCCACTTACAGGAACCCGGCACCAGAATATCCTCACAGCGCAGCGTCAGGAAGTTGGCCAATGCGCTGAGATTGATGAAATCTACAATCTCCAGATTCTGATCCTCCATTTCCGAAATGCTATACTTGAAGTTGTCAAAGCGCAGCGTTTCCAGATATTTAATTAACGTGGTAAATACTTCGACGACATCTTCGCTAGCATTCGCCGGTAGGAACTGTGCCTTGGCTGCCTCCAGCTTGCTCCAGTTGATGCGATTGTCCGTGCAGACGCCCACAGCCGGAAATTGCACATAGAAGACAGGATACTGTGGATTATCAATAACCGTCTGCACCTTCTGTGCTCCATAACGCTCCGAAAGCAGCAAGTAGAAGGAGCAGCAGAGCGTAACGCTAACGATGAGCAGAACGCTCCAGATGAGTCTAGTTAGAGAGGGTATCAATTAGTCAGTCAATTTGGCCAGACGTAGGGCACATAGAGCACACCTCTCCACGTTGTGCAGCCTGGGATCGTAGAGGTAGCGCACACAATGTATGGTTGATCGTTCACAGTAGTAAAGAAAGTATTCGCGCACCAGTTCCATAAAGCACTTGTCCACATCCTCAGCGGACTTGCCAGAGTTTTCTGCCTTGACCATTTTGTCACTGTGCTCGCTGACGGCTCGCTCTGGCTTTTTTAACGTGATTCCCACAAAAGTTTGGACTCGTAATTGCAGTGCCGAGAGTATCAACAGCTATCCATTATGCCTCACAACTGTTGTAATTGAGTTGTTGTGTTTCGGTAGCCTGATAAGCCTATTCACAATTATCCAGCAATGAACTTTTGAAATTAATATCAACGCTGCTGTCCATTGATTAACTGCCTCGCCCGCCAATCAGTTCATCGAAATGAATGCAGTGATTAAGTTGCCTGATGCCAATGAAGCAAATGATGATGACAAACCGTCTAAAATTAGGCCAAAGGATACATGCCTCTGCCTCAGACGGTAAGCACTTAATAACCAACTGCAATTACATACTTAACTCTTCTGCAATTGTCACCCTTCAGCTTTACCCGAGTATTACTAATGTTCGTCGGCGCAGCGATGACTATTTACGTCTGTATATTGTCCTCGGAGCGTTACTTTAAGTACTGGGTTCAGACCACAATCGATCGCACCGATGTGCACGTCTCGGAGATCGCCTTTCCAGCCATCACGATTTGTCCCTCGCATTTGGCCCTGCACAACAACAAAAACCTCAGACAGCGGAGCCTAAATAGGCTCTATAATGTAGTGCAAAGCATTCTTTGGCGGACCCCTCTTCTAGCTCCGGCCACACAGCTGGACTTTAAGGAGTTCGAAGAGTTTGCTAACCAATCTTTGCTTAACATCGACAGTATCTTTAACTACGGCTACACCTGCGAGGATCTATTCATGCAGTGCATGTGGCGACGCCGAGAGGTGGATTGTTGCAGCGTGCTGTTCAGACCCCTGCAAGTCGGCTCCTGCTATGTATTCAACTCGATACTTGCCGAAAATCCCAATCCCACGTGGCCCTGGTCAGTGTCCGATGCTGGTTTCAAGAGTGCGCTGAATATCAAGGTACATCGCTTTATCAAGGGCAAAAGGTTGGAGGCCACAGGGGTAAGCATTTAAATACATTTTAAAGGAGTATACCCTGTTCTCAACAGGAAAGAGAATATTTTGTTTCTCAGTCTGTCTGTTTGTTTAAATGAAATTATAAAGAAGTTCCTGCTTAACTTTTATTTAGACAGCTTATACTATAATCAAATGATAAAACTGAATACAGGAGATTTCCTGTAATTTAAAAATATTCAAAATATTAACTTGAAATGTTGATTCGTTGGCTTATCATCCTCATTGATACTCTTTTAAACGGACCGTTTTTAACGGAATACTACTTATTTGGACGCTATACTCAGGCGCAGTTACCTCAAATGCGTACCAAAGATTGTGTTGATGCGAATTGTCACGCATAGAAGCAGGCATATCCGAACCTAAAAAGCATATATATTCTTGATCAGTATCCACAGCCGCATTAATGTAGCAATGCTCGTCTGACGTATCTGTCTGTCATATATCCTTCAGAACACATATACCTTAAATTAAGTTTAGATTAACATTTAAGAAGTCTGTAGTTATCATTGATGAACAAAATGCTTCCTTGCAGGTCGTTGTGCAAGAGCCAAGTCAGTACGTGGGCTCCAGTGTCACCTATTCTACTGACGATCGCATTGCGGTGGCTCTGCAACCGCTGCATTTCACAGCCGAGCCGGCCGTGAAGGCACGCCCAGTGAATATGCGTTATTGTTATTTTGCGGATGAGCTTCGTCGGTCGTACTCGGAGTGCATAATTGAATGCCATCTGCACTACATATCCAAGAAGTGCGAGTGCATCCACAACCTTATTGTGGCCACAAAAATAGAGCTAACAGATGAGGAGCCAAGGCGCATTTGTACAGTCGCAGACTTGCCGTGCATGCAAAAGAACGGGGGTAAGGATATAGAATTAACTGCATTTACTGGATTGTAATCTAATCACTGCTAATCACTGCTCTTGCCAAAGTCTCGCTCTTTTACATGGGCAACATAATAGAGGAGTCGTCGGACCATGTCTTCAACACCACCGACTGCAAGTGCTACCCCACCTGCAATCACACGCAGTATCACGCAGCTACTTTCACGGAACGTGTGGGCAGCTCGGAGCAGAAGAACAACTACGTAGAGGTTGATGTTTACTTTCAGGAGGAGACCCTTTTCTCCTATCGCTCCACTCTGCACATAACGATGCTCGATTTGATGGGTTAGTTTCCTATACACATATATGTATATTTATATTGGTTTCCCAGCATTTCCCACTCGCTGATTGCCTTCATTCTTCCACAGTGTCTTATGGTGGCATAGCCGGCTTGTTCATGGGTTTATCGGTGCTCGGAGCCATAAATGCCATACTGAATCGAATTGCTTGCTGCAGCAAACCCACACCGCAGCCCATTAAACCTGATCCCGAGGCTCAAAGGGTCTCACGTTTCTTTACCTGTAAGAAAAACACATGATTGAATAACACGGATAAGCAGACATAAATAAATTCAGTTAAAAAAAAACAAAATAAAAAAAATAAACACCCTGCTCCATTGTCTTACAAGAGAACTCTTCAAATTTCATATTTCAGCTACCTGCGAGCGCAGTGGAAAATTTCCAAGTGATCCGATTGCAACGACTGTAAATGCACGGTTGTTTTCCACTATTCCAAACAATTGCCCCAATGCATATGCCATGCAAATCTTAGTGTAGAGCATGCTGCGCAGTTCAATAAAATTTGCTTTGTGTACATGGAAGCCTGACCTAACAACAAGATTTGAATCGAAACCCTCATAGAGGATCCGATCATTGAAGCATCTTTGGGTTTATCTGCAGGTCACCAACGAGCGGCCACAAGTACTTTGATCCCTATTAAATCGCTGAAGAACACTTGCCTAATTTACACACATACAGAATTGCCCTCAAACATTGAGAGTATGTAAAAATCAGCATGATATTTGTTATATTTTATATAAACATTAAAAAAATAAAATAAAATTGTTATAGAAATATTTTAATTGCTCGTTTCGCACATATTTAATTACTTTTAATTTAACTGATTTCAATCATTTAATTTTCGGAATTTATATATGAAAACGTCATACTTACTCGGACATCAGGTATATGTAAACTTTAATAAAATAATTCCATAAACCTAATATTGAATAGAAATCTTTTAGATTTGTTTTATTTAATAATTATTTCGGTAAAATGAAGTTTCCACAAATTAGACTTCTTTCGCTTTTAAAAATCATGATAAATTAGTTGATACATATAATAAATTATAATTATAATATATATATATAAAGATAAACAGTTAGAAATTGTTTGGTCAGTCTCCTTCAACGCTTTTCATACTATAAATAATTACCAGAAAAATATTTATATAATTTAATTAGGTGAAGCTTAAACCTATAAATGTAATTTAATTGTAGTATCAAAAATAAAAAAAATTTCAGTTTCAGTTGACAAAAATAGGAAGGGCATTTATTAGTCGTGGTGTCGTTGAACGATGTCTTCCTGTTCATTTTTAAGTAGGCAGCCTTACAAAGACAATCGCAGCAGACGCGTATAAATAGCGCTTGTGCCGACACCATCGTCGACAGTCCAAGTTTGATCGTCGAACCACGCACTCCAAATAAAATCAAAATGAAATTCTTCGTTGCCATTTGCCTGCTGTTCAGCTTGGTGAGTACTTGGAGCAACCGGTTGACTGATCGTGGTTCTTAACAATGTGTTCTTTCTGCACAGGCCTCAGCCGAGTATGTGGTCAAGAATAAAGCTAATTTGCTGAGCTACCGCGAGGAGTGCGTCAAGGAACTTGGAGTGCCCACCGAGCTTGTCGAGCAGTATGAGAAATGGCAGTATCCCAACGATGCCAAGACCCAGTGCTATCTGAAATGCATGTTCACCAAGTTCGGCCTCTTCGATGTCCAGTCCGGCTTTAACGTGGAGGACATTCACACGCAGCTGACGCGCGGCGATGCGAACCACGACGATGAGCTGCACGCCAAGCTCGCGACCTGTATTGACAAAAACGAACAGGGCTCGAATGCCTGCGAGTGGGCCTGGCGCGGCGCCGACTGCCTGTTTAAGAATCATTTACAGCGGGTGCAGCAGAGCCTGGCGCCCAAGGCCTGAGCTACACCTAAGTACACTTAACATTCCACTAACCAACAATTTTGTAATTTCATTAATAAAACAATGATTGTCATGTAGAGCGTGCTGCAAAAGTTTTCTCACTTTGTCACACCCACAATCCCTAATTGACTAGAATATGCCCAGACCCTTGTCCATGCACCATCGAGCAGTGCTTAGTTGCCATGTTGCTGTACACCAAGGAACTCGTCGCGCCGCAGTCCAAGCTGAGAAAGGGTCTGCTGCGCTTCAAGCGGCATCCGCTGCGGGCTAAATACGAGAACATGTTGCGACGCTCGTTTGCCCACTCGACGATCCACGGCATGCAGAATGCCTTTTTGGAGCAGCATCTGTGCATACGCTACTTTTGGCTAATCATCGTGCTGGTGGCTTTGATTGGCTTCCTGGGCATGTTCTCCCTATTGCAGCACCAGCACGACGAGCAGGAGCTGGTCAGCGTTGTGGCAACCACACAGTTGCCGGTGTACAAAGTTGAGTTTCCGGCCGTGGCCATTTGCCCCTGGAATCATGTTAACTGGCTGCGCGCCTCAACGGCGGCAGGGCGCTTTCTGCCCAGGAATGCGGATGCATATGTGCACGAGTCCTTTCAACAGCTGCTCGTGGGCATGGAGCAGCTGACCTTTGGCAAGTTTCAGGAGCTCGGCAAGCTCTCCAAGCGAAATCTGACCGCGCTGGTACATCTGAGCCTCACCAAGCTGGCCACCTATTTGGCCTACCGCTGCGATGAGCTCTTCGTGCCGGATTCGTGCGTCTTCGACAGCAGCACCTACGACTGCTGCCAACTATTTGTGCCGGAGCGCACGGAGAAGGGTTTGTGTTTGGTCTTCAACTCGCTGATGTCGGACTTCTCACGCAAAAAGCAGCTGGTGAACGAGTTTTATCCTTACAAGCTAAGCACCGCCGGCGAAGGCTCTGGACTGAAGTTCATGCTGCGCCTGAATGACTCTTTTTTAAGAGCTGACACCCAAGTGCCCTTTTCTATGAATGTGGGTTTGCAAATTGGATAGACGTACCTAGTATTATTTAACATTAACCAGCGCCGTTTGCCTTACAGCTATTGATCAAGGAGCCAAAACAGTGGCTGCAGCACACTGTCTATCATCTGTACTCAAATACGGAGAATTTTTTCTCAATAGATCCGTTGGTGATACAAACATCCTCAAACACTGCCAAAATGGATCCGAACAAGCGGCGTTGCTATTTCGATGTAAGTGTAATTTACACTAGCCTGCAAACTACTGATTAAAACATTTTTTTTTATTAAAGAACGAGCGTCATCCCTACTTTCCGTATACGGGACTGCCCTATAATCGCGCCAATTGCATAGCCAGCTGCCTGCAGTGGTTCGTGAACCACTACTGCAAGTGCACTATGCCTCTATATCTGCCGCCCATGGGTAAGTGCAGACAACCCCAAGATAATATTGTATCGCATCCTATTCCCCTTCCAGATGGCACGCGGGAATGCAACGTGTTGGACTTTTCCTGCCTGTATCGTCACACAGACGTTTTTGGCTACGTGAAGATGCCTGACCAGGCAAAGTACATTAACGATTCACGCCGTGGTCTGTTTTGCCTGTGCCCGGATAGCTGCAACACGCAGCTTTACCAAACCTATCTGAATGTGCGCCAGTTGATTAAGTAAGTTGGAGCACACTGCCAGCTCTGTTTGGCCTAATCTCCGAATCTCTCTTCTCCCAGCTCCAAAGGCACAAATGCCACAGCGGCACCAAAGCGCATCAGAGCAGAGATCTATTATGGCCAGCGGGTGTTGACAAAGATAGAAACCAAGCTGAAGTACACCTTTCACGATTGGGTGGCCGGCTTTGGTGGCATTCTGGGTCTCTTTGTGGGCGCCTCGGCACTGAGCTTTGTGGAGCTGGGCTACGTGGTTGGCCAACTGCTGTGGTCGCTGATTAAGGATGGCTACGCCAAATTAAGATCAAAGTAATAAGTATATTTTACCGGTCGTTTAGATAGTTCATTAAAAGTATTTGTGGAAGGAAGCACGTTTATTTCTGCTTCGTTTCCTGATCAGTTGGGTAGCGTATATAAATAGCTGGATTAGGCACGGTGGTTGGCGTCTCTGAGAATTGATCCAAGTAGGAGCAGCCGATGGCCAGTGCGCTGCCATCCGAACTGAAGTTCAGCGATGATATTGAGGTGTCATACTCGTGGAACTGGCACAGACGCTTTTTGTTAAAGCCATCCCAAATGTTGACAATGCAATCCGAGCCGCCGGTGGCGAATGTGTGATAAATGTTGTGGAAACTGACGGCATTGACCGGATAGATTTGCTCAATGTTGTGATCCCTGTTGCGATGGCACTTAAATGCAAACTTCCGGCGCTGCACCTCCGGGTCATGATCGAGGTATTCAACCGCCACACGGCCCTCAATGGAGGACATGACATAGCCCTCCTTGTTGGGGAACAGGCGAATGCACCGCGTCTGATACTTCAGCGACGACTCGCGTTTCATGATGTAACTGTCCGTCTTTCGCAAATCCCATATTAACACTTTGCGGTCTGAGGTGGCCACCACAATCTTCTCATCGATGACGGACATCGAGTAAACCTTGCCGTTGTTCTGCTCAAAGCAACCCACGCACCGCTTCTCCCGCATGTCCCACAGCTTGACCGTCTTGTCCCAGCTGCCGGTCAGGATGCCATTGACGTACTCAGCGTGCTCCACACAGCGAATGGGCTCATCGTGGGCACCCACCAGAGATTCAGCTTGTGTGTTCACATCGTACATACGCAGCTGATTGTCCAGGCCGCCGCTCACAACGTGCACAATGTTCTGTAACGGGCGCAATTAGACTAATTGCATAAGGTATGTGAGCATGTTTAGTACAAACCATGAAGGCACAGTCCAAGATTGGCGCATCCTGTACGAATTTTTGGCGCATTGAGTTTGCCGCCACATCGTAGAAGCGAAGCGTCCCGTCCCACGATGAGGCAGCCATGTACTGGTTGGATTTGGAGCCGAATTTCACTGCCGATATGAGATCCTCGGGCGGATTGTTTAATTTAAACTCTGACGGTCCCATTTTGTAAGGTTTAATTGATATTAACAGAAAAACAAATTACAATTCCCGGTTTCTCGGCTGAAGCGGCATTAAGAAGTACTAGAAAATGCCAATCTAAATGTGTAGCATGGTCACCCTAGCGTTTATTGCTACAAGCAGCTCTGTTAAGCGTAGCGCTACAAAACTCTGACTACTATTAAACTGCAATTAATTGTCTGTTAAATTTGAAATTGTTCTTAAATTAACATTTTATTTTTAACAAACAACAACTATCACAACTAAAAGGATTTAACTATTACTCTAATATTTTGGAAGTACATATTTTGGTGGTTGCGTTATGGGCATCAGTTGAGCAATTGACTGCGTTATTTGTTTTTATTCTTACACGGAGGCGTGGGGCCATCGTCGGCAGTGCTCAACGCAATGGCAAACTGGGCAGCATAATAGGTAATCATGATTTGCAGCCGTGGAGCGGGCACTTCAACGCTCAAGAACATGGTCACTGCAATAAGTGCGTCGGATATGACAAACAGAGCAGCACCCACGGCACAGAAGATGGCCAGGAAACTCTTGGCATCAACCGCACGTGCCAAGGAACGCCACAACATGGTGGTAATCAGCGCACAATATATGGGCACGCCTATTATTAGCACCTCGTCCAAATTGTTGTGCACTAAAACGATAACTGTAATGCACACTAACTAGAGGTTAATAAAAAACAAGAAATTTTCACATTACAATTACTCACAAGCAGCAACCGGTATATATAGACAGGCTCCAATAACCCACTTGAGCGGTTGCCAGCCGAAGGCGGTTATATAGAAAACATGAGCCACGCCAAAGGACATCATTCCAAAGGGAAATAAATTAACATTGAGCAGGGCATCACCGCCGCAGGAAAATACCAAACCCAGCAAAATCAACTGTGAACGGCGGTAGCTAAAAACAAAAACAAAAACAAATATCTATAATTAAAACAAAAAAATACAAAAGATAAGAGCACGCTTACTGCTTGTTAAGCGAAAATCCTTTGATCAAAACATAAAGCATCAATGCCACAATAGGCAAGCACTTGAGCACAGTTGTCCATAGTTCCCCCTCTGGATCTTTACGCACCAGCGAAAAATAAAGCACCAAGCTTGTAAGAAACGGTATTAGCTTCACGGCCTGAATTATGGTCTTAAAGATAAGTGGTTAAACAAAAAATATTCGACGATTAGCCTTAATCGATGAACAGTACGCAAATATACAAATAGCGATAATATTTGAACAATCGGTGGCAATATTAAAGGTGATTAGATTAACGGGTTAGCAACTCCCGCATACGCATGCATGTAATAAATTTGCATAATATGTTGTCTTACGCCAAAACTTTTACTTTCAATGTGTGAGCTTTCAACGGCAAAAGAGCGAGAGAGCAAAAATAAGAGCGCGCTAATGCACGGGAGATGTAGTGAGCAAGGTCAAGGACAAAAGCTCCACATACTTTTTGCTTGTTTGCGGTTAGATAAAGCATCCGCCGTGCACAAGGTATGGAGCACACACACACACACGCACACCCATCAAATGCATGTGAATGCCATTGTGTACATAAAAAACAAATGGAACACAAAGGCAAACAAAGAAAAGCAAAGCAAATGCCAGAATATCGCATTTATTTGTATGAATATGTATGTAAATGTACATACACACGCATTAAAAACAGTCTCTAAATTTCAATTTAAAATAATTTCTGCAGGCACTTACGAACTGCATTGTGTGGTTCATATTTGGCGCTTAGCTTGTCAGCCGGTCACTTAGCGAATACTTAAGCAAGCTGCTGTTTCGCACGATAGAGCGTCGGTGTTACACCCCCAAAAAATAAAAAGAAGAAAATTATGAGCAACCGGCACGGGCAAACACACGTTGCGCACTTTTGACCAACGTCAATACACTGAATCAAAGCGCTGACTGCGCCGCTTGCTGGACGCTAGGCTGGCCCCGACTTTGATTGCGATTGCACGCCGCTCTGCGTGTGCGAACGTGGAGAGTGCGCCCCGTGAGCGCCGGTGGGCCACGTGCAGCATAAGCAGCATTCTGCCAGATACACAAACAACTGCAAGCAGGCTGCTCGTATTTATGGTCTTTACCTTTTACATGATGTACCCCTCTGCGTAGAGCAGGAGCGCCCAAAGAGAGAGGGAGAGAGAGAGCGCGAGAGAGACTGGGGCAAAAGAACAGCGGTGAATATCGTGAGGGCTTTTTGCTCACGCAACAGGTTAATTAGTATAGCAATGCGCTACAGCGTGCGGCATATGAAACGGCGGGAGAGCTTCGCCAATGGCATACTTAACGTTTAGGGAAAGTCATGCGCAGAGTCGCTCAAGTCAAATTAACGTATTGTAGTGCTCTCCTTCTCTCTCTCTCTCTCTCTCTCTCTATCCCACTCACTAACTGATATCAAATTCAAAACAATGCAACAATTTCTGCACACTTTCACTGCAAAAGCTTAAAGCTGCATTCTGCTCGTTGAAGCAAGCTTTTTCCCATGTCGTTTGGTCCAAAGCTCCGTTCTAAGCTGTGGCATTTGTCAGGCGTGCGAATAACTCGGAGGTTGTTTCGGAAAATTTTAATAAATTCACATACGCACCTACACATAATTAAAAACCAGTGGAAATTGCATACAAATTTTAATAAATAGAGGAAAACTTGCTATTAAAGCCGAGCAGGTAAAGTAAAATGAAAAAATGTGTGCAATGCAAAATTAGTTGGCCAGTGCTGGAAAAATTATGTATCCATTGGTTGGGGGCGGGGGTGTTCTGTAAGCTTAAGAAGTTTTCTCAGTTAGGTAAAATTGTATGTTTTAAATCTAACTGCTACAAATAATCTTGAGTTAGGCCTCTGGAAAGTATGCAATATTTTTACTTGTGACGGGAAATGTATGCAATGCTTATAAGAAAACTAAAGAACAAATGCTAAATGTATAACGCAATCATTTACAACTATTTTTGCATTCTCTGTACATCCCTTTTAATTGTATATCAGCTTTAATTACTTGTCCAGCTTGCTGCAATGAACAAAAGCTTTGGGGGCAGCGAAGGTGGCACAAATAAAAGCTGACCTCCGACTCTTGAAGAGCTCTTGAAAGAAATAAATTAAACAAAAGTTGCATTTTGCTAATGGGTTTCTTGTAATGAAAGTAAATGTAAGCCTTGGCACACGCTGAGTACACACATTCGACCTCCGGGAACGCGCAACCGAGCCAACAACAAAGTGGCGGAGAATCCTGCAGCCACTCAAGACGCTAGGAGGTTTTATGGGCCAGTGGGTGGGCACACGTACAAACACAACAACAGGCAGGCAGACGCAAGTACATGAGTGCACGTTGAACTTGAACAAATTTTTGCATAGCATTCAGCGCTGACATCATTAGCAGGCTAAAACCATGAATTATTGTACTAGTATACTAGTAAAGATACATATATGTAATATCTCATTAGATTCTTAAAGCTAGTTCCAGAATTTATAGCAGTAGTTATATTTTGTGGTGTTGTAAACACCAATAACTCCTGATCCTCCAATTGCCTTTAAATTCTATTTAAAATCTATACATAAAGACTTAATAAATATATATTCTAAGGATTTTTAAAATTAAATGCATTTTAAAAAAAATACTATGCCTGGAAAGGCTACGTTATAGTTGGACATACATACAACCAACCCGGTAAATATCTTATACACAGCTAACTAAAATCGAACTTTTAATATCTTTAATAGGTTTGACGCTCATCAATTCATCCTATACAAAGCGACCTGTCCATAGAATTCGCACGCAACATGGCGTGTCCTTTCTTTCGTCGAGCTGATTCGCTGGTGCGCCAGCCATCGGTCACTGTGGAGCCGGGTGCTCATTGGAATTTGGAGGATGAGGAGCTGTCCCTCGCCGACGATGCGTTGACACTAACCCATCTGCAGATGGCCATACAGCTGCTGACGGCGCCTTCGAACGAGGATCTCAATACAGCCGTCACCTCGCTGGTGGCCAAGTACCGACAGAGCTGGCCCAACATTCATAAGCTGTAAGTAGCAATCAGCGATCAGCAGCTACCAATGGCAATTAATATAAACATCTGGCCTATAGTAAACTGGATCCCAAGTTCTTCAAGAGCTGCGCCAACTACGACTACCTGGCGGACATCCAAGAGTTGCTCTTGAAGATGGACGAGGCTAGCGCCAGCGAAATTCTTGTGCTGCTGGGCGAGGAGCTGATCACGTGCTGCTGCACTGGCATTATCGAGCGAGCCTTTCGCTGTCTGGGCACCGATCTCCAGGAGTTTCTTGGCTCGCTAGATGGGGTCTACGATGTTCTGAAGTTGCAGGAGGTAAGTAAATGGTGATCTACCTAATTGAAAATGCATAATTTATATTCCTGCACTTACCCAGGAAGACGTCACCGATACAGGCTTCGTGTGCGCAGGCGATGGTGAGCTAATCTTCACCTCGGAGCGTCCGGTTATAGCCTGGCTTCTGCTTGGCTCTCTCAAGGCACTCACTCGGATGCTCTACAAGGTCGATGTTAACATCAAAATTGAGCCGGTGGACGGGGACGCGCGTCGATATCGTTATTTGTTCTCTTTGGTCAAAGACAGCTCACAGACGCTGCAGATGAGTCGCCCGGATGTGCCCCCTAAGGTGCACGAGGCGGTGCAGCGCAGCAACTCGGCCAACGCCTCGGTTCTACAAATGAACTCGTCCAGCTTCTGCAAGATGTTTCCCTGGCACTTCATCATGAACGAGCAACTGGAGCTGGTGCAGCTGGGACGGGGCTTTAGCAAGCTCTATAAGCCGTACTTGGCCGACTTTGGCTGCCAGGCCACCACCTACTTTGATTTCAAGCGCCCCAAAGGCTTGACCATGAAATTTCGAGACATTGTGCAACGCACCTACACACCCTTTCTGATTGGGCTGAACTGCCCGCCGGGCGTATCAGATTTTTCTGCCATTGGGTTGGAGATCAAAGGTCAAATGGTGCACTGCCCGGAATCGAATTCCTTGCTTTTCATTGGCTCGCCCTTTTTGGATGGCTTAGACGGTCTCACCTGCAACGGGCTGTTCATCTCTGACATTCCGTTGCACGATGCCACGCGTGAGGTCATCTTGGTGGGCGAGCAGGCGCGTGCTCAGGATGGCCTGCGTCGCCGCATGGACAAGCTGAAGAGCAGAATTGAGGAGGCCAACTCAGCGGTGACCAAGGAGCGTAAGAAGAACGTCAGCCTGTTGCATTTGATCTTTCCGGCAGAGATTGCCGAGAAGTTGTGGCTGGGCTCTTCCATTGACGCCAAGACCTATCCGGATGTGACCATACTTTTCAGCGATATTGTCGGATTTACCAGTATCTGCTCCCGGGCCACTCCGTTCATGGTGATCAGCATGCTGGAAGGTTTGTACAAGGACTTCGATGAATTCTGCGACTTCTTTGACGTGTACAAGGTGGAGACCATCGGAGACGCGTATTGCGTGGCCAGCGGATTGCATCGAGCCTCCATCTACGACGCCCACAAGGTGGCCTGGATGGCGCTCAAGATGCTCAGCGCTTGCTCCAAGCAAATAACGCACGACGGCGAACAAATCAAAATGCGCATCGGGCTGCACACTGGCACCGTGCTGGCAGGCGTGGTGGGTCGCAAGATGCCCCGCTACTGCCTGTTTGGACACAACGTGACCATTGCCAACAAGTTTGAGTCGGGCAGCGAGGCGCTGAAGATCAACGTGAGCCCCACAACCAAAAAGTAAGCTATTGTAAGCTTGGGCAGCTGCCAATATTTGTTAACTGTTTATCTGGCCTTTCAGTTGGCTAACCAAGCACGAAGGCTTTGCCTTTGATCTGCAGCCACGCGATCCCTCCTGCCTACCGAAGGAGTTTCCCAATTCGAATGGCAATGGCACCTGCTATTTCCTGGAGGGCTTTCGCAACCCGGCGCTGGACACCAGCCTGCCGCTGGACGAGCATATTAATGCAGCTATGAAGACCATATCCGAGGGCGGCGATGCCTAAGCCTCTTAGAGAATCACTTGCTCAGTAGCCACTTAAACATAGTTCAATGCACATGTAGTCTTATTCTGTTGCCCTCTTGCATAGCCTTTATTATAACAACCTACAAAAAAATAAACCTTCCGCCAACGAGTTTGCGTTCAAGCACAAAAGACACATTTATTGAGCTTAAGCCTTTGCTGCGGCCTCGGCCTGCTTAGCCTTGATGAAGGCCCTGACTCTTTCGCCGATTTTGCTAGCCATCATGCACTTGTGTCCGCGGAATGCCCACACGTCCGCTGGGCTCTTCTCCACGTTGCTGTCAATGCAGCTCTGTGCAATTTGCAGCGCCTCCTCCTCGGTGAGATCCATCTTAAACTGCTTGGCCAGACGATCCGCATGGTAGCCCTCGTGTGTGCAGAAGATATCCAGTTTTGTGGCAGTGCACAGGAGATACTGGCGCACCTCAGGCTCGTCCGGGAACTCCACCTGTTTCAGCTTGTTGATTTGATCGACTCTCAGCGGATGCGCGTTGAGACACTCTCCGCGTATCTCCTTGATCTGTTCAGCCGTTTTGGACACCCATTCTCCATCAGCATAGGCCTGTGTTTAAGTAATTATAGAAGGTTTTAGCTGCCACCGGAACTAAAGTCACTTCTTACTGACCAACGTGCAGAGCGACAGGCAAACGATCAGATACTTGAACATATTCAATACTTTCGAGTCGCA
The DNA here is from genome assembly GCA_035041545.1 of Drosophila colorata. Lineage (NCBI taxonomy): Eukaryota > Metazoa > Arthropoda > Insecta > Diptera > Drosophilidae > Drosophila > Drosophila colorata. Next base: position 5,978,001 of record JAWNLD010000656.1, on the reverse strand, counting down.
GCAAAAGATTTTAACTGAATAGCCAACGGCTGTATTGCTTATATTTATAGCTGATTCCCCACTCTCGCAGCGCTCAGCAGAGCTTGAAATGTGTCAAAAGTTCAGCGATAAGCAACAGCCAGCCAGACCGTCACTACACATTTGTTTCAACAACATATGAGAGCATTTTAATTTATTTTTATTTATTTACATTTACAATTAGTTCATAAGTTTGTAACAGAGTTTGATAGTACAACCAGAGAACAGGGTAAATATCTTGAGCATTTTTCCTTTGAGCTTTCGGCTTTCGGCTTACATTTCATTTGGGAATTTTAATCAGCAAACAATAACAATATATGAAGCTATTAAAGTTTAGTGGGCAGCTGCGTGCAGTATTAGACCCCCTTATAATCACAAATTCCGGACCGACCTCGCCCTTGCAAGCTTATCAGCCCCACACAGATGATATAATTATGTATGAATGTATGAAACAAATACAGATGTGGTACCCGTTGATTTTAGAAAAAGACAAGCCCAATCAGTAGCTTATTATATAAATCGGCATAGTACGACATAATATTGCGACATTACGCTGTAGTATTGCATTAATTCTAATGTTTAATAAATCTATTTAACGATTACGCGCTCGAGTAGGTTTTAAAATATAGCTAAAAGTGATATTTTATATTTACTGATTTATTTAATTGATATAGGCATTAAAATATTTTTAATGGTTCAGTACGAGACTGTGAGTAGAACAAAAATCTTTTTTTGCAAAAAAACCCTCTAAACCTTCTAAATGTGTTTTAAAATGCGACTTTATATTTTTTAAATATATATTTTAAATGCTTCTATATTTTTTAAGAATTTAAAATGTTTCTTAACTAACCTAGATTGTTTTCTTAATATATCTAATTGTGTGTTCAAATATCCCGCCAAGAAGCGATTTATTTCTGCACAAATTGAAACATTTCCAATTGTAATCGTCAAAGCCTCGATACACACTAAATGCCAATACACATGCCGCTTTACTATTTATAGCCACGCATTTTCGACAGGAAATGCAAAAACCAACAATCGATAGATAATGTTAAGCAACAGCTGTGCTGTTATGACACTGTTATAATATGTGAGATATTTTTTCAGCAAACCAGCAGTTGTTTCAATCAATTCCGATCAATATGCACAAGTTTTTTTAAACTAGACGCCCGAATAAAACATTTTCATTAAACCATTGCTGCGATTATTTCACAGCTTACATTTCATATTTAGCGCAATACCCAAAAATACATGTAACGGCCGCTATTCAAGATACGAATCGGTGTGCGCTGTTAATAACATTTTAGGAAATGCTAATATTTTTGGGTGCCCACAGTTGTGTGTATGTAGCTGTTAGTGTTGGGTAGAAACTCAATAGACCCATAATAAGTAATTTTCGACTGGAAAAAGCCCGAGGAAATGCAAATTGTTGTAACGTTGACATTTCGCTAAACGCTACTCGAAAGCCAGCGATGTGAACAAATAATTGTTATTGCCGGTTTGTCAGTTGAGTCTGTGACAGCGAACCGCTGTCGAAGAAAGCGCGCATCGATTTTTTATCTGTGCGAATGCGGATGAATCTTTTGTCTCCCGTAGCTACAAATCCCACAAGAAATACCCCGTTTGCTGGTTTGACTGAAAGGGTATAAAAAACGACTCGAAACATGACAAATACCGATCACGTTGCCCTGACGCTGTCCACAACCTCCATAACGGGCATATCAGTCGGCACTGATGAAAGCAACCTCTCCCGCAGGAGTTTGCGACGGGTGAGCTGAACACTTTCCACTCCTGTTATACGCTGCTCCAAAATCGAGCATGTGCTAGTTTATAAATACCTAAACGTGTGATATATATTAGCATTTTAATGATGATTTTCGATCAGTCGTAGAGCGTCGAGCGTACGTGTCTTATGTTAATTTGTGTTTGTTTTCTTCGAATTCGTTGCAGTCTTGGAACCAATTGCCCCGTTGTCAACGTAATCTCATTATAATGGGCATCACGGCGTTTCTCTTCACGGCGCTGCTCTTCTTGCCCGGCGATCAGCTGATCAGCATCAAGGATGTGCACTTGAAGCCTGGCGCGGCGCCATTTCATATGCGGCGCGAGAATACGCTGCAGAATCCACATCACCATCCCAATCTCGACAAGGATAACGAACTGCCCGACGATATATCGGCAGCGGTGGCATCTCCCATGACAGATAGTCACCTGGACAAAATGAAGCCGGCGAAAGATAAGGTTGAGTAACAACTCTGATAGGTAGAAGCAACAGTCTAGCCCTGATATGGATTCCAAGGGCAAGCAAGTATACCTGGAATCGAAGTAGCACACAAATTAGCCGAAAAGGGGAGCAGGGAATCACCTAATAGGACCCGAGCCGTACTGTGACATAGGAAGACACTGTACTATAAGAGACTATTAAACTGGGCCGATGCATTCCAAGTCCCTATTAGTTACCTACAACCATGGTAGATTCAAAACTGGGTACTGAAGACTGGTCAATAAATTGGGACACATCAATAAATCGGGAATCACAAGCAGCGGGAATTGTCTATTCACTGACATCTAGGTTGAAATCTCTGCATATTCTGGCAGAATGTCCTGCCTTATGTAACAGAAGACAGAAATGCCTCAACATGCCACATCTCCTACGAAAGGAATTAGAAAGCCACAACCTTGTCAAACTTCTCGAACATATAATAGAGATTGAACTGATGGATGAGCTTTAGGCTCAGTAGGGGGTGCAATAGATCAGTCAAGTTCGCATAAGCCCCCTATAATAATATTAACTAAACAACTCTGATATCAAATAGGCAATTAAATTCTGAAGTGCTTTTGGGGTAGACCTGATAGATAGGCTGCCGCACCCCTTTATCAATAAATGAGTTTAAATGAGTGTTCGCATACGGACCCACCTGTACATGTTATGGGCTCGACCCACTTGAAGTTTTATTAAAGCGGCCGATAACAGTGGCAATCAGTACTTTTTTCGATTATGTGCTTTGATTTGTTGACTAACGACATTTGATAGATATGGTGTTAATTGTATTGCAGTTGGATGGCAATTTGGCCTACGTCGACGCCAATTCGGAGGAAAATGTTGTCAAGCTTCCGGAAACGCTGGCCGCTGTCAATGATAACAAGAATGGGCTAATCGATATAGTCAACAATGTGGAGCAGCCCATTGAGCAACAGTCTTCATTGTCTGTCAACGATCCGACAAACATCCGTGCCGAGCTGGACGAGGCCATTCGACAACCCACCAAATTGGCAGATGTTAGCATTGAGTTGCATCTGCAGAATATGGAATCAGAGCTGGCGAAGACACACCATTTCCATGGCGCCACCAATGAGCGCCAAACGGCGGTTGTTGCAGCCCTCAAGCACTCCTGGGCTGGCTACAAGAAGTACGCCTGGGGTCATGACAATCTGAAGCCGGTTTCCCAAAGCTCGCACGAATGGTTCGGCCTGGGACTCTCAATTGTTGATTCCCTGGACACTATGTACATCATGGGATTGGAAGATGGTAGACATGCGACATATTTGCTGTTTAACAACCAAGTAATGATAATGACTGATTTTGCAGAATTCAATGAAGCTCGCGATTGGGTCAAAAATTCTCTACACTTTCACACAAATCGTGATGTGAATCTCTTCGAAGTGACAATACGTGTGCTTGGCGGCCTGCTGTCTGCGTACCACTTGAGCGGCGACAGGATGTTTTTAGTCAAAGCGTCCGAGCTGGGTAATCGCTTGTTGCCCAGTTTCCTCTCGCCTTCGGGCATACCCTATTCGGACGTGAATCTGGGCGAGAGGTCGGCACATTCGCCAAAATGGTCGCCGGATAGTTCAACCAGCGAAGTGACGACCATACAGTTGGAATTTCGTGATCTCAGCCGCTCCACAAAGGTTCCTATATTTGAGCGCGTAAGTTCGATTCAAATATTTGCCTGAGGTTGAGTCTATTTATGTTAATATTATCTGAATTTCAGGTGGTAAACGTGGTAAACGATAAAATACATGCGCTAGAGAAAAGTCACGGCCTGGTGCCAATCTTTATCAATGCCAATACGGGCACCTTTAGGAACTATGCAACGATCTCGCTGGGTGCTCGTGGCGATTCCTATTATGAGTACTTACTTAAGCAATGGCTGCAAACAGGTCGCAAGGATAACGACAAGTGAGTAAAAAACTCATATACATTATATCGCATCGATTCTTAACGCTCCTTACCCTTAACAGTCTTATTCTGGACTACATGCAAGCAATTGATGGCGTCCTCACGCAACTGATGCGACGCACACCACGCGAACATTGGGTCTACGTTGGCGAGCTGATAAATGGTCGCGATTTTAAGCCCAAAATGGATCATTTGACATGCTATTTGCCTGGCACACTACTGTTGGGCCATCAGAATGGAATGCCCGACTCTCATTTGCTGCTCGCCAGAGATTTGCTCGACACCTGCTATCAGACATATATCAGGCAGCCCACTCAGTTGGCGGCTGAGATTTCGTACTTTGCAGTGAATGACAAGGACGACAATGATATTTATGTGAAGCCGAATGACGCTCACAATTTGCTGCGGCCCGAGTTTATTGAGAGTCTGTACTATTTCTATGCACTTACCGGCAATCGCACTTATCAGGATATGGGCTGGAACATTTTCCAGGCGTTCGAGAAACATTCAAAGGTAGCTGCCGGCTATACATCCTTGGGCAATGTGAAAAACACGCTAAACACACGAATGCGCGATCTCATGGAAAGCTTCTGGATGAGCGAAACTTTGAAATACTTCTATTTGCTATTTAGTGACAATCGCAAAGAGATCGACCTGGACAAATGGGTCTTCAACTCCGAGGGTCATCCGCTGCCCGTATACCAGCACTAATTGTAAATAGGCGACCGCATTGCTTCATCAATACCAACTAAGATAGTCTATAAGGTTAGATGAACCCCAGGAAATGTGCAAATTTGGCAGAAACCTCTTAGTTGTAGCGTAGCGCAAATGCCAAATACTATGCCAAGCTTAGGATGCAAAATTATATTAGTGCACTTGGCCAAAAAAAAAAAAGATAAAGATAATCAAGAAACATGCGATGTGGAAGCATGTCAATGATTTGTATGATATTCGTACTGAGTTAGCACATTATTATTATTTTTATTATTATTATTTATTTATTTACCTATCATAAGCACGAAAACACGTTGCACTCAAACTCTCGTACTCTAACTGCCGCAGTTTTGATAATTATAATTAGTAGTAGTATCAAATATTATTAGCAAGTAGTAATATATAACTGGTAGGTACTTAGTACATGTGTATGTAATTTCAAATATATAAAAGCCAGCACACAACGTATTGTTTAGTAAAATAAACAATAATTAGCGCGATTTTAAATAAATAACAAATAAAAAGTATATTGATAAAATGAATAACACAAGATAATTTAAAGCTCAATATGTTTATACACACATACTTACCCAGCTGAAACATCGTATAAATCTGAAAGTTTGCTCTTTGCAAGGGCAATAAATAAAAGACGCTGATTTAAAATTGTCTGAATTTTGTTTATTCTTATGAATACGTATTTTTCAATTTTTTTTTTTGAGTACGATTTGCACTTGCACCCAACAACATGCATTAAATTTGATTGCATTTTTGTGGGTTTTTGTTTTTATTTTTTAAAGTTTCGTTTCTGTTTCAATTCGGGTTCTTGTTATTTGTTGCGTTTGTTTTTTTGTTTTCTTTAATACGATTATGTACTTAATGTTTATGACGACTATGAATGGATGGGCTTAATAAACTATGAAATATTAAACTTGCTTGATTTTTCTTTTAAGTTGATGCTGTAATTAAAACTCACAATGTTGCATTAAAAATCTTTGCTTTGTTTTTTTTTTTGTTTTGTTTTTGTTTTTCATTAAATTACATTTAGACACATTTAGCTGAACAATTTATATTACGATATTGGGGTTTGTTTTGTTCTGTTTTTTGCTTATTTTGGTTTAAAGGGAGAGAGGTTCTGTTGAAGCCGATTTGGATTAACCGCTTAGTTTAGAATATAAATTGAAACAATGCGTATTCAAGTTATAAATTATACAATTTAATCAATAGTTAATTGAATTGGGCTCCTAGCGAGTGATAAGTTCTGTTTGCATTTGTTTCCATCGGCAGCTATATTATCGAATGCAATTTTTCCTTGACTAACTTAATTTTTAGCTATTACATATAAATTTTTACACAAGTGTTTCATTATTTGTCTTTGTATAACAACTAGAAAGTGTTGCGTGCGCATCTGTTTCACAAATCCATACAGAGAATGGGACACGAGTAAGTCGGGATCTAAACCAATTAAACTCGATATAGTAATACATACAATTGAATGGTACCGGTACCATCTAAAATTTACTTACAAACTACGCGATGTACGAGTCTGTCGTACTTTAGTCACTTCCCATACTAATTTTTAGTACGTTTTGTAGTAGTTGGTTTTGCTTGTTGTTGTTGTGGTGGTATTTAAAGTAGTAGTAGTATTTATTGTAATTGGTATGGTATTAATACGTGTCATGGACGACTTATTATTCAAGTCGCACCTCTTTTTGTTTGTGTGGTGTGAATCTTATGCGCGGCTCCCTAACATTTACAATATTTGGATTAAGTTCGTAGTTGTTGTTGTTGCTTACGGATTATGGATTCATTTAATCTGTTTTAAGTTGAGTTTACAAGCTAATCAGACATCGATATTTAAAACGTGGCACAAATCACAAATCAGATTTGTGACAAGATCAAGATCAAGATACAATGATACGATTCGTTTTCGTTTTTGTTTTGTATTATTGCATGTACAATATACATACAACTATGTATTCATAAGTATATATATATATAAATATTTCATAATTTATAAATGTTTTAAACTAAATTTGCTAAAATTGTGATTTTTGTTTTCCTTTGAACTGCTTTTGGTTTGCTTCGTCGTTTGTCGTTTTGTTATTTGTCGGAGTCGTTTCACGCTTCGAACTCCCTAAGAATTTGTATCTTTTTCTTTTTTTTTTTGCTGATGTCACCCGTTGTCAAAGCCAAATTGAAACTTGGCCTACAGCTTTCTAATTAAAATTGAGCACATTGGTTATTCGAATTATTTATGCATGCGTATTTTTTGTGTGTGTATTTTTGTTTGTTAGCTCAAAAGCAGACAGACGTTAAGCGTTTTTTAAATAATAATAATAATTTAAATTGCTTATATTGAATTTATCAAATTATTTTATTTTATTTTACGTATTTTTGCATGCTTTTTGTTACACATTTTTACACTAAGAGCAAATCTTTTAGTTTGTATTAAAAACTGAAATTGTTGAAACTGGCGCATGCTTCACATAAAGATATATATATACAAATGCTTAATAATAAATAATTTAATATTTATATATATATATATATATATATATATATATTTCTTTTGTATATATATATTTGTAATGTATATCGATTTTTGTGGTTGAATTTCTTTTGTTCTCATTTTAACAAAATTGGCAACGTTGTTACAATTGTTTAGCATAAATCTAATTACGAATTTTGAATGCTCTCGACTGGATCGTTCCTTCCAACTTACTTAATTGTGAATTATACAACCAATCAACTTATTTTCAGTTTTTTTTTTAAATTTTCTTTTTTAATATTCTTGCAGAGAATATGTATTATGATCTTATCACAAAATGTGTTACTATTGAAAGAATTGAATTATTTTTAAACTACACCGCTATATTGCTGAAACTTGGTATGCATACTGTCGAAACCGGCAAGATCGGATTCAAGAAAACATACACAATTTGTGTGTTTTAAAGATGACTCTCCCAACAACTTGGAAATAGTTCGGACGATTTTAATATTAAGTTGGAATATAAATAAATTGTTTATTAGATCTGCAAGGGTATTTAATCTTTGGCACGCCAAAGCATTTATTATTATTTCTTTTAGGTTTCTTTGCTTGGTTTACGTTCCTGTTCGCTTGTTCATAGTTAAGTTATAAATTTAATAAATTGTCTAGGCATTTTTCACTTATTTATTGTAGCTATATAATTTGTATTACATTAGAATTCATTCAGTGTACTTCTCTAAGAAGCATTTCATGCTATTCGTCGTTTTGTTTTCAATTCTCCATGTTAATTGCTTTACTGTTGACTTTTAAGGACCTGCTGTCTCTTAATAATGCTCTCGATTGGATGACTTCAAATTTATACAAATAATTACCAGGCTTCTTAATTTTTTTTGCTTTTTTTTCTTTAGTTTTAAAATATTGTACAAACACATTGGACTAAAAACGAAAACAAGAATTAAAACAATTTACGCTACGCTCTCAACTTAAATCTAAAATGAAGAAATAATTGTACAGAGTAGGGTGCAATAATAATTTCGAAAACACTCAGCACAGTGGGCAACAACTAAACAGAACTAATAACATGCAGGAAGGGTTTTACTGTACAATCAATGTGTTATTGCCTGGGGCAGCTGTTCACAAGGTGGTCGCGTTGAATTCCAATATCAGACTATTGGCAACTGTTGCCGTTGCCGCCGACGGCAGCTCGGCTGCTGAGGCTTGTGGCGTTCCAGCTGCCGTTGTTGCTGCTGCTGCTTGCAGCCCAAGTCAAGACGTCATTATCGACTTGACAGCATCGTCCAGGCCAGCGCCCACACAGCTAAAGTCATTTAGCTGCGCATGATGCGCCGGCTGTGCCTGCGACAGGCCGTGATGGTGTTGGGCATGATGCTGCAGATGTGGCTGCTGCTGACCCATGTGGTTTTGCAACAGTTGTTGCTGCTGCTGTTGCTGATGATGATGATGTTGATGATGATCCAGCAGCAGATTGCCGCTGGCATCGGCAACAGCGTTCACAGCCGCCCCAGCACCGCCGCTGATCAGACAATCGCCCATGTCCTCGCCCAGCTGACGGCGTCTGCTGTTCGCCTGCTCCTGCTGGCAGCTGGGCAGATTTGCCGCCTGCCGCTGATCGTCCAGAATGCTGTCGCCCAAGAAGGAGCCCAGCGAGAACTGCAGCGAATCGGCGCTGTTCTGCAGGTTCAATATGCTGTCTATCGCACTGGCCACATGCCGGCTTATGTCGTCGTCATACTCGCCCGCCACCACGGAAGCGGCGCCCATGTGGTTCACGTGCAGCTGTGTCTGCTGTGGCTGCTGCAGCTGCTGTTGCATGTTGTGCTGGTAATGCGGGTGCTGTTGTTGTTGTTGTTGTTGCTGCTGTTGCTGCTGCTGCTGCTGTGGCTCCAACATATTGGCGAAAGCCTGATGATTGACAAAGCTGTGTTGCTGTTGCTGCTGTTGTTGCTGCTGCTGTTGTTGCTGCTGCTGTTGCTCCATCAGCAGCTGTGAAAAGGCCGCGGGGCCATTGGTGGTCACGCCATCCACGCCCATGCCATCATGTAGAGCGAGCATATCCGCATCCAACATGCCATGTTGCGGCACCTGCACGTGCTGCTGCGAGGACATGGGCGACGACGACGTGGACGAAGCCGTGCACAGTCGCTTGCTGCTGTTCTCATCCTCCAGGTCGCTGCTCGAACCCATCAATTGGCCATTCCAATGGCGCTTGCGCGTCTCCCCATTGACCAGCATACTGTGCGCTTGGCCATCCACTGTGCTGGTGCTGCTGGACATATAGTCGCTGTAGTGGGCCTCCATGCTTTGCATCCAGCGCGGATTGTTGTTGCAGTTCAGCTCGATGTGATGCTGTTGCTGCTGCTGCTGGGGCTGCTGCTGTGGCTGCTGCGGTTGCTGCTGCTGGTGTGCGTACGACTGCTGCTGCTGCTGTTGTTGTTCGCTGCTGTAGCCGGCAGTGAAGCCCGCATCCGGAGCCCAAATGTTCAGCTTGTTCTTGTGATTGGCAGCCGGCGATTTCGAATCGCCGAAAATCTCATCCAGATTGGATTCAATGTCGTGCGCATCGTCGCTGCTGTTCTTCACATCCAGATGCACCGGCGACTCGCCGAACATGGCCTCGAGCCGTGTCTCCACGGACTTTTGCACATCCGAGTCGCTGCTGAAGAACTCACTGATGGCCGGATGATGATTCGCCGGCTGTTCAGCTTGCATGGCCAGCGGCTGCTGGCGCTGCTGGCTGCACGAGCTGCCGATGGGCAGATTGTTGTTGCCGGCAGTGCTGCTGTTGCCGCCAACGTCGCCGGCACAACTGCTGTTGCTGCTGCTGCTGCTGCTACTATTGCTGTTGCTCTGATTGCTCTTGTCAATGCAGCCATTGGGAAACAGATCAGACAGATGATTGCCATTGTTCAGCAGGCTGACGGCATTGCTGTCATAGAGATGTGGCTGTGCCAGGTGTTGCTGGTGCGTCGCATGTTGCAGCGGTGCATGCTGTTGTTGTTGCTGTGACTGCTGGGACTGCAGCGCCTCATTGTTGATTAGATTTAGCTCTTTTTGCAGGCAATACCAGCCATCCTCGTTATCTTCATGGCCGAGATTATTGCTTTTGATATGATGTTGCTGTTGTGGTTGCTGCTGCTGTTGCTGTGGATGTAGCTGCTGCTGCTCTTGCAATACATTGTCCGCATAACAGTTCTCAGCGTTTTTTACGCCTGCCGGGTGCATCTTCTGCTCCACCTTTTTCATGATAAAACTGGGCGTTAGCTCCGACTCGATGTCAAAGTTATCGTAGTCCTTTTTGATATACTCTGCGTTATCCTTGGTACTGCTGTTTAGCTGCTCCTTTTTGACAGCGTCGCCCAAGGAGCCATTATTATTGCCACTCGTCTCGGACTGGCCCAACCACTCGCCATTCTCCTCACGCTTGACCTGATGCTGCTGTGACTGCTGCTGTTGTTGTTGCTGCTGCTGCGGCTTGTTGTACGCTTTGTTCACATCCGCACTATTCTTGAGCAGATCAAACTTATCCACAACTGCTGATGCTGCTGCCGCGGCTGCTGCTGGCTGCGGTGCCGTTTCCGTAACTCTTTCCAGCGGCTCCATTTTAATTTCCTCCTTTACTTTGGTGTCCACCGCCGTTTCCAGCTCAGCATTTGCCTCAGAGTTTTGCTCCTCTTTGAGCAACTGCTGCTGCTGCTGTTTCTCCAGCAACTCCTTCTCTGCGGTGCGTATGTCACTGATCTCGCCCTTGAGATCGTCTATCATCAGCTGCTGCACTTGCAGCAGCTCCGAGGTGCGATGCTGCAACTGCAACAATTACAAACATTATATTAAAATTGTATTCCAGATTGTCCCGCTTTGGAGTGCTTACCGTTGACTCCTGGAAGAGAATCTCCTTGAACTTGCCATTCAGCTGTCGGAACTTATCGCGAAAGCCGAGCGCCGTTGCCTCGAACTCCTCATCCTCATCGGAGTGCAGCTCCACATCGTTCTCATGCATGCAATGATATCTGCAAACAGGTTGAGAGTTGGATTAGCTGCATCAATTTGGCTCCTACTTTTGCTGCAACTCACCTGATCAGGCGCTTGACCGCCTCCTCCTTGGTGCGAAATGGCTTCACGTAGTCCGGCTTCTGGCAGCTCTCCTGATCCACCTCCAGTTGGCGCACGAACCTGCGAAGGGAATGTCTATTAATTGATAGTCCAACACGGTCTAAATCGTGTGTATTCAAGTTGGCCTCATTTCGTTAAAATCGGCATTTTTCAACCAACTACTCACAAGGAGAGGCGTGCAATTTTTGGTTTAGGTGTGGGCAGTAGCTCCTCCGGCTTGGGCACGGGCAGAGCTGGCAAAAACACTGGCAGCGTTGGCGCAATTAGATTGCTCAATGCAGGCGCTGCTGCTGGCGGTGGTTGCGCCACCGGCAGCAGTTGTTGCTGTTGCTGTTGCTGTAGTTGTTGTTGCTGTAGTTGCAATTGCTGTTGCTGGAGTTGCTGTTGTTGTGGTTGCTGCAGCTGCTGCGGTTGCAACGGTGGCATGGCCAACATGCTGCCAACTTGTATGCTGCTGCTGCTGGTGGTGGTAGTGTTGCTGCTGCTGCTGCTGTTGTTGCTGATGCTGGTGTTGATGGTGTTGCTGATGCCGTTGCTGATGCTGTTGCTGATGCTGTTGCTGATGCTGTTGCTGCTGCTACTGTTGTTGCTGTTGCTGCTGTTACTGCTATTGGATAGCAAATTCGTGGAGCTGGCAAAGATGAGCGGCGGTGGTCCGTTTTTAATGCAGGCAGCGGGTTGCTGCTGCTGCTGCAACGGCACACTCAATATATTCGTTTTCTGCTGCAACATGCTAACGGTGGCAACTGTTTGCTGTTGCTGCTGCTGCTGTTGTTGATTATGCGCATTGTTTTTGCTGCGACAGGGCGACTCCTTGAGCTTGACTTGCGGCGTTTGTTGCTGTTGTTGCACGTTGCAAATAGTTGCCGCCTGTTGCTGCTGCTGCTTCTGCTGCGCCAGCTTTTGCTTATTGGCCAGCTGCTGCTGCTGCTGATGCTGCATGGGATAAATGTGTATGCGCTGAGCAACATTCAGTTGCTGTTGTTGTTGCTGCTGTTGCGCATTGATAGCGGCTGCTGTTGCTGTCGTCGTGCTGGTGGTGGAATGATTGTTTGGCTGCACCACATTTGCTAGAATAACACCACCAGCTGTTGCTTTCAGTGTTTCTGCAGACTGTGGCGCTTGTTGTTGCTGGTGCTGCTGCTGCTGTTGTTGCTGTTGTTGCTGTTGTTGCTGCTGCTGCTGCACTTGCTGAAATTGCTGCGGCATCAGGCTAAAGCTGCCATTCGCATTGGGCGTCGGCACCATGCCCTCCGGCGTGGGCACCTCCTTGCCCGACGCCAGAATCCGATGTTGCTCGGCGAACAAACGCTGCAGCGCCAAATTGATCTCCGCATCCGACATGGGCTTGTTGTACATGGCAATCGCGTTGGGATCAACGTCCGGCGAGATGGGCAGCGTTGGCACAAACGACTTGTTCTGCAGCTTGATGGTGAGGAACTGTATCTGCATTTGCACCGTGCGGAACACCTGCTGCATTTGCGGCGTCAATTGAATTGTTTGCACGCGCGAAATGGTGTTTTGTTGCGGCTGCTGCTGTGGTGCGGCTTGCGGCTGTTGTTGCGCCTGTTGCTTCGGCTGTTGTAGCTGCGCGGGCATCTGCAATTGTGTGACAACAGGCGCTGCTATTGCAACGCCACTGCTGCTGATGTTGTTGTTGATGTTGTTGCTGCTGCTGACCACCGCACTGGGCGTTGATGCTGTTGCTGTTAAGCTAAAGCTGCCGCGTTGCTGTTGCTGCTGCTGCTGCTGTTGTTGTTGCTGCTGCTGTTGTTGTTGCTGCTGCTGCACAGTTGCTGCTGGCGCTGTCGGTTGCTGTTGCTGGAGCTGCTGCTGTTGCTGCATGGGCGCCGTGACGCCCACCAGCTTGGTGCCGCTCGTCGTCTGGAAGGGCTGTATGCTGTTGCTCATAATGGTGGTTGTTGTTGTGGTGGTTGATTGGCTGCCGCTGGAGCTGACGACAACAATCATCTGCTTGCCGCTGGCCACGTTCGGCTGCACGATTTGCACGGGATTGTTGTTGGGCTTCTGCGACAGCGGATCCAGCTTGGGCATGGGCTTCACCACGCTGGCATTCTTCAGGCTCGCCAGCTCGGCGGCGGTGGGCGTGGTCTTGGGCTTGCGCACCGGCTTCTTTTTAGCCACGGCGCCAGTACTGGCCGCTGTTGCTGTTGTGCCCGACGCCTTGGCTGGCTCCAGCTTAGCCTTGCTCTGATCAATGATGGGCGCCACATTGGCCACCTGTTTGGTGACCGTTGTGGTGTTTGTTGTGGTGTTGCTGCTGGTCGTCAGCGTAGTTGTTGTTGTCGTGCTAATCGGCAGACCCAGGCTGAGACCATGCCCATTGCTGATGGGCTGGATGGGATGCACGATTTGCTGTTGCGGTGGCTGCGGTCGCAGTGGAATGGGCAATGTTGCCGTCGCTGTCGAGAGCTGCTGCTGCTGTGTGGGCGGCAGTGGGTTCACATCGTTAAAGTGCAACTGGCCCAGCTGCAGGCACTGCGCCAGCTGTTGCGCATTGATGCCCGCGGGCGCAATCAGCAGCCGCTCCGTGGGCCCAATCGATGCCGCCGTTTGACCAGCACTGATTGCCGTTATCTGATTGGAGACGCTGTTCAGGCAGAACAACTGCTGCGTGCTGGGATCGATGGGCGGCAGTGCCACATAGCGTTGCGCATTGCTAGCCGCCGGCTGCTGTTGTTGCTGCTGCTGCGGCGGCGGCTGTTGTTGCTGCTGCTGCGGCGGTGGCTGTTGTAGCTGCTGCTGCGGCGGTGGCTGTTGTAGCTGCTGCTGATGCTGCTGTTGCTGATGCTGCTGTTGCTGCACGAGCAATTGCGGCGTTGGCGCTGCGCTTGACGGCAACTGTGGAAAGCTTAAAGTTTCGGTTGGTTTAGCGGGCATAATCGGTGGTTTAATTGCAGTGGTGGTGTTGGTGGTAATGCTGTTGCTGCTGTTGCTCAACAGATTGCTGGCTGACAACTTCCTGTTGTTGGCCGCTGAAAAAAGACAAGAGGAAAGAGTTAGCAAATGGAAAGTAGATTTTAATTGAATCTTCTTCAATTACCTTTAAGTTCGCTCTTGGTTGCTGATGCTGCTGCCTTGGGCAGTTGCTGAGCTGTTGTTGTTGCTACTGTTGCTGGCAACTGCGGCTGCTGCAACAGCAACTGCTGCTGCTGTTGTTGTTGCTGCTGCTGCTGTTGCTGCTGTTGCTGCTGTTGTTGTTGTTGTTGCTGCTGTTGTTGTTGTGCTGGTTGCGGTTGTGGAGGTGGCGGCGTTGGTGCTGGAGGCTTGTTGGTGTTGTCCATGCGCGTGGGCTCGTTGATGATGGTCACATTGGGCAGCGCGCCCTTCAGCAATGCCTGAAGTATCAGCTGCGACTGATGATCCTGTGGCGTGTTGGGATCGTGGCGCAGGATCAGTCGCTCGCAGTGTTCGGACACGGCCAGCGTTAGGCTGCCCGTCAGCTGTGGCACGAGTGCCGCTGCCGAGGCCGGCGAACCCACCGAAATGGACACGTTGCCCGGCATGCCCGTTAGCTGTGGCGGCAATATGGTGGCGCCACCTGCCGTTGTCACCGCTTGCAGTGGCGCCGCTGTAGGCGGCGGCGTCGCCTGCGGTATGGCCACCAATTGCATCTGGCGGCCATCGCTGGACAGCTTTATGGTTGCCGTCTCCCCTGCAGATGTTGTTGCCGTCGGCGTTGGTTGGAAAACGAGCTGCGCTTGCTGAGGTGCAGAAACTGTTGTCGTTGCTGCTGTTGCTGCAGATGGGACAGCACCACCCATGACGGTGGCACCAGGCGGCAGTATGGGCATTATCTGAATCTTGTTCTCGACGGCGCTGCTGATGGGCAGCGCTGACTGATGATGATTCTGCACCTGCGATATTTGTATGTTGCCGATCTGACTGGGCACCGTTGTTGGCGTGTTGCCGCCGCTGCTGGCTAGCCCCAGACCGTGTGGCAGCAATATGCTGCTACTGTTGCTGCTGCTGCTGCTGCTGACGGGCGTTGTCAGTGTGATGGTGTTGATGTTGCTGCTGATGTTGCTGCTGCAGCTGCTAATGGTGGTAGTTGTGCTGCTGCTGCCCACACTATTAATGTTGCTGCTGTTTACATTGCTGTTCATATTGATACTGCTGCTGCTGCTGCTGATGCTGTTGCCATTGCTGATGCTGTTGAGGTTGTCCTGTTTCTTTGTGTTACGTCGCACGGCGGGCTTGCGACGCGGCTTAACCGCTGCTGTGGTTGCTGCTGTCGCTGCGCTGACCGCTGCGGCTGTTGCTGCTGCTGTCGCTGTAGGTGTTGCCGTGGGCGTGGTCAGCGTTATGCTGGCCGCAATGGGCGTCGGCTGCAGCGTGACGCTGCCAATGGTCTGGGTCTGTGCGCCCAGACTGAAGCTAATCGTGGGCGCCGGCGTCGTCGGCTGAATGCTGGTGCATATTTTGGCACCAGCGGCTGCTGCCGCCGCTGCAGCGGCCGCCTGCTGGGCGAGATGCTGCTGCGCCTGCCGCTGTATCTCCTCGGCGGTGGGCAGGCGCGGCGTCGATAGCGTATACGGTGGTACTGTTGCTCCAGCGGCAACGGCGGCAGCCGTTGCGGCATCGCTTGGATCGATCTTGATGAGGATATTTGGTATTTCGGTGGCTTCGTTGACCGGCGCTGGTGCCGGTATGGTCAGCGTGAAGGGCAGCCCATCGCTGCCGTTTTGGCTCGGTATGGAGATCATGATATCATTGGAGCTGGGCGCAGTTGCTGTTGCCGTTGCATTGCCAGCAACTGTTGCCACTCCGTTGCTTAAGGGCGGCGGCGGCGGCGGCAGCTGTGGCGGTGGCAGTGATTCCTCAACATGATGATGGTGGTGCTGGTGGTTGTTGTTGGTGTTACTGTTGTTGCTGTTGTTGTTGTTGCTGCTGCCACCGCTGCTGCTATTGATTGTAGATGTCGAGTTTGTGACTGCATCCATGCCGTAGTCATCGTCGTCGTCGTCGTCCTCCGTGATGCCGCAGAACTTCATCACATCGCCGAGATCCAGTTTGCCATTGCTGGCGCGTTGTATGTGCGTGGGCGGCGGCGATGGCGATTTCAGCTGCGCCGCCTGCGGCGTGGGCGTACGTGCTAGCGTCGGCGCTGGCGTCGGCGGTGCGGCCGCGAGTGAGGGCGTGGCAGGTATGGCAATCTTTTGCGGCGTCGTCGTTGCAGCCGTCGCCGCTGGCGGCTTCTTTTTTCGTGCCCGCGGCTTCTTCTTGGGTTCCGCGGTTTGTTGCTGTTGCTGCTGATGCTGTTGTTGCTGCTGCTGATGTTGCTGCTGCTGATGTTGTTGCTGCTGCTGATGATGATGATGATGTTGCTGCTGCTGTTGCTGCGCCTGCTGGACCTGCGTCTGTGTCTGTTGCAGCTGCTGCTGCAGCTGCTGGATCTGCGCCTGCTGTTGCTGTTGCTGCTGATGCTGCAGCTGTATGGTAGCCATGGCCGCCTGCTGCTGCGCCGTCGGCTGACGCAGTGGCTCCGGCGTAACGGCCAGCGGCACGTGCGCTGGCGAGGATTGAGCAAACAGCTCCGCGGAATTGTTGCCATTGCCGCCGCCCGCCGCCGTCGACGTCGTTGACTGCTGCGGAGGCTGCGGCGTCTGGAAGGCGTTGGCAATCTGCTGCAGGTGCGCGCCATTCAGCTGATTCAGATTGATGGTGGCGCCGCCCAGCGTCTGCTGCAGCTGGGATATGGCCGCCAGCCCATTGGGCATTTGGATCTGGGCAATGCCATTGCCGGCCGCCGCAGCAGCCAGCTGCAGGTTCTGCAGCTGTGCCGCAACGCTCTGGCCCAGCAGCTGGGTGTTGATGGTGGCCGTTGTCGTAAACGGCTGAGATCGTGGCGTCTGCGCGGCCAGCGCCGCATGGAGGCCGCTTAGCTGTGTGCCGGTTTTGATGGCGCTTTGGAATTGGCCGGCGGCAGCCGTCTGCTGGATGAGGTTGCCCTGCGAGGACACTATGAATGTGGGCGTGGCGGCGGCCAGTTGCATGGTGGCACCATTCGTGCCCACAATGCGCAACAGTTGCTGCTGTGCCGTCTGCTGCAGTTGCGGCTGGCCGCGCGGATTCTGTATAACCAGCGAGGGCGTCGCCGTCAGCTGCGGTGTGGGCGGACGCAGTATGAGCTGAACACCCTGCGGATTCTGCTGCACCAGCACGGGCATCTGATTGAGCAGTAATTGCTGCGGCTGTGCTGCTGTTGCAGGCAGCAAAATTTGCTGCTGCTGCTGCTGCTGACTGTTGGCATTGGGCGTGGCACTGAGCTGTGCCTGCTGCGGCGACTGCGAGATCTGTGGCAATTGTGCGCTGCTATTGCTGATGTTTTTGCTCTTGGGCAGCTGCTGCACCGACTGGGAAGATAGTTCCTGCTGTGGCTTGGGCAGAATCTGTTGGGGCGCCTTGCTCGCCTTCGTGCTGGCAGTGGACAACGCAATGCCTGCATTGCTGGTAAAACGTTGGTGCTGCTGCTGTTGCTGTTGATGCTGGTGTTGTTGCTGCTGCTGGTGTTGTTGTTGTTGTTGTTGTTGTTGTTGTTGTTGTTGTTGTTGTTGCTGCTGCTGCTGCTGTTGTTGTTGCAGATGTTGCTGCTGCAGCGATGGCTGCTGCGCGGTGGCTATGATCTGACCCTGCGGCCCCTGAATAAACTGAAACACTTGCTGCGGCGCCTGCTGCTGCTGCGGCCCGCTGGTGATGGTGAACTGCTGCGGCAGCATCTGTACGGTCTGCGGCTGCGGCGTTGGCGGCTTTATGGCCGCAGCAGCAATCGCGTTGCTGGGGCTGGGTATGGGACTGTCCGCTATCAGCGGACTACTGCTCTGATATTGCTGGAACTGCGCCTGCTGCTGCTGCTGTTGGTGTTGATGTTGCTGCTGCTGCTGCTGTTGGCTCAGCATCGATGCGGCGCCCTTTTTCGCTTGACCTTTTGGGCTACTAGCCACATTTGCTGTCGCAAACGAAATGGGCGTGCTGATTGCCGTTGCGTTCGGTTGCCCATAGCCGCCGGCTACTGTCGAGCAGATGGATGTGGGCGCCGCTGCGCTGGTGCTGAATATTTGCTGCTGCAATTGCTGCTGCTGCTGATTTTGCAGTTGCTGCTGCTGTAGTTGCTGCTGCAATTGCTGTTGCTGCTGTCCAGTCCGCTTGTTGCCCTTCTGCAAAAGAGAATACAATACAAAATAAAATTCGAATTTATTCACTTCTTAGCTAGCTTAACTTTGCCTTATTAAGGTTTTAAGGCTAAGCTTTTAAAATTAAATTGTTGAACTCTCTGAGGAATAACAATATTTAGTATATATTATTTATATTTGGCAGCTATAAATTAATTTTCGTAATTTTTTTTAAATTTTTTTATCTTAAGAAACCTACGATAATAATCCTAATTTATTCATCATACGCTCAGCTCTTATAAAAGAATTTCTATAGCTTTAGACAAAAAGTTAAATGACAAAATTTTTTAGCCGGGATTAAATTAATTTAAAATATAATTTTCAAATAAAAGAAATCTGTAACCTCTGATCATTTTTTAATATAGACAATTTTAACAACAAAGTGCCCGCTTCGAGTCAAGATTTCCAAAAAGTTTTGAACAATTTCAACAATCATATATGCACAACCTGATTTTACACAGATACAATGTGGTTTAAAGGGATAAATTTCAATTATACATTTATCAAATAGTTTAAATGAGAACTTTAAGAATTAATGTTAAACCGCAAGCTTACAACAGAGTACAAATACAGGGAAAATTATTGTTTAATATTTATACAATAATGTTCTTTATAATATAGTGACTGAGAACTTTGTCAGGTAATTCGTTATGCAGTTCAAAAACAAACATTGCATCACTTTTTACATGGTATTCGTTGGAGCAATGTAAATGCGTGTTTCACCATCAGTTATCAGTGTTCCAATTTGATAGGGATCTTATCTTATCAGGTGCAACTCAATTCATACCTTGTTCAGCTGTATATTGTTGGAGCCGACAAGCGTGGCGTTCAGCTCAGTGCCGATTGCATTATTGTGACCACTAGCAGCGGCGGCGGCGGCGGCGGCTATAAGACCGCCAGCTGTCACGCCAATGACCGTCGTGGCAGCGGCAGGTGACTGTGAGGGACTCGGCTGAAAGACAACGGTGCCGGCGTTGGGACTGCCATTTGTGAACTGATGTATGGATTGTCGCCTGCCAGGCGTCGCCGCCTTGCGCTCCTGTAAAGGATACAAATAATTAATCGAATGTATATACATATATATCGATAATATATAGAGTTAATATTCAAATGTATTCAGACTTACGTGTTCCTGTGGATTGCTGTTGGCGTTTAATGCGTTGCCACCGGCTACGAGCACCACATCCTGTGGGAACGGCGATAGCGATGGTGATGGTTGCAGGCGTGGACTAGCTGAGATCGATGGTGATGGACTGGGCGTCAGAAACGGACCCGGAGGAGACAATATTCCTGTAAATGGCAAAAACACAATTAAGAATTAATACTCATTGTTCTATGTGTGTACATAAAATGTATATATATGTATTATGAGGAAGAGCTGCACTTATTCATTGTATTTTATTGGGCCACCATTGACCCACTAATGTCAGGGTCCAGGCGTGTTTATTGGCCAACTGAGTATCGGGTAACCGAAGGGGCGCGAGTTGTCTGTCCATAATGAACAGCAAGCCAAGGCATAAACATCGACAACCATTTGGGGGCCAGCAATCTTGTACGTGACCAGAGCGCAATTGAATCCATGAGATACAAACGAACGACACACAGCAAACCAACAGCAGAGTATCTCGCAGAAACACACACTTACACACACACACGCACACACACATTTACTTGTATAAGTGAGTAAAATTGCGCGCCATTTCAAAGTTGTTTATTTTGAAGCTGGAACGCTTCAATTTGCCGCCGGCTGCGCCCCTCCCCGACCCGCATTCCTTCCCTGCCCCCCGTTCAGTTGCCGTTGCCATTGCCGCTGCCATTGCCGTTGCTGGTGGCTGCCTTTGTGCATACAAAACGAGCCAACTTAACACATTTCGAGGCAGCAACTAACCAACTCAGCTAAAGGGAAGTGCGTCAATACACTCACATACATATTTTTGGAGCTGCGAGTAGGGAACTGCGAAAGCTGCGAGTCCAACAGCAACAGAAACCAAACCAGTTTCATTAGTGCCTGAAAAAGTTCTTTGCACTTCTTCATTTTCAAATTGCTTTGCACTCTTTATTTGTATTTTTGGGATACCCTGTGCCCATGTTGAATGAGCTTCAAAGCCGTAATAAAATTATGTGCATAAAACTCGAAGTAAGCTAGTAAGGCTTGATATAACAATTTAAGATAAGTTTATTAGTTCAATTTGGCAGGTAGAATCAATTCTGAATTGATTAATAAAACATGTACCCATTGAAAATAGTTAACAAAGGGTATAATGGTGCTGTGCAAATATATGTGACATGTACGGAAGAAGGCCTCTCATAATCCATAGATTATACAAATTCTTGGGCAGTATAAACTTCTCAAGTCGACTTTGTCATATTTGTCTATTTATCTTATGTCAAGCAGCTCGAAACTGAGTACAGGGTATTCTTTAGTCGGACTCTCTCTACTAGGGCACTGTTACTGGTTTTGTTGTGTGTTTGTAATAAAGTGTTCGCTCTGCCAACTTGTTTCAAAAATATTAGCCAACAGGCAGCCATTTGTTTTGGACATATTTATTCAGGTCTGCATCGTGGCTAAGTGTTGCAGTTTATTTGGCTTAAGAACGAGTTAAGTTTAAGCCACAGTTGCTAAGCTGTTAAAACACTTTCATAAATTTTAAAGAAGTGCCAAAAGATGTAAGGCAACAGTGAGATAAAACGATGCGATTTAAGTATAGGAAATTTAAAATTTACGATGTTTATAGTATATATCATAAAGAATATAATCCTAATAGACCATAGAAAAAAAGATAATCAAAAAGATATAATAAGCTACTATTTTTAAGGTTTATAAATACAGAAAGTTTAGAGAAAGATTAACAGAAAATGTGATAATGAGCTAAAATATTTATTAGATATATATAAATAAATCAAGGAAACATTTAGATCAGTTGCTCTATAATTATTGCCTTTCTCTTTCCCTCTACCTATGTAGGCTAAGGGCCGGATTAAATGCCAAAAGGTTTTGGAATGCACGTGCTGCCGTTTATTGAAATCAGTTTAAAAATATGTAACTAGGGGGCGTGCCTCAGGTAGTTTTTCAATTAAAAGATCAACTTTGTAGTTGCTGTTGTTGTTATTGTTGCTGCTAAACATATTGTTGCTCTTGTGGTAGAAATTTTTATAAGCTATGCATATTGTTTAGGAAGTGAAATGAAAAATCAACAACGAAAAATTTACATAATCCAAGATGGGTCTGTGCTGTTACAACCACTGAGATGCGGCAGCAGCAGCAGCCAGCATTAATTTGCATACGGCTAAAATGAAGCTAGCGAGTATAAGAAGCCAGAGCGTCGCACAACGTGGGGGAACGGGGCGGGGCGGGGAAACAGGGCAGAAAGAAAAAAATTGAGGAATTATGGATAAGGCGGCAACGGAAAAACACAGCAAGAAGCATAGCGAAGGCGTCGGATAAACGAGAATAAGAAGCATCATCAAAGAAGCTGCCAACGTCTCCTACATCGACGCCGTTCGAGACGTTTTCAGCGATTGGAGTTGAAGCATGAGCCGAGGCCAAAGCTAAGAGCCCCCGTCTGCCCCGCGACATATATATATAAATGTATATATATACATATATATGTAGCCATTGCCGCCATTATCGACAGCAAAACAAAGCATAAGAAGAATTTAACAAGCGCAACTGCTGCCTGTTTACAGCTGCCCAGAGCTAGCAGCGGGAGACGCCGTCTTTCACATCATTCAACATGCAACATATACACACACATCCGCATCATCGCTTACTGTGAAATTGTCCTGGCAACGTTGAGAGCATTTCATATTTTTAGGCACTGGGCACAATAAATTTCGTCGTAGCCAAAGCTCAAGACGGCGATGCCAAAGACGAGACGACTGTGCAACAGAACGAGAAGAGGCCAGCAGGGAGCAGAAGGCAGCGGATGGAGGTCGGAGGAGGGGTCGAGGGAGCAACTCTAGGAACGTTGCCAGCAGCAACGTAAATCAAAAGCCGCGCCGCGTGTGCTCTCAATAACAATAAGTGTGCAGAACTGGGGGGAATACATATACCTAAATACAAAGTACTTATAGATGAATGTCTCACAGTTTGTTAGACATGCAACAAACTGTATCAAATTAGGTTCAGCTCAGGTGTGGCATCTTATAAAACGGTAATTTGTGCGTGTATATCCAATAACTCAGCTAAACAATTAACCACTATTTAACATTTTATTTATAATCTTGTCAGGAATATGATGTTAATTTGATGAAGTTAGTATAATTATGTTTAAATTTAAAATTGCTGAAAATATTTTATCACGAAATTAGAAAAATAAAAACAACCTGTTACTGCTATAAATTTCATTTATAACAATCTAATGAATGTTATTTAAGCACGCAAATTGGTTGTGTGTTGTATAAATTGTGTTACAACTTCTTTGTCTAGAAATAAAATGAGAAATTCATGACATAAATGTTCTCTATATACGCAAATGAATTTGTCATTTAATTTATCAAGTAATCTCATTTGAATTAACATCAAACATTTCTTTGCATCTATTTGTCCCAGTCCAAGCAGATACGCATTCAAAGTCCAGACAGACAGGGAGACGCATAACCTCCATAACGCAGACCTCCTATACATAAATATGTTTTAAAAGTACTCAAATATATACATATATACTTATATGTAGCACATATAGTGAAATGCGTAATTTCATGCTAAGCAAAACCACAAACGCAACTGGCGCACAAACAACCAAAACAGAGAGACAAAAAAGTTTACGCGATAAGCAAAGGATAAACTATTTTAATAATGCCGAAATTTTAATACGCTTAAATGTTAATTCAATTTAAATTTTATACTTTCATAACTTTTAAAAGGTTTCAATTTATGGAGTGTACTTAATTACACTATGAGCATTTCTATAAACAAATTTCTCAAGTTCAAACATGATGTTTTTCAAAACCAAAGAGCATATACAAATATTATGTTATTTAAAAAATTTGTAAGTATACTTCGGGAGCTTTTCCTACAAATTGTCATATAAATGATATTTAGAAATTTTCCATAAGCAAAGAAGTAGAGTTGGTTTTGTATTCCAAATTAGGTAAATATGTCAAGAGCTCTCACACGTAATATCCAGGTTTTAACGTAACGATAGGGCTTTCAATTTGCTACAAAGATCCTCTGTTCAATTTTTTGTAAAGAGGTTACAAAAGCAAAGCGGAAATCGAGGAAAAAAGATGTACACTTGATATGCACGTACAAACGTACAGCAGAGATACTCAAAAGTTTGGCTAGCCGAGACGCAGATGAACGCACGAATAGACGACGAATGGTTGCATGGATGGTTGGATAGATGGATGGATGGATGGTTGGATGGATGGATGGTAGTTAACTGACTGCCCGACTGCATGCCTGCCTGCCTGCCTGCCTGCCTGCCTGCCTCCTGCCTGCCTGCCTGCCTGCCAGCCCATCTACTTGAGTGTCTGGCGAGAACAGAGGACGACGCCGGCTCGGAGGCAGGGCCAGATGTTGCCACATTATTTTGCATTTGTGCAGAAGCATAAAAACTGAGCCAAGCGCAGTTTGGGGCACAGAGGCAAAGACAGAGTCAAACGGCGGCTGCCCGCGCAGCAAGATGAATCCTATTTACGAGGCACAACTCACTAACTGACGTTGACTGTATGTGTGTGTGTATCTGTGTGTGTGCATTTGCTCGAGTATCTGAAAGTTCGTTCTGTGTGCGCCGCTTTGCTGCCTGTCAAAGTCAGTAAAAATTTTGTTGGCACAAAAAAGGAAAAAGATACAAAAAATATGCAAAGGGGAAAAGCGAAAAATGGTAAACTGCAAAGGTAATGGAAAGTGTAGTGCGAGTAGTTTTTTGCTTTTTGTTTGTGCCCCCGCTTTGGCATCAGTCAGAACTGTCGACTGTTGCCACAATCCTGGCGCACAGTCTATCCTTGGGTCCTGCTGTTTGGGCGGCCGTTGATGCCTTCAAGGCATTTGGCTTGTTAAGCAGCATAATTGAATTAAGCTAAATGCGGCATGGCGAGCCAAGCCGACTGAAGTGAAATCGCAAAAAGTATTCGCAGTCGACAGACACACAGCTATAGACACAAATACAGATACACGCACATTGGGTTACTCTAGAATAGACAAATTGAAGGTATATCGCAAAAATGTTTCTTTCTATGGATATCCTTTCTTTTTATGTTGGCATGTAATCCAATTATGCATATTTACTCAGGTCTTATTAAACGAAGTCAACAAACTGCATAAATGGATCAAAGTGCATTGCAAATAAAATTTTGTTTTACTTGTAAACAACATACTGAAGACTTATTCCAGGTAGGAGATAGATTTTTACTATGGCAAATTTAAGTCCTATGCGACATGCTGACCCCCACTTAATTCCCCTAAAGTGTCGCTAAAATTTAGCCGCTGCTTCTGAGTGGAAGTTATAATAACGATAGATAAGCGATACCTTCGTGTAGAATCGTAAATTGATTTTATTGCAATGATAAATGCTATTTACTGTTGTGTTAAAAATGTAGCTGCACATGCACTGGTGAGCTTTGAAAACTTCCGCGTTAGCAGTACTGCATTAAGCTTAAGTGGAGCAACCTATCAGGCTTCAAGCATCATTTGAAGGTAAAAAGCTCAAAAAGTATGAAAATGTAATCCCTCGCTCATCAATATCAAAATGCCATTAAAAACTATTTAATGGATTTCTTTTATGATCTCTTAATAAAGCACTCATTTTGTTATTATTTTACTGACTCTCCAAATGGATTTGCTTGAGGAACTTTTCAAATAATATTCATAAATGTGAAAACAAATTTAGCATTCGTGTCACTGCTGAAACTACAGGTCATATCTCAGAGGCTGGTCTCAGAACTGAGTTTCAAAGAACATGCAGCAACAAAATTATTTATTTATATGCAAGCACACACACACACACAGTTATACATACACAGGACACTCGAGTTGCAAGAGCGCCGTCGTTGTTACCGCTGGCTGCTAATGGGAACAGCTACGGAGTTGAGACAGAGTGGGGCGAGCGGGGAGGGCTGAGTCGGGCCTCTGAGTCCACCTTATAGCAACTGTGTTATGCTCTCGCATGTTTTATAGTCTCTTCTTTCGCGGTGTGTGTGTGTGTGTGTGTGTGTGTGTGTGTGTGTGTGTGTGTGTGTGTGTGTGTGTGTGTGTGTGTGTGTGTGTGTGTGTGTGTGTGTGTGTGTGTGTGTGTGTGTGTGTGTGTGTGTGTGTGTGTGTGTGTGTGTGTGTGTGTGTGTGTGTGTGTGTGCACGCTTGTGTGTCCCATCTTTGCTATTTCATTTATTTGGTTGACTGGCATAACCTCAGCCTAGCGGCTCCTCTGCCTTGTCGCCGGCCCTACAGCTGCACACGCCCACCCCTTGCCCCGTCTGCCACTTCACAAACGCTAAGTAGGAGTCGTTGTGTGGCACTCACAGAGAGGAGCTGGCTGCTGTTTCTATTGTCACCGTCTGTAACAATAGCGCAACGTAGGAGCGCCTGTCGACCCGCCGAATCGACCGACCGACCAGCCGTGTGACAATTCGACCCCAAAAGGACCAGGCGCAGACCAGGGAGACACAGGCAGTAAAGACAAATAAAATAAAAATAAAAAAAACAGAAAAACAGAAAAACAACAATAACAACAACAAGGAGTTCAAAGCAGAGTTCGCATTTTGTCGTCCTGTAGTCGCGGCGTATATATGAACTGTTGATGGTGTTATGGCGATATGTCGCTGACTACCGACTACAACCGACTGGCGTCCATTGCCACAGTCCCCCCGTCCTTCCCCCTCCCGAAGTTTATAGGCAACATACAAAAATGTTTGTGCAAAAACAATGCGCAAGCAGCAGGCATCGCATACAGGATAGTCTCCGTTGTGAAGGAGGCGAGGGGCATGGAGTACAGAAAAAAATAAGACAACGTCTCCGCACACTCGGCTCGGATAAAAATGAAATAAAAATCGATAAGTGTAGGCACGTTTGAATAGTCGCCCGCTCTCGATGTGGTTGTGTGTCGTTCAGTGTGAATGCTTTGTGCAGGCAGGGGACGGATAAGCATACGGGCAATGGAAGCAAGTGTATTGAATGATGAGAAGTTGCGTGAGACGTTCTCTATAGCCTCGACTTTTATTATGCTCGGCCTGTGTACTTGTGATGTTTGTTATTTCTAGGAAAATTAGACGCCGCCTCGCTGGCTATATTAGCTAGTTATATGGTTAATACAGTGGTTCCTGGGAAACTTATAGAAACTAGAATTGCGGAAAAGTTTGAATCTTTATTTTGTACATTTTCTATGCATTGTTTAATGACTTGTTACCCTATAGATTCTAGCTTTATTATTGCTCTCTCATGGCAGTTCTGATCAAACTAGACCAAGCGATTTTTGCAGTCCTCCACGGAGTAAATTTTTTTTGTCAACAAGACAATTTCTTTTAATAATTTGTTAGTTATAACTTTTTAAGTTGTTAAAATCTAAAAAAAAAATAAAACCCTTATTCATTTATTTGACCTATAATAAAAGTTGTGTTTTAGAATTATTAATTTTATGTTTATATTTACTCTTCTCTTGGTTTATAAATATAAGACTTAAGAAATTAGTCTGAAACCGAATCAGCTCTGAAACCTACTCTGGAATCGAACCGTTCAAATTTGCCAGCATCCACGCTATATACAATATTAATTGTATAACAAAATATATGTATATTACATTGCTAATTAGAAACATTTTGTATGCCCTTTGATGACAGCGTTAAATCCAAAACGTGTAGCAGGGCTTTATCCATATTACGCATACGCCATATAAGTCGCAAAGTGCATTTAATGCTTGCCAATTTAACAAGGCAGACAAAAGGACGCCCAGCAGCAATCAGTCGCTGCAATTAAAACTGTAGCCTTTGTCCCCTTTCCACGCCTTTCCATCCCTTCCCGATGCCCGCCCCTAGCCTACTGGCACTCGAAACACAACGCCTGGCAACGAAAAGCAGGGCAACTGGAAACCACTCGAGCCAAATAACTCATGTCTCGAGTGCTGTTGAAATGAGTTTGAGTTTCCATTTTTGTGACCAGGTGAGTGGGCAGGCATACAAATTGCTTCAAGCTGGCGAGCCGTCGATGACACCACATCATTATATTCATCATCATAATCATTAACATTTTTAGCACTCACACAGAGCACAAAAACACTCAACATTTATTCATTCATTCATTCATTTACCCATAGACGGCAGATTAGCTTAATTACATTCTGTAATCGCTTCACTGCGAAACATAAAAGCGAACTCACCCAAACTGAACTTGAAAAATTATTTGATTTCAGCTTGGCAAATTCCCATCGTTTACTCTTGAATGATTTCATTCTAATTATTTACATTTTACATAATTAATAAATCCTGAGACACGGTTAAATAAGAGATAAATCTCTCGACTGCCTTGCCCTAGCGCAACAAAAATAAAGCATTTGACTTCATAAAGAACTCATATTTTGAATCACATATGAATAGCCCTTTTTCTTGTTTTTTCGTTTACGTTCTAGTTGCTCAGTTTCGAACTTGAAAATTGACATAGAATTATGTAAAATAAAATCATGAAATCTGGAACTTCAAGAAATTAAAATTACTTTTTTAGAATCACTATTCTGCATTTGCAATGCCTTGGAAATGTTGTCTTGTACTATTTCCAAAAACATTTCATAAATTTTGAACTTTCAGTTTAAATCAAAAAATAATGTAAAAACATTGGATACATTTAAATTAAACAAAAATATTTAATAACTGTATGTATAATTAAACATGAAACACGTACAAAAATATCAAACAACCGTATCATCAAACAAGTAAGATGGCTCTAGTCGGATGTGCCCGACTAGGAGATACCCTGAGCCCAGCGAGCTGTTACATACATTTAAACCTCTTTCCATTCATACACACAAACGCACGCAGCAAGCTGTGCACATTACACATCGGCTGTGCTTGGCCCCACTATGGAAAATGAATTCTTGAATAACTTCTAAACTAAGAGTATGATCGTTATGAAATTTTCAGTACTAAGTACAGTAATAAGAGCATCCAAATCTATGTACAAACTAAAGCGCAAGTCTGTAGTACAACGAAACTATACTTTAATCCCTAGTTCTTTTAACACAAGTTTTCTTTAATAACTTCTGTGTTTCTTAACCGATTTTGAAAATCTGAATGCAATCGATTTTTCTAGTGCTATAGTATATATAAATATTCAGTCGAACCAAATTTTGTGTCTCTAGGTCTCATAATCTACGAAATAAACTTATAAAATAAAAAGTTGTTGTAAATTTTTATCGATTTTGGAAAACGGTCGATCATTTGAAATGAACTATAGCCAAGAAGGTGAAGTCTCTAGCTCTTATAGTTTCCGAGATCGACGCGTTCATACAGACGAACGGACGGTCGGACAGACAGACGGACATGGCTAGATCGAATCAGCTGTTGACCCTGATCAAGAATATATACACTTTATGGGGTCGGACATACCTCCTTCTGCCTGTTACATACATTTGCAGAAAACCATTATTTTTACCCATTTTCAATGGGTTCAGGGTATAATAATATCATATTTCTACGGTAGTCCAATCTGATTATTATATTGTATTTTTTTAAGTGTTTGCCATTCGTTTTCTCTTGTTTTAATATCCACGCAATATTTGATATTCCCTTTTATTAAAAGGCAAATACCGTATCTTCCATTATTGAGAGCTTTGTCTATTTGTATCTCAGAAGCGTCTGAAATAGAAAATGCTAATAAATAAAATAAATGTAGATTTATTTAAGAATTTCTTTGAACCAGATATACTTTAAATTCGGCTTAAAGCGGTTTTACACTGGTTTTTATCAGCAATCGCAAAATAAATCTGCTTGTCACATTTGACGCCGAATTCCTTCTAAACTGTAAACAATTCCAGCTAGAATTAATTAAGAATAATAAAATATATTTATAGAGCAGTTAAGAAGAAATAGATAAGTTAGTTTCTATGTTGTGCAGCATATATTTGTATCCGTTAGGAATCTTAGGTTCATCTCTCGCATTCTCAGAGATAGCTTTGCACAACTCTTGAACGAATTGTTCTTAATGTAATTGAAAGGGGTGGCAGACAAAAGCCATTTGTGCATAGACATCAGAATGAAGCGCCAATTGTATTTGCCTGCCTGGCGCCCAACAAAAACAAACAAACTGGGCGTGGGGCAATCAAATTAATTTAGTTTATGCATTTCGCTCGCCTGTTGACGGCTGCCTTTGAAACAGTACACGGGAAGGAGGGGGAAATGTAGCCCATTGTGCACACACATACATATAACACTAAGTGTAAGGCGCATTAAATA
This sequence comes from Drosophila colorata, assembly GCA_035041545.1. Lineage (NCBI taxonomy): Eukaryota > Metazoa > Arthropoda > Insecta > Diptera > Drosophilidae > Drosophila > Drosophila colorata. The sequence continues at coordinate 5,947,895 of JAWNLD010000656.1, read as the reverse complement.
TGCATTAAATTGCTATGGGAAAAGTGGCAACTGATGTTAACGGCCTGACAATAACTGCTGACATTAGACATTACCAAAGGCAAAGCCAAAGGCAAAATGGGCTGCGTATTTACAATTAATCAATACGTAACAACAACAAGCGACAATGAGTCACCAACTGTGCTGAGGCAGCAAGAATTTGTCAAGTCATGGCACCAACAACATTACACATACGCCGCATGTGACTGCCAAAAATTCAGCCGCGCTAGTTGTAGGTGCAAACTTATTGCCCAAGTGCTGAAAACCACAAAGCAGCCCACAATCACAGCTGCGGCTAAACACACACACAGACGCATTGTGCTCATGTGTGTGACGTCGTGTTTCGCTGCTTGTTTTTAAATGGCAACGTCATTAACACGTCACGCGTCATTTCAAAAATATATAAACATGTTGCGAGTACTCTAGACGATAGCTAAATACCCTGTAATCTGCCTAAATTGCCGTAACACACCTTTGCACTATATAAATATATACATATGTATATGCATAAAATCATATAACCCCACATATAAACATGCACACACATATATGTTATGTTATGTTATCCATCATATTCACCAACAACTATGACTCGACGACAATTCAATATATATATTATTTTATATCTCATGATATTGATCAAAATATATACGAGAATATACATTCATTCTAGATTTTGTGTATATGGATCTTCAGATTTCTGAATTAAGCTCAAAAAGCGAACGTTTGAAAAACATACTATTTAATTCAAATAAAAAATAATTAAAAGAATTAAGCTACATGTTTTTATAGATATTGAAATAACGCTCGCCTCACAACTAAGCTAGTCTATGCATGTCTCCGTTTGCTTGTAACACACATTTACACAACTTAATTATATTCCTTCAACCAATTTTTATTGCGTGCAGGGTATAAAACTATAAAAAAAAACATACGACCCACAACAATGAAAACAATCACATGGCAGCAGACAACAGCACATATTTTGGGCCATTACAATCCGGCTAGGAAGTCTGGTCAAAAGCGCTTGGCGTTTGTCACCTGCCTAACACGCAGTGCACGCATTTAGTGTTTGGTTTTCCACACGTTGGTGTGGTTATTGTGTGGCATATTTACTGCTTGACACATGTAACTGGTCGCTCTGAGATTGCTTTACGATGGTCTGCCATTGACAAGCAATTAAGTTTCGCAGCAGTCTAACTTGAAGCAATAAAATAGACCAGAAATCTCCTAAGTTTTAACTAAGGAGCATTATATAATAGTACATATTAAGGTTTCATTTATATTACAAAATTTTAATTTTACAAGCACATGGCAGACATTAAAAAAATCGCACAGACCCGCTAAAAGTAAATCGCTGTCGCCCTTAAATTAAGTTTTCAAATTAAGATAAGCAAATAACTAGACAACAATAACATTTCAACGTTTCAGGGTGTTAAATTTAACAAGTGCGAATGGCGTGAGCAGCCAAGTCAATATTTGTAAATGAACATATACAATTTTATATAAACATATGTATATGTAAATTAGTATATTAATAAAAACGCTATCTATGACATAACTACAGTTAATTTTGGCCAAATATTGCTGAAGGAGCTAAGCTCATATAATTTCTTAAAACTACAATAGCCAGTTGCACAATATACATTCAACTTAAATCAATTTTTCTACCATGCTTTCATATACCTATAAGTATTCCTCATTAAATTAGTTATCTAAATGGATTCGGTTTCTAATACCAGGCAAGTTAATGGATATTTTTAAAGGTTTGTTGAAAGTATTTCACTCTATCTTTTCCTTTTTACTTATAAAAGTTTAAAACTATTTTCTCTAAAAAAAATACAATTTTCTAAAAGCTATTTTTTATTTTTTATTTTATTTTCACCATAAATAACTGTTGTCTATTTAGATTTTAATAAGCTTAATAATATTTTTAGCATTTGCAAATATAAATGAAGAGTTTCAATCCTTGAAATGGTATTATTATAATTCTATTCAAATTTAATTTGTTCAATGATGCCAAAATGTTTGAAGACGGCTTTAATCTTTAAAGTTGTCGTCTAATGCTCCACTTAACTTCTCAACACCATAGTTCAATATTTATAGGTACAAATATTTTCTGTCTGTTTTCTTTTCAACAAATTATTATCTCAAAATTGAAAATCTTTTTGCGCATTCAGGACGCACACAAATTTTAATTGAAATATAAAAAATATAGCAAACATCATATTACATCATAAACAACAGCAAAAAATGTTTGTATCCTGCACATTAAATGGCTGTTTTCTGACATCGATTTAATATGCCCATCAATTTTAGTTGCTGCTGTCAATTTATAAATATGAAACCGACGCCTGCAGCTCAATAAAAAGAGGAGCAAAAAGAGCAAATAGAATTAACGGTAAGCCAAAGGCTGGCCAACAAGTAAAAGGCCAGTATTATTGGACTCTAACAACAATAATAAAGTGTGAAATGAAACGAAATCAAAAACAACGACACGCACTCAACAGCAAAAGAGAGAAGGCGAAAGACCACAGCGACATCAAAGCACACGCACAGGTATCTAATGGTTACAAGCGATGGGCAGCAGCTAAGATACAAGTACTTTCAGAGCTGCGCTTGTCACACGAATGTCTATATGTGTTGGTGTGTATCGTAGCTAGATAAAATACCTACAGATAGAAATACCACCAACGAGCAGGCAACGCCAACAACAACAATATGTAAGAACGAAAAAAATTGTATCTACATCTTATTTGTTTTGCTTTACCGCGTTGGGGGCCAAAGGCAAGCCAGCGGACGGGGAGGGGGCGTGGACTGGAGTGGAGTTGAGAGTGGGTAGGGTGGAAGCAGCAGAGACTATGGGGTCACACGAGCGCGCATTTCTTCACAATTTACGTCGTCGTCGTCGACGTTCTGTATCTTGCTGTTGTAGTTGTACTTGGGCTATCTGTATCTAAATATGTATATATATATATATATATTTGTGTGTATGTGTATGGCGCTATATTGACGTATCTGTGTACTCCTAAAGACGTGCCAGCAGCTAACAACAACAACAACAATCGTAACAACAACAGCCAAACATCATTTACACGCGTGCTCTTTCTCACACGCACGTTGTTTATACTAGGTGCTGTTGGCGTAAGGGAGCGCGGCGTCGAGTGAGTGAGTGAGTGTGTGCATGCATGTGTGTGTGTGTATATGTGTGTGTGTGGGCGGGCATCTCTGAGATACTCACTAAATATTTGCGGATAAATGGTGAAAATTTTGACTGCTTCTTATGCACTTCACAAACACGAATAAAATTAACTGGAGAGAGCACTTTTTTGCTTCTTCTTTTCTTATTGACTTTTGTATAGTTTTTCTGTGGAGCTCTTGGCTATAACTTTTTTTTGGATTTGCGATTTGCACCTTTTATGGTTTGTTTTGGCACTTTTGATGCACTTGAAGTTGCGCGCGCTTTAGCCAATCAATTCATTAATTTGTATTATCAACTTTTATATGGCAGTTTCCGACAGCCAACAATACCAAAAACAAATAACTTTAAAAACTTTATTGCTCAAAAGAGGAAATGTTGGCAAGAGGCGAGACGCATCGCGACGGGAGGAGACGAGACGAGACGAGACGACACATTCATTGCGACCCCGGCACGTACGTAAGACTAGTCGCGGCGAAATCGCACAAAACATTTTTATATCCCTACAATATCCTCGTCGATGTCCTCGTTGTGCTTCGCGTGGCAATCGTCGCCGTGGTCGACATCGTCATCGTTATCGTTGTCGTCGCCGTCGTTGTTGTTGCTTCGCGCGCGCCGCAAAGAATGAGAAGAAAAACTCAGCGCGCGACTCAAGCCGAAAAACAACAAGAGCGCAAAAAACAAAAAAAAATACAAAATCATAAATGCGAGAGCGAGCTCAGAGAGCGCACGCAGACCGAACGACTCGCCGAACGAGCGAGCGTAAAAAAAGAAAAATCGAAATGAAACCAAACATCACAAAGGTGGAGGGCAGACGTGTGCGGTGCACCAAACACGTAAAATCACTTAGTACCTCGAAAGAGCGCAACACAACACAAGAGCACAAAACCAGAGCAGCAACAACAACAACAACAACAACTACAGTGGTAATGGCCGAACAGCGTTGCCAGATTGAATTGACAGACATACAATAAAACAGCATTGGCCAACAACTGCTCTCAATAACAGGTGGTAGCTCTGTTTTGCATATATAAATGCCGTTTAATTAACAGCATTTAAATTATTTTGAGCATATTTCGGACATTTTGGTGACTTACGTGACGACAAATTGCATAAAGTGTCATAAAGTGGCATCGCCTTCTAACAGGTTAATATCAATTTGTTAGTGTTCACATTTGTTTACCTAGAATGAAAAGAGAAAATGTAAATTAGTTCAATTTTGTTTATTGACAATTTGGTGCTATTTATGGATTCAAAATAAAATACGTGTAAATAAATCACAAATCGTTTGGATGAATTCTAATTTTATATAAGTTATAATTCATTATTATTATTTTCTACGTTAATTGGTTTCTCGATGGTTTTGTTTTTGCTTTTTCATCTAATTTGACCCAAAATATGCAGCTACAATAAACAAAAAAAAAACTTTTCTACTCTTACCACAAACCATAAAACGTCGAAAACTGCGAACAATGCAAGTTCAAGTCTTCATAAATCAAAAATTTTCATGCTGCCAACAAAAACAAGAAATCTGGCAACATTCCGAAGCACACTCACAAAATATGTCAAAAGTTAAAAGTAATCGCATAAGTAGCCCAGGCAAAGTCATTCAATAGACGCACACTCACACACACATACACACTAACACCAGCACACACACACAAACAGAATAACAAAGGGAAAGTTAACAGGGAACTCTTGGCGTTTCCGAGGCGCAGCTTAATTTTCATGATTTTTCCATTAACTACAAACAAATAGACGTGGCGCTCGGCTGCTCGGCTATTACACAGCGCCATCTATCGGCCAGCATTGTTTGGCGATATTTTTCAAATCCGCATCGGGGGATAAAGGTTGCCCAAAATATAAGCACGTGAATTCGAGGCGTCGTAGTAAGGGTAATAGAACTATAACAAGATAGCTGCAAGCGAGAGCGCCCAAATGCTGTGCAAGAGAGCACACTTACTCTCTCTCTCTCTCTCTCTCTCTCTCTCTCTCTGGATTCCTCTCTCCATGGAGAGAGAGCGAGCTCAGGCGCAGCCACACACCACAACCACCATTGCAGGACACACAAAAAAAAAAAAAAAAACAACCCTCAACACAACTTAAGCGAACAATAGATGAATCAAAATATGTATGGATATGGATTATTATAAAAATGGGGCACACAAATTAAGAGAGGGCAAAGGGGGTATTGGGGCATGTGACGCGACGGAAGGGCATAGCGAAGTGTAGACACCAAAATGTGGTGGTTCTGGTCTTGTAGTACTTAAATATGAATATAGAAATATTTCTTAAGGCATATATGGGATATACGGGACAGGGAGTTACAGCTGCTGAGTCTGTTAGTAATTTGCATTGAGTTAACACAGCCGAGAACCTCAACAATGCCACGCAAAACAACAGCAACACAAACAAACCATAAAATAAAATGTGTGAAATAAACACACGCACAGAGGGCGAAACTACTTTGGTAACTCATTGAAAAACCTGTTACTGCAACGACCCATTGCCCCGATCTTCGCCCCTCTTTCTATATTCCTTCTTTTTTGTGTTCCTTTGCCTTGTACCAGAGATCAGAAACCAAACAAAATTCTCGTTTAAACGTTCGCGGCTGCTGTGTAAATATTTCAACTCAATTCAATCAAAATGCAATTAACACATTTGCATGAGTGTGAGGTGTGTGTGTCTGTGTGTGTTTGAATGCACAGCGTATCTCTCACAAGATAAACTATCACAACAAAGTCAATAATGCCAACAACATGAGACGGCACAAATGTAACCAAGACAGACAGAAATACACACCTTGATTTTATAGCTGGGTGTTTTTGTTGTTCTTGCTGTTGTCGATACAGATTCTTTTGCTTATGAGAAACAAATGTATCTCAATAAACGTATCTTTTCATCGACATTAAAAGGAACCCATAATAAAATAAAACACCCAAAAAAAAAAAAAAAAAAAACAACAACTCGCGTGACAAGCCGACAAAGCGGGACCACAAAAAAATTGTTGCCATCAACCATAATCCAAATCATCCTTGTGTTTGTTGCAGCCACACGCAAAACACAAGCGATGACAAACCAAAAAAAACGTACAAAAAACATACATAATTAATATGTATGATATACACAGAAAAGGCACATGAACACGCAAATATAATTTTTCTCTTTTAATAGCTTGCCTGATGCCGGTTACACAGTGCGTATACGCAACAGAGAACGAGCAGCTTATCTATCTGCAGACGAGCAGGCAGCAGAGCTGTTGAGCAAACAATCCGTTTGACAAGGCCATGCTCAAGCTATCGAGTTCGCTGGGAAGGCGCAATACACAAAGGTATAAGACAGTCAACAAAGGATAAAATAAGGTTATCATTTACATGTAATAATTTGTGGAACTCCCTAATGTCACATTTGGCCACCACATACGTTTTGCTACACCTATACCACATTGAAATTTGCATGCACTAAACATATGTATTCCAGTGAGTAACTTAAATATATTTTTGGACAAAAAAGAGGAACAGATAATGGTCAATAATAACACAAGGCAAAAAGCAGAAAGCGCAGATAAATACATGCTCAAAAAGCCAACGAAGTTAACCATAACACTCACAAAAGAAAAATATGAAACAAGTATGAACGTTGCAGTCGGGTGTTGCCGAAAGCGCAATACTCGTTAACAGAGTACATGAATATTTTACCAAAAAATTACATCAAATGTTTATTTTAAATAACGCATAAATTGTAAATTCAGAGTTAAGCTGGCGGACAAAAAATGTCCAAAATACCATCAAACATGAAATTCAGTTCAGTTTTGACAAAGTCATGGGAGTTTGAAACATGGAAGCTATAGATACGGGAGCTTTACATGGCAAAATTTGTCAACTAAATCTGTCAATAAAAATCTTAACAGTTTATCTGACGCGAGTATACACGGTATATATTCCAAGTTGTAAGTCTATAGCTTCAGTAGACGGACATTGCGCAAACCCAATATACTCGTTTCACGTCGTAAACGAGTATAAATACAAAAAGCAGCAGCAGTTTTAACAGCACAACGAGGCACGAAAAAACCACAACAATAACAATAGCATCTGCAACTGCAACAACTGAAGCAAACGCAACTCTCGCTCTTACCGCTCTCGTTCCAATGGCGTTTGACTCCTTGCTCAGTGAAATGCAAATGCCAAAACCGTGGAAACAATGAAACAACAAAAATGGCGTTTAATTTGCTATGTGCGGCTGTTGTTGTTTTCTCTTTGATTTCATTTTTATTGCTGTGGCTGTTATGCCGTGTGGTAAATGGCCAAACGTTTAGCGGCGACATTTTTGCACACATGCATGCATTGAGCTGAGTGTGTGTGTGTGTACTTATGTGTGTGTGTGTGTGTGTGTGTGTGTGTATATCCAATTGATGGAATCGAATTGAGCTGCCAACGGCCAACAAATGCAGTGTGCCCAATTGTTAGAATCAGTAAAAAGCTGCAATTCTGAAATCCGCGGTCGGTTTTAGTTTCATTCATTTAACCAAGGGAGGAGTTGCCGCCATATTTACTGCGCGGTGCTGCGTTGACAATTTAACAAAAGCGTTGCTGCCCCGATAAGCGACTGAACGGACCAGAGGTATAAAAGAGGCGTGACTCAGTGTGCAGTGCGCTATCAAAAGCTTGTGCAGAAGCTTTTTTTTTATTTACTTCTCGAGTATTTATCGCATTTGTATAGCAATTAAATAGACATAGGTACATTGATTAGATAAAAATAATACTGAACTTTTTTGATTTACATAAGTATTTAGGTAATAGGTGGCTTAGCGTCCAGTGACGAACAGGAATGTGCTTACACCGCTTGAGAATTCGAGAATAATATTGACTCAAATACTCAAATCAAATTTTAACTTAATATCTATAGCTTAATTAAGACTCTCATTTAGCTAAATGGTCACTTCTCGTTATTATTGCCTCTGCCTCTTGACATCAGCCGCTACAATTACAAAAAGCTCATTATCATCATTATCAACTTCATCATCATGATTATCGCATTCAATATATTTTTTCTCGGCTCCGCGTATGGCAATTAATGCAAAACTTGCATTAAATCACATCAGAAGCGACACTCAATGAGGAGATTCGTGCCGATTTGCTTTAATGAATTTGAACTGAAATTGCTGTGAAATTGAGATTTCCTACTTGAGCACAATTAAAATTAACCTCAAAAGAAGTCAAAGTGATGCCCAAAGCGCTTCGGGTTGACCGCAGCGGCAATAGGGAGAAATGAAACAAGCCAAGCTAAGCCGAGCTAAACTGACCCATAGATGAAGGATCCCATCCCCGCACTGAGAAGCCGCAGTCTGTCAGTGGCAACTGCTGCTCAACTTCTCCAGCTGAGCGGCAGTCAATTTTCTCGACTAATTGGCATACATTCATCAGGGAACAGAAGTATATATATATATACATATATACATACATATGTGTGTGCTTAAGACCCAATGAGAATTGCTATGTGTATTTTTAGACTGGCATCAAAAGCTGCTGCAGAAATCGCATTAAAACCTGAGCACTTTATTAATGTGGCATGCAACACACATACTAGTAGGAAGTGTAGGGAAGTGCTTTTGCTGTTCGATTTTCAAATATTGTTTAGCTCTTGCTCAAATGTAATGCCCGTGAAATAAAACAGTGCCTTCGAAAAAAAACATTTACACTCACAACAAATATATAATACCCAAATCAAGTACGAATGTTTTAAAAATCTGAGGTCAAAATTTCTAAAGATAAAAACAAAGTTAATATTGTACTTTTGTATGACATCTTTCTCCAAGTGATATTATTGACAAATGAGCAATTGTTTTTCTTATATTATTATTATTATTTAAAGTATAGGATATAGTTAAAAATTATCAACCTAACTATTTTAAATAGCACTGGCTGCTATGGCCTTCGGCTAAGACAAACACTACATCCATAAGACTAGCCTGGGATTCGAACGCAGATCCCCATTGTTTAGTTGCCTAAATGCCTGAGCACTTAGACAACTGATCTACCGAAGATAATAATTATATAATAATTGTATCTATATACTTTTCAATAGCCAAAAATAATATTTTCAGTACATTATAAAAAAAAATGTTTTTTTCAAATGTAATTTATTGCAAAGGAAAATGCTGAAAATTAAATGTTTTGATATCCTATATCTAGTTTAAAACTCGTGCTATTTTTTTATTCCCAATTTTAGGCAAACATTTTATATTTATTGTAATTGAATATTTACCGTGTATTAGTTAATTTATTCTATTACCTTTTGAATATGCTTTCATAGACTATATTTCCAACTACCCCGCACTTCAGGTCAAAAACAGAATCTTTTTATTGCATGTTCCAATTAATGAATTTTACTCGCCTTTGTTGGGTTCTCTATCTGCAACATCATTAATTAAGCCCGCTTTGGACATGCCCTCAAGCAGGCCCATCCCTACTTATTGCCACCTTTCAAATGAGTCCGTCTCACATCTGTCTGCCTGTGCTGAATGCTTTGTGCCGTTTCTGAATTGAATTCAAGTAGCGACGAGCTCAATATGAAAGAATAAATATGCATATGTGAAGTTATACCACACAATAAATAACAACAACAACGACAGCAGCAGCAACAACAATATTGTACCAAGTTTACATTGACATTCATATTGCATCCGCTGGTATTTCTCTTCCCATAATGCAGGAGATAGATTCTCAACTTTCAGTTCGAAATTCGTGCACAGATTTACACAAGCTGGTTACACATATACAAACATGCATACACACATATATATGTAGGGTATTATATGAGTGTACACAGCGTAAACATACTTTGATCTTTGACAAAAATGTTGTCTGGGCAGCAGCCGTTGAATGCAAAATTAATTGCATATTCGTTTATTCTACATACGCTTATATATGAAAGCATAAATATATGTATCTCACAGATACAACATGATTATTCAATGGTTTCAAATAAACAGTCAACTTATGAATTTCAAGCGCACAATTATTGGACTGATGAAGTAACTTAAAATAAGGCTCAACAAAAAATAACTACAGAAGGAATAGTGCTCGACTAGTACATACCTTGCAAAGAGTTCACAAGTTTTGTTTGAACCCATTGAAAATGGGTAAAAATGTATGTAACAGGCAAAATGCAGCATCTCCGACCCCATAAAGTATAGATATTCTTGATCAGGGCGACGAGCCAAGTCGATTTAGCCATGTCCGTCTGTCCGTCTGTATGAACGCAGCGATCTCGAAAACTACAAAAGCTAGAAACCTAAGCTAAACGACTATAGATTCTTCTAATCCATGCGCAGTACAAGTTTATCATGTTTTTTCGATATCTTGCTCCGTTTCATTATTATCGATAAAAATATAAGACTTTGTTTTCTTGGCATATTTCCGAGACTATAAGAGCTAGAGCCATCAAATTTGTTTATAATGTGCTCGTAAAGGAACGCAGATTATTTCGGATTCTGGATACCTCCCCCATTCGCCCCCCCATATAAAAAAAAGCAAATCAAATACTACAGACTTGCGCTTTGGTTTGTACATAGAATGCTCTTATTAAACACTGAAAGTTTCATTGCGATCATACTCTTAGTTTAGAAGCTATTCAAACATTTATTTTCCATAGTGGGGCCAAGCGGAGCCAATGTGTAAAGTGCGCACCTTGCTGCATGGGTTTGTGTGTGTATCTGTGACTTTGTGAATATGTGTATGAATGCAAAGTGCTTTAAATGTATGTAACGACAGCTCACCGCTGGGTTCTGGGTATCTCCTAGTCGGGGACACCCGACTAGAGCCATCTTACTTGATTTAGATCTCTTTTTAAATATATTGTCTGACAGATACTGCATATACAAAATATTTTGCTTTTCCAATATATATAATTTAAATGAAATATAATTTTCTAGATAAATAATATTTAAATTTATACACAGGAGATTTAAACGACATATTTTATTACTTAAAGGTTTTGTAAATCACATAATTGAATCAAATCTATCATTTAGAAATATCCCACATACATGTGAACTTAGCTTGAATCATTTATGTAGCAAGCCAATTAGTAAAATTTATATAATCTAATGTTGTTGTTGATATTTGGATTAAGGCAATTAAAATAATAATACATATTTATTTGCCACAAGTCTAACAGGAGCAAAAACATTGACAACAACACAAAATATCAGAATTACAAATATTTGTAAACATTTTTGTCAAATGGCATGCCGCGACGACAGGCAGGAGGCAGGAGGACGCGTGCAGGAGCTGCAGGAACTGCACAGTCATAACAACAGTTGAAAAGGAAAAATATGAGGTTATGTTGTTGTCAAGTTTTTAATTAATTTCGTTGCATAATGCAAACAGAAAGCAACAACGCCAATGACAACGACGGCGACAACAATGATGGTGCTTTTATCGCATTCTCACTCTGACCGCATATCAGCACATCCGACAACCCAGAGATTTTAATAAAGTTTATGGCAAAATTTTCATTATTATTTGTATATGAAAATGCACAAGGAAAAGTTTAAAAGCTATGAATGGATTCTGATATAAGACACGCTTTCTATATCGATAAAGTATAAGCGATATGCAAAGTTGACTTATTTGACAGATATTAAAGTTCTTGTTCGAAATTTACAAATACAGTTGTGTGGGTATTATTAGGGACAGTATTTTTCATTTTCAATATAATTCAATTCAATTTTATTTTTGTAATCAGATTAGCTTTGTATTACTAAAGGGTAAAAAAACATAAAATGCAATTAAAAATTTAAGCAGTTAAAAATACAGAAAACAGAAGAGGCTTTTTAATTTATTTCAGCACAATTCCAATATCCAGACTTTATAGTTTAGGTGCACTCACTCATTTGTTAAAATGTAATCATTACTTTAATCGCGATACGCCATTTAATACCCTTAAATTTTTGTATATTGCCCAATGCTTTAGGTATTAAAAAAAATACATTTAAACAAAGCTCTCTCGGCTCGTTCCAATTGTCAAATGTTGAAAGTATTTTAACAATTTGTACTAGTTGTAAAAATACGTCTGTCTCGTCTAAACTGCCACGCCCTTTTACTCTAGATGAAATGGCAGAATTACGGCTGCGACTCACGTACTCAGCATTCGAATGCAATTAACGTTTTGAGTTTGTTTTAATGTTATTTATTTATGTTATTTATGCGGGCCTCTTTATGGTGTGTCATTATATGCATATGTATGTACATACATATATACCCCGCACACAAACACGCGCACACCCGCGTGTAGATACAAATCTGCTGAAGAACCGTTTAAAAGCGTAACATGGCGCACCTGCAGTGCAATAAACACTTGACTCGCGCAACAACAACAACATATAATAACAACAAAACGAACCTGGTACCATCTTTATTTGTCTCTTTGTACATTTGTGCATGTGTGTGTGTGTGTGTCTGTTTATTTGCGAGTGTGAGTGTATGTGTGTGTGTATTTAATGGCGTCATCAATGGAGGCGGCTATCCAACAGTTAGCGTCGCCAACATTTTGTACGTATGTTTTGATTATGTTGATTGCAACAAATTTTTGTTATGGTTGTTATTTTCTCTTGATGTTGCTGTTGTACTTGGCTTACACTGGTAGGCGTGCTCGCATCGCTGAGCTCACGTACATGTCGGGCATTTCGTCGTCGTCTTCAGTCAAACGTCTATTTGCACTTGACATTAGCAAAGTCATAATAAAAATTTCCCGCAAGAGGCACGCACAAACAGCAGCAGAAATGACAACAACAACAATAACAACAAAAAGCGTGAGCTCGACTAACTACCAGTTCACACTGCACACTGAAGCGAGGCCATATAAAACTGGTTGAATGTGTGAAAAATTGTAAAAGGCTGTGTTTATTTAAATATTTGATTTATTTTTATATATTCCCTACTTATAAACAAACAAGAAAACTCATAACATTTTAATTAACACAAAAAAACAAATTCTTATGCTATAAACTTCTCGTTCACAATTCTTTGATATATTTACAGTCAATTTTTAATATTTTTCGAATTGATAAATTTAAAATCATATATTGAGCAAAGCTGTTATCAAATTACTGTCTAAAAAAAATTTTAAAAGTTCTAAAAAAAATTTCTAATAGTTGTAAAAATATTGTTATTGTTTAGTTATTTATTTGACACTGCATTCGAAAGCAGTGTGCGTGTCGCAACTTTAACAAATTGGTGGCCCAGTCTAAAAAGTACTTCAAAGTGAGGCAGAAAACAGAGGGGGCCACAATACGGTAAAATTGTCATTTACAAAGCAACGCGCACAGGTAACAAACCAACCAACTAACCAACCAACCAACCAGCCAGCCAACCGAACGAACGACCGACCAACCGACCGACGAAGCGGCTATCCCTGGCGCACGTGAGAGTCAACGAACTGGAACTCGGATTTGCCGGCTCTGACTCTCAACGCTTGGCGTCTGCCGTCTGGCGTCTGGCCGGGTTTTGCTCATAACAAAAAGGGTTCCGCTTTTGCTGCCAAATTACATGCACAACAGGTTCAGTTCAAACGGTAATGCTCAGCAATACTCGATCCGACTGCCAGGGTAGTCCGTCCGTCCGTCCACATTTTAGGCCACACATTGAAGCTAATTTGTTATTGTCGCACAATTTACAATGGCCAATGGGCAAACAGCAACAGCAAGAGCTATAAAGGCGCTTCAACATAATCAACTTCAATAGCAACGAAACTCGTAAAGTGTCGTCTATATAGCCAATTGAAATTTTTTTCGACTTTTTACTGCAAGAGGCCAAGCCTGAAGCGTATCATTGTGAATTGGATTGGAATTTTATGGCTATGCGGGAGTCAGATACACAAACCGACATACACACACCCACCCCGCAATCTGTCCAGCAGACAATTGATAGTCAATCTTGGTTAGATCTAGATTTAAGGATTTAAAAATCGAATTTGGTATTAAAAGGGTTTTTTGCCTTTATTTAATTATCCATAGAAATCTTTAATTGAAATTAAGGCTAAACACGTTTTTGCCGAATATTAAAATATGATACATAAAATGTTAGAGTATTATGGAAAGACTTCATATATAATTTTATAAGATTACAACTTTTTTTTAGATTTAGAGGCTAGACGAAATTGTGCGCCATAATAAAAAATTTTAATTCAAATGGTAGATTTAAGTTATTGGGATGTGATAAATGACAGTAGTATATTCTTGTTATGTTATTTCATTATAATGAAAAAGTTTTATATTGCTATGATATGAAAATCTGAAAACTGTTTTTTTTAATGTAACCGATTTCTTAAATAAAAAATTTGTTCAAATTCTACTTATCTATATTTTCTTCTGTTATCGTATTAAATTACAATTTTCATTTCTTCTTGCTAAGTACCTACACATCTTTTATAAGATATGAAATTTAGTGGTCTTGTTTTAGATAAATGTTTTAGATAAATTTAAACCCAGTTTTAACCCAAACTTTTATTGTTATTTTTTTAAACATAATTATCATATTTTTATATAGATTGATAATATTTATTATTTTAAAAACATTTAAATCAAATTCTATTCCATACAATACGCTTCGTTTTCTTAAGTTTTCCCAACACACTTTCAAAACAATTCTCGGCCCTCTATCCAATCTCAAAGGGTAGTCGATTCGACTTCGATTACTTTTCGAGGCATATTCCCCCTTTATTATCACAATTCGCAACGGCAGAATGGCAAGTGTTTAAACATTTATAGCAAATGGCGTTCAATTCTTTGACGATTTGCTTTCAAATGTGCACTTTGTGTGTGGCCTGGCTTGGATGCCTACCTACGTGCGTTTCATGTCAAGTACGTGTCCTGGCAGCGCCCCGCGAGCACCCCTATTTAGTTGGTTTGGCGGCTAACCCTCTAATAGACTCTGGCTGGGTCGATGGGTAAGTGGGTGGCGGTTGTCTGCCGACAATCGACAGCGTTTTACTGTGTTGTTGTTTTTTGAGTTTGTTGCTTTTTATTTTTTATTCGTTTTGTCGCTAATAATAGCAGCGAATGTTCAGTCAAAGCTACTAAACTGAGCTGACCTGCCATTTTCGAAGGGGGGTCGGTCGCCCTTTCAGCGATCTCATTCCACTCATGCGCTCAATTCATTTATTCAAATTCACTGCACACATCAAAGCCAGACAATAACACAATGGCGGCGGGGTGGGTTGTCGGGTTGACGGGTTCACAACTTGGTTTGGTCGTTTGGCCCATCTGAACACGTCAGCCATGTAATTAGATTGTCACACTGTCAAGTGCTCCGTTCGTCCGTTGCCATTATGTTCGACCGACTGAATTGTCCGATTCGATGCTGCTGTCTGGTTTCAAGTACTAACACACACACGCACACACATTTAAACACACACAATATGGCACTGTTTCGCCTATTTATCTATTAACAAAGCATATATAATATTTGTGCATAGCTTGCACGTGGCAAAATGGTTTAAAAAGGGTTCCGTACAGATATAGAAAAGGTATGAAAAAGTATAAGTATAGATAGTGTGTATGTATATACACATGTACACTTTGAAATAAAATAATATTCAAAAATGGCCTGTATGGTTTTATACTTAAAATTAATTGAATATTCCTCAATTAGATATAAATTATACCTGTTGTGTATAAAGTGAAAAAGGATGAAAATTGGAATTCAGCGAACAAATTTCTTAATCTCTCTGTATGTGTTTAATTATTCTATTGAGGAATTTCGGGTCTAAAATTCAAAATTAATTCATATTTAGGTTAAACAATTTGAATCTTAGCCCGATTTTGACAACTTGTATTATTATTATTATTGATATTTAAAGTATGGGATATAGTTATAAGCTATCAAACAAACTATTTTTATACCCTGAACCCATTGAAAATGGGTAAAAAGGGTATAATGGTTGTGTGCAAATGTATGTAACAGGCAGAAGGAAGCATCTCCGACCCCATAAAGTATATATATTCTTGATCAGGACGACGAGCTGAGTCGATATAGCCATGTCCGTCTGTCTGTCTGTCCGCCCGTCTGTATGAACGCAGCTATCTCGGAAACTACAAAAGCTAGAATACTAAACTAAACGACTATAGATTCTCCTAATTCATACGCAGGACAAGTTTATCATTTTTTTTCGATATCTTGCTTCGTTTCATTCGATAAAAATCCATTTTAAGACTTGGTTTTCTTGGCATATCTCGGAGACTATAAGAGCTAGAGCCATCAAATTTAGTTTATTATGTGCTCGTAAAGGATGCAAGGATGTAAAGGATTATTTCGGATTCTAGATACCTCCCCCATTCGCCCCCCCATATCAAAAAAAGCAAATCAAATACTACAGACTTGCGCTTTGGTTTGTACATAGACACTGAACACATACATATACACTGAAAGTTTCATTGCGATCATACTCTTAGTTTCGAATTTTAGTTTAGAATTTAGTTTAGAGTTTTATTTTCCATAGTGGGGCCAAGCGGAGCCAATGTGTAAAGTGCGCACCTTGCTGCGTGGGTTTGTGTGTGTATCTGTGACTTTGTGAATATGTGTATGAATGCAAAGAGCTTTAAATGTATGTAACGACAGCTCACCGCTGGGTTCAGGGTATCTCCTAGTCGGGGGCGCCCGAGTAGAGCCATCTTACTTGTTTAAATAGCACTGGCTGCTGTGGCCTTCGGCTGAGACAAACACTACATCCATACACTAACCTGGAATTCGAACCCGCATGCTCGTTGTTCAGTTGCCCAAATGCCTGAGCACTTAGACTCATCTACCGAAGACTGCGACAACTTTTATACTTCATTGACATACGTAATACAACAAAACTAACTAAACTAAACTATTACTCGTAACACTATTTTCTGCAGTTTAAATGAAAAATAATAATAAGGGCAGCACAACGCGCGGCGTTAATAAAGTAATTTGAGATTAGAATGGAAAAGTAAATAATGCGCTTGCCACACCCCATAGTATAAATACTTTAAAAACGCAGACTACCGCACTTTGTAAATATGTTTGTCCAAAAATATATTTAAGCAAATGTAATTATTGATGGGCAACCTGATAGCAAAACCTCAACCAAGACAAAAGGATGCCTGGTCAGACAAACTCCCTTCTCTTAAACCCATTTTAACTTTGCCACATGAATGAATATATAAATTTCTGAGTGTGTGTGTGGATTTAACTTGAGTAATTGCAGAAATTGCAGTGCAACCTCGGCTGAAACACAAAGGTAGATTCTGAGAAGTAGACACAAAGCGCTGCAATAAGAAGCCATAACAACAAACGCAACAGCAACAACAATAGATGGAAAAGCAACAGCAGCAGTAGCCACAACAAAATACATAAAATACACCCCGTAATTACGTTTCGTTCTACAGTTATGGAAAATCAATGCTAGAGATGAAGTAAAATTCCGAAATAAAATTGTGGTTTCGGAAAAAACTGCACAAAATGTATAACGTCTGGGAAAAATAAATGCAAGCCAAAAAATATATACAAAATATTTCCATACTGGATGCAAAACTGTACTAAAAGAACAACGTAAATATCGACGGTGTTTCGAATTTCATATTTCATATACTTTTTCAGCGCAAAATTTTTTTTTTCTATTTTTTTTTTAATTTTTTTGCATTGTTTTTTGCTTGAATTCTTTAAACTATGCGTTAATAATATATTTTCAACCTTAAATTAAAAAAAAGCATGATTTTAAAACATACTTGTTCAGAATAATTGTATATTTGACAACCACATATGATTTTATTAAAACACTTAATAATAGCAAGTACAAACACTTTAGCACACTGAGCATTATTAAAAATTATACATTGGCAAACATTCATTGTTCTGCAGCGAAACGTACAAAATGTCACAAATTATATTTGCCACCATATTGTCAATTAGGCAACCTTTAAAAAAATGTCAAGTAGCCAACAATCTCTGTGCTTAAACTGTTGCATAGTTTTAATGTCGCCGTCGAATTGCCAGACAGCAGACAATTAATATGAAATGTCAAGCCAAACAAATATACAACCAAGGGAAGAAATTAAGCAAATTCCCCTAATGCAGTAACTAAAATAGAACCAAAAATTGTGACATTTGTGATTTTAACCTTCAGGAAGCCAAAAATATGTACAAAAATTGACCGAGACTTCATAGTAGGATATCTTGAAACATATTTAAAAGCTTTACGTTTAGCGTGGCCCAGCTAGCATGGCGTCTGCGTAATATGGTCAGCATCATTTTTATTGTTATGCTTTAGTCAATAAACAATACTGGTATTATGCATTTGTCCGAAAAATAAATATATCATAACAAGAACTCATAGTAAATCAAACTTCTGCCGAAATGCACAAATGTATATTTATAAGTACGGATCTCAACTCTTGTGTACTAATTATAAACCTGTTCTCAAAAAAAAATCAAAAAAATTGTTTAATTAGATTTTAAAAATGTCTGTAATAAAACAATATGTAAAACTGATAAGCTTGTTTTTATTTTAATTTCATATAAGTTATAAAACTTTACAGCTCAACATTTTGTATGCTGTTTTAATATGAACTAGTCCTGTAAAATTTTCGATTTCCAATAAACAGAAAATGTTGCGACACTATTTTAAGCTATTCTTAGCCACTGACTCTGACCCTGAAATTAATTTCTCAGCTTTGGTAGCAGCTATTGTAACCAATGTATATCATAGCTCTAGTAAACAATAACACCTTATTAAATTCTTAAAATTCGTACAAAAAAATACAAATGAGCCATAAATATACAAAAATATATAAAGATTTTCAACTATGTGAAATTCTTTGCGTAGCACACATGCCAAGTCAAACCAATAAATGGACAGCATCCAATTAAAAATAACCAGGCAATATCTGTGCGACATATGTATATACAATGTACATATGTATATATACATAATTCTCTGTCTTTTGGCTGTCAACGCCATCAAAAAAATGCAATATACAAATTCAGCTATCTAGAGGAAGGTCAACGTTTTCTTAATATAATAATAACACACAATATCTCTCTTGAAATATCGCGCTTTTCAAAAATTCATTTAAGCAATTGTCACCCAATTTGGCTCAGCTCAATCTACAAATCTCAGGCGTCATTCTAGGCGTCGCGCTAAAACTGTGCCGACAAAAAATAAAAAAATTAAATACAATTACAACAACAACAAAAAGCGTACTCTTTGCATATTAAATTTGCTCTCTCAGCTGTTTGGTTTTTTTTTTAAATTAGCATTTTATTAATTTATATATTTAATGCAAATTTAACAAATTATGGCAAACAATGAGCGAGCATTTGTAAATTGAAAATAAATTTAAAAATGTTAAAAAAATAGCTATTGTTACTTATTGTGCTTGATAAATTGTGTTCCGACAACTGACACAGAGAAACAAAAGATGTGTGTTGTATTTGGTGATGGTCGACTTGTAAATACTCTATGGAAAATGGTAATATCATAAGTTGTCAGG
The DNA here is from genome assembly GCA_035041545.1 of Drosophila colorata. Lineage (NCBI taxonomy): Eukaryota > Metazoa > Arthropoda > Insecta > Diptera > Drosophilidae > Drosophila > Drosophila colorata. Next base: position 5,928,162 of record JAWNLD010000656.1, on the reverse strand, counting down.
AAAGCAAGTAGTAAATAATAATCATAATTATAATTATAAAAAAAATAACAATAACAATAAAAATAAGATTCTTAATAATAGTATCTTGGGATGTCATTTCCCTTTTGCTTTCACGGCCCTTCAAAATAAGCTTCAAAATTATAAAAAGCAAGAGTGCCAAGAACTTCTCCTCGAAGTTACTTTGACTTCATATGATAAGCTAAAATATCAAGTTCACGAACTGAACGTTAAATACAACACTTTATATACAGTTAGTTGGGTAAAAATTGTATTTAAACAACAATAAAATCAAAAACAAACATCTGTTGAGTTTTAGATGCGTGGGTGACCCAACTATGTAGTTTTATTTGTTGTTGATTTTTTTTTTGTTTTTTAATGTATTTACTTTTTGTGTTGTGACCGTGCTTTTTGTGGTTGAATGAACGACAATAAAAACTCGTATTTTATTGCGATTATCTTTGTTGATTGGGCGTCATTTTTCGACTTTTCTTTGTTCAATTGAATATCGAAGGTATCAGTCAATTATCATTAGGCATTTCAACTGCGCAAATTAATTAATTACCGTGGGAGGCGCCCTTTTCAATTTATTTACGTGTTTCCCTGACCCAAAGAAGCAAAGCCAAGTCTATAAAACGAGAAACCCCTTCAAATAAACTGAGCCATAAGCAAAAATGAAAACATATAAAAAAGAAGAAAAATAATAATGTTTACGTGTCAAACCCACACAAACAAAATATAAACAAAAAAATTCTAGTCGCATTAAACAAATTTCATGTCAATACTTAAAATCAGCCAATTGAGGCCTTTCTCAATGGGTCATACCCGAAACATGCCCGAGAATTGGGTGGGCGAGAAATGTTCAAAAGCAACAAAATGCTGACAGCCACGAATAACATTTTTGTAGTTGGCCTAATAAAAGGCAAATTGGCAGCCAGGCAACGCCAACAGCTAGCAACAACAACAATAAAAACTACCAACAAAATCAGCAAAAACACAAATTTATTATTTATCATATTTAGTTTTTCGCACAAAAGCTAAAAATAAATTTCGATGAGCAGCAACGACAAAAAAAAGCAAAATAGGCAGAGAGAGAGAGAGTTAGAGAAAGAATGCCATAGGCCAAAAAGAAAAAGTTCAGAACAAATTCCGATATCCGTACGTACTATCAAAATTGAGGTCACTTTTGGGCTCTATTCAACCAAAAGATTTTGGTTCGTGTTTGCACGTGCTGTGTGTTAATTGAGTGCCTGTGCCCCGTAACTCCCCCTCCAAACCACTTCGTCCCTAGGCGTTAATGCCCCTCTGCTACTTGGTGCCATTGAATTGTTTTGTGGGACGGGTTCATTGGCACGACATGCAAAGCAATCATTTGGCCTGCTCCACACAACAATATAAATGGCAATTTACATCAGCCCAAAAAAGTGAACTGGCTGAGAACCGAAAAAATCCAAGAACCCAACGAGTCGGCCATTCATCATAAAGCCATCATCAGCCAGAGGGCACACACACATATACATTTATATATATATATACAAACACATACCTATTAATGGAGGAATACTTCATGTGCTACATAACGCAATCAAAAGAGCGTTAAACAAAAGCGTTTCCAGAATCATTAACAAGAAAGAAATAATCTTATCGAAGTCATAATAAAGTTTTTTATACCTTGGCCGACCTATGTAATTATTGACCTAACTGATTAGCAGAGCTGAAAGCCCAAGATGGGAACTTTAGACATTATTAAATTTAGTTTTCGTATAAAGGAAAACTTGCAACATACCTTAACTTAAATTGAAAACATGTGAATTAACTTTTCTTTCTATCAATTTACTTTTCCCACAAACTAAGAAATGATTTTAAGTAAGGTATGCTACAGAACAATATAACAATCGGTAGTTGCTATCAATGATATCGATTGCTCTCAATATTTTCAAACAAACCGATGGAAACATTTTAATTGAAAAACATTTGTTAATTAATTATTTTAAAAGCAATTTGTAAGAATATTTGTATAACATAAATACTATCGATAACATTAGAGAGCAAAAATGTTAATTCGTATACAACAAAAAAATCATTGCTATCGATTAAATTGTTTTAAGGCACAAGCTTGCCACATAAATGTTATAATAGTAATATTAAGATTTATAAGAGAACTTTGAGAACCCCTAAAATTTATTTATTTTCCATTTTTGTACATAATTTATCGACATTCTAAATACGCATAAAATTAAGTACATTTTGATGCAGGGTATATAAAAATAAAGCCATAAAAATAGGTGTCCTAAAGTTGCCCCGTTGGCAATAAAATTTAAAATCTCTTTTGTTGTCATAGCTCGGCAGCTTTGCCTTAACAACTGAAGCTTTTTAAATATTAGGGTTATTATTTTCTTAACCCACAAATGTCAAAGCAGCAGCAACAACGACAACGACAACAACGCCCCAATATTATAACGTTAGACGTAGACTTAGTAGTAGGTAAAAGTACTCAAAGTAATTTCAGTGCCAAGTTGCGCTTCGCTACTCAGTTTCTCAGCTAACGCCTCCTCTTTTCTCTCTCTCTTCCTCTCATTTCTCATCTCTCAACATATTTTTATTTTATGACTTTTAGCTAGCGTTATACTTGTTGTTGTATTTGGAGCGAGCTCTTTTGGGTTTTTGGGTTCTGCGCCGTTGACCAGCGGCACCAGAGAGAACTCGGTCGGTCGGTCGGTCGTTGGTTTTGGCTTTGATTGCTTTGTGTCGTTTAGTTCCTCACGGAGCGTCTCCAGTTTGCCCGGTATATATATAGATATATGTGTGTGTTTATGTGTCTGTGCAAGATTTGGGCTTTTGCTTGCAACAAACGGCTAAAAGCGTTACGTAGGAAATTAGTTTAATCTACTTCCGCTCTGGTTTCAGTTGGTCTTCTCCCAATTTGATGTGTGGCATTTAAAAATACGTTATAAATAAATAAGCAGTCATCAACAGGGCTAATCCAGCCACGTCACGTGCACATCGTCATCATTTGAAAGTCTCTTTCGAAATGCCTCCCACGGCGTGCAAGTTAATTAGATGTGCTAATACCTGGCCCAAGATATAATAGGGCATAAAAACTGACCGTTAAGAACTTTGCGACAGTCATTAAATTGTTGTTGCTAATCATGAAAATAAAATTGGTTGGATTTAGCACATGATATGGGGCTATGTACCAATAGAATTTTGACTGTATTAACAAAGATGCATTCTTACCATACATAAATATGTTTATTTATATTTTAGTTGACTTCATAGAAAAGTATAATTTACCTGAAATTAAACAGAATCAATAAATTAATATTTGTTATAGAAATGTTACATAGCAACTAAGATACTCATTTATGGCATAAATCAAATAGTTTCAAACATAAAAAGTATTGATATTGCGCACTTTACACAATATTTGTTTGTAATTACTAACATTATATAATATATATAGCACTATAATACTATACCAGTATAAACATACTAAATAAACATTTTCAAGTTCAATGTGCAAATTTTCTTAATGTAATGTGTAAAGTCCACCTTCAGTCAAAGGCCTATAGATCGGCCCCTTATTGTTAATTATGCCTAAGGTAGCTAAATATAATGTAAAAAAAAATTATCCAAAACGCGAATTCCCACATTTAATGTGAGATAATTTCGCGCCTCAACTGATCAAGAAAAGCGTCCGACAAACAACTGTCTGCAGACTGGGCCAGGTAGACAACCAGTTGAGTTAAGTTGAGTTGCGTTGAGCTAACGATGCGGAGCCCAAACTCAAGCAAATTACCATTTTAGATGTGCTTCAACGGCGCCCAAGTTAAAGGTAGCTAGAGGTAGCTGACTCAAGTTCAAGTGAAAAAAAAATTGGCCACAAGAGAGAGAAAGAGAGCTATAGCAAGTCTGAAGTCTTACTGAGAGCAAAGAATGTGGCTCAGCAAAGGTATAGACAATGAACGTTCCTTACTCTGCTCACCTTTTTTTATATTCTCTCTATCTCTATATGAGACGGTTAAATGACAGATGCACAATCAAAAAACACTTGCCCAGCAACAGCATAGATATGCAGAGATTTTACAATGGGGAAAATAGATACTTGCTTGTTTTGGCATTTTGGAAAATGCAGACAAATATATAAATTAAATTCCAAATTTTAGTACTATCTCTTAATAGAGGAAGATTATGAAAATACATTATAAAGGAAGAAAGCTTAATTCGCTCAAAGAAATTACAAATGTTTATAACAAATTCACCGACATGTTGTCAGAAAAAACGTATAAATTTAGTTTTATTTCTAAATATTGTACTAAAATTTAACTTTTAGCAATAAAAATGACCAGGCGAGACAAATTGTTCGGAAATACTCTTTTATGAAATATATGAAAATTTCAAATATGAAAATTGTTTTTTTTTTTTTGTCAATTTTAATCTGTGTGTGAAAATTTTATCTCAGGTTTCAGAATAGATAGACTAACTGATATAATGTTAAGATGCCTAAAATAAATGCTTAAGGGTACGCTGTTAATATTATTAATTCTGATTTAATACATTTTAAATCTCATTTTGCGCCATGGTACGTCTGCAATATGCCATGTGTGTGTGTAATTCGGAGTTGTGTGTGTTGTCAGACTTCTGACCACGACTAATGGATGAAACTGATGTCTGTAGGCGTTACAATTTGAGAGCTGTCTGCACCAAAGGCAGCAGCAGTTTCAGCTCCGAATTTAACTGACAACTGCAGCATGCAAATTCACAAAGATACAAACGCTGTGCACACACACACACACACACACAGATCCACACATATAGAATAACGTGGCTATAGAGTTGCAGTTGCCGTTTATGAAAACGTAAAACCTGAAGACAATAGAATTACGAGTGCTGCACGAACTAGTCGCCAGGTCTGATTAATTTGCAGCACAACACGTTATTGCCCATTGAATTTAACATTCGTCATGGCAACCAGCAAGGATTTAAGTGGGTGCCGGGTATGGTTGCCAGGACGACGCAAGCAGCTTTCACAAGCGTTGAATATAATTCATTGCAGCACTACACACTCACACATATATACATTTTTAAGCCTCGATACAGTCAACAAAAAATGCGGTATAGTTGTAAAATGCCAACGCAATCAAAACATGTTTATTAATGTTAACAACTTTGTAGAATTTATAGCTAAATAATATGTATTTTATACAGTGGATGCACCACCAAGTGTGCAACTTCCGAAAATAACAATTTTTAAAAAAGACATGTTTATAATTTTATTAGTTTTTAAATTTTGCAACTTTATATTTGCGATTACCCAAGAAATTGGGACTTTACAAATCAAAAAACAAAAATGTAAAGCTCCATTTAAAAAAATATTTGTTTCAATTACAGAAAGAAATATATTTTTTGAGCAGGAAACTCATTCTTTTATTTAAATTTTTTCGAATCAGAATTAAATAATTTAAAAGCGTTATATTTATGTATCGAGCACCCACTGTATTTGACTTTGCCTCGTTATTAACAAATCACGCGCCAAGACCCTACGGTTGCCGACACCTCAAAGAAGCAGACTTTTGAGATTGAATCAGATTGATACATCTTATGAAACGCTACCTTGGAATCCATAATTAGTATGTACACACATATATGTATGAAAGTGTGTGCGTATATAAACAGCCAATTTATTTATTTCGTGGAATCAACATTACTGCCAATTATCCGTGTGCTTATAGCCAATACCCACTTAAAATGGCTAAAAGAGGGTATATGAACGTTATGCAAATGTATGTAAATGGGTATAAAAAGGCATATTCAAGCTTATAAACTATTTATTCGTTTAATTAACGTCGAATTGTATATCTATAGGGAAAACCATGAGATTGAGACCCTACATATAATATTATTTATTTTAATTTAATGTAAATTGATATTTTAAAAGTTATCTAAAAATAAAAACACATTATTTTTGTATTGTGGAGTATGTGTATACCTTTACTATACTCTACTTTAAACATGCACTTAAAAAAAAAAATAAGTTAGAAGAAACAAGTTTGTAAATGTATACTAAGTAGTTTTATGTTCTCAATACCTAGGTAGAGGGTAACGTTTACTCAATCATTTGCGATAAGAGCACTCTTGTTATTTTTCCTTATTTATTTGTATTTTTCTCAGTGCATGCAGCAAATATTCTTAGTTCACTGGGCAACCGAGTGCACAGCAATTATGGCAGACTAAAACTGGCGTAAACAACCTGGATAAAGACAGACACACAAACACACACACACATACACAGAACTGCAGTGGAACGAGGGAAAAAGCAAAACGAATTCAAAAGGTAGACAACAGACTGGATGAGATGCAGGCAGCAACAGCAGCAGCAGCGCAGAAGCCATTGACAGCTGATGGACCAACCACAACAACAACAACAACAAAAACAACAACAGCAAAACGTTGCTGATGATGCTGCTGATGATGGCTTAAACAATGGCCACCAAGGGCCAAACACAGAATGCACTCAAACACACAGCATCACTTCTTAGCACGTGAGTGTGTGTGTGTGTGTTTGTGTATCTTTCAGATACATTTCTACAACAGGTATTAGCTGATAGCTGGCTGTGCAGCTAAAATAGCCAAAATGCTCGAAAATTGGCCCAGCTAAAGAAGAAGAAGAAGCGCAAGTGCTTGGCAATACAATATTTGCAGCTGGTAACAGGGGCTACCTGTTTGTAGCTGTGTGTGTGTGTATCCTGTGACAGCTCTTAAACGCCTGTTATCCTTTGGTAAAGCCATGCCAGGTTCTTGTTACTGTTCTTGCCTGCCAGCCCGCCTGCCATATTCCCTTTTTGTCAATAAGCTTCGATTCGCTTTTGTGCATTTATTTCGGTTCATTGTTCTCGATTCAATCGCTTTTGGGCTTCATCACATTGGCTTTGAGCTCAACAGATAAATTCTACCCATATACACGTATATATGCATATACACATACATATATATATATATATATATACTTTTATCCCTCTTACCTTGTGCAGGTATTGTTTAGATTACATGAACAACAGCTGCGTTCACCCCCCTCCCTGCCACAAGATGCTCTCGTCTGACTACTTTACGACTGATTGTCTTTTCCTTTTTGTAATCATTAACCGACCATTACACGTTTTTCTATCTATAAGGTTGCCCAGCTACGCAGCTGTCGCTCTGTCTATTGTTGTTGTTGTTTTTTAGTTCCTTTGTCTTTTGGCCCGATTATGAGCCATTTTTGGATTGGCCATCAGTGATTTTTCCGTTCACAGTTTGACGACGGGCGATTTTGTGTTCAACTTAATTGCAGGTAATTACTTAAATACAAGAGCATTACAGTTATGAGTAATAGCTCACGGTAGGACACAAAATAGGATAAAGAAATGGGGTTGTAATTGTTAATTTTTTTATGGAATTATGATGGGTTGTATTTTTAAATAATGCCTGAAATTTGATGTTTGCATACAACATATATTAACTGTTACTTGTTTAGTTTTATAAATGATCTATAAATCTATAAATGATTTGTTGTCTTAATGACATAGTTATACAGACAACTAAACAACGTGGATGTAGGTTCGTTTCTTAGGCTTGTATATAGACATTGAATTGTCTTAGACAAATGTGCTTATAGCTTTAAAAACTAGATTTACTAATCTTATCATTAATTCTATAATGCTAATAACAATAAGTTATTTTAGGGTATCACAAATTTAATACCCTTACAGACACAAAGCAGATGAGTTTTGACATATAGTATAATGTTGGAAACGTTGTAAAGCTTTCAATATCCAATTTTGGTTATGATAAAAATAAAATAATATTTCATATAAAAACTTAGTTTTTTATGATTGCCACAGGACCGGCAATAATATGATATAGTGCCCGATACGGCCAACTCTAACATACGCCTAACTGCCTACAGCAAAAAGGCGGCGATTTATGAAAATGAACTCTTGAAATGTTCAAGCACATCATACATATTGTATCTGTAGCATAAAGAAATATCCTGTTGAAATAATTATATTTCAAAGACCGTCTTCTATACAGAATAATACATTCAATCCTAACATCTATCAACGATCCATTGAAAACTCAAAGCCATATATTCGCTACTAATTTAACTACAAGTCAAGTGCGAAACTTTAAGATAAATCCTAAGCAGCAGACAGACACATCAATAACCAAACGGCAAATGACAAACTTTCGACTCGCACATACAAATTAAAAACTTTTGGTTGCGTCTCGACCAGTTCGAAGGGAAACCCCAAACGAAAGGGCAACAGCCAACACCCGCAAACACAAAAATAACTGTGGTTAACTTGGCAGACAGACAACAACAAAAACCAGAAAACCAAAACCAAAAAAAAAAAGGGCATCAGAAAGCAGATAGTGCTAGGATACAGATACCGTTGTTTGGCAGAAACTTGAGTGGAAAACAAAGTGACCTCAAGGATTGCTTGTAGCTTTGGTTTTATGCCTGAATGCCGCCAATTATCCATAAAGCTAGCGGGGGTGTGGCAAGAAAAGCGTTTGGCTGTGCAAAATGAAAACTGACACCAAGTTGACACTCAATTGGTTCAAAAGATGAGACAACAGTGCCGGCGGTCAGTAATGCGGCAGCCAAATGTGCACCACACAACAATGAAAAAATCAAGTACATAATTTATGTATACTATAAGTGTATATACATATACATATGTATTTAAACAGCACTTACAATTCGTTCATTTAGCTTGAGGGCTATGCAAATTCTAGGGCTAAGCGTTTGGTCGGTTTGCCTGCCGGTCAGTTTTAAAAGTTCAGTCGGCATTGGCCAAACTAAATTTTGGAATTATTTTGCAGCCAAAGGTCACGAACTAAGAATTTAGGTCATGCTAAATATGCTAAACGTAAAGTTGTCACAATCTTCTTTTTAATTATTCACAAATAACAATTACTAACTTTCTATATAGGTGGAATCGCACTACGTTATCCAACGCGATTATTAATTATTTTTAAATATTTCCGACGGGCAATTCTGATCAACGTGTTACCAACTGAATGCCAGCGACTGCTTTTAATTCCGTTCAACCCCTTTCAAGCTTAGCTGAGCTGCAAACAAACATTCATTGAACCATGCTGACAGCTAACCAAAAAAAGTACGTATATCCAAACACACACACACGTACACACACAGTGCAGAACTGCCACCACTTCAACATCATATTCATTATTATCATCATCAGCATCATTAACATCAATGCGAGCACGAAACCGGCGAAGAAGGCCGCAAAAACCACCGCTGCCACTTGTGTAAATGTTTACCATATGAATTTATAATGAAGCTTACCAAAAACTTTATAGAAAAACTCACCTCAATCAACAACATCGAGATACTCTTACTCTAATCAGATAAAACTCATAAATAGCTTAGACATAAGCATAATTAAAATAACGTTTAAGGATGACTCTATAAAAAAGAGTAGAAAAACTAAATACTAGCTGTGAAATATTTACTCTTGCACAGATAAGTGTGAATAACATATGATCCTATCTTCCAATATGTGGGTAACATATGATACTATATTGCAATATATTAATTAGTGTAACGTTCCAGGATGAAGCATTCAGAAGAATTTAAAAAAAATGTATGCTCCCTCGAGAGTATGAGAATGGAAGAGTGCATTAATTACTTAACGATTTATGCTTGTAATTCCCAAAGAATGATTCTAAAATATATAACGTTTAAAAATAAAGCACAAAAAATAAGAAAATAACATCAAAGAATTCGAAAAAAGTAAGTGCAGTAAAATATTTTTTTCATACACAGCATAGAGAATATTTAAAACGAAAATTGAAGAGCATTCGAGAATATAAGAGTCGAACTTTTACTTTTGTACATATAACTGATGCTACGCTTCTTGTGGTGATCAGATAAACGTTTAATGATAATGCACAAAGAAGAATTGCAAAAATATATTCTTTTGAAAGGAATTGACTTAGTGTTTTTGCACGTGCCTTGATTTCCGCTTAGAAGCAAGAATTTATAGTAAAAGAATACACGTAAGAAAATAAATCAAGCTGCAAACAGTGTAACATAGCAATGTTGCCCAGATAGAGTGTTAAAAATTAAATTCACAGCAAGCATTGCAAAGCGTAGCAGAAGCCGAAAAACAAACACAAATGCAGCGAGTTGGTTTATAATAACCCAACGGCGATTACCATTTTATGTATCTTTTATGTATGTATGTATTTTAGGTATCTATCTTCATTTTTTTTAACATGCAAAGTTATGCAAAATGACTTGACGCATAAAACTTTTCTTAGACTGGAACAGCGCCTCCCACATTAAGCCCATTACCCATTAGCCAAAACTCAGGCCGGTTTACGCGATGAGGTTAATGCGAATGTCAAGTGCCATTGTAAAAGTGCGCACATGAGTGCATTATACAGAGCAGAAGGTAGAAGTTCGACGTAGGCTTCAGGCACAGTGGATGGATGATAGGAAACAGGGTGCCGTAAATATGTGCGCTCGAGTGTTATAAGATCCCCTTGTCGTACACGTAATTGTAATCGTAATATATGTTCTAATACTCGACCAATAGCGCCACAGGCGGCAAGCACAACTGCTCACAATGCACGGCTCTGGCCATTGTGTCGAGAAGAGTTTCAAGTATCATTTGCCATGTGTGTGTGTGTGTGTGTGTGTGTGTGTGTGTGTGTGTGTGTGTAGGAAACCCATGTGGCCGGACAAGACCAGCAACAGGAAACAGGCCAAATAACATCGCAGTTGATACTCTTGTTGCTGCTGCTGCTACTGCTGCTGCTGCTGCTGCTGTGGCATTTGAAGCGATTTTCGAGTTTATTGCCAGACGTCAATAATTATAATCGTTATTTCCGCTCGAAATCTTTAGCCACCAATCACTTCACATTTGAATTTTTATTACTGCACTCAGTAGACTCTGTTATTCAAGCAGGGGCATGGGGTATATTGAACTGATACAATTAATAAAAAAAAATTACTGCAAGTGGTTGTAAGAAAAAACTACTAACAGTACATTTAATACTGTAACTACATTTCTTTTCTTAACAATTTGTTAAATTAAATAAAATGATATTTATTATGGCTACTTTTTAACAGTTCTAACAGTGTTTTTATTTACATTTAGTTGGTAGTGTTTTAAACAATATCTAGTTTCTTTTTTATATTTTGAACATCGATGTGTCGATGTTAAGTGGCAGCGCCAGCGGTTTTTTCTCATTTTAACTCGATAACCTTTTTCATGATATTTCAAAGTAGCCAGATCGATTCTTAAAATTAAATCGGCCTTTGTGGCATATTTAAGCTAAAACTGAAGACGCGAAAAAGAATGCACACCGATGTATTAATGTTAACGTTAATGATATATCGTTCTTTTTCGATATATCGACGAACCGATGATAATCAACACGATTTTCTTATTCAATGTAAATCATCGATGTTTATTTCTGATTAACATTTTATTTAAACTAATTCATTATCATATTAAACGGACCCAAAACGGAACGCGTATAAAAAAAAAACAACAACAAAAAATGAAAAATATATATATGTACATATATACCATACACCTATTGCGGAACATAATACCCGGTTTACCTGACAATTATTTTTTCCCCACTTTTCAATTGGTTTAATTGCATTTTCGACTGCAAATGACACTGTGACAACAAAAAAAGCATTCAATTAAAATATTAATAAGAAACAAACTATGACATGGGTTACTATTTTTATGCAGCCACACTTAAATATTGAAATTGTTGAATCCAAAACAAAATTGACAGTTAACTAAAAGAAGTCAAGGTGGTCTGGAGTAATTAAATTACTGAGTTTACAGCAATTTTGATTGGAGTTTTATGAAAAGCAATAAAGTTAGTTTAATTACCAATAACAAGTTTCGAACATTTTATTTTACACACATATTTTTCTAATTGTTTACTAATAGTGTGCATAAAGCGTAATAAATATTTACCCAACGTTCACATATCGGTTTTATAGCATTATTTAATTTTCTCGAAAATCAATAAAGCAAAATACACAGAAAATATTTCAATTACGCCCGTCACATTAATCTTAATTACTTAATGCACAGAACAAACTTGGAGTTTGCATACAAACAAACAAGAGCCGTTTCGACTCTTGCAGCGTTGCCAGACATCAAAAATGCTAAAAATCAACCCGAATCATTTTCGGTTCTTTTTTTATACATTTTTCGTATTTCTACAAGCCAGAAATTAATTACGGAGCGGCCCAATCCCCGCGCCACCGACTCAAAAAAGAACACAACATATGCGAAATATGCAACAGCAGACAAGGACGGGCTGCAATGATGGAATGGGACAGGGACAGCGACAGCGACAGGATGCTCACAGGACGTTGTTGAGAGTTTGCGCGCGCCAGCACAAAAACCTGTACACAAATTATCTATAATAAATATGCAAAACTTTGTGTTTGTGTATGTTGTGTGTGTGCGTGTACACACACTACGAAAAAAGGGTTGAATTCAAGCATCAAGTAGATTGGAGCAGGGAGAGATATATGCAGCTGGCAGCAAGCAGCGGCAGCGACAACATGTCGAAAATCAAAAACTCCCGACTAACGACAAACTCTCCAGAGAGAAGCAGAACAAATGGAAGCTGAAAACGCACGATGGCGGCCCGACGGCAGGCAGGACATGCGTTCGTCCTTTGCCCGAGCAGCGTACAGCGTTTAGTTTACGTTCTACGGTCGCATTGTTGTGCCATTGCTCAGATCAAGCCGGAATAACCCTTAATGAAAATAGCAACACAACTGTTACCAAAATCGATTAAATGAACGTGTGCTACGGACTTTCACACACACACATAGAGACAAAACACAAACACACGAACACACAGAGTCGCAAACCGCATCCGTTGACGCCATATTGTTGTAGAGCGGGAATGGTCGGTGGGTGGTGTATGAGGGGAAGGGGGGGTTAGGAGGTTAGGCAAATATAATTTATGCCCAACTGCTGCCGCACAAAACATCTTTGTGCAGGCATCGGAAATTGCTCGAAAATGGGGCTGCCAACTGCGAATAGGAATTGCAAAGCAAACACAAACACACACACAGGCTGACACAGAGCTGAGTGCTATGAATATTTGCAGCGAATGATTAAACAAGATTTACAGGTTATTAGATTATTTTTTACTATCATAAAATAAAATATATGTTGCAATGCTCATTCGTTTAATAGGTGGCTGCCATAATATTGCTGTTGTTGTTGCTTTTCGTTGTTGTTTTGTTTTGTCTTATTGAGGAATATGTGTATGCCAAAGTGCTGCCTACTACTGAAAAGAAAGAGGAAACACAGTTGCAGCCAAAAGCAACTCTCGCGCTCGCATTGTTATTGGCGTTAATTTCGCTGACACGTTTTCGTGGCCGTTGTCGTTGACTTTACCGCTGCTGATGCTGCTGCTGTTCCAACAAAAACAATTTCCTGAGAGAGCGAGCACACGTTGCGCTCAAAATATTTGACGCCGTCGTCATCGTCGCGGGTCGTTGTCGTCGGCGTTAGCAGCGGGCATCGTCTTTGCCCATTCCGGGCCACGATTCGCTCGATTCGCCTCGATTTTTTAATAGATAGATACACATCTCACCCACCCCACCCACACCCAGCCGACCAAAGCAACCACTTTGATGCTAGCGATTAACCCCCAAAAAGTGTAAACTTTTAATGGACACACACACAACGTCACACACACACACACATGCTCACAGCAGCCGCAGAGATTTCTATAATTCTGCGAGTGCGCTTTTTAAATGAGAAAACTTTTTAGACATCAAATCAAAGCAATTTCTTTCATCAAAGGCAACCAAGGTTTATACAACAACTCGGATATACAAATATGAGAGAGGGAAAGAGAAAGGGAAAGAGTCAGCAGTGGCAATAGGTGACCCTTTTTTTGTGCACCCAAAAGAGTCTCAAACACTTGACAAAAGTGTCGAAGCCAATTCATCGTGAGCCAGCTTAATGCTAATGTGCTGAAAAATTTTATCACAGTTGTAAGTTTTTGTTGTTGTTCGTGTTAAATAAACTATTGAACAATGGCAACAACGATAGCAAAAACAACAACAACAACGGTTCAATGATAAGCTCAAGACGCAAAGCGCATTAGTCAAGAGAGCAAAAACAAAAGAGAAAGACAGAGAGAGAGAGAGCAAGCGTATTTGACCTGAGAGCGTAGCCTTGGTTTTTATATTGCGCTCTCTCAATCAAAACTTTTATAGGCGACTTTAACTGATAAGACAAAACATAAATTGTAGTACGAAAAAAAGTGCTCTGTATTTTTTACAAGTATATCTGCGCTGCCAGCGAGGGCGGACATTATTTAATAACCATGTTGACTGAAATATAATTAGAACTTTTTGGCAAACCAATTTAAAACAAAAGACATTCAAATTTATACACTAACATAGCAAATAATGTCTGAATTGTTTAAAAATAAACACATATCTTGTTTTTAGCATTCCATTGTATATTTTATTTAAACCTATACACAACCTAACCATATTTCCCACATTTATCAAAGTAAATGCAATAAAACACGACAATACTCTTTAATCTACCCTAGTCAATATTAGCAAATAAAGTAGTTATAAATAATAATAAATAAATAAAGTGTTACAGTTCTCGATATCGTTATCAGTCATAGTGATAATATAATACACCATTTACAATCTTATGATTAAAGAAACTTAATTATCTTCATATTATCTGCTTGATGACTAAGCCATGATTCCGATAGTAAAAAAAAAGAAAACCATCTTGTCAGCTAAAGGCTACACAATCTGAGGATCGAATTAAATGCGCTTGTACTTTAGGCTGTTCTTGGAACCAGATAATTTAACGCAATTTCGACAAGATAAGACAAGACTAAAGATATATAAAATAAGGTTCTTGTTTTAATATTTATTTATCTATGAATCACATATATGTAAATAATATCAATAGCAAGGCTTATTAGCAAACATTTTGTCAAACGCCCTTATATATAAAAAATAAAATAAAAAAAACCATCTTTTATAAATTTATTAATATATGGAAGATATATAATAATAATGTGACCAAAATAGGGTTTTTATAACAAATTAAATATCAAGAATGGGCTGCCAGTTTCTAATAGACAATGTTATAGCGTGGAAAATCGATTCAGCATTTAAAACACATTTAATGAGCTTTAGACACGCTTTGACAAAAAATACAACGTGACAACATCAAATCAACCATTAAAATTATAATTCAAATGAAATAAAAGTTAAAAGCTATCGTAGAAGAGTAGCTAGCCTGCAAATATTATCACAGCAGGTGTAATGCTTGAATTGGAGACAGATGGTATCATTATTGTCAAAGCTGCCAGATTATTTGAATATAATGGATCACAAATTCTTTAGACTAATTAAATACATCATATTTGAAATGTTCATTGTAAATAACAAATTATTTGTAGGTCTTAGTTATTAAACAAATATGCTTTATTTATAAAACTATGAGTGTTGAATTGATAAGAATAAGACAAGTCTAATACTAAATAAGTGAAATAAAAACCGAAAATAAAATATATAAAAGCATTCTTTCTATAAGAAACTTAATTAAATCTGAATAAAATATTATTTTATTTAAAAAACAAACAAAAAAATAAAGTTAAATCAGAATGGAAATTTTTTATAAAATAATAGAATAGCTTAGATGAATATATTACCTGATAGGTAACCCTATATACCCTTTGCTAGCAAATTAAAAAAAAAAACAATTTGACGTTTGGTAATTGTAGTTGTTGCTGGTACTGGTGATGGTGCAGCTGTTGAATCGCGTGCCAACAATTTCTTAACAATTTATTGCGTCGTTGTTTATGTGTTCTATCTATTGTTTAAAGAAATTACGGGTTTGCGTCAAGTGCAAGGCATCGAACCCTTAAGCTTTTTAAACGCGTACAATACGAGTCGCAGTTTACGTTTTTGTTATTGTTTATAATTTATGCAGTTTTGTGGCTTATTAGCCCAGTCCGTTGCCGCATTGCTTGGTGTTGTTGTTTTTATTATTGTTGCTTTCTGCTGATGTTGTTGTGGTTGCAAGCAAGCAAACAGAGCGCGCTTTATTCATTCAATTTGCTGGCACGTTTTGCATTACACGCGACAACCCTGACCTACAAAATACATATATAAACAAGTAAGCATGCCCTAGGCGGAAGTGACTGACTACGTAATACCCTGTTCCCAGCTGCGAGACGAAGTAGCATATTTTCGAACTTCTTTGCATGCATACATATAGAAAATCTCAATTAAAACTTTAAATGAGAGCGTGAGGAAGTATCCAAATAGTAAAATATTGTGAATGCCATACGCAAGCTTACTTTTTGGTCGCTCTAGCTCTTAAAAGCATCGGGATATGCTAACCAAAAAAATGTTGCTCAAAATATGTATGCTTTTTATAATTATAATTTTTATTTATAATTTATAATTTTTATTTATAATTTAGTCTTATCTACCTTCGTTGACACTCGATTTGTCAACTGTTTATGTTAAATAAATAAATAAGTCGACTCAACTAGCCGTCCTGATCAAGTATGTACTTTGCTGCCTGTTGCATACGTTTGCACAAAACGATGATACCCTTTTTTAACCATTTTCAATGGGCACAGGGTATAGTTGTTTTAGTTGTTGTACTACTTTGCATTGAGAACGATTTGTGTAGAGCTCTGGCGCTTAGCCGCGTGAACATTGAATTTTATAAATAAATTAACGGGTTAATGCATTTTGCACGCGTGTGGGCGTCGCCGCGCAAAATAACGAGGGTTGATTCTCACATTCAAATTGATTTTCAACAGGAACAAAAAATTTAGTAATTGAATGCTATCATATATGTACATATGTATATTTTTAAATGTGTAAACAAGTAAAAACTTTGTCGACTGTTGACATTGATATTTATGATAGGAGAGATTATGAGAGGAGAAAGGTTTTTTGGCATATTTCATATTAATTAAGATGGCCACTGAATATTAGAGGTTTTAAAACAGGAATTCATTTTTTCATTCATTTTTCATTGCTTATTAAAACGACATTTTAAACAATTAGAAATATTCAATTAAAAACTCTTGAAAACTGAACTTAGAAAATCATTCAATTTGAAATCTTATATATTATATTATGCTAATTAAATATTGATTCTTTTATGAACAAATTTCCAGGTATTACATTTCTTCACAGATTACAACCATATCTAATAGCAATCATTATTCAAAAGCGAATTAATATTCATTCACAGGAAACATATGAAAGCGAATTGAGATTCTTATTAGCTCAGAGAATTTCCCAGAACGCTGGAGCATACCGTAAATTTAAGTTTTTTAGTTTTACTCGGCACATGTTCTGATTAACTATATAATTCATCATTTTTGAAGTTTTTATCTTAATGCACATGTTAATTTATTGAAATTATTTTACATAAAATTTGAGAAAATAAATAAATTTTAGAAAATTATTTGATCAAGTAATCCGATATTCATTTATAATATATCATCTATTGAAACGTAAAACAAATCTTGAAAGAAATTTAAAAAAATAAATAACGACGGTACAATTTTATTTTTGTTTACAATTTGAGCTTTATTTGCATATTGTTTAGACTGTTCAACTTAATTGCAAATAAAATGGCCATAATGGCACACGGCTAATTCCAATGGGGCGACCTTATATCAGCTAAAGCGAGGCGACAAGTGCAAAGCTAAAAAAAAAACCTTGTAGACGGATGTCCAGGCAGCAGTGCACAACAATAAAAAGACACAAATGTATCTCAGCAGCATGAGTGTTTGTTTCTTTTTTATTTTTTTTTGGTTTGCTCTTTCAGCTCTTGGCCTTTACCTTTTAAACACGCTGCTTTCTCATACTTTTGGGTCACACATTTACATTTACAAACTGTTGCAACGTTCGCGACACTTTCTCTTTTTTTTCGTTGGGTTTTTACTTAACATAAATCGCATGAAAACAAAGGCATGGCAAAAATACATATAAAAATCAAATCGAAATTGCCAAAATTAACGAACGCTTTAATTGCATTTGGCTAGCATAAATTAGCGCCAATCCGGTGTCATTCCAGTTAACAATTTTGTTGTGTCTCTCAATGGACAATGTGTTGGCTCTAAAAGGTAAATGTAGAAATTCACCACAGCTCAACACACAAGCGACGACAACAACACTGCCCTGTCCGTTTAGTACATTTGCCTTTGCATCACAGCAGTTTTTTTTTTTTTTTGGCTGTTTTGTTTTCACAGTTGTTGCTGCTTTTGCTGTTTGCTATAGCTACAACAACAGCACGAACAATAGCAACATACAGCCACACTGACAGCTCAAAGCAGCTGCGCCGCGCAGCATTTTCAGAGCAGCGAGAACAATTTATTTTTAGCAGCAGCAGCAGCGAGAGCAATATAACGAGAGCGCTCTCTAAAACACACACAGAGCGATAGCGAGAGAGCGAGAGTGTGCGCGCAAAGTGCACGTATGCAGGCCGCTGCTGCTGATGCTGAGCAAATGAAATGAAATGCTAATTACAATAGGTAAGGGCAACGTTTTTTTTTTTTTTTTTTGAATGCTCACCTGGTCGATCCAATGACTGTCTGCGACTCATTGGCAAAAATTTATGCGCCTTGTTTTATGCGTCGGGATACAGAGAATTGCGGTTTAAAATTGAACAGAATTTGATTGCTTCATTTGTGTTGTTACTTCTTCTTCTTCTCTCTCTTCTTTTTTGCTTATTCTTGTTGCTTGGCTGTTGCTGTTGCTATTGCTTTTAACTTTCGTTGCTTGTGCTACTGCTTATTTAATTCTATACACTGAAAACACACACACATACACCGACACATGCACGGACACGCACACAGACAAAGACACATTTTATTTATTGCAAAGCTTGCATTGACTGTTGACCATCATTTTCTATGCACGGCAAATTTGCGCGCAACGCGACACGCGGCTGCAGAACAGCGTGTAAATATATATAGCGTTGTTTTTATTTATTTTGTGTATGCAATTTTATATGTGGTGTTTTGATTGTTGTTGTTGTTGCTGTTGTTGACTTCAGCTATTTAATATATTTATTATTATTTGGAAACAACACGCACTACAAACACACACACACATACACATGCACACTCACACTCACGCGTCACGTCAATGAACGCAGCAGCTCGCAGTTGTTGTTGTTTCCGTCGCCGTAGTAATCACGAAATAACGCTTTTTACGCATATTTCTCAATGAATTTCACCACTTGCACACTGCCTGCGCATTTAACAGTTGTTTATTTACACTTGCACACTATTTTTGTTGAATATTTAAAACACCGATTTCTTGCGTTTCGTTTTTTTCAATTTTATTTGTTACGCACGCACGAGCGTCTAAACGAGCCATATGACGAGACCCGCCGACGAACAAAGGGAAAATGCTGAATGTGAAAAATGTCAAACATTTGAGAGCGAGCGCAGACTTTGAGTCTGCGACGTGTGAGTCGCGTGCGCGAAAGCGGGACGGCTGTCTGGTATAACAGTCACTTGGCGCAATATAGTCGTCTCACTCACGCGCCCTTTTCTGTGGTAGAGAAGAAAAAAACCAAAACGAAACGAGCGATTTACGAAATTCACAAAACATGCCACCAATATTTTGTTGCTTATATTGAGTCCTAACGCTGCCGACATGCATCATTGCACTTGATTATTACCAGTTGCTGGCTCACTATTTTCTGTTGTCCAAACGCATTTTGACAGTCGTCTCGTTGCAATGATTTCCCGCACTTTTCCATACACGCAGTGCAGCGCACTTGGCACTTAAACTACACTTTTTAGCTGTGTTTGTGTGTGTGCGTGCAAGCGTTTTGCAGCTGCTCCATTTGCCATTCACCATGTAATGTTGCCAGACCGTCACAATTTCGATAAATCAGAAATTCACAATAACAAATCTTTAATATGTGCATATCTTTGCGAGCGGAAATATGCTTGCCAAATGACTGCAAATAATAATAATAATTTGTATAGAGACTGCATCAAATTTCTCTTCGATTATGTTGCTTACCAGCTGAGCTCTGTTACCGCGCTCTTTTGGCTCTGCTATCAATTGTTATCGCACTGTCACAACAAACCAATCGGTCGAAAGCGACTATCGGCCGCTTATAAGCGGATGAAATAGCGTTTCTTTTGATCACAATACATTTTGATTGCTGATTTGTTACCATCAGTAAAAGCAAATAGAGCGTAGCCGCGTACCGACGAGACTGCGAGAACACGATGCTGCGGGCGATAGGCAAACGGGACAGGGACATCTTCGACGAGGTTTGGCCTGAAAAGCGAAAGATTGTGCTCAAGCTGCTGCGCCAGGAGACGGTGTCGCAGCGCGAGTGGCAGGACCTGTTCTTTGGCGTGCACTTCGTCTGCCTGTGGGACGAGAAGGGCGCCGCCAAAATCTACGACGGCCTCCAGCAGGACATCGTCGAGTTCATCGTCCAGGCCCAGACGAAGGTGCAGGCCCAGCGCGGCGAACAGGCGCTCCTGGCCACCTACATTGTCGAATGGCGCAAGTTCTTCACACAGTCCAATTACCTGCCGCTGCCATTTCGCCAGCTGGAGCAGTCGCCGCAGGGGAAGCCCGCGTCCGGCTCCAACGCTGGCACATCCACATCAACCGGCGCGTCCACCTCGAATGCCGCCGCTGCCGCAGCCTCCTCTGTCGCCAGCAATCCGGCGTCCTCAAGCAGTTCCTCCGCCAAGGCATCCACATCGGCAGCGGCGGCAGCCAATGCGGGTGGTGCATCAGCCACCGCCGCAGCCAGCAACTCGGCCACAGCGGCCTCCAGCTCGAAAAAGAGTCCCACCGAGGACAGTCCGGTGCGCAAGTTGATGCTCGACTCGTGGAACAAGCACATCTTTCACGACATCAAGGATCGCCTGCAGGAGTCCGCCATGAAGATTGTGCACGCGGAGCGCAACGGCGACGCCTACGATGCCCAATTGGTGGTCGGTGTGCGCGAGAGCTATGTGAATTTGTCGTCCAATGCCGAGGACAAGCTGGAGATCTATCGAGAGCACTTCGAGAAGGCCTACCTGAAGGCCACCGCTGACTTCTATAGGCTCAAGTCCACCGAGCAGCAGCAGGAGAACGGCGTCCTGGCCTACATGAAGTACGCGGACGCCAAGCTGCGCGAGGAGGAGGTGCGCGCCAAACGCTATCTGGAGCCGAGCAGCTTCAACATACTCACCTGCCGTCTGGTCAAGGTGCTGATTGTTGATCACCTCAATTCTATCATATCCGAGTGTCCGGCCCTGATAAGAGACTACGAAACGGAGCGTTTGAATCTAATGTTCCGGCTAATGGATCGCGTCCTGGACGGCGAAGGCGTTGAGGCGATGATGGGCGATCTGCAGCGGCACATTAAGTCCGCCGGGCTGGCGGACATGCAGTCCGCCTCGGAGATCATCACGCAGGACTCGGAGAAGTACGTGGAGCGACTGCTGGAGCTGTTCAACAAGTTTAGCGATCTGGTGCGCAACGCCTTCAACGACGATCCGCGCTTCCTCACCGCCCGCGACATTGCCTTCAAGATGGTGGTCAACGACACCAGCGTCTTCAAAATGGAGCTGCCCACGAGCATCGCCAATCGCGGCGTCAAATACACCGCGCCCGAGAGCAAGTGCCCCGAACTGCTGGCCAACTACTGCGACATGCTGCTCCGACGAACGCCGCTGAGCAAGCGCCTCACCAGCGAACAGATCGACGCCCGGCTGCGCGACGTCCTACTCGTGCTGAAGTACGTCAACAACAAGGATGTCTTCATGCGCTACCACAAGGTCCACTTGACGAGGCGGTAAGTGCAAATCTGAATCTACATCCTGCTGGAAAACAGGAATAGAAATATATTTATATCAAATATTTGCTCTTCCAAAAGTGGGAAAACCTGGCTTAAGTTTGAGACATAAGACTTTAATGTTATCCTAGATCCACCGATTCCGTAGATACCCTGCCCATAATTACCGAAAGGTCATAACTATACCCTGAACCCATTGAAAAATAGGTAAAAAGCATATAATGGTCTTGTGCATTCGACATTCCGACTTCGTAAAATATATATATTTATGATCAAGACGACAAACTGAGTCGATTTAGCCATGTCCGTCCGTCCGTCGGTTTGAACGCAGCGATATCGCAAACTACAGAAAATATAAACCTAAACTTTTCAACTGTAAATACTCCTATATCATGGTTTTTCTTCGATATCTTGCCCCGTTTCATCAATGTCCATAGAAATCGATTTTAAGGTTTGGTTTTCTGAGCATATCTAAAGAGACTATAAGAGCAAGAGAAATCAATTGTTTATCGATATCTTGCCACATTATCTTTAATATCGATATATATCAGTTTTAAGACATGGCGTTTTTTCGTATACCTCCGAGATAAGAGTTGGAGTCACTAATTTTGCAAATTTTACATGAAAGGGAACTGTCTTGCACTTTGTTTTATAAATACGTTTGGATGCTACTTTTATGTTTTGAAAAGTTAGGTGCAGGGTATTTCCTAGTCATGCACTCAAGCATTCAAGCATTCTTACTTGTTTTTGTTCTAGCTGAGGGTATTTTAATTTTGTAATGAAATGTATAACTCAAAGTAGGACACGTCTTCGATCTTATAAAGTATATATGTAAATACATACATATTATATGTATATTCTTAATCAGAATCAACGGCCGAGTCTATATTACTTTTTTGGTTTGGCCTTTTTTTTGAGAATATGTGTATATCATTATGCTGCCGACTGACCAATGGATTTCACCAGAATAATTACTGCATACATTATAAAAACGAGTATATCCCGTTTTTGCCGGACAAAGTTTTATTTCGCTCAGGCGAATAACTAATAAAATCCATTACTCAGTTATACTTAAATGTAAACATTTTTTCACACATTTTTGTCTAGTTTAAATAATAGGTTATTTCTTATAAAGGGTTTCAAAAATTAGTTGAATTATTGGGACATAAAACAAATATTTGCAAACAAATTAGAAAATTAGTTGGGAAGCATATTTAATAAAACGAACACATAACACATTTTCACCAATTTCCGCCCTTGGAAGTAAAATTTATATTTAAAATTGTATATAAATATTTAAAATATGGTTTACAGATGCACAGTTCGTAAACTTATTGGAAGTACGTGGCCGACTTAAACGAATTATTTGTTTTAAAATAGAAATCTGGATTTTTAAATCCAAAAATTTGATAGCGTCATTTTTGTGGTGTCGGTGAAAACATAAAAAAATGTTTAATGTATAGATTTCACCCTTTTCCAGCTGTTATTGAATTTTTGCATTTGCCATTATTATTCAGCTTAAATCCAATTGGATGAAAAATAAAAAATCAATTCACTTATTTGTCACACTAGGGCTGAAATGAGTTTCATATAAAAGTGTTTACTCAGTTCAGAAAAGGGAATTCATATTTGGATTTCTGATCACCAGTCAAACCCTTTTATATGTTAACTAGTATACCCTATAATCTAGATTCATGCAGAGCTTATTCAAAATGTACATTCAATTTAACGATCATTTGCTTGTTTTTAGATTAATCCTGGGCACAAGTGCGGACAGCGAAAAGGAGGAGGACATTGTTGAATGGCTGCGCGAGGTGGGCATGCCCGCGGACTATGTTAACAGGCTGGCACGCATGTTCCAGGATATTAAAGTGAGTACACAGCATATACAACTGCTCCAGTATTTAATTGCTTCCTACCCCGATCCAGGTCAGCGAGGATCTAAATACTCAATTCCGTAACTCGATTAGTCGGCACGATGCCATCAATATAAAAATACTCAATGCGGGCGCCTGGGCGCGCTGTTCGGAGCGCGTTTCGGTTTCGCTGCCCATCGAACTGGAGGACTATATACCCGATGTGGAGGAGTTTTACAAGAAGAAGCATTCCGGCCGCAAGCTGCAATGGTATCATCACATGAGCAATGGCACCATCACATTCGTGAACAATTTCGGTCGCTACGATCTCGATGTGACCACATTTCAAATGGCCGTGCTCTTTGCCTGGAATCAGCGGCAGCACGACAAGATCTCCTATGAAAATCTACGTCTGGCCACCGAGCTGCCGGGTTAGTGCAAAATTTTAAAAACTCTCCTTGAGAGTAAACGTACAACTTAAATACGTTAATTTTTTACAGATCCGGAGCTGCGACGCACATTGTGGTCGCTTGTCGCGTTTCCCAAGATTAAAAAGCAAATTTTGCTTATGGAACCAACGGCAATTGGTTCGCCCAAAGATTTTGCCGAGAACACCATGTTCTATATCAATCAAGAGTTTGCCATTGTCAAGAATGGCAAATCTCAACGCCGTGGCAAGGTAAGTTACATATATTTGAATATATTTAGAAGGTGATCTCCTCTAAAATCTACAACATTTTTATTGCACACCTGCAGCTAAATCTTATTGGACGCTTGCAATTGAGCACGGAGCGTTCGCAGCAGGAGGATAATCAGTCCATTGTGCAGCTGCGCATATTGCGCACCCAGGAGGCAATCATAAAGATCATGAAGGTGCGCAAGCGAATGAACAATGCGGCACTGCAGGTTAGTCCAAAATTATAAGAATTCCTTGTCGCAGAAGCTTACTTTCTTATTTGCTTGCAGGCCGAGCTGATTGACATACTGAAGAACATGTTCCTGCCATCGAAGAAGATGATCAAGGAGCAGCTCGAGTGGCTCATCGAACACAAGTATATGAGACGCGACGATGACGATATCAACATGTTTATTTATGTGGCCTAACTGTGATGGCCATTGCGTCCGCCTTGCCTAGTAACCATTCCCACACCATATCCAAACCCAAGTCACAGCCAGCCTCCTATCCCACAATTATGATCTTCATTTATAAATTGGTTGCGTGCTCTAAGCGCGCACTTTATCTCTATCTCGCTTATAGTATCTCAGTCAATTTTTTTTTTGTTTGTTTTGTTGACTTTGCGTCCGGGGCAGCATTTTTGAAAGTGAATTGCAAGATTGCTTTTTTCCTATTTGTATTTTCTTATGTTTTTGTGTAAGCTCGTAATTATTATTATATTGGCCTATTGGCACCTCGGTTTAGCGTCTTAGGTATTATATGTACTGTTTATAGCCGCTCGCTGATAATGATTACGATGAACGCAAATCTAAAACAAAAACTTTTCCTGTTTTCTACATATGTGTAGTCTTTGTTTATGTTGTGCATTTTAAATTATTGCGTAGGTAATTTTGTAAAATCTCATTTCGTAACCACACTCACACACACACACACACACACACACACACAACGCCCCTACACACAATCATTGGCATATAGGATTTGACTTTATAACAAGTCGAATCTCTTAAAAGACACAGACACATACGAAGGCAAAACTAAAACTAGAATAGCAATATTATATGTTTAAGTTAATGAAATTATAAAGCATATAAATTGTATTTTAAATAAATTAAGTATTACCACGAGAAACGTTATCTTTGGGGTTGGTTTTTTCTTTAATTATATAGTTCCTTTATTTATCTTTTAAAGCCTGAAACATTTTGTGACCAAAACCTTTGAAGTAACATTAAAAAAAAAACCATGAATTTTAATTTAAAATTTTTCTGATATAACAATCTTCATTTTTGAAAGGCGCGAAAGCCAAAATTTTAATTTTAAAGATTTTGTTTGTCCTTAAATATCGAGTTCACAGTTTTAGAGCTATTAAAGCCATTCAATTTGGCAGCTAGATTACTGACGTTTAACTAAATATATAAAGCCAATTTGATCCGGATGTGCACACTAATAAACTTAGATTAAAGTCCATATCTTCCACGGTTTTAGAGATGGATGTATGAAATTTATGATATAAACATATTTTTACCGCATACTCACTGGGAACAGAATAGGTGTTAGCATTTCCAATTGTTTTTTGGTAAGACTTTTAGAAATTTAAATTGATTTTAAATAAACATTGTTTTTAGAAGGACTCCAAAATTTGAAGCGACCAACCCTTTCCAAGGGTATTGAAAACACATTCAAGTTCTTAGCTCTGTTGCATTATATTTTGCGTTTTATTGTTGCCGTATTTTAAATATAGAAATAGGCCTAAAAAATGGACATGCAACAAAATGAAAAGAAAACCTGCCTGTTAAATGCACATCGAAATCAATTTAAAAACGAATTTTTACAATAAAAATACAAATAAAAATAAACCGAACATAATAGAACTACCAATAATTTGACGAAGCAAAAGGAGAAATTAAACAAGGACAAATTTACATAGATTCTGGCAGCTGCAATCGAGACACTTAAAACTAAATTGGACCAAGGACTTGTACGATGCACAACTGCATGACAAACAAGCAAAATACTTAAATTGTGTGATGCACGCACATCTTAAAAACTATGTATCCATAAGCCTAGACGAACACCTAATGCGAGTGGCACTACGAGCTATTTAAAGATACGCTTATAATACTAACGCTTACGATTACAGCTACTAGACTATGCTCGAATACTATTGAAGCGGAAAGGTATATGCGGAACGGCGCCTATCTGCGTTTGCGGCCCTTCTTGTAGCCCTTGCCGTACCAGCCCGCCTGGGTGCGGGCAAGCTTGCGAGGAAAACTGTGGCTCAGCTGCAGCCGGCGCTTGGCCGTCTCGGCGGCGGCGATGTGCGCCAGCGAGATGTTCTCATCGTAGTCATCCTCATCGTCGCTGGTCGGACAGCACTCGCAGACGACGAAGCGGCCGCTGCGCCCGCGCTTCTTGTGCTTGCGCTGGCTGAGATGCCAGCGGCGATAGAACTGGCACTCGAGCTCCGCATAGCTATCGAAGCAGAACTCGCAGCCGGCGGCGGAGCGATTCATGGCGAAGTTGGGCACCACCTGCGAGTTCCAGATGTTGAGATCAGCCGGCGGCGGTATCAATATGCTGTGCAGCCCCGAATACGCATACTTGGCATCGTACCAGCTGGGCAGCTGGCGCAGCAGCTCGTGATCGCTGTGCCGACGCAGTAGATCCATTTGTGACATGGCAAACTGCTCCTGCTCCTCCACATCTCGGTCCTCATCATCGCCATCGTCATCATTGTCGGTCGTGGAATCTGCCGAGCAGGTGGCGCTGTCGCTCTGCAAGTTGAGCGCCTGCAGCGAAGGCGGCAACACCAGCTGTGATTGGAGCTGCGTCTGCGTCTGCGGCTGCACGAAGGGCGTGTAGAGAGGGGCTCCAATTGGCACCAGCGGCGGCAGCTGCACCGGCGGCAGGCTGACCAGCGATGGCTCCAGGCGCGGCTCGAGCCGCAGCTCAACGGGCAGCAGGCACAGACCCGGAGCCGGACAGCTGTTCACGTCCGTGTAGGGAGTCTGTATGGCGACTAGTTTGGGCAGCTCCACGAGACCATTAAGCTGCTGATGTCCGTTTGTCTGCTCGCTGGGCGGCTCCGGTTTGGGTGTGAGCGGCTCCAGCTTGGGCAGCAGCTCCTGCTTGATGCAGGGGATTTCCAGACTAGATTCAAGCAGCCCCTGCTCCACCTTCATCTCCTGCTTCAGCTCGCCCATGGTCAGCGGGTCGGCTACCGTTTCCGTTTCCGTTTCAGTCTTCACTTTGATGTCCGTTTCCGCTTCCGCTTCTGCTTCCGTTTCGGTTTTCAGTTCCACGACGTTGTCCTTCGGCAGCGGGGCATACTTTTGCCGCATCTCCAGGTTGGTCTTGATGCGCCGCCCGTTCTTGATGGGCGTGCGTATACGTGGACCCCGCCCGATGGGCAGATCACTGTAGCTGTCGCCCGATATGGTCGAGTCCTGCGTCTCCTCAGTCGTGGTCGTGCAGGATTGCGTGTCGCCCGCCTCCTCCTCGTCGGCGTTCTTGAGCAGCGGCTGCGTCAGCGTGTGCAACTCCTCGGGCATTAGCAACGTGGCGTGCGCAAAGATCGGATCCTTCTCCTTGCTGTACACGGGCACCGTGATGTTGAGCAGCCGCATCAGCTGCGCCATGACTCCATCGCACTTTCCATTGATCTTGATGCTGGCTATGCTGTCCTTGGGCGTCCACTGCAGATTCACCACACAGATCTTAGCGCGCTGGCGCGCCGGCCTGTCCATCTGCCACAGCCACGTGTACTTCTTGAGCACCTTCAAGCTGGAGCCCAGACAGAGTATGACGTCCGCCCGCTCCGCATGCCGCGTGGCCCCGTCCCAGTTCAGCGGCCACGTCACGTTGCCGCGCTCGCCAAAGTGCACAATGGTGTCGTAGAGCGGTTCCGAGCACCTGTGGCACAGCCGATGCGTCTTGTGACAGTAGCGTGCCGTCATCTCTGTCACATCGAACTGGCGCCAGTAGACCGCGTTCGGCTTGCACTGCTTGCACACCTCTACGTACATGTTGCCGTGAATCTCCGACAGCGACTGGCGCGGCAGGCCCGAGCGCAGATGCAGTCCGTCGCAGTTCTGCGAGACGACATGCTGCAGCAGGCGGCGCCGGTGCAGCTCGTAGAGCGCCATGTGCGTGTAGGTGGGATTGGCGCTGGACAGATCGTGCTCGCCAATATCCTTGCCCTTCTGCAGCAGCGTCCAGATGCCCTTGCTGCCGCGATAGTCCGGTATCAACGCCGCCGTGCTGATCCCGGCGCCCGTATAGCAAATCAAATGCTTTGCCTGCGATATGATGTTGGCCAGCTGCTCCACCTTGGCCTCGATGACGTGCGGCTCGTCCTCCTTCTCGACGACGCGCTCCTTGTATATCTCAATGCGCTCCTTGCGCTTCTTCGTCGTCTTCACAATGTCCGGATGCTTGTCCAGAAACTGGCGATCCTCGACGCTGCGCAGCGCATCGCATTTCCTTAAAATCAGCGAAACCTGTAAAAATTGATATTTACTTGAATGCTAATCGATAATGCAATAAAAGCAGGTGCTGCAATACATGTAACTAAATATATATGTATGTCTACATTTATTTACATATGAATGTTTGCACTACGGGTCTGCTCTGAATCAGTACTGAAAACAGGCCATTTATGGGACGGAGCCGTACCGAAACCCAAGAATTTAACAAACTCATGTCCTGCGAATTTCATGACGTTCGCTTACTTTAGCTAGTAAAAACCAGTACTGAATTCAAACCCGAATTTAAATCGAATTTATGTCTAAGTCTTGAGTAACTTCGAAAATTCGAAAAAAAAAATTCAGGTCTGAATTCGTAGATGATTTCGAACCAAATTTCATGCACGATTTCGATGTGCATGATGTTCGATAAAAATACATGGCTGAATTCATAGCTGATCTGGAACTAAATTTCTCAAGTCCTTAGACTTAAGTCACACACACACACACACACACATTCTCACACACACTTGTATGCTAATTACCTTTCGCATAGCATCCTTACGTCGCCGTTTCTCGTTGTCCTTCTTCGCCGGATTCATTTTGGCACGCGTTTTATACGACTGCACCGCCTCGGCGGACACAACCGGCTGCAGTTCGTCCGGCTCCATGTTGCTGGCTAAACTATTAGATTTCGCACTCAATTCCACATACATGTGTCTCAATGTGCGTTCAAAGCGAAGGGAATTGACGCGCAGCGCAGTTGCAGGCCCCCAGCCCCTTGTTTGCTAACGGCACATTAAGTATTTGGCAAAAATCTAGTTGATTGTTTACATTTTTGTGTGTCGCAGTTTTATCGACCTTTTGGCGCGTGTTAAATTTGTTGTTTTTCCACAACTTTAATTAATGTTATTTTTTTGTTGTAAACAACAATAGAGATGCGCGTTATCTGCTATTTCTGTTACATTTCACGGGTACTTTTAAGTATGACAAAAAATACTGTGAGAAAATACTGTTTTCGATGCTGTAATAAACACTTCTGGCATTAAATATTTATGCCTCATAAGGTATACATATTTCAAAATAGTACATAGTGATTATAGCATAATTAATTTAGCTTAAATTTAAGTTTTTAGTATAAAACTACATAAGCAATGTTTGGTTCATCTCTTAGCCTGACCGGCCTTGCCAGACTGCCAGAAATAAAAGCCTGCCAACAATGATAGTTACTTTTCTTTTTTAAACATGTCTTGTAAATACTAATTATTAGCAATTACAAATTGAATTCATTGTTTTTGATTATCATATGTTGTTAATACTAATTATTGGCCATAATCTGCCTGATCCAATCCAGATAGAAATAAACGCGCGTATAAATACTGGGAATTTTCGGTGTGCCGCATGAAATGCCCGCTGATGTTATGCCCATAACGTGGTACATGCAGGGATATTCCTGGTGATAGACAAGAATGGGTCCACCCGAATCACCATTACAGGTATCCCTCGGCATCGCGGAGCCCACGCACATTTGGCTGATCGCATCAAAGCCCTGTGGATAATCGTCGCCTCGCTCAATTACGCGGCGACAAACCTGTATATAGAGTAGTCAGCATTAATTCCAGCTAAACGTGCCCATATGGTATTTTTTATACCTCATCTGCAATACGATCCAGTTTTACTTTCAGCAGCTTCGTTGACGATTTACCCGCCAGGCTGGTGCTGCCCCAGCCGATGGCTATGAAGGACTCCTCACTTTGGCCATTCTGAAACGGCAGGCACGCCGGATGCTTGTACCGATCGAATTTCACCAGCTCGGCCAGCTTAATCACGCCGATGTCGTTGTACAGCTGCGGACTGGTGAAGTTCGGATGGCGATAGTAGTCGGCCACATCGTAGTCCCTGGGCTGCGCATCCTCCTGGCCATTGTCAAAGTCCAGATCGCCCAAACGTACCACATTCACCTCGCCCCTAGGTCAAATGGAACGAGAAAAACGCTTAACTTCAAGGTGCCGAAGATTAAATAGCCTTGCAAGCACGTGGAGGATGTGGATATAGCACAAGGCTATATAGTAGTTCGATGTTGGTGATATTTTGCAATCTAAAGAGCAAGGACACAGACTATTGCTAATTTTGGTTCCTATATCCAAAAAGTTATTTGTACAAAAACTTATTTTTCGACCGATTATTCCAATGGGACAATTGCTAAATTTGGTTGCTATATCTTTAAAAACCAACAAGTTTTTCATACAAAAACTCATCTTTCGTCCGATTATTCCTGTGGGAGTTATATGCTATAGCTGGCTGATGTTGATCATATTTTGTTGATGTTTTAGGACTATATTGACTTTCCCAATTAGCAAGTTTGGTCCGGATATCAGGAAAACCAATAAAGTTTTTCATAATAAAATGTTTTTTTTTTGTCGTTTATTCCTATGGTAGCTACAAGATATAGTTGTCTGCTATTAACAATTTTTTAAAGACATGTTAGGAGCAGATAGACACTCCCCATTGGCAAGTTTTGTCTATATATCTAAAAGAAGCAAAAGGTTTTTCAGACAAAAAATTATATTTCTACCGATTGTTCCTGTGGGAGCTATATGCTATAGTCGTCTGATATAAATAATACTTTGTAGAGATTTTAGGACACTCTCTAACTGAAAAACAAACATGTTTTTCATACAAAAACTCATTTATCAACCTATATTTCTTATGGCAGCTATATTTTATAGTGGTCTGATCCGTCCGACGTCGACATATCTACTGCCTGCAATAAACAGACGCACCTATGCAAAATGTCATGAAGATAGCTTTGGAACTGAGAGACTAGCACTAGGAACATGGCTAATGGGTAATGCCCAAGAATGTGTTTACTGTATATATACACAAAGCCAATTTAACCCATTTTCAACGGGTTGCGGGTGTATGAATCTTTTTGAAACACGAGCGCCTGCGGCCACAATTACTCACTGTTCCGACTCGAAGCAGTGGGCGGCGGTCAGCACGAATCTGTCGCTGATGAGTGTGCCGCCGCAGAACCAATCGATATTGTTGCGCTGCTGGCGACGGCGCCCGAGGCGCGCCACATGGGGGAACTCCTTGGGATCGGCCGGCTGGCCGCCGACAATCAGCGGCGTGTATCGGCGACAGTTGTCGATGGTCTCGTACATGATGGGCGCATTGGGGAAGAGGAAGCTGTAGCCCACCTGCTCCTCGAAGACGGCCTTTTTGTAGCTGGTGCAGGCTGTCAAGACCAAGAAGAAAGGCGCCTTAAAGCAATTGCAACGCGCGAGTGTCGAAGCCCACTTACAGCTAACGATTTCGTTTTGTTGGCCCAAAGTCAGATCGAATGGGCGCAGGGCCAACAGAAGAAGTGGCAGCAGACACATTTCCAACTTGAGTTTGTTTATCGAAAACACAATTGGCCCGTTGTTAACCGGTTTGCCCGAGCTCGCCAGCGCACTGAAGCCGCACTCTCTGGACAGGTTTACAGTTGGCCAACACCCGCGCACACAGTTGAACCTGGGCTAGGGCTGATCACCAGTGATCGGCAATCAGCGATTAGCGATCAGCGATCAGCGATCAGCTGTTCGCGCCAAGACTAAGTAACGCGCCTTTTATAGAAATTACTGTTGACTAAATGATTTGTTGCGCATACGCCGTGTTGACCCGCCAATTGCTGAACAAACACTGCAAATTAACCCATTTTATTGTTCCCACTAACAGTGGCAATTAACTTGCAAATACAACTGGTCAAAAGTCCCGGCCAGCCCCATCTCATTTCCATATAACTCATTAAGCGTTCGCCATCTCCTGCTTAATCCACTCCAGGTACGTGTGCACGCGCGTATAGAGACTCGGCACTCTGGGCGTGCCGCAGCCGATGCCCAGCGAGGTGACGCCCATCACGTGATACATGCACGGGTACTCCTCGTGATAGGTCAGCACCGGGCCGCCAGAGTCGCCGTTGCAGGTGTCCATGGACATAGCGGACCCGATGCACAACTGTGTGCTGGCATTGTAGCCATTGGGCAGCTCCTCAACCTCGTCGTCCATGAGGCAGTTCTTGTCAAACCGCTCGAGCTTCACCTTGCGCAGCTTGCTGGACTGCGCGCCGGCAAACGTTGTGTGGCCCCAGCCCGTGGCTATGAAGCTGTCGTAGCGATCGCCATCGCTAAAGGGCAGGCAGGCGGGATGCTTGTACACGCTGAACCGCACTCCGCGATCCAGTTCAACGATGGCTATGTCATTGTACAGCAAGGGGTGCTTGTAGCCCGGATGCTCTGTGGTGTTGCGCACCCCAAAGTCCTCCGGCTCGGCATCGTCCTGCTCGCTGTCAAAGTCCAGCTCACCCAGGCGCACCACGTTGACCGCTCCGCTGCAAGAGAGTTGGGAGGTTAGAGATCACAGAAACTACAATTGCAATCCTGATTCGATTTCAGCGCATACTTCTCCGAGTAGAGGCAGTGGGCCGCGGTGAGCACCAGGCGATTGCTTATCAGGGTGCCGCCACAGAACCAGTTGGTCTCGTTGTTGTCGTTGCGATTGCCCAAGCGCGCCATGTGCGGGAATTCCTTGGGCTCCGCCGGCTTGCCGCCGACGATCAGCGGCGTGTAGCTGTGGCACGTGTCCAACGTTTTGTACGTAATCGGCGCATTTGGCAACAGGAAACTGTAGCCATCCTGCTTATCGAAGACGCTCTTCTTGTAGCGCGTGCAGGCTGGCGGAGAGAGGGAGTGGGAGGAGGAACATCAGCTGGCATCTACATAGAAAGTCTGGTTCAGCTTACAACTGACAACGTCCGAATCTTGGGCCCATGTCAGACGCTCGGTTAAGCTGAAAGTCAGCAGTGACAGCCACAAAGTTCTCAGTTGGAAAGCGTTTTTCAAGCAACACGCAATTTGCATTTTACTTATTTTTATTAATTCCGTTTTTCTCTTAGCCCAGCCGCTAATCACACCCGAATCGAAACTGGGCACTCGCTCGACTGCTGCGAGAACGTCGAGCGCAGTTTGTATACTCGTTCACGAAGTGAAAAGAGCGTATTGGGTTTGTGCAATTTCCGTCTTGCAAGTTATTCGCCGGTATTGAAGTTAGAGACTTGAAATTTGGAATATAAACTTTTGTGAATACATAAAATGTTTCCAAAAATAGTAATCATAAATAATTCGACTGTTTTAAGCTGCTATAATATTAAGTACGAGAATTGTGTGGTCGGTTACACCCGACTGCAACTTTCTTACTTGTTTGATTTGAGCTTTTCGATTGCAGGAAATCGAGCTCTATCTATAAATCGCACTCTAGTCTGCTGATAAGAGGCAAAGCTCGTTTCCAGCGTTGTTTATATAATTAAAAATCGTGCATAGATTTGTAGGTATGTATATTTGTATATCAATGTGTGTGTGTGCATAGGAGGCATTGTCTACATGCAAAATATATGCATGAAATTTTATTTTAATTTTGGATTTGAATGGGATTTTCCTCAGCAACAAAAAATGAATATTTATATAAAAATATTCCGTTTTCTTCGGATTAGTGACGAGCTTTTGCTTATATGTTAGGATCATAGTAAAGTTAGTTTTTGCTAAGTTGAGATGGAATATCTTGAAAAACAAAAAAGTTTCTCATACAACAACTCAGTTTTCAACCAATGGCAGCTACATAGAAGATATATATACCTATGAATCCAAGTTTTATCTATGTATGTATTAATGAAAAAAGTTTGCATAAAAAAGGACAAAAAGACGAACAGATACCATTTAAACTGATAGCGAATATAAATACTTCAAGGGACCTTTTCTCTATGTTACACACTTCACGACAAAATAAATATACTATTTCCAAAGCTAGGTAAATACACTCGTTATTCAATTTTAAATGAATAAAATGGCTTTGAAGAATTTGAATTTTTGGCCCTAACATGGGCCTAGAACTGCATGGTGAAATTAATTCAAATCCAAATTCGTTATTTAACTGCTCCATAATCAGTTGTCCTTAGCCATCTCCTGCTTAATCCAGTCCAGGTAGAAGTGCACCCGTGTGTAGAGGCTCGGCTCGTTGGGCGTATCGCAGCTGTTGCCCAGCGAGGTGACGCCCATCACGTGATACATGCACGGGTACTCCTCGTGATAGTTCAATACCGGGCCGCCAGAGTCGCCGTTGCAGGTGTCCTTGTGCTCGGAGGAGCCGATGCACAGCATTGTGCTCACATTGTAGCCCCTGGGCAGCTCGTCGAAATCTGTCGTCTGCAGACATCTGTCGCCAAAGTTCCTGAGCTGGACTTTCAGCAGCTTCTTGGACTCTTTGCCGGCAAACTGCCTGTGGCCCCAGCCAATGGCGATGAAGCTCTCGCTGCGCCGGCCATCAGTGAAGGGCAGACAGGCGGGATGCTTGTAGACGCTGAAGGTCACAGCACGATCCAGGCGCAAGATGGCGATGTCATCGTAAAGCAGCGAGTTATTGTAGCCCGGATACTCGGTAAGCTTTTCCACGCCAAAGTCCTCGGGCTCTGCATCATCCTTGTCACTGCCAAAGTCCAGCTCACCCAGGCGCACCACATTGATCGCACCGCTGCCATTGCGATGGCAAGTTGGGAATTACCATTGAAATCGGGATAAGCTTTTAGTACATACCTTGGCGAGTAGAGGCAATGGGCTGCGGTGAGCACCAGGCGATTGCTTATCAGGGTGCCGCCACAGATCCAGTTGGTTTCGTTGTTGTCATTGCGATTTCCCAAGCGCGCCATGTGCGGGAATTCCTTGGGTTCGGCAGGTGTTCCACCCACGATTAGCGGCCTCGAACCGTGACAGGAATCAATTGTCTTCCACATGACAGGCGCATTGGCAATGAAGAAACTAACCGCAACACGCTCTTCGAAGACGTCGCGCTTGTATTGCGTGCAAGCTGCGGAACTCGCGGCTCGTTTAGTTAATACAATGATAATCGATAGTTATATTTACCCTGCTTCACGTCTGGATCCGGCTCTTGGGCGAGCGCAAGCGCGACGAGAATCGAAGCAAATAGCATTAAACGAACCGCGCCAAGCTGTGCCATTATATCAGCATCAGTTGATTATTTATGCGATAGTTTAAACTTTACTTAAACAAGCTTCGATGGCGACTGATCAGTGCGAGTTGAATCAATTGATCAACACGCTCAAAAACTGCGCTTCCAGCAACAATATTTACAACACACGCTCTCGCGCTCTTTTGGAGCTGCCGTATTACCAAGCATATTGGCATTACAGTGAATTGAGGCTGCGATCTTAAAGATATTATATTAACATGTGTAACATATCGTATGCATGCAAACATACAACGTTTAATAAAGTTAAGCAAGCTCTTAAGATAGCATATTTTAAATTAATAATAGAGTCAGGCACTCAGGGCTCAGTTAAAATGTATGCCAGCCGAATTGAAAGCCAGCAATAGGCGCATGAACTCATCAATATCCATTGAACGCGCACGTGATCCGTTCATACCCTGCTCCTCCAGTATGCCTATGACCTTTGCCTGCATATTGAAGTCTTCCTCGACTTGCTGAAAGAGCGGAAACCCCATTTAAACAGAATAACAGACTATGATTTGAGCATCTTGCATTACCTCATTCCTTAGCGAACGATACAATTTGTAGTTCTTCTCGAGCATTTCAATCACAGAGTTAACTTTGAATGTGGCTGCGAGCGTTTTATTCTTTCGCAGAAAAGCGATGCGTGTCAGGCCATCCCATTCGGTGAAGTTGACGGGCGGTGGGGGGTTCTTTGGCTCCAGTCGCACCACACTCGATTCCACCTTTGGTGGCGGCTTAAAATTGTTTTTGCCCACCTTCATTAACATGTCCACGCGTGCCAATAACTGTGTATTGATGCTCAAGCGGCAGTACAGCTTGTCCCCCGGCTTGGCCACGAGGCGTTGCGCAAACTCGCGCTGGAACATCAGCACGGCGCAGCGAAAGAGCGGCCGATGCAGTAGCAGCTTGAAGATCAGTGGCGAACTAATCTGATAGGGCACGTTGGCAATGCACAGATCGAAGAAGGGCAGTTCCGCCTTCAGGAAATCACCGATGAGCACCTGCAGTTTGGGCTGCAGCGGCGTCGCCTGCACACGTTTCTGCAGCTCGGCGGCCAGGCGGGTGTCGATTTCGCAGGCAATCACCTTTTTGGCACGCTCCAGCATGCGCACGGTCATATTGCCCGTGCCAGGGCCAATTTCCAGCACCACATCGGTAGCGCGCAGTGCAGCCTTCTCCAGCATTGTGGTGATGACCAAGGGATTCTTCAATATGTGCTGGCCAAAATCCTTGTTGAACACAATGCCTATACAGCATTTATTAGGGATTTTTTGGTATTTCAATGTTATGCAGCGATTACTTACCCTGCTTTTGCACCTCATTGTGTATGCGAGTCTTCTTTTCTGTTTTCACCTTTGGCATATTTTATTGGAAAATAAACTCCAGTTTTATTGAGTTAATGTTGCTGTGGCGTGAATTTGTTTTGCTTCGTCTTCTTTGCACCTTATTTGTGAGTGCCATGTGCGCAATTCAGGGTTGCACAGACTTGTGGCGTTGCCAGATAGCGTTTTGGCGCGTTCGAAAGAGCAACCGTTATCTTTAAATATGTATACTGACAAAATTCAAACAAAACCAATATTAATACATTCTTATAGAAGTTACCTCTTTATTTATTATTAATTGGTTTTCTTTCATTTAATCTTCACTTAAAATTATAAATCATTTTAGTAATATTGTTTTCTTTGGTAATCTTTCCTCACATCATCATCTTACATTTTGTTACCAGCTTATTTATTCTTTTCTTTAAACATAACTTAAACATTATTTATGCTTTTTTCTCAATATAATTTTGTGGGTTTTAAATACTTTTCCATCATTTATGTTTAATATTCTTTTTAGTGAGTAATTACTATTTTTTTCAGATTTTGTTTGTCTTACATCAGTTAACATCAGATTTAAGATTTACATTGTTATTATTACTTTTTCATACCTTAAATGTTGTCTATGTATAGAATCTAAATTGCAAAAGGTACATGAAAAGGCTTGGCTTGTGACTGTGGGCATGTGTATGCGTGTAGTATGCATCTAAATTGATATTACAAAATGTACCGCACTTCAGCTTGTAGAAGCTAGTCAAGTGAATCCAATTGTTTTAGTCACAATTTATTGGTGAGTGTCTAAATTCTAGAATCATTTTGTTTTGTTTTTAGTATGCTTAGCAAAAGGCATTCAGAATACTGAAATCTGTTAGGTTGGCTTTATCGAAATGTGACACATAGTATGCCAATTGATTTCAATAAATTGTTGCACATGCTTATTTTAAGCTGAACTAGGCTTGGAGTAAGCTGAACTTGTTCGTCATTAAGCAGTCTACGCTCGGGCTGGCATCTTTACTAGTTCAAATATTTGCGTAGGATGAGCCGCGTGAATTGTAGGTGTACTCAGTGGTTCTCTTTTTTATGTTAATGCAGTTATTAGCCAGACAAATAAATGTGTTACAATTTAGTTAAACATTGCTCTACACTGGGGCCTTGATGGCGATATTTGCAAATATTTAGTTTAATGAGCTTACAGGTTACATATTCTGTTTTTTTGTATTTTATTTCACAATGCGCTTCAGCTGCTGCCTTACAAGTTCGGTAACAACCAACAATTTTTATATTTTTTTTTTTGTATTTTGTTTGCTTGTGCCTTGAGCGAGGCGATTCATAAGTATAAACTAATGTAATTATGTTTGTATGCTGGCTGGATCCGTATGTAAAATATGTTGTTTGTTGTTTTTACAACTGCATTGTCGAACTTTTTGTTGCATATATATAATTTTCATATATGTTTTTACATACATTTTTTTTAGTAAAATGCGGTTTTGAGAATACTTGAGGTTAACATTTAAATGGGTAACTAGCTCTTGCGCTTGGCTTGCTATTTCATAATAATAAATTTTATTACACATTTTGGGTTTCATTTGTTATTATTACATACAAAGTTTCTTTTTTTTTTGTGTAAATATATATATACTTTTTTATTTTTGTTTTGTTTAGTTAACAATGTTGCTTACAAATAATAATTTTTGCTATATACTGCCATTCTTTTGCATACAAATTTATCAAACTTAGTATTCGGCAACCATTTTGCGCTCCTGTATATGCAGCACAAGAATCGTGTAGTTCATGTTACAAATTCGATAGTTTTTAGTTGTTTTTTCAATAAACATAAGTTAAAAACAAGTATGAAATAAATAGGACTTGACTGATACAAATCATGAAATGAAAACAAACAAATTTCGATGCCATATTTATAACTGCGAACAGTTAAAATGGTTTTGGTTTGTTGGTTTTATTGTTTAGTTTGTTATTTATTTATATGCAAATTGTATTTGTTCTTTGAGTCTTTGGTTTTAAAATCAACACATATATCTTTATTTTTAATAATGTTATTATTACATACATTATCTCTGTTTATATATATATGTATATTGTTCTGCTTTGTTCTTATTTTACAGCTTTAACTGTATATTTCACATATACTACATTAACTCTGCATATATATAATACACATATATACACATACATATATATATATAAATAGCTATACTTTACTGAAATTTTTTTATATTCTCCAACTTATAGGCTAAACACATTTTGTTTTGCTTTTATATTTGTGTGTTCCATAAAATATATATATGAATTTAGAAATGTTTTTGTTTGACTTTGAAGTTTGTTCTCATTTTACGACTAAGCTTAGTTTCTTTTACATAGTATTATTGTTTTATTTTCTGCATTTGTTTAGCTCTTGAAGTTGCGTTTTGTGTGTGAGTGTTGTGTGTGTTTGTTTGTATGTATTTTAATTTTTGGCTTTATTTTATTTGTTTTTGTTGTTACAAAACATATAATTTTGTATGTGTAAGTGTGTAACAATAAGTTAATTTTAAAATAATATCGCTTTAATACTTGCGAAGGAAATTGTGCAAGAGTTCGAATACGCATTAAGTTGACGAATATTTATCGTATTTTCTTGTGTGTGTATTGTATTGGCTGTTGTGACATTCTCTTGAGATTCGCATAGGAGCAAGTGCCTCGCTCAGGATAGCGCTGATGCTATGTTGGCTGCATTTTAGGGTTGCGAAACTTGAGATTCTGCACATTTATAAATAAAAAACTAATAACAAAAAGCATGGTGCTGCATTTGCAACAACATTGACTAGATCAGGGCTTATTTTTTTGGCAATCAACATAATGTTTTTGTTTCTTAGGGAAGGGGTTGGGTAAACTGCAAAATAGGCGCCTTGCTTTGAGAGGCTTTGAGCATTAACACGAGCAAAAGCAAAGGATTTAAAGGAGACAGACAGTACGATAAATAACATAGAAATATTAAAATTCTTTACAACAATTTTCCTGGATGCACTCTTCTGAATGTGTGAGTGCCTGTGCGTGTCTGTGTATGTATGTTTTTGTATTTTTATAGTTAGTTGTTTATTGGCATTGGTCGTAGTTGACGACGGTTCGATTCTCTACGCATTTTCCGAATATTTATCATTGCTCTCTTTATATAAGTTGCGATTCTCAGCTTTTCATTTTGCATTTGCTTTTAAGTTGTGATTTCTTTTTAGATCTACGCTTTTGTAATTTCCAACAGATAACTTAAAACGTATAAAAACAGTTCACTTAAAAAAGGATAATATACGACAACTGGAAACAGTAAACAATAAAGCGTTCATAAATGTGTTCAACGAAAGCCAAGTTGTGTTTCAAGTGCTAGGGATAAGCTGGGTCTAGGAATAGGCTAAGAGATAGCATAGGGTTGTATCTAATTAAAAACCCGGCAATTAATTGCCCTGTGCTTCAAATTTCGACTGTTCCAGTTTGTTGGTTTATTTCCCGCCAACACAACGCGTATATCCATTCAATCATCCAACGATTGCCGCTTTAGAACACCTTGCGCTCTGGCCCAAACTTGGGATTGACAAACGAGAAGCCGGCGAAATCAGCACATTGTCTGTGAACAAATATATTTAAATGACAATGACGAAAATAAATTTATTACAAAAATGCAAATATCTCTAAACCCCTACTAACGATTTTCATATTTACAAAGCAACATTTTCGTCCTTTTGATGTCTTTTCTGTATATTACCGTTCATTTTGGATCATTCTCTTGAAATATTTTTTAATATATGTGCAAGTAGTTGCAAGTAGTTGCCAGCTATTTTGCGTATGTCATTGAATGAATAATTCAAAATATGAATATATGTATATTTACTAGCATTGCTGAATAAAATATAATTTGTTATTTTTATTTTATTGTTTTTTTTTAATGTTAATTATTGAAAAGTCTAAAAATATCGTAAATAAATCAAAACAATTTCAAATATGTATACTTCCCGCCAATTATCTTCATAACA
The DNA here is from genome assembly GCA_035041545.1 of Drosophila colorata. NCBI lineage: Eukaryota > Metazoa > Arthropoda > Insecta > Diptera > Drosophilidae > Drosophila > Drosophila colorata. The sequence continues at coordinate 5,886,853 of JAWNLD010000656.1, read as the reverse complement.
TTACTTAACACTGAACCCTGGCAATGGTTCCGTTCATATGTGTACTAACAGTTCGACAGGCTTAATGAATGAACCATCTGAGGTTGGTTGAGAATTTCTTAATTTTCTCTAAAACTGTACTAACGATCTTTTTCAAATGTATGTTAAAAATTGCTTAAAACATGTACCTACAAGTTGATATAGCGTGTATTGGGCACAATATCTGTGAAGTGAGATATAAGCCTTCAAACGCAAGGCAAATATTTTTAGCACATTTTGTATGGGGATGGCATCGAGGTTGTAGGTTAAACTTTGACTTTTGATCGTGTGTACACGGTTTTGTAGCACATTATCTTTAAATGACAATATTTTTGAGAATGGTAAGATCTCAAATTTGTAACCCCATATTTTGGGCATATTAAAAGACTTAATATAAAAGAAAGTGTATTTATTTAATAGATAATTTAATTTTTAACAATTTTGCATTTACATTTGTTTGATTTAGTGCCGAAAAACATAAATAATAACAAAAATGTGGTTCCGGCCCGTGGACCAAGTTCCGAAAATCGACGCTAAGTGACCGTTATTTCAAAATACCCTTCAAATCTGATTCCAATCTGTTGTTTTTAAAATCCCAGAATTTAAAAAAATTCAAATTGCCTAATAGTGTCATCTATATTCTTAGTAAAAACTCCCAATACGCAATAAAAAGAAAGAAATCTGTGCATCGCATACTTTTTAAATTTACTTTTATATTAAAAACATTTATGTACGATGTATGTATGTATATAAATAAAATTCATTAGATAACAGCTGTCAATACAATATTTGTTTGTTATGTTTGCCGTTGTTAGCAGCTAGAATTAAAAGATACAAGATTTAGAAATTACACAGCACAACAAATAAAAATTACAAAGTTACAGAAATATGAAAAGGGACAAGATTTTAGTTTCGAGGATTAACATTGAATGTTAGAAGTGGACAACTACAAACAGAGAACTAAGCGGCCGTTTGTGCTGAACGGTACTGAAAGGCACTTTGACTTTACACGTTTTGGTCAAGATTTGTGTGACGGAAGGCTGGCCAGTTGGCGGCTGCAGCTCATCCACTAGGCATTCTTCTTCATGGTCATCTCGTGGGAGGTGCGCAGGCGACGTCGCAGCTCGTTGGGAAACCGTTCATAGCATTTCTTGCACACCGGCTTCTCGTCGTACTCGTAGAACTTTGACTTCTGCGTCATTTTCGTATCGCACACGGAGCAGGCAAAGTGATGCACGCACCATGCCTTGTTTAAAGCGGTGAAAACTAAGAGGGAGACAAAAATAAAATGTATAGTGAGAAAAGAGATAAGAGCTTAGTTAGAGGTGGCTTACCATCGCCTCCAATGACCTGGTTGCACACGAAGCACAGATTGCCAAAGAGTTGATGGTAGTGCGTCTCGCAGTAGGCCAAGCCGCGCTTCTCGTAGTGACGATGGCCCAGGAAGGGTTTCTCACACTTGGCGCACACGAAGTGCTCGACGTGCCAGTGCTTGCCCAGCGCTGTCACCACACGCTCCTCAATCGGTCGACGACAGGCGCCGCAAATGGGAATGCCCATCTTGTCGTGACAGCGCAAACAATACAGTTCGTTCTGTTGAAAGCAAAACTTGAATTTAATGAAAGTCGCCAAAAGCTATAGCTGATACCCACCATATCGTTTGCGGCCAGGCCCGGACGACTCTTGACCTCGCGCGCTGTGGCATCCAATTCTGTGCCGCAGGCCGAGCAATTGAAGTGATAGCCATGATACACCTCGCCACGGAAACGCAACGGTTCTTCATCAATAAGACCGCTGCAAAAGAGTGGATTAGCACGAAATACTTAATGCATTATTCCAGGCCTACTCACTGACACTTTTGGCACACGTAGCGACCTGTTATCTCCGCCTTCGCCTTGGCATTGCATTCGTGGCAAAGGGCGCGGTTCTGGTTGCGTATGAAGCCGCTGTCGGCCAGCTCCTTGGCGCACACCTGACAACGGAAGCACTGTGGATGCCAGCTGGCGGACATGGCCTTGATTACTCGCCCGATAACGAACTCGCCGCACTTGTTGCAGCAGGGCGCAAATAGCACGTGAAAGTCCCGTTCACAGTACTTGCGGCCCTCGAACTCGTAAAAGATGCCATCCTGAAACGGACGGAAACACTGCGCGCAACTAAAGCAAATAAAAACATAGTTAAGTAAATATTTTTTTTAAATTTAAAAGCATATTATCTATTTATATCATGCATATATAATATGCAAATATGCATATTTTTATAAACAATTCGAATCGGTGCGGTTCAAAACCGGTTTGCAGCCCTTCTCTCTTAAAAATCCTCTTTTCTCTCTTATAAATCCAAGAAATTCTAAATTATTCATTATTCTAAATTTACAGCGATTCACTTTATCTTAATTACTTTTGAACGAGTTATCGGATAGGAATAAATGAGGTCAAATTCTACGCATATTTAAGTTTTGAGCATCTGTATGAATGAATGGCCCCAGCCACCCCTTAAGCTCCAATACTTTAAATGTTTTCCCAACCTCTTCCAGACATATGTCTCATGAACCGGATGAGCTATCAAACGTCTTAGTCTGTACATTTTTTAGTAAAAATGAGACTTCCTGTATATACTGCCAGTCGCCTTTTGCATGCTGAGTCACTTGCGTGAACGGCCGACCACAGTGATAGTTTGTTTAATTTACCGAGGGTACACTGTACACTTACACAAAGCACTGCGTGTGCCAAAGCTCGCCATTAGAGTTGACAATCTTTTCGGTGGGCTCGAAACCGTCGGCGCATCTCGTGCAATGCATTGCACCCAGCGACATATTGATGGCCTGGACTCTGCAATGGGCGAAAATCCATCAGAAATGAATTAGTATATCATATTTAAGACAAATAAGTTGCGATTAGTGGGCAATTACACTTCAGCTTTGGAGTACATCATGATGAGGGGTTAAGCGCACAACTGCCGGACTGCGTACAAAAAAGGTAACTGGAAGCGGAGACGTTTGGGGGAACAGGCTTATCAAGCGAGCGAATGAGCGAATGAGCAATGTTGACGTTGCTGAATCATATTTCTGACGACTATACAAAAGCTTTACATTCCTTGTGGCTTGAATTTGACAGTGCAGTCGCAAGTAGCTTTGGCGACAGTTGAAGTGCAGCCGTTAAGCAGTGCAGATGTGCGAAGGGTCAGTGGATGGAATGGAGTGTGAAGGCTTAAGCACACGATTAAGAGAGCCACAGGTTATGCAAAGCTCCTAGCATTGTGACATCACTATATTGAAAATTTGTGAGCTAAAAACTCGGCTAAAAACAAAACTTTTTTGTTTTTAAAAATGTTTTGATCTAAAGTGTTCTCAAAAAACTTTAAATCATCGGATTTTATATGGATTCCATACAAGCTAAAAATTTAACGCGTGCTAATTGCAACGCAATGTAAACAAACCACGAACTGATATTGTGACGTCACGCTCTCTTAAATCGCGCTCTTTTGTTTCATTACCGAACAGAGCTGCACTTTGCATAACCTTTACATCTCCCAACCGTGGGTTAAGCATGAATATGATTTTGAATATGCCGCCATAAACACACACATATAATCCGCAATAGGTAAACAACATACGCACACACACACACAGACAAATGAGCGTCGATTCGCGTCGGCGGCGTCTATAAATAAATTTGAATGTGGCCATGACGTCATCGTTGTAGTAAACATCTGGCGCTTTAACACCACGAAAACTGCAACTTATGCGGGCAGATAACACACAGCAGACGCAGCAGGCAAAAGCAGTGGCTGCAAAACACATAAATGATTTCCATAATTGCGGTAAAAGTGCGTTTTACGATGTGTTTCGATTTCTGCAGCACCTTGACCAGATAAATGAATGAATGAAAGCGAGCGTACATTTGGGTCACATTTTAGCACTGGACTACACATAGGCGTTACGATGATGTAATGTGGCGTTAATGCTCAATTGGAACAGTTCTGCTTGTATTTTGCTTACTGAACGGGCGGCATTTCGGGTAATTGGCTTTCACTTGTTGCACTTGCGGCAGCTCGCGTCGATCGATGTCTGCGTTTTTAGCTCACTGAAAACGGCAAACAAAATATCAGAAAAATGTCTCTGGTGTCGATCAGTGTTGGCAATTTAGCTGTTTTCGGGCTGAGTCCGGTTTCTTAACTATATTGCAAGATGAGTTTCTCTCAATTCAGCCAAAATGCCCAACACTGCTTGTATTTGTGTTTGAGGCCAACAGCAACAACACAGGTTTTGCCAAATTGGGCGTACACGCGAATCGCGTATCTTTGAGTTTCCTACAATTGTTTCGTGCACATTTTTGCATGGCATATACAATTATCAAATCTATTTACCTATGAAAACACTTTGGCACAAATTCCCTGAAGCGTTATTAGCTTTTTAATTAAGATCCTCACTTAAGCAGTAATTGTGAGTTGTGTCGAACCGTTCGGAATAAGTTCGATGGAACGACTCACTGAACTAAACGAATGAACTAAGTCATCTGTTCACCTAGTTCGTGACAAATGAAATATTCTGTTACCATCCACACATGGCACGAGAGGCATGAGAGAGGATATGAGCTCTTGGCATTGACGTCACAATACTACACTTTTGTGTGCTGTTGACAATTTGGCTCTTAAACAAATTCAACTAAATAATCAGATAAAAACTCTACAATTTTGTCTCGGCAGTTATTTTAAACAAATTACGTCCAGTCATATCCAAAATTGTGAGCATTATATGAATTCTTTACAAGCTATCAACCTAACGCTCTCAAATCGCTCTCTTTCGATTTAGAATAACAGCGCTGCACCTGTACCTCGCAATCGTGCTTCCATTGTACCTGAAAACTTAACATTTCCCTGAACTGTTAGTTAACAGAGAGCGTTATTTTCTATAGGTAAATATAAATTCTGCATTATTTATATTCAACTCAATTTTATATGTTTGTGGTATAAGCTGAATTACTAATTATTTAGAATTACACTCCTGCAATCAATTGTGGCAGCAATTAAAAAACAGTCAAGAGAAATAAGTACAATTTGAGTTGTTTAGTTGGGATTGAAAAATCTTCCAGTTAAAGTACATGCATATAAATATATTTAAATACGGCTAAGCCTAATTTACCGTTGGACATGCATGTGAATCAGCTTTGTTTACATTGAATATCGTTCTGTATAGCAGGTAAATAACACCTTCCGAATACACATGTTTTTATTTGAATTTATGTAAATGTATTGCGCATGTATGTATTTATCGCATCTGTAACTGTAACTGTATCTCTAGTCTAACTGTATGTCGTTTCTTTTCCATTATTCCGGCGGAGCTAACACTTGTGGATCCGCAGATGGTTTTGCAGGGTGCTCTTCTGCCGGAACTGCTTGGGGCAGTAGGAACAGTTGTAGGGCTTCTCTCCGGTGTGGATCTTCATGTGGTTGTTGAGCGTGGCCACCTGCCGGAAACTAGCATCACAGATCTTGCACTTGTACGGCTTCTCGCCCGTATGCGTTTTGATGTGGTTGACCAGGGTGCTCTGCTGCGAGAAGAAGCGCCGACAGACGCTGCAGCCAAACGGCCGATCCGGATTGTCGCTCCTCAGCATATTGATGTTGCCCACACTGATGCGAGGCGCCTGCTCGGTCTGGCTGGGCTCGATTTTGGGGTTAACGGGCGCCGCCATCGCCGACGCAGCTGATGCCGCCGCCGCCGCTGCATTGCTGGCCACCAAGGAGCTAACTGTCGTGCTGCCCTCGAGAAAGTGCAGCAGCGGATGATGGTCCAGCTGCAGGAAATTGGGCGTTGTGCTGTGCAGGTTGTTGGGCAGCAAACCATTCGTCAGCTGCTGGGCACCGTGTCCGAGATGAGCTGGCATGGCCGAGTGCTCCAGTCTGGCTGGCTGGCTGACGAGATTCGTATGCGTCTTTAAGTGGTTGAGTAGCGTGCCCTGCTGCCTGAACTGCATGTGGCAGTAGGAGCACGTGTACGGCTTATCGCCGGTGTGAATTTTTTTATAATTTGCCAGCGTCGTTGGCTGGCCTAAACACTTGTCACATAAATATATACAAAAATATATTTATTCAACACCCCAGTCTCTCAAGTCGAAGTTTGCCAAGCAGCAGCAGTAATCGAATGATATCGACTAGCCACCACATTCATTTGTGGAACGCAATTCGAGTTGTATCGAGTACAAAGTCATCTATCGTTATACAAAGTTATACAGCAAGGCGCATGATAATAATCATTAATTCTAACCAACTGCAAATTTATATTTTTGAGCACTTATTTTAATGTATGTATGATTTAATGTATTTATATCATTTTCAATAGGTAACACAAAGAACGGTTTCTAAATAGCGCCATAAGTAAACAGTATTATCGATACATAAGCAAAACCATTGTAAATGGAAAAAGCAGATTGAATGTTGTGGCTTACGTTTTAAGTTATGTTGGCAGCCTATGGACAGAGTTGATGAACAAAAGCTATCGATTAAAGCTATCGCAAAATATGTAGGCGCTTAAATTGAAAATTAATAGAAAACAATATTTAATGTTTGAAATGCTCAATGAATTCACAACCAAGCACTGGTTTTCAGTTTTGGAAATTATTATGAAAATTAATAAAACTGATAATTGTTTTGTTCTTCAATATCTACAAAATCCCATTGAACTTGAAGTGTAATATGATTTCTACATTCTCTATCAATATTAGCTATATGAATAGTTGTTTAGTTGTTTATTTTGAGCATGTTAACACTCACAATATTGTACACTTACTGTATGCTGAATTCTAATAAAATTGATGACATGTTTGTGCATTTCACTTCCGCCTGACAAAGTGTGAGGCTTGCAATTGCAACTCGCCAGCTTCCGCATTCAATTTTTAATTGCAGTTGTATATCTTTGGTTGAGATTGTTCCTTGTTTTACATATAAAACACCTTGTAATGTTATGAACCTTATCATTTTAAAAGACTACCTTTATCCCATTCCCATTATCTGGCAGTCGTGATTCGATCAATGGCTTTTGTTTGCCCATATTATCGCCACATTATGAAAACAAACAAAGCCCCGTCGAGGCCATCCAAACGAAAACAACATATACTTACACACATACGTCTTCGCCTTACAACAGGTCTGGTTCGCACGACAAATAGCACGTAGCAACAGTTGGAACACTAAATATAAAATCACAAATTGGTTTTTATGCTGCTGTTGTTTACCAGAATATTCTGGGAAGCGATGTGAGAGGGCCATCAAAACATGAGGCAAAACAACTTTGCTGAATAATTAATAATTATTGAAATGCAGCCTACAAGTATTTGAAATACCCAAGACAATAATTCTCGGCTGCAAGCGGATGCAGTGGGTGTCTAAATATAACTTCAATTATGCTATTTGTTATTGCAGCTGGCGCAAAACCGGCAAACCAGGCAAACAACAACTCGCCCCAAGTTTGTGTGTGCATTCGTCAATATGCACTTACATACGAATATATCTGCATATATCGTAGTTGAATGTGAGTGCAGCTTGTCAAACCAGTTGCTGGTAAACTGTTGTGCAGCCATTGATCGTTTTCGTATAGTTTTTTACACAAAAATTCCAAAAATGTGGGTCTGAGCTCAGAAACACGGCGTAATGGCAACAATTCTGTACATTTTGGGGCTTATCGGTGTCGCATTTTATTTGTTTGTTTTCTGCTGTGCTTGCCCATTTTAGACTTTTGCTTATCTTGCGATTGCAAAACATATACGTTTATATACATATGTATGTATATAGTACATGCTTGGAGTGCTTTCCATTGCTGTGGGGTATTTTATTGTCCATTTATAATGCCAAATTTATTCAGTCGCACGTGAATATCATCTAAGTACACATACGCCACATCACAAGCGTAGTGAAGAGGGGCCAGTCATTTAAAAAAAACTTTTACTCAATTTATATGATTTTTTAAAGATTTCTTTTGTTTTAGCAGCCATAATGCATGATCTCTGCAGCGTTCCAAGATCATCTGAACGCACGCAGCTGTTTGGAGCCTCCCATGTCCCTGAACGAATTAATATTAATTCAATTTGGCTTAGGTGGGTGCAAAAGTGAGAGTCAAGCCGCCAAACAGAAATACATACAGTAATGGAAATAATAATAGAAACGGCTTATTTTCCGTAAAGTACAAATTTTCTTCTGTAAAATTCATTTTGAGATCAAAAGTTGTAACTTTTATTTAATGTTTATTGCTTTCAAGTATTCAGATAGCCAAGAAAATGTATTTAATTTTTTGGGCGTGTAAAAAAATAGAAACAATATACTTAAAACTAAGAAAAGAAACTTTTGTTCCTCAAAACTTTTAATGGAAAGATTTCATTTGCTATTTGGTAGTGCTAACACAATTTTTAGAATCTTTGGCGCACCGACAACCCATGGAAGAGATAAACGTGCTTTTTTTTAATTTCATATTTCGTTTCCTAATTTTTGGACTCTTATTTTTCCCATCACTGTATGTACATAAAACTTGCCAAGCCGACGGATGTAAGCTGAAAACTGACGTCGCAGCGACGTCGCGACGGCGGCAACGTTCGACCTACGCATGCAACCTTAGTGGGGGCAGGGGCACTAAACTGGAGCGCAGTGGCCAAACCAATTAGCATTTCCACAAACACGCAAAAGTATCTAAATACGCACACACATGCATACGTGTGCACAGTGTTGAGTAAGGCGCCGTCGAAGTTTACGACAGAGCTAAAGGCGAAATCATTTCGCTTGGCAACCGCTAAACAAAGGCGAAAGATATTTGTGCATTTGAGACGGGCGACAGGTGATGTGTGCCGACTACCAATTACTTGTTGGGTGCGACGGTTACACCGACACTTTGCCCACCTTCCCGAATCAGCTGGGCCAACTTACCTGACCACCCGCACACCCAAAAGCGCCAGGGTGTAGACCAACACATATGCATTTGCATGTGCGCATGTGTGCAATGTGTGTGCGCTTAAGTGTTGGGGCAGTGTCATTAGCACTCGAAAAAAGTAGCAAATTAGCAAAACAACAGATAAGATGTAGCCAAACAAAAAATGTACATATATGCATGTGTATGTATATGCGAAATGTACGGGTACATCTGTTTATACACAGGTACAGGGGTGTGTGTATGTGTGTGTATTTATAAATAAAACTATTTAACCTTAGCGATGTCGTTGCCATAGTGACGTTCATTCTACGTGGACGCAAAACTAAAGCTTTTTGCAATGCACTCTCAAGTGCGAAGTGAGAACAAAACAAGAGAGAAGAAATCTTTGGAGTGGCAACGGTTGAATACCCTTGCAGGCATATGGAAGACGTATCTATAGTTAATTGTTTTTGCACATACAAACTTGGCGACTTGCCCGGGTTCGAATCCCAGGCTAGTATATGGATGTAGTCTTTGTCTTGGCCAAAGGCAAATAAATTTAAAAAAAATTAACAAACGTAAGGATTTTATAAAGACAGACAAAGTTTTATCAACTCCGCATTCTGATCAAGAATGTGTATATATGCTTTATTAGGAAATGTCTCCGATAATGCGTTACATATTTCTTGACAAAATTAAAATACAGTTTGAAAGAGTATGAAAACAAGTAAGAACGTTGCAGTCGGGTTAGCCGACTGTGCAATACTCGTTCACAGTGTACTAACAACCAGCATCATCTACATCTGCAGAAATACGACTTAAGCTATCCAATAACAATTCAACACAAACGCAAACATCTACAAACAATAAGAATAATAATAAGAATAATAAGAAACGAAATAAGAAACGAAAATGTATGTGTGTGTGTGCACACACACACGATTTAAGTAATTTGTGGGAGTAAGCGTAGTCAAAATATTTTTGCGCGATCTTCAGAAGAGGTCATCAGTAATCTGTTTACAAATTGGTGTATCTAGCTTTAAAAATGAGGGAAATTTATAGATGTTTGCGATTTGCCACGCTCCCCGTTGGCGTAGCCAACAAATCTTAACGTTTTATCTAGCACGGGTAATCATAAGAATACATTAAAAGTTTTAAGTCTCTAGCTTCACCAGTGGCGACAAAATATAGGTTCATATGGACGGATTTTGTTGTTGCTAAATTGCTGACAATTTGCTGCAGCTCAAACCCAACCACAACCACAGCAACAACAACAACCCTGTGGCGTTTATTATACAATATTTAATTGCAGCAAATTACACTTAGAAAATAAGGCGATCAAAAGCAACAAAAACTGACTAAAACAAGCGTCAAGCAGTTATCAAGTCCTAACCAAAAGAAAAGGTCAAAAACAAACTGAGCTGGGTATACAAATAAATTATATACATCTTGTATATACACATGATCAAAACTATATAAAACTATTGTAATAAGCATATACATGATCGTATATGTATATAAAAGTATAATTATGATAGTTTCTCAGCTGGATCAATGCCAAGTTTGAAGGTGAATTGTAGGGCAGGTCTTATAAGCCATTATTACTATTTACATATTAATAAAATATGCATACAAAAATATAATAATCATGATCACTCAATGGTGATCATTTACTTTTGTGACAAAGTCTCGTGACCGCTGGAACCCATTGCATTTACGTATAAATAAATAAACAATTAAAGTTCTGATTAACAATTTCGTTTAATTTTTCGTTTTTCCTTTATGGATTTTGCTTAGTATTTGCCAATGTGTATGAATAGCATTAGATTAAATTTGATTAAGATGCAAAACTGTTTCAGTTTTTGTGGAACCAATAAATAACAAAGCGCGACAATACAAATATATATAGAATACAATATAATAGTATATTTTTTTACAATTGTTTGCAGCTGCTTTTATTCTCTCTCCCTCACTATATATACATTATCAACAAATATGTACGATATTATGTTAAACTATTCAAGTCTTTCATTTGACACATACACATACACGTTAAGTTATGCTAATAGTTTGGTTTATCTTTACAGTTAGCCAAGCAAATGCATTCATGTGCTAAGAAATTACAAAACTAGTTCGTATAATTTGGAAATAAGATAAACGCGAAAAACAGATATCTTCGGGCTGCCGAAGATTAAATACCCTTGCGACAAATGGAAAATGTGTTATATATAGCTATAGTGAACTGTGTTCATGTTATGTGAAAAACCACAAAAAAACGGTTTTCCTACAAAATTATTTCAATGACAACTAAATGATATAGTCTGTAAATCTGAGAGACAAGCTTGCATAGAAACAGACAGGCGGACATGGCTATATCGACTCGGCTGTAGATACTGATCAAGAATATATATACTTTATCGTGACAAGGCTATAAAAGGGCAACTGTAACTTTTTAAAACTAAACTTGTTGAAAATTACAATTATTCCAATATTTAACTGATTACAGAACATTAAGTGAATAACAAAATTGTAAGTATATTGTAAGAATATATATGTATATGCATCTCAAATTGCATATAAAAGGCACATGAACAAAGGGGGGAAATAAACAAGCAAACTAGCGACGAGTACGCCCCAATCTAATAACATATGTATGTATGTAAGCCGTTGCACTGAAAACGTGAAACGTGATGAGCTCCCTTTTGTTAACTATACAAAACTTGTAGCCTAGATCTAAGTATTTGTTTACTGTGTATGCATGTGTGTGTGCAAAGCGACATGTTGACAATAATAATAATATCATAAAGTAACTAAAAGCCAGTTCAAACGATTTAAAGACAGCACAATATAAACTTAATTTAGAGCCTAGCATGGATGCATTATTATACTAGTACTATGCACTATTACTAAAACGACCCTCGCCGTACCCCCTTCCTTCCTTCTCTGCCTTAATTGCTCATTTGCAGGCCTCCACTGCTACGACTGCCTGTTGATGATGAGCCGCTCAGTCCGAATTGCGAGACTAGCTTATCGTAATCCTCCAGCGACGTTTCGAACTGTTCCAGCTGCCGCGACAGATCGTCCATGCTGCCCTCGGCCGCTGCACTGCTGGCCAAAGCGGCGGCTGCGGCTGTCGCCGTTGCTGCGGCCGAGGCGCCACAGCTGGGCGCTACGTTGGGCACCTGGAGCTCGCCAAGGCCGTGCAACGGCGGCGCATGATAGCACTCCCGGTAGAACTTGGCCAGGTCGTTGACGTGCGAAGTGGGCGAGGCGAAGGGGAAATGCAGCTCCTTCAACAGACTGTCATCGTCCGGCGGCGGTTGCTGTTCCTGCAATGTGGGTGCCGAATTGTGGCGCAGGGAAGCGCTGCTGGCGGGTATTAGAAGGCTCTTAATGGGTGACATGGCCACCGGAGCCACAGCTGCCCGTTCGAAGCTCTTAAATGTCGAATTGTTATTGTTGTTGTGATTTTGGTTGATGTTGTTGCTGCTGCCGTTGTTGTTGTTGTTGTTAACTGGAGATTCGCATTTGCGACTGAGGGACTCAATGGAGCCGTTGCTCTCGTGCCGCGTACGCCGCAGCAGCCACTCGAATGGCGGCGTCTCCGGCAGCACGTAATCGTGCTCGCTGAACTGGCGCAACTTGCCAACATCTGTGAACGCGCCTGGACGCAGAGGTTTCTCGATGTCTATGTGGCGCTTGTCGGGCGCCATGCCAACGCCCATACCGCCCACGCCCCCCGCAAACCGGACTGTGGAGAGCTGCTGCTGCGCGGACTGTGAACTGACGTCGCCGGCAGGGCGGAAGTGATCCGACTTCAGCATGATGGGCATATTGTGCTGGTCCGTTTGGTGTGCACCCGCCGTTTGGTGGCCGGCCGTGGGCGAGATGGTCAGCTTGGTGCGATAGGCAACCGACATGATGAGCGAGCCCACGATCGTGTTGAGCTGCCCAATCTTGACCTGTTTATGGCCCTCGCCTAGCGTGTGCACCTGCGGCCGATCCACATAGATGCGATAGTAGATGACGTAGGACTCCGGGCACTGGCGACGTGACAGTTTGTAGGCGGGCGTCGTCCGGGTGAGCGAAATGAGCGACTTCAGCATGATGCCCATGCGATTGTAGATCGCGTGCGAAGCCTTCAGCGTTTGGCTCTCGCTGCAGCCGTTCGTGTTGCAGCTCTCCCCCTTGCAGTCCTCCCCGGCTGCCGCCCTGTTATTGTCCACCGGCAACAGGTCCAGGGACCACACCTCGAGTATCATTTTGTCACCCTCGGTCGTCTGCAGCGAAATCTCGACGCAGAGCGGCAGGCGCTGAAGGATGCTGTCGCCCGGCTTCAGGGCCCACGCCCGCTTCGTTTCCTCAAGCACCTCGGGCTGATCCTGGACGGCAACGTTGAACCAGTCGTTGCCCGCTAGCGGATTGCACTGCGTCTCAATCTTCTCGCCGAGTCGCGCCTGCACCACAATTTGCGTGGACTTCAACGCCAGAAATTTGATGAACTTCTCCAAGTCTTTCTCGGCCGCGTTTAAACGATGCGCAGACATTTTTTCTATTTTTATTATCCACTTGGTTTATTTTGTTTGCATATACTGTGCAGCGTACAAAGTTCGCTCGTTTTTTGTTTTGCCTATTTTACACTGCTTCCGCGTTTTCTGTCTGCTTATGCCCGTTCGCAGTATTCTGCGGAATTTCTCATTTTGTTTTCGCTTTGTGTCACTGCACTACATTTCTTTAAAACACTGCAATTTTACATTTGCCTGAAATGTTCGCCAACTAAGCGTTTATTCGTTTTAACTTTTATTTGTCTGAATTCTCTGATATGAAAGCAAAACAAAGATCACTCCCACTTTTTTCATTACCGTCCGCCATTGAACTAAAGCAAATGCGATGTGCTGGTGTTGCCAGACGCTGTTTTGCGGGGGCATCCACCAGGGTTGTCAGACATTCGCAAAATGCGGGTGTTGTATGGAGCAAAACTGTGACACAAGTCACTGTTAGCTGTATATTGCATTAAATATGAAAAGGTCTTAAGGTGACAAAATTTAGATTGTTCGTTGTGTTTTAATACACATGAAAAAAATGTTATATGTATGTCATATACCGTATTGTCTAATCAAAAAATGATATTTACCATAGTAAAATTAGTTTTGAACTTATTTTGTTTGACCTGCTATGCCAAAGAGTAAATTTTCCAACTTATAATAGTTATAATTTTGCCAAATAAAATGTTTTAATGATTGTGACAAAAGTTGTGCTTGTAAATGGTGTGATTAGCGTACCAGCCTCAAGACTTGTTTACTACGTTCGAGCACAACCCTATGCCATAAATGATACACGTCACGTAGGCCCGGTGGGCGGGTTGGGTGTCTATATTTGAAATGCCAGCTAAGGATTTTACTAAGTGTTGAATATTTACAAATGTTTGTTCTAACACAATTTTAAATTTAAAACCACCTTGGACCAAGGTTTTTTTGGTGTTCAATTACACGCATCGTCGCTGCCCCGTTGCTTCACGATTGCTGTTTTTTCTGTATGTTAAAATACTTGCGATCCGACTCGGACAGCGCTTGTTTGGGCAGATATTGGAGCACCGCAGCGGGCACAGCGCCCAGCATCTTGAGTCGTTCCTCCTGGATGCGCTCGCGCAGCTCAGCCTCTGCCCGGGCTTTCTCCTCGAAGAAGAGCATATTCTCCGCCGCTGCCTCGGCACGTTTGCGATTGTTGTCCGCAATCATGGACAGCAGTAAGGCGCCGTGCTCCTTGCGGCGTCGACGCTCCTCCAGTTCCTTCTCCTCCATCCCGCGTTGATCGGGACACATGATATTAAGATCAACCGTTTCCTCCTGCTTTTTGCGTACCTCTTCCGAGTGACGCTCCAATGCTTCGTCGCGATAACGAGCCAGTTCCAGTCGGGCACGCCGCCGCTCTAGTTGCTCCTGCTCGAGCTGCTGCCGGTAGCGTGCATCGTCCTTGGCCTTGTACTCTGCCTGCAGCAGATCCAGCAACAGATTATCGCGTTGGCGTTTCCGATTCTGCGGTAATTAACAAAGTAAAGGACATTTAACTTGCTGAATTTGCACATATCACACCAGACTAACCTCGATCTCGAGCACCTGGTGACCGATGCGCAAGCTAATCTCCTCCTGCTTACGCTGCGCTTCCAGCTTGGCCTGTTCTATTTCGTGTTTCTGCTCGGCCATCTCCATTTGTTTCTCAAGCAGTTTTGTGACCTCGTCGTTGCACTGGACCCTCTCCAGCTGTTTGTGTTCTCGCCGTTGCTCAATGAACTCAATCATGTCGTTTCGCTTCTTGTGCTTCAGGCGTTCAAGCTCCAGCTGTTCGGCTCTGTCCTCCTCCTCGATTTGCCGCTGCATGTCCATGCGCTCCTGCCGCTCCGCCAGCGTCTGAACATACTGCTGAGCCCGCCGTCGACGCCGCTCTTCGATTTGCGTGGATAGCGACTCGCGCAGCGCTTGTTGCTGCTCCTTCTTGAGCAGCTCCTGCTCCTGTTCCCTGGCCAGCAGCTCCCGCCTTTCGGCCTCGGCACGCTGCAAGCCCTGCGCTTTGGCATTCATGGCCAGCTGTCGGCTTTTAGTGATTTCGGCCATGTGCTCATCAAGTTCCTTGGTAATCTTTGCCAAACGCAGGCTCTCCGCCAGTGCCCGCAGTTCCTCGCATTCGTTGCGCAACTGTTGACGCCATTTGCGATCGACGAACTCCTTTTCCTTCAGTTGCTTTAGCTCTTCGGACATTAGCACCTCGGCGTTGGCAGCCTGGCGGCGCAGACGATTTTCAATGGACATCTGTATGTTGCGCCGATCGTCTTGGTTAATTGAATCGCAGAAATATTTGGCGTTCTGGTAAACGAGGTTTTCGTCAACTGTCACGATGAACTTGGGTCGCCCTGTGATGTGAACCGCGGGGGCTGCGTCCCGCGCATTCATGTACGTCCTTGTCGGCGTTGTCATGGTAACAAAACGACGTAAAAACAAACTATATAAAAAGCGTAGGGTATAATAGTGTTATACAAAATGTATCAATATAACTAAAAAACAAACTATAATTTAGACATAAGAACTCATTATGGCAACCATATTTGGCATCAGAGTTATATCGATATTTTTTGTTTCGATAAATCGGAAAAGGATTCATCACTGCAACTAAGCACAGTGGAACACGTTCATCGTGACAGGTTTCAGTTTCAAACAAATTAATATGATCGCTTTCTTTAAAAATAAAACAACAGTATTTGGCAGTAAAAACTTTTAAAGATTTTGAATATATATTTTCAGTATCAACATAAGTGTGAAATTCGCACCTGCTTCACTTTGAATAAGCAATAGGGAAGTACTTCTTATCCTTATCGACTATATCCTCCAGCACATCATCGATATCAGTAGCGGGGTAACGCTCCACCCACGACTGTATGTAGCCCTCGTGGGTCGCATCGTAGGTTTTCAACTCCACTTTGCCGTTATTGACAACTGTGTTGGCCTGCACCAGGATAATGCGCGGCTTCTTGTGCGCCAAACATATATCACGCCATTTGGCCCAGGGATGCGATCCAGTCTCGTTCACCTCCGAATAGTGTTCGTACATTTTGGAAGCGGCTTCGATATCAGCCGTGGATTTATACACCTGCAGCTTGGTCAGGAATTCGCCTAGCGCTTTCTTGCCTACGGTTTGGATTTTACTACGATCTAATGTCAGCAACAGGTTCTTGCCATTCTCGGTCTCTTCAACAGTTACGAATCCTTCGCCCGCCTCGAGCAATACTTTCATGATAACGAAACGCGCACGCGAATGCGCCTGCAGCCACAGCTTAGACTTGGGATTGTACATTTCGAGGGCAACGCCCATGCCGTTCCAGATGAGGCTCAGCCAGTTGATGTAAATGATGTCATCCTGCTCGGCAGCATCTTTGAAACCAAATATCTCCAGGATATCTCGCTGCAGGGACAAGTAGAGGCCAACTGCTTCTGCGCGGCACTCTTCGTAGGAAGAACCAATAGCGCCGAATTTCGTGTCGTACGTTTCTCCCGGCTTGTACCAATTGGTGATTGGTTCGCCCGTAATAAGGTTCTTTACTGACTTCACGTCAAAGTTGTGGGTGCCATTCTCATCGATGCGGAACAGCTTGCCACTGCCATGGCCGAGCAGCTCGTGCAAGCCCACCTGCACCTCGAAGGCTTTCACTTTGTACTCCTTCATAAGGGTCTGATCCGGGTCGGATAGAAAAGGTATGGGATCCTTGCGGTTGATGTTGGCCAGCACATTGCCCAACGAGACATTCTTGAAGCCCTCATCCTGCCGAATTTCGTCATCTGTTTAAGAGATCATTCGTTATTATATTTGATTGTTATCTATAAATAATGCTTTAAATTCAACTAACAATTGGGTATATTAATGCCAGCGGGAACACCGCTTCCGGCAAAGGTCAGCACATCCAGCGACGTAAAATCTGGCTTCAGATACGAGTCCTTCTCGTAGGCCTCTGTCCAGGGCAAGTATTCCAAGAGTTTTTCGGCCCGATTAACCAGTTCGGAAAATTTGGCGGAACTCTCCTTGTTCACCATGGCCACAAAGCCCTCGAATTCGGCGCGCCCACCAGCCGGATCGCGATACGTTTCAATGAAACCAATGTAGGTCTCAATAACGGGTCCCTTGTCCTTGATCCACCACCTCGAGCCATTCTTATGTTCGTCCAGGGAGCCCTGCTCAAACGATTTCACATAATGCTCGATCATTTTCGACTCATTGTTATTGGCGGCGTATTTTTTGGCCTGCAGCAAATTTTCGTTTACGCGCTGCAACAGCGGATGGTAGTCGCCGCGGGTAACGCGGAAATTGTTGCCCTTGTACTCCTCCAGCGCCAAGGTGATGCCCTCCTTGCTGGACACCTCAACCGAGCCGAGCTTAATGTCGTAAAATGTTTTCCCGTCCTCCATCACCTTAAACGTACGGCACATGTACGGCTCAATGCGCTTCGTCGTCAGCCAGTCATTGACTATTTCCGAGTCCTCCTTGGTGCAGTTATCCGACCAGTATGTGGTAATGCCATTCGGTGCAAAGCCCAATACTTCATTGCGCGCATCCAGAGCATAAATGAGACCCTTGACCTTCTCATAAATCTTGGACACACGGGGCTCAGCGGCGAAAGCGGCCGAAGCGCCAACAATTGCCCTAAATTTGTCCTCCGTCAAATTGGGCAGGATTTTGCTGTCACCCATGCCCTTGTAGTTGCCAGCATTGGCGAACACGCCACATGCGTAGACCAGGAATGCCTACAAGTTTACAATAATTCAATGCAAGATTAATTTGATAGGCTAAAGCGTAACTAAACTGAACTGGAATTCAATGGGAATGTTAAGAATCTTTCTTTTAAATTAGTCTCGTTAAAATCGTAAGGTAAAAGAAATGTTTCGTTTTTCTCGTACTCACAGTAAAATCATCTTCAGATGCGCCCGCGTTCAAAGCCTTTTCTTTCAGCTCGGCGGGTTTTTCGGCCACGAAAATCCGATGCAGAAGCGAAAAGATGAGGGGTGCCTCGGGGCTAGATTGGATGAGGGCAACGAGGCCGCCGTCCCACGAAGCCTTGCTGAAGTAGTGCGCGTACAGCTTCTCCGTGTCGGTTAAGTTTTCAAACGCGTTTTTACAATCCAAATCGGCAATCGGTTGCGTATTTGGCAGTACGAAATGGGAAGATTTGCTGGCCATGACGCTAGGCTGGGGCAAATTGATGCGTGTGCTGCAACAAGGAAAGAGATCAGATGCAGATTAAGATAAGTGTAACCAAGGAATACCTGTAGTTTACGGTTGGAAAAGCACTTGTCGCTGTTAGCTGACTGGAATTTAGAAGGCGCGTTGCCTGCTTTTGGAACTGTTGCGATACACTGTAACTATAACTGGCCGTAAAAGATTGTAAACGTAATTGGCAACGCTGGCCCAGTTGACGGAATCTACGAATTTTCTGAACTAGCAACATGACTGAATTTTGACAATGTGGCGATTTTTGATTTAGAAATATGCATACACAACGTATACCAAAATAACCAACCGATTTACTGCTGCACAACTGTAAAATGTAAAATGCTTTAATTTCGAAGTTACATCAAATTTTCAAACTGAAATGTGACTTTTTGAAGCTGTTAAATACACATGTCACACATACATATGTTTGTACATATACACATACATATACGTATATGTGCCCTTCTAAACGATATTAGTTCGTCTGTTTCTTGTGTATAGAAGAACGCAATGCGTGCATAGCAGAACAAAGAAAAAAGTTGCCACAAAGTTAGCTGCGTAAATTATTATGGAGTATATTACGTACCTTACAAAATAACAAATGCAATAAAAGAAATCAAAATGCCGACAAAATGCAAGTTGTCATTAGCGATGAGCGATATTTAGTGCTTTAGCGATAGTTCTGTAAGCTTTTGCATTTTGGCAAATGTTATGCAAGTACACAGAAAAAATAACATAAGCTGTTTACTGTATGTAACAGTGAGCAATAAAAACGTAGTGTAAAAATGCCATTTTCAAAAACAATTTATTTAAGAAAATTAGCATTTAAATTAGACTTTTGGTCGGGAAAAACTTTAAATGAAATGTGGATAAATTATTGGCTTTCAATTTAACGTATGATATAGTTGAGAGAGCCACAGCGTATGCAAAGAATTCTGCGATCTTTGCATTGACGTCAGAACTCTAGAATTGTATGATAATAACGACTATTTCGATCTTAATGTAGTGTAATTATTAAAATAGGCAACTGAATTTGATAAATGTTTGCATAGTTTTTGCTGCAAACAATATATATAAATACGCGACTATTTCCCAAAGCTTCCGTATGAGTAATCGGATAAAAACCCAACGCTTTTGTGTGCCAAGTTATTTCGATAAAGTTTAAAAATTATGCTCTTATTCTTACAAGCTTAATGTGAATTCTATACATTGTTTTTCTTTTCTAATATCAATGCGATATAAACAAAGCAAACCACCAAAAATTGTGACGTCACGTCCTCTTTTTGCGCTTTGTATAACCTCTAGATCCCTCGATCGTAACGTATTAAGTGTTAGTCTTCTTATTGGAAGGTTCGTACTGGATATTCGTTGCTTGCGGTCACACTGTCTGACACTTTTAAAATATGTAGCTCATGTTTTAAATTTTTAAATAAACAATTCTGAAAATTCACTAATTGTATGTTGAGGTGTAGGCGTGGCTTATAGGTAATTATGGGCACGTATGCAATTCATTTAAACTGTTATCGAAACGAAACGCAATCGTGGGGCGTTTGCTACCCCCATCCCCCTCCCAGCTGGCGCAATCATATGTTTCGTTTCTTATCACCTTCAGTTTGACCTCCCAGTTGAGCGAGAAAGCTGTTTTTCCACTAGGCGCACAAAATGGAGCTGACTGGATGGGTGAAAACATACGAATGGGGAAAAACGGGAATTTACTCGGCTGTTGCCCAAATGGCCATGTCCAACGATCCAGACTTTGTCCTCAACGAAAACGAATCCTATGCCGAAATGTGGATGGGCACGCATTTCTGCGGAGTTTCCATTGTCAAGGAGACGGGCGAAACACTGGATCGTGTGCTGAAGAAGGATCTGCCCTATCTGTTCAAGGTGCTGAGTATTAAGAAGGCACTCAGCATTCAGGTGCATCCCAACAAGTGCGAGGCGGAGCGCCTGCATCGGGAGCGGCCGTTAATATACAAGGACGATAACCATAAGCCCGAGCTGAGCATAGCTCTGACACCCTTCCTGGCTTTGGTTGGTTTTCAGCCGGTCGAAAACATCATCGACTACATTGACGAGTTCCAGCCGCTGTCGCAACTCATCGGCCGGGAGGCTGTGCACACACTGCACGAGGGTCGGAACGCTGAGAGCCTGAAGCAATGCTACGAGATCCTAATGAAATCCGATGAAGCGAAGATTACCAAGTGCATCAACGAGATAGCCAAGAAATATGAGAAAGGCAAGGCGGCGCTTAAACTATTACCCCTACATTTTAAATTAACATTCTTGATTTGTATTTTGTAGAGTTAAAGCGCAATGATTTGTTGGAAACATTTAGCACAATCCGGAAGGACTTTCCCGGCGACGTGGGTGTTCTGTCCCTGTTCTTCCTGAATCTGGTGCGGCTGCAGCCTGGCCAGGCCATCTACCTGGGCGCCAATGAGATACACGCCTATTTGGAGGGTGACTGCGTCGAGTGCATGGCTTGTTCCGACAATGTGATCCGTGCTGGACTTACGCCCAAGTACAAGGATGTAGAGCAGCTGCTGGCCTCTGTGATATTTGATGGGAACGACGCTCTAAGCAAGCTGTTTATGCCGTATCGCATCGACGACACCGTTCAGGTGTTTGTGCCACCTGTTGACGACTTTGCAGTCATGCATGTGGCCATCAAACATAGTGTGGATTCCTATCGATTGCATATACAGCCTTACGGCTCCATAATGCTCACGTTGAACGGTGTGCGCACTTTGAAGCTAAATACCAAAGATGGTCCCAAAGAAATCACCGTGATGCGCGGCAGCATTGTGTACATTCCGGTTGAGGCAGCGCCCGAAATTGAATTTAAACATGCCGAAGATTGTGATGACGATTTCACAGCTTACATCGCAACATATAATTATTTTAGGCGCGCTTAAAGATGGTGTACCATACGAAAATTGAAAATAAATGAAACTAGCTGCATTTCGTGGTGGCGAATAAATTTCATTTTAAATTGTTGCAATTGATAACAGCTAAGATAGTAACTAAAGTGGCAATAATAATAATAGTTTCAAGCGGTTAATGCATAGGTTTATAAATCTAATCAATATACATTATAATTTAAATTTTGTAATATACAATAAACATATAAATGAATATGTTGTGTAATAAACAATTTCGGATTATTGCCAAGAACACAACACGACTTAATCATTTAAAAAACTGGGTTTACAATTTGCTTGACGTATATGTAAGTATATATGTTATAAATAGAAAAGGGTTACATTTAGATACATATATAGTATAGTATGTAACTTGTATAGTATTAACAAACTGGCGTACACAAAGAATGCACATAAATTGGCTATGAATATGACACTACCCTTAAATATTTAATTTAATTCTCAACCTTCCGTTCGTTTGTTCCTTCCTTCCGTTTCCATCTTGCCTCCGATATAAATGCCTCACCTTCGGGTTGCACAAGTTGTAAATATTTTATCATAAAAGACTACAATACGAAAGTTGCTTAGTTTGTTTCATAAAGGTCGTAAAAATGCCTCAAAAAGTTTGTACCAAAAACATGAGTACAATATACATGAAAAATCTCATGACAAAAATTTGTGTGTTTCTTCTTTGCTCGCGTGTAAACGTTAGTTAGTTAGACAATAGGTATATGAGTAGATATATTTTAAATAGATGGGTTAGTCGCGTTAGTCGTAATTTTTTTGTTTTCATCCTTTTGTTTGTTTGTGTATACGTACATTATAAATTTTGATATCGCAGTAGCAGCAACTAAATCAACTAATATAGCTGCCACTGCCAGTATATTTGTGCCCACAACTTTGGTTCCCTGTTGTTGCAGTTGGTTTGTGTTGGTGAAAGTTTTTTGTGTGAGATAGTCAGTGGTTTCGAGTGGGCGATGAAAGGGGGCGGAGTCTCTGATTAAGTTAATCAGTTTTGTGCTGTGCTCCGTTTAGCTCTTGAGTAGATTATTTGCGCGCTTGTTGACGCCATCCATGCGAGTATTGTTCGCATCGCCTTTGGCGTTGATGCGATCGACTTGCTTGTTCTGGTTCTCCAGCTCGGAGCCCATGTCCAGGGCCATGTTGCGCAAGTTGCCGAGCATTGAATTCACCTGGCCCAGATTCTCGTCCATCTCGTCCTCGCGTGCATCGTTGTTAATGCGTGCCACGTAGCCGGATTGCGGCGGGGCACCCATACCGCCACGTTCGCGCTCGTCGATGACACGCTGAGGCTGGCTGGCCACCACTTTTCCGTCGTCGTTGGCCTTCCAGGCGCTGTCGCTGTCGTCCTTGATGTTGACCTTCTTCCAGGGCAGCACACAGACGCCGCAGCATTTCTCCATGCCGCTGAGATTCTTTTCCGCCTCGCGCATGTCCGCATTGATGCGATCCATGCCCTCCTCGATGCGATCCAGCTGCTCGCCTTGGTCGTCGAGGGCTACTAGCGTGCGAATCCCAGCCTCCTTCGACTCGTCCATCAGGGTGAGCATGCGACGGGTGCTTTCCAGGGATTCGTCGGCAACCTGAGCGGACTTGAGCTGGAGCTCCTGCAGCTCCGTGCGCGGCTCATTATCGGCAACAGCAGCCATTACGTGATTGTTGAGATGCGCTGTTTACCTCGAATTGATGACTTAGCAAGTGCTCGCGAACTTTTTGTTAGCTGCTGCTGGGAAAATTTGCGCAAGTGAGTCACAATCGCAGCTGACGCCACCTCCTTGTAAGTGTATGTGTGCGGTGTGAATTGTCGTTTTTTTAAGCTCGTTTATTTGCAATAGCAGGAACTTTAATTTTAATAACAATAAATCCAATGAGTATTTAAATTTGTACAATACTTTGGCAAGTCTTTTATGCGAATACCAAGTACTAATTGTGTATATACAAGGAATATCGAAAGTTTATATCCACACGATACCGATATACCGATAGGCGATAAATCAGGACTGCTAAATATATTAGTGTTGTTATGCATAGCAAGCGTTTAAAGTGAAAACTGTCAGGTATTGTACGCATACGATTAGAATTTCTCAAAAAGTAGACAACGACACGTTCTAAAGCAAATCTTTTAAAAAAATTAAAAAAATCATTTCAAATACTTACTGCGAAGCTGCAATTTATCTATAGCGCCTTTCATAAACGACGTTCAGTGTTGACTAACTCATTTGAAATATTAACGAAAAGTTGTTGGTACAGCCAAGGCCAAGGCGTCGGTGATCTTCAGCGCGATTTTTTTTATTGCATTCCTATTCAATAAAAATTAATATTTTGACGTTTTCATTTGAACGAAGTAAGTGTAAATAGTGTGATCATGGACAATTCGCGCCGCTCGATCGCAACCGGTGAGGACAGCATCAGCATGTATCTGTCCTTCGACGCCGACGACACACTCGCCAGCAAATGGCAATCGGTGATGACGACCCAGACTAGCCAATATCTGGAAATGCAGAGCATGGAGGTGAACCTCAAGCACGACGACACCCTTGAGGAGCAGAGGAAGGATGTGAAAACAGTCCTGGAGGCGCTGATCAAGAACGACACTGTCAAGGATCAGGCCTCACCACTGCGTCCCTTCGACAAGAGCATCCTCAACAAACACAATGCGCTCTGCTCGACACCCACAAAAAACATGACCTTATCCGAGGTGCGCCAGGCTGATGTGTCTGACAACAAGGAGAACACACAGCCGGAGGAGCAGAACTCGACGCTGTCCTCCACCATAGACGCCACTGCCACGACAGTGAAGACGAACACAATGTTTGGCGAGGCCAATGCCACACTCGATGAAATTTTAGTTAAGGACAACAACAATAAGACCAGTATTTATCCCCTCAGCGCTGATGTAGTGCTAGAGAATATTACGGAAGGTAAATCCTTTAGTTCTTAGTTATAATACTCGTTTATGAAGTCAAAAGAGTCTATTGGGCTTGTGATCGCAATTTCGTCCACTGTTATTGAAGCTAGAGACTTGAAATTTGGAATACTAGTGTACACCGGCGTCAGATTTTTTGGCTACTTCCACTGGGGCTTGGCAAATATTTTAAATTTATATATCTTGGAGCTGGTGAACCGCGAAAACCCCACAATCGTAGAGATAGAGTCACCAAAGTTGGTAGGCAGTTTTGTGATGGCCTCCTTTAAAGATCAAACCTCTACTGCCGCCACAAATTACAAAAATTGGTATTTTTTAAATAAATAACAATAGTAATTAAGACCGTTTTCGACTGTTTTAAGCTGTTTTTATACTGTGAACGAGTATTGCTGTATCGATTACATCCGACTGCAACGTTCTTCAATTTTTAGTTATTCTTTTAACAATCCCTTTTTTTTGCAGTATCAAATGAGGAACCCTCAATAAGTATACCATCATCATCACCATTGCCATTAGCAGTAGTTGCTCAGGACAACAAAAATGCAGAGGCTGCAGTTTCGGATATGGTTAACGAAGTGTCCGAGCTGATTGCCAAGGCTATGAAACTAACCGAAGGCACAGCTAAGCCCAAACAGCAACCGAAATTGCCCACAGTTGCCGCATTGCCACGCCCTCGTCGCTCGTACCTGCCCACAGTGAACGGCACAACATTCAAGCAGCGCATGTCGATCGTTGTAAAGACCACATTGAACAGCCCAGCGCGCAAGGGCAATCCCAGTGTTCGCCGCAGTTGTCTGCCTGCTACAAAGCCGAGCCTGGTTGGCACCGTAGCACTTCGCAAGTCTATGCTTCCACGCTCTGCTGACGGCAACAATGGCATGCCAACCACTTCGCAAAGTTTGTCAGCTCCAATGGAGTCTAAGCCCCGACTGATTCATCAGTTTAAGTGCCAATTGTGCACGGCCACCTTTCGTGATAAGGCTGCGCTCGACACGCACATGGATTCGCACTGGAAATCTCGGCCAGCAAATAGAAACAAGAATTCGTTTTTCTGCAAGTACTGTGACAAGCAATTCGTGCTGGAACGCGCGCTTCATATACACCTCATGCAGAATTGTGACAAGATACCGCCCGGCGAGAAGCGCAAGCTTCAATTCACGGAGCTAAATCACGTGAAAAAGGCGAAGCTACCCAAATTGGTTTGCAGCTCGCCAGCTGTGAACGGCGATAGCTCGAAACCACGTGAGAGCACAATGCCAGAGACTGAGAAAGATGCGGCCGTGGGTAAGTTGAAATCATGGCCCGGCAGAAAAACCCTTGTTACATCGACCTCTGCGTTTGTAGCCACCAATGCCGGTGCAGACACAATGCCAAAAACGATGCAAATGGCGCCGCCATCAATCAAAAAGGTGCCCAAGAAGGTCGCGCATGCCGGCGTTTATCGTACACCAACTAAATCGGTGCCTTGCCACATCTGCAAGCAGTCGTTCAAGAGTATACTTGACTATACCACCCACAGCCTGACGGTGCACTCGAAAAACCGGAAGCAGGACACGGCTAATGCACAGAGTGCTCAAAATCAAGATTAAATCAAATACAAATTAGTTTAAGTTGTGTTTACTTTAAATACTCCTATGTACAATTAATATCAAATATACGATTCAACTGCATTTACTTCGATTTCTTCTCAGGCGGCGGCTTCATGTCAATGCTTTCCGTTGCTATGTCCAAGGGTCCGGTGGCGTGAATATCCATTGAATTGGCCGCCATGGCGCCGTCGGCACCAGCTGCAGCTGGCAGTTGGCCAGCCTGCAGGGGCTGCTGCAAATTCTGCAGCATTGGCGGTATGGGCGGAGGAAATTTACGCAATAGTTCAGCCAGCAACATGTCCACACGTTGCTTCTGGAAGAGAGTTCCACTGCTGTCATCCTTTGCCGCATTAGAATCCTTCTTGTCGGACTTGGACTTGTCAGACACTACGAACAAGAGACTTAATGCAATATTCGTGGAAATTGTAATAAATGGAGAGCGATGTACTTACACACTTTGTTGGACGAAAAGTCCCAAGTGTATCCTTTGTTGGGATGATAGCGCGCATAGCTGCTGGTCTCTTCGAAGGCTGACTGCAGATTCACGACCGTGTTGAGCTGCAAGTAAACAAGTTTTAGTAGAAGAAGGAAAATATCCTCGGTCATTTCAATTACTTACAATTCGCGCATTTATCACATTGGCCAGATCGGGCGCCTTGTATACAGTGCCGCCAATTATATAGTAGTCGGCAATTGGGGTCGCCTCCGAGGGACTATGGCGATGCTGTTTGCGTATGACGTAGAGAATCGGCTCGGCTACATGCAGCAAGATGTACTCCATTCCAAGCATGTTTCTGCAAAGGAAATAGTGGGGATTTACTAAGAGCAATCTCCGATCACTAAGACAGAACTTACTGCAGGTGTTCAACGCCTAGACGCTGCATGCGTATGGTTTCATTGTTGCACATGTGGTCATAGAACGGATTGCTTTTGCGGCAGAAGTAGTCCATAACGGTCTGTGGGGTCAGTGTGGCCATCATTTGGGTGTCGTGCCAGGATAGGCGCAGGTGGTTCTCGGGCGCTTGTGCCATTTGTCGGTTCGCCATTGCCGCGACTGTTGCACGTGAGGGAATAAATGCGAAATGCTTACTTATTTATTTGCGTCGGCCGACGACAATAAATAAAACAATTGCTAATCGGGCAGTGGGTCAGTGTCAATGCCTGGCCGAGATTCGCTTGTTGTGGCGTCTTTCCTCTTGCACAGTTTGTTTACAAATTATTTATAGACTTCACGCTGCCAATTTTAAAATGTTGCACATTGTCGATATGTATTTATTTTATTTATTTGTTGTGTAATAAATAATTCAGTGTCGCGAACAGGAAAGTTCATCAGCTGCTCCTTAACAATCGCTACTGCGCTAAGAGCACTGTAAGTTCACTATTTAGCTGTTAACCTATTAGTAGGTGTGTTCATTTATCGTTTACTTCGTTATGTACTTGCGAGTCGGGCAGGTAGTCCACTTTTTTTGTTATTTATATTTTGTTTATAATTTTCGATATACACTTAAATGACCGATAAAAAGTGGGGGCCAGCCGATACATTTTGATATAGAGTTGGCATAGTAATCGACTTTTTGAAACAAGGTGGCAACACTGCCACATCGCTCCACACATGAAAATATTAAACAAAATGTTTAAAAATAAAACAAAACGTAACGGCTGTGTTGTTTTAAATAAAGCATAGAAGAGGCAGGGCTAGGCTAGCACACACACAAATCAAGCCAATTCTTTTGTGCGAAATTAGCGAAGCGTGCGCCGCTGTCGCCGTCAGCGTCGCCACAAACACAAGCACAGATATTATCATCAACATCAATTGTATATTCAACATTTTGCTCGGCCAGCGGAACTTGGCCCATTTTTTGTCGGATCGCCAGAATTGGAAACTATATCAGTGCGCTCTGTACGTTCCGTCGTGGCGCTCGTGTGGAAAAACAACGCAAAGAGCAGCGAGTGCTCGAAATGGTAAACAGCACAAAAATCAATAATTACGCATTGTTCAACAATTAAATCGAGTTTAAGTTTGTGTGTGTGCGGTTTTTAATTAGCGCATAATACTTTTTGTTATTACTGCATCTGTATATGGTCATACGTACAAATCATTCCCAAGTAATCCTCAAGAATGCGTGTAAATATGTTTGTGTACATAATATTTCTCGCCGATTGGCCAGTCAAGGTCGCACAAGTGCCGTTAGCGTTTAGAATAAATGCTCTTTTTTTATGTCTCACCTTGATTTTCGCGGACAAAATTATACGCATGCATGTGTATCTGGGTAGTTCATATGTGGGTGTGTATTTATCCATGACTTCTAACGCCTACACAGTGGTCTCGGGCAATAAAACTATTTGTGATTCTGATATATATACATACATAAATGTACGCGAATAATTATTTTTGTGAAGCTGTAACCTTATACCAAGGCTGCAAATCTTCCAGGAGTTTAAAAACACGAGTTCAAACCGATAATATTGGAATATAGTCTGTAAACGAGTTTTTCAATATTTTCCTAGATCATAAACCTAACCAGGTACCCAAAAAATCAGCTAAACCTGAACCCGAACCGAACCATATTTTTTTTAATATTCTAGTCCCCTCAGCTCAGAATTTTAACCTCCTTGTTTTTTTTTTTTTTGATTAAAAATATATATATTTTTCTTTAAAACTTAAAATAATGCGACGAACCCAGGTTCGAACCAAAAATCACGATTATTTATGTGTAAAACCAAGTTTACGAACCGAACCTAGACATTGCTTCGAACCGTGAAACGAACCAACGACAATTATTTTTGGGTTTACCCATATTTGTATTTGTTTTCTATAAAATATTTTTATTATCTGTTTTCTTAATAAGTTTCAGCTCGAACAGTTCAGTTTTTTCCACGATACCTACCATGGTTCTCAAACGGGTTTGCAGCCTTGCTTTAAATATTGCTGTCAACTTGTGTAAAATGTTTTGATTAAAATTCTCTCATGGCTGCTGTGTTAATAAAAACATATTTTGTCGTGTGTAAATAAATCAGAAAAGTCATTGTCAAATTGTACCTCTAGTAGAAACGAATAGAATTTAATTTGTTCTCTTTTAGATTTTGATATACTTTCGTAGCCTGATGCTGGCACAACGACAGTCGGCCCAGTTAGTTTGTCAGTTAAAGCGATATGCGCTATATTAAACCGGAGCCGTACTATGAGGTAGCTGGACCACACATAGGCAAACGCAGTTTTTAACCGATTGAGTCCTATTGGCATTTTATTAATATCTAGCGTCTATTTACAGGGGCTTCCACCGTTCAATGTTTCTGGCAGTCCGTTCAATGTGGTGCCCATACACAACTTTCCGGAGCTAATGAAGGATACATGCGCGCTCATTAACTCCGAATGGCCGCGCTCCGAAACTGCACGCATGCGCTCCCTGGAAGCGTCTTGCGATACACTGCCCTGCAGCCTGGTCCTTACGACGGAGGGCATGTGTCGTGTGATAGCGCATCTGAAGCTCAGCCCCATTACGTCCAAAAAGAAGGCGTGTTTCGTGGAGTCCGTTGTTGTGGACAAGACCTATCGCGGTCAGGGCTTTGGGAAGCTGATCATGAAGTTTGCGGAGGACTACTGCCGCGTGGTGCTCGATTTAAACACCATTTACTTGTCGACCATCGACCAGGATGGCTTCTATGAACGCATTGGCTATGAGTACTGTGCACCCATTTCGATGTATGGACCACGCCACTGCGAGCTGCCAAGTTTACAAAATCTTAATAAGAAATACATGAAGAAGGTATTATAGGCGTCAGCACCTGTAGTAGTAGTAGTGTTGGCTTAACCAAGATGCGAACGCTTCAAGCTTTCTCGGAGCGTGCAGGTTAAACTAGTCAAATTGGGCAAACGCTCTTGGGCTTTGCATAGTTATTATCGAAAACTGCCCAGCGGCAGAGCCGTAACAGATTTACCTAATGAGCGTTTGCTTTTAATTCCATTACGATTATAATTATATAAAAAAAACATTCTTATTACGCTCGTGTTGATTTTTAAATATTACTTTCCGCATGTATTTTTTGTTATCTTATCCGACAAAGCGCGTTATTGGCCTTGTTAAATAATATATTGCTCATAAAATATATTCATGTTAATTTAGTTATGAACTATTATTAATTTGTAATTCATGTTCTTATGATTTGTTCTGGCGTTTTGCTCGAGTGCTTACTAGACAATACCTACCTACATATGATAGCTCAATTATCTTCCAAATAAACCGTAGCATAGATATACATATCGAGATGAGAACGTAGCATTAAGCAACGATTGAAAGGCAATAAATTATATTAAAGATGTAGATATTTTAAACACATTGTTGTCATTTCACGAGCGGAAGACGCAACGGAAACCACATGTCTGCAATCTGTCTGATAAATCTATGACAAGTTCAAGTTCATGGTGCTGCGACAAGCCAAAAATTGATGTGTGCCCGGTAATGTTATTTTTATTACAGCTGCTGCATCAGCATCGGACACGGTCGGTGCGGGGACTTTGGTTTTGGCTGCCCAGCGACCGAATCGCAGAAAGCTTCAAAAAGTTTATTCTACACAAAAATAAACCAGAAACATGTATGAAACAGAGAGCAGTGGGCAAGGCATTTATTTATCAAATGCATATGCTTATGTGTGAACATGTCTATACAGTGAACAGCCAATAAAATGAATGCTGGAATAAATATAGTTGCAACTTGTTAAAATGTTCAAATTATATTACTTTTACAAAACCAATTTAAAGTGCATTACATTATAGTAACTATGTCCACTATAACGAACGCGCACTGTACCCAAGTACATGTAGTTTTCTCTCATATTGTGTCTCTCCCTGTGTTCTTAATGAAATTGTTGGCATTGGGCCTGAAAGCGGAAGCAGTTGATCTCTGCCATCTCATAGTTCTTTTCTGTTCTTGTTAGTTTTTTGTAAATTTTCTACAGGTGCACATTTTCGAAATACCTGCATGACGTGATATGCGACAGCTGCTAATGGCTTGAAATTTCAGGTGTCTGACCGAACATGCACCGATTGCCAATTGATACCGCACGTAATTGCAATTAAAATTTGTTTATTCTTTGTATATCAAAATGGAAAGTTTACAGTGCGCATACATAATACACACGCATATATGTACATAACTAATATGTATATATAAAGATGGGTAGTTGGACTTTAAAAGGCTTTAATAGCATGGCTAATTGTACGTTTGAATGGAACCGATTGTAATTTGGCTCCCATTTATATGCGAAGATCGTCTTCTTCTATTGTTGAATTGCTGACGTCAATGTGGATACCTTAAGCGCTCTTGGCGCCCTTGGCAATACCACACACTTTGCCGTAGTGCTCCGGCTGATCCAAGGAATCAACAATGAATTTACCCAAGTCATCTTTGGACACCAGACGTCCAGGTGCTTCATCGTGCACCACGGTATAACCGCTGGCCGGCTCGTCGGCGATGTGCGGTGGCAATATTGCAATGTAGTCCAAGCCGGAGGCTTTTGTCAAGTCCAGCATTCGTTGATGCTCCTCGTTCAGTTTATGAAATACAGCGGGCACCTCGTTAAGGGAGCGCAAAAGAAACGAAGACATGACAATGGAGAGTTTCGTAAGCTTCGCCTCCTTCATGGCCTTTATAACGTTCTCGGTGCCGCGCGACAATTCAGTTGTGGCCTCCAGTTTGTTGCGAGTGCCTAGTATAACGCAAACGCCATCCACCCCACCATCGCCCTCAATCAGACGTTTTACGTCGTCGATTTTAGTCGCATCGCCCTGCACCAATTGAACCTTGCTCTTGAAACGCTCCGGAACGGTGGGTTCAGTGCGGTAAAGTAAACGCACCTTCAGACCTGCGAAACAAAACAACTGTTGCAATGGAAGGCAATCATAGGGCACCATGTACTTTACCCTTCTCCAACGCGTAGTCCACCACACATTGGCCGGTCATGCCGGTGCCTCCAATAACCGCAATCCGTTGCATAATGCTCTAATTTGCTTCTTGTGTGAAACTGAAACTAAAGTCAGATGCTTTACAAAGAACCTAATGCAAAAATGCAATATCACTGTAGCTATGGTTTCTGACTTATCGAACACCAATCCGAATCAAAAATGATTGTTGTTTTTGGCTCTGCCGACTGTGCTCACCTGGCTCGTCCAGCTGATTATGCCTTACACACACACGCACGAGTAGTTCTGGGTAGTGTTCATTAGCGCCGTCAGCTTCAAGAACTCTAAATATTAATCAACAAGATAAGTTATCAAGTTCCCCCTACGCATACATTTATTTAAAAATTTCATTGGTAAATGTAATTGTCATGAAGACTTTCAAAAATGGAATAGTCGATATTGCTATTTAACATGTCAGCCAGATTATAGTTATCTTAAAATCAGTGTACAATAATAGAAAATATTGTTATTGCGTAGAATATAGATAATGCCATTACATATATTTATAAAATAATTATCTTGAAAATAAGTAATTTTTGAATTTCGATTGCAGGGTTGCCATTAGTGCTGTTATTGAAAATAATCGACTTAATACTAAAAAGGTGGTCAATTTGGCCACCAAGTCAAGTGTT
Source organism: Drosophila colorata (assembly GCA_035041545.1). Taxonomy (NCBI): domain Eukaryota; kingdom Metazoa; phylum Arthropoda; class Insecta; order Diptera; family Drosophilidae; genus Drosophila; species Drosophila colorata. The sequence continues at coordinate 5,854,135 of JAWNLD010000656.1, read as the reverse complement.
GCCCAACTAAGCATAAATTTTAAAAGTTACGCGCGCTTTCTCTACACATGTGATTCGTCCGCGTTCGCATTGGCATCGGAATAGGGATTATCTTTGGGATTTTTGACGCGTCTCAGTGTGATGCCCAATTTTAGCTCGCTCAAGAAATCCGTTGTTGGTGGCTTTTTTTCAGCTCGCGGCTTAATACCACTTATTGTCGCTGCTTTCTGGTCGACTTTCTGCAAGTGTGTCAAGGTATGAAATTTAGATAATGGGAGGTACGCCCACTAATACCCTTACCTTTAATTGTACGCCTTTACGGATGCTCTGCAAGAAAGCGTCGCGATCATCTCCGGCATCTGCCGCCATCTTTGGTTGTTCAGACTTCTTAATTACCAACGGTTGGGCAGCTCCACCCATTGGCGGCGGTGGCGGTGGCATCGGTGCACCCGATGCTAACGCTGGTGGTGGAGGCGGCGGTGGAGGTACTCCCGTTGCAACTGGCATAACTGGCGGTGGTGGCGGTGGTGGTGGTGCTCCCGACGCATTTTGTGCTGGCGGTGGCAACGGAATGTACGCATGGTTTCCAGCAGGCTGTGGGGTCTTTGGTTTCGGATACACCGGCGCAGGTGCCACTCGTGGCTGCACATGTGTCGTCTTAACAGGCGGTGGGGGTGGCTGTTTAACCGGCGCATACTGCACGGTGGTTCGGTGCTCGATGGGCACAACCGTCGGCTTGGGCGGCGCCGGTGGAGGCACTCGCATTGTGCCCGTCTTGCGTTGTGTTTGTGGCGCAATCGTAGCGTATATTTCGTTCTGCGGCTTTGGCCGCGAGGGATGCACCTCTATGGCCGCCGGATAGCCGTGCGTATTGGCCGCAGTAACTGCTGAGGGTGGTGGCGGTATTCTCGGTCTGTTTGGCTGTGCCTGCTGCACCTGAACCGGTATTACGGTGCCAATTTCCTGCTGCCTGTGGTAGGACTGTGCTCCCGGCATTTCCATATCAGATATATCCTTGAAGCGGGCTGTAAGCGATGCATAGTTGGAAAAGGAGCCTGCTCCTGTTGGTGCTGCTGCTGCTGCTGGTGGTGGTGAGGGCGGTGGTGTAATTTGGTTGTTGGTGGATATGGTGGCATAAAGGAGCTTTGGCTCTTTGGGCTCTGGCTTTTGCATGTCCTGCTTGGTGGGCTGTCAAAGGAATTGGAGTACAGTAGAGTAAACACTATACCTATTAAATGGTGTTCTCCATACCATCCAGGTGAAATTGGAGTGCACGATCTTTTTGATGAGCTCCTGGCGCCGTATGCCGGCGACATCCTCTTCGGCTATGCCACGCTCCATCATGTACTTCTTGAGCACATTGTCATTGGCGCCAGCATTTAGATCGAAGGCATTTCGCGTGCGATCCCGCGTTACATCGCCGGAGACATGCTGGAAATTGACGGGGCCGCTAATCTCGTATTTAGAGCCCTTGTTGCTGACGATCACGTTGGTGGCGAAGCTCGGACCTGGCACGGCGCCTGGTGCGCCGCCAAAGCTGCTCAAGCTGTTCGACGAGGAGGATTGACTCATGCTGAGGCTGGCGCCGTCTGCCACAAAGCGCCGTTCACTGCCTGGCGAGGCGCGCACTGTGGGCGGGGGAAGCACTGCGGGCGGGGGCTGGGCAAAGACGTCGCTGCTCACCTGCATGCAGGGTGGCTGCAAGAGAAGAACAACAACAGACGAACAATGGAAAACCAGCAGCGAATCGGCTTGCGACAGATATGTTCCCTGATACTCATGATGATGATGATGATAATGATGATGATGATGATGATGATTATGATGATGTTGTTAATGCTGTTTAAGTGTATGAGTTTATGGCGTGGGTTTTAATTGGCAATTACCACCCAGTAACCAGGGCCTTTATTGCTTCTAATTATGTCGTAAACATAGGTGCGTCGCTGCATCGCCGGCATGCGCTCCACGTCGTCGGGCAGGTGGGCCTTGTGGATATACAGCTGCAGCATCTCGTCGGGGCCCTGGCCGCGCACATCGAACGTCTTGCGAAAATCGACGGCCTTGCCCTTCAGCTGCCTAAACTCCACGGGCTCGGAGATATAGGCGTATGTCACGCTCTCCCAATTCATGTGCTGTTGCGCCGCCCTGCAAACACCCTGAAATGCGATACGTGTGCGGGCAGTGCGTTAATGGGGAGCTGCTATTAGAGGGTAAGTATCCGTATCCACGCTGGCGCATTATCTTCGAGCAATTTGCCGATAAGAAGCGTTGGCTGTATTTGTACTTTTCATTTTTTTTTGGTTTTTTCTATTTTTTTTTTTTTTTTGTTATCAATTTACGGATTTCTGTTGTTTTGCTGGTGAATCATTGCGCCAAAGACAGAGACAGAGACGCAGCGAACAAAAAAGGGCGATCTTTGCGTCTAGTATTAGATATACATCACTTTATCCATTTACCGAAATCCAATTGAATCTTTTACGGCTCGAGAGACCCCTGCGGCAGTTGGCCAATTTGTGGATTTCGCTGGATGTGGTGGCGGTTTTTGCGTGCCGTCCAGGCCGAACCAAGGTATCGCACTGATTAACGCAGGTGGTATGTCACCGCGTTTACTCATTTTCGCCAAGCCCGTTATCTAGCAGCGCAGACACTGATAACTGCCGCCCAGTAATCACCTTCACCTGGTGTTTAGCTTCGACAGCTTGAGCCTAAAAGAAAATATAAACAATCGGGCAATAATATATATGCGTGTGTGTTTATTTTGGCCTGGGCGCGTTGGCCAACTATTTGTGGCAAGTGTATGTTTGGTACAAGTTCGCATATAGCATAGTATATTAATGCCATGGTATAGTGTAATATATATGTAGTATCAAAGTTTATCTCGGTTATAAAATGACTAACTGGACAAAGCTGATAAAGAGTTCTGGGTTTTCCTATTAGTGAAAGAATTTTTAGTTAAAATTACATTTCCGACTAGTATACTATTTATATAATACATATGTATGTGTAAATGAATATATCCGGCTTCGGATGAAAGCTTTTATCACATTATTTTAAAGTTCTCCCACTGGTAATAATAATAATAATAGTAATAATAATTATAATAACAATAATAATAATAATAATAATAACAATAATAATAATAATAATAATAATAATAATAATAATAATAATAATAATAATAATAATAATAATAATAATAATAATAATCATAATAATAATAATAATAATAATAATAATAATAATAATAATAATAATGATAGTAATAAAAATAAAATTCTTTTTGCCTGTTACATACATTTGCACAAAACCAATATACCCATTTTCAAAAGAAAAAGGGGATTAAAAAGAATTAAAAGAACAATTATATCAATATTATAGTTTAATTGCCTTTTGTTACCTATTTTTTTAGAGATTACAGTGATTTACCCTAACGCGCTTAGAAGTTAGATTCTTGCGGCGTATAAATACGAGTAAACGTAACAAAGATCCAATCACGAACAGCACTCAGGTGCGGACAGGAGTATCCGGCAGATAACATGGTATATTATGGTATTTGCTGTCATTAACACATTGACTAGTGTAAAATCTCCGTTGAGTGTGTCATAACTATTTAAACATAAACGTGGGGGAAATTAATCAAACTAATAAAGAAGTTGAAATAATAATTTTGCTATAAATAAATATAAATCACTTTTTTTGTTTTATTTTTTATATGATAAATTTTCAACAATTTATTACAACAATAAACATTATGACATATTAATTATCTTTATTTATTCATTGTATCCCGGGCGGGCGGGCTCTAAAGAAATTGTTCCATAATTTTAAACTTCTTTGCCGATTGCCAGTTTTTTAAGAAATAAAATAAAATGTTAAAATAAATTAAATACTTTTGCATTATCTATTGCTTGGGGCATTCATTTAATTAACACCAGGCAAGCCCATATATATACTTATATTCTGACCTGCAACTGATAGCAATAATTGTCGTGCTCCTTCCTCATTGCCTCAACTCGAACTTTTAAGTTCTAAATTTTTAGTTAGATGACATCCTTTCAAAATGTCAACGTTGTGTGCAGCCCAAAATGTCAATCAAGCCGGTGACACCCAACTCAGTGTAAAGCAGCCTTTTTTCTCCCTTCCCACTGACATAGCTGTCTACGAGGCACACAGAACTGGGCCCGGCTGCTCACCTGCAATCAAGCTCTCCAACTGTGCGCATCGCAAAAAAAAAAAAAAATCCAGAAAAATGGATTCGAATTTGGAGCTGTACGTGGAGGGTGAGTTTCTGATGGCCGAGTTCGAGTTCGATGGCGATATGGTGGTGAACAGCGATGAACTGCAGCCGGGTGCCACCGTGCTGGTGTCCAACGACACCGATGGCATTGTTAGCCACGAGGAGTTGGCCAAGATCTTTGATTTGCAGAACGGCATCCAGATACCCGCCGAGGAGGCTGTGGAGCGCACACTGGCGGATCCAACTCTAAAGCAAATTTTACAAGAGGCTGATGGCAAGATCGACTTTGATGCGGAGGCTGAGCAGGAAAAGCTACGCGAGTTTCTGTCGGGCGTGAAGAATAACAAAATGCTGACGGAGAAGAGTCTCCTGCCCGCTGAGGTGGCCGAGACGCAACCGCCAACGCTTCCCCAGCCACGCCCCGTCATGCCGCAATCAAACGCCTTCCGCTTCATCAAGTGCTCCAATTGCAATGGCCTCTTTGATACGCCCTCATTCCAGGATCATCGCTGTGAATACGAAACGGAGCAGAAGCCTCTCCTGCCCAACCGAGTGCCCGCACCCCTGGAGAAGAAGGCGTCCACGCCGCCCAGGAAGTCACGCAGCGAGCGCATCATCGCCGAGAACCAGGTGCGCATACGTCGCTATATGAAGGACGAGCTGAAGTACGATCTGGAGACGGGCTTCGACAATTCCAAATCGAAGAAGATGTCCCTCAAGGGTCCCAACGAGTGCAGCATCTGCGAGCGCAAGTTTGTGCACACCTCCGGCCTGGTGCGTCACATGGAGAAGCACGCGCTCGACCTGATCCCGGCGCAGGCGAGTGCCCAGCAACAGCATGTGGCGCCGTCGGCGCTGGGGCTGCTCGTGGTGCTCAAATGCAATCATTGTGGCCGCGCCTTCTATGACGTCAAACTGGCGCTGGATCACATCTTTGTGCATCAGTCGGCAAGGGACGTGGCTGAGGCGGAGCCGGTGGCCGAGAATGAAGCGCACTTGAAGCAGCAGCTGGAACAGCTTATGATGGGGGGCGAGCAGCTGCTGGCGCTGACCGCCGAGCTGGAGAAGATGTCGCTCAAGAACGAGGACGAGTACTTCACCACCCTCGTTCTGGGCAACGTGCTGCAGTGCGAGTTCTGCGATTACATCTTTGCGGACATCTCATTCCTGCTGGTGCACTCAGCCACCCATCTGCCGGAGCGACGCTTCGAGTGCACCGCCTGCGACCTGCGCATGACCACCGCCAAGGAGGCCAGCGTCCACTACCAGACGGACTGCGTCTATATGCGCGAGGGCCTCAAGCAGCTGCAGGCGCAGCCCACTCGCTACTTCGTGTGCAACGTCTGCGAGCTGAAGTTCGCCAACGTGGAGCTGCTCCAGGAGCATCGGTAAGTGGTCACGTTCAGCATTCACCTTCAGCCACATCCAGCTACAGGCGCTCCCTCGCACCCTGAAGATACAGCTGCTATCACTACTTTCCGCGCCTCAACGAGACCGGCAAGCGCCTGATGTTGCCCTGCGAGTTCTGCGCCATGAACTTCGAGTATGCCCACGAAATTCAGCCGCACTACGAGGAGAAGCACCTCAACAAGAAGAAGCGCGAGAAGGAGCTGCGCAACAGCGGCAACGCGGCCACCATGGGCCGACTGCGGCAATATCTGTGCGACATCTGTGGCAAGTCGTACACACAGTCCAGCCACTTGTGGCAACACCTGCGCTTCCACCAGGGTGAGTAGAATCCTCGACTGAAATACCATAAGTGTATGGGAATATCAAGCTGAGGCAGCTGTGCAGAGTTCTATTTAGTTAGGACCTATCAGAATAAAGACATGGCTATATAATCCGATAGCCAAGCGGCTCTACCTGCCTGGAGCAGCAACAGGGTCACATCGAAGTTAGTTTAAGTATGAAAAATGTTAGATCAGATGGGCAGGAATAACAGACTAGCCCTGAGTAAGATTCCGGGACACCTGGAAATATACCCGGGAACGAAGTAGCCGACGAACTAGCCAAAAGGGGACCAGGGAATACCCTAATAGGACCCGTGCCATACAATATCATAGGACGACACACAATAAAAGAATACCACAGAAGAGAAGGGGGATGTATTCTAGACTACTTCAGTTCTAAGGCAGTCCGAGTGCCTATTAGTTACCTACAACCATGGTAGATGCAAATAGGCAATGTCATTAGGGAAGTATTCCCTCAGAATCTTCGCTGGTCTCCTGGCCGGGGACTGCAGACTCAATAAATGTAGGAATCATAAGCAGCGGGTATTGTCGATTCTGTGACATTGAGGTTGAAACCACTCGAAAGTACTGGGAGATTGTCTCAACAACGTTTCTCCACAGAAGGGAACTAGAAAGTCTCAACATAATTAAGCTTTTTGGAGAGAGAGGGAGAGACATTGGTCTGATGGATATACTTTAGGATAAGTAGGGGGTACAATAGATCAATCGAGGTTGCAGTGAAGAAGCCTCGCCTTAATAATAATAATAATATGGTCTATAATGGCCCGAAGGTGTGAAGCCGTTCGTTTGCCAGGAGGAGAACTGCGGCCGCAAATTCACCATACGCCCGGACCTCAACGATCACATCCGCAAGTGCCACACGGGCGAACGGCCGTACCATTGCCTGGTATGTGGCAAGCGCTTCCTCACCGGCTCGGTCTTCTACCAGCATCGGCTTATCCATCGTGGCGAGCGGCGTTATGAGTGCGACGAGTGCGGCAAGCGATTTTATCGCGCGGATGCATTAAAGAACCATCAGCGCATTCACACCGGCGAGAAACCGTACGACTGTCCGTTCTGCACCAAGACGTTCCGGCAGCGCGGCGATCGGGATAAGCATGTGCGGGCGCGGCACTCGCACTTGGACGCCAATGCCCGACTGATGATGCAAATGCAGAAGTTTGAGCTAGAAACGGCAGCTGCGCTAAAGGCGAAGCAAATGCAGGAGGGCGGAATTGAATATGTTGTTGAATCGACGGCAGCGACATCTTTTCACTCGCCAGTATCGCCCATGTCGCGGGAGCAGCAGTTCGATATGGTGGAGTTGGATCCCAATGATTACAGCGAAAGAGCCGAGTTCGTCCAAAATGTTCCTATGCCAATTACCAATGCGGAGCAGGAGATAATGTCCTATGTTGAACTAGAGGGAGCGGAACCAATCGAGCAGGAATCGTTCCAGTTGGAAAACAATGAAAACGTCAAGGTTGTTGTGGTTGAAAATAATTCTTCGCAGCCGTTTTATTTCTAAAATATATGTGATTGCTTACGTATGCAAATTGATTTTAAATTTGAATTTAAATTGTTTAAATTAGAGTTGCCACTCGCGGGTAAAATTCTCGAAATCTGGCCATATTTATATTTGTCCAGTGTTTGTAAGCCCGTTTCAGCTACGCAATAGGTGGCAACACTTGCAAGTGACAGTCCAATTGTCGAGTAGCCATTTTTTCCCTCTTCTTTCTTTTCGATTTTTCCATCGTAGACGCCAACATGGGTTTCGCTACTCTCTGGTACTCGCATCCCCGTAAATACGGTCAAGGCTCCCGTTGCTGGTAAGTTTTGTGTAGCTGGTTAAATTGTGCATCGAAAGCTGTATAATTTGCATGTACGCCTGTTGTTTAAAACCGTATTTTGTTGCATAGTTGATTGCTTTGAGTAATTGAGGTTAAGCACGCCCTAGTTTCGCATGGTGCTTCGCCTCCAGCACATATGATTTGATGTACGCTAAACCCACGCTTAAATGTTATTTTTGCCCCCGGTTGAGTGCGGAAGTGTTAAGAAATTCTTCAACCGTTTCCTTAATGAAGGGTGGCCAAAGCAAAATGTTGCAGTTGGTCCTTTGTCATTTGCCTATCGGATGGCACCGCCAGCTGCAGCGACAACTATGCAACGTAATCCGCTATAATGAATGTCAATTAGAATTTTGCGTACCAGTGCCTTTAATTAATGAGTACTTCATTAATATTTTAGCCGTGCCTGCTCAAACCGTCATGGTCTGATCCGCAAATACGGCCTGAACATTTGCCGTCAGTGCTTCAGGGAATACGCCAACGATATTGGCTTCAAGAAGGTAAGCCCAAAACACATTAGCCCTCTTGCATTCGAAGTACTTATGCTCGATCTATTTATTTTCCAGCTGGATTAAATATCCGCTTCGATTTTTGGCGTGACTCACGCCAATTAAGCATATTAATATTAGCAGTCGCCGCTGCGTCGGCGACTACGTCTATTAATATGCTGGCAACAACAACAAAAAGCAACAACAACATAATCATTTGGAGATTTAAATAACACCAAAGACAGTCACATCTGAAACAAACCAAGGCCAGGAGCGCATGCTAGAAGTGTATCAAAAACAAACAGAGGTGTATCTCAAACTAGCGTCCTCTGACGCAACCGGGTCGACATACCCAAAACCAGCGTTTCTACGCAGCACAGCGGTGTTTCTACACCGTGGACCGAGTTTACACACTCAAAACCAGCGTTTCTACGCAGCACACCGGTGTTTCTACACCTTGCACCGAGTATACACCCTCTAAACCAGCGTTTCTACGCAGCACAGTTGTGTCTCTACACCCTAGCGTCATTTCTGTCTTGCAGTTGTTACCTTCTAAGAAGGGTCTTTGTTTAAATCTCCCTCTGATTAAATACATAACAAGTAATGTAAACAATTGTATTTTTTTTAATTTGTATCTTAGGCTTTTCATCCTTATTGTATGTCCATGTCACTTAAAATGCCGGAAGCTAAACGAGTGCAATGTCGTCATCATTTAAGTCATTTCCTCATTTCTATAAAGTTGGGTTGCTTGTTGGCCAGTGGGCTGTAATGGAGCATCAGCAAATAACAAGCGCAAGCAACAAAAACCAGTTTGTTTAGTGGCCCACTGGGGTAAAAGAGCGGGCTCAGCGCTCTCTTCGCTCAGGTCTCAGCTGGTTGCTGCGCTTGTTGTTTGTTGTCTTTTGGCCAAAAGTTACAATTTTGCACATTCGCCTGTTGAGTTGGTTTCGACTGGTGGAGATCGCAACACGTCGCGTGTGCAGGTTCAACGAAAATAAAAACTGTTTGGGTGTGAAAATGTGAAGTTATTGCCATATAAGCGACGTTTAACATTTAAAAATAAAATAAGAGCCAATTAAAATCAATTCAAACAGATGCGCTTTCAACTTGTTGACCCGGTTACGGTATAATTAAATAAGCAATGCAATTGGCTGTGTTTTTGTTGGTCTTGTCACTTCTGTGCAGCGTTTGCCTTGTGTCCACGGCAAATGATGCAACGGCGTCAACGTCGCGGCGTCTCAAAAATGCAACAGAGACGAACGCTCCAACGGAGGCCTTTATCCAAAACGGCAGCAGTTCCCGCGGCCACAGATTGCGCGGCGTTGCACAATACAAGCTGCCGCTAGAGGGGGCACAGACTGCCGACGCTGGAGTGCAGCCCATGCGCAGGCGGACGCAGGTGGTTATGCGGCGCAGGCCAAGCAGCAGCACGACCACAACAACAACGTCCACCACAACTACAACTACAACGACAACAACAAGTGAGTTGAGCATTAACTGGACTTTAGCACATGTCCATATGACCGCTGCAGAGGCAAGCGACTTGTCGCAGACGCTGGCACTGACCTAGCTTTCAGTTTTTAAGATTGGTACGGTGTTCGCCTGAGAGGCTGTCTGAATTAGAGTTGTATCGAATCGTTCTGAACGAGTTCGATTGAACTACTCAATTAAATCAATGAATTACGTCCCAGATTATATTTCATATGTCGATTGGGTTCGATTATTGTTAATTATGTGCTACTTAGTCTCAAAATATATTTAAATTCAATGACTTGAAATTATAGATTTAGCTGAAGGCCATAACTATGTTAATGCACTTATCATAAGGTTTTAACCTTATGATTTAAATAAATAAATTACATATATAACAATTGTTTTTTAAATTTATGCAACAAAAAGGATCATCGCTTTAACGTTAAAACAGTTGGTTAACAAAAAATAAATATTTAATAAAAACTTATAAATATAAATTGCTATTTAAATAGCACGAAGATCCTCTTTATTCCAAAATATTAGTTTGAATGTATTAAACAACATTGGGACTATGAAGCATGGATGGATTCGTTCGTTCAATAAAAATTTAATTGAACTTGCTCTTCAAATTGACACAATGTACTACTCTAATCTAAATGCAAAAAGAAAACAGTAACATTCGATAATTATCGACAATTATGCGGTGTCAGTACCGATAACTGGAGCAGTCACAGCAGCAGCGAAGCTTTCAAATTCGTACTTTAGTAGTCGCTGCAGCGAGCGAGACCTTGAGTAGCTTGGCGAGCCACTTGCACAGGGGCTTGTAAATGTAATCTTGAGCACCCGTTCAAGGCTGCAAGTTTGCTGATGAACTGTTTTTATTTTTTTTGTTACCAAGGATATTGATTTCTGTCATATATTTGCCAAAGAAAAGGCGCGCAAATTTAAATTTGTCAGCCCTGAACTTGACTCACAATTAGCGCGTTTTTATGATGCGCGAATTTGTGTTTTATTTTATTTTTGTGCTTTGTGTTCGATTCGTCATTGACGCTTAGAGATGAAACTGTGGAGCTAATCGAGGCATTTGGGTCGCTGAGAGTCACTCGAATGCCGTCCATTGTGTGAGCACGCCTAGATCCAAAACTGTTGCAATACAACAGAGGTTCACCTGCAATTGTTATTGCATTTTCCGACTCTCACACGTACTCATTCAAACCAAATGCTATGAGAGAGATTTATGCACTTTTAGGCTTGTATACATCCATTGTTATACTTTTTTGTCGCTATAAGAGCTAGAGACTTCAAACTTGAAATGTAAGTATATATCAGTATGTATACTGCCTAAAAAAATAAGCTAACAATTTCAACCCAAAAAACTTAGTAATTTTTCAAAACAACAGTTTAAAGTTCAAGTGAAAATAAGATTAAAATAATAAATAAGACCGTTTTGCACTGTTTAAAGCTGCTTTTGCAGTGTGAACAGAGTATTGAGCAGTGGGTCACAGTCAACATTCTTTCTGGTTTTCAAATTCAGTTAAAGATAACAGCCAAAATGTGTTGTCTTCCAATGTTTATTAATTTATGGTAATATTAAATTATATATGTTAAATGTGTGAATATTGGCAATTAATTTCTGCACATTGTCAGCTCAAAATGTGCAAATTTAAAAGCTTTTGCTTGAAGTTGTTGATTTATTTAAGATACAAGCGATTCATCAGTGTTCGTCTGACACCATTTATTTCTGCTTGGGAAAATGTTCGCTATTTAAACCTAAGATCAGCAGCCATAAGTCAAAACTGTTGTAAAAATTAAAAGCACACGCTTAGTCAGAATTTCGCTAATTAGCTTTAATTACACTGACGTGTACGTCAAGTATTTAGAAAAAGCTATTCCTATAGCAATAATATACCGAACTTTCGGTGCCTGCCAACTTTATTAGCTATTCGCTATGGCCTGGGCGAGAGAGTATTTAGGCCAGTTAGAAGTACGCACGGTGAATGGGCATTTACAATTGGCAACAGGCAACAAAAGTGTGGCAAGGGGGCTGGGCTAACGCTTTGCGCTCCAGCGCCAGCGGCAACCTGTTGCCAGCGGGCGCACAAAGATTCACTTTCAAACAAAAGCACTTGTTTTACGACTAGGTTAACTGGGTGGCGGGAACTGCGCTTTGGTTGTCTTGCAATGCTTGTTATTTGGAGCAGAACTCGTAATGACCGTTGTTGACTAATCCGTTTATTTCACGTGCAGCTCCGCGTCCGAGTTTGGCCAACGGCTTCAATTTCTTCAATCCCAGCTTTTGGAGCTTTGGCCAGCAGAGCCTTGTGCCTGTGAGCGCGCCCACAAAGCATCCGCATCCGCCCAAGAAGTTCATGCACTCCACAGAGAAGCTCAACTATCGCAAGCAACAGAAGACCACAGCGAAGCCAGGACGCAAATCCACCAGTACAGTGGCCACAACTACGACAGCGAAGCCCACAGCTCGACCGGCGACCACGGAGGGACCATTCCGCATAGCACTGCCAACGCTCAACTTTCCCAGCGCTGCGGGCACGGGCGCCGGCGACAAGGAGAAGGATAAGCGAGCTGCCGCCGATCTGCGCCAGCGTTTCAACTGCCCGCGCGAGAATGAGGTGCGCTTTCAGCTCTTCCCAAAAATCTGCAAGTCGGACAAGGACTGTTTGGTGTGGCAACGGGACGAGCTCTGCTGCGACATCTTTGGCTCCAGCAGCTGCGTGGCGGGCATTGCCAAGCCGCTGGAAGAGACGGCCCATGCACGTTAGTTCTGGCCACCCAGCGTGCAACTTGAATTGCCTTTAATTGATTTTTCTCCTCAGCTATTTTGGGCCTGATACCGCGCAAGTGTCCGACACGTCCGCTGGCCGAGCTCTGGTGGGATGTGCAGGAATGCCGCACTGATATGGACTGTTGGCCACGTGTCTGCTGCCCGGACGGACGACGTCGCTACTGTCGCACCTCGCAGCCGGAGTTAGAGACGGTGCCGGTGCCGGTCAAGCGCTCCTTTGATTACCGTAAGTAAATTGTTTACTGGATTACGGCCAGCTCTAAGCTTTGTTTCTATCTACACAGTGACGGAGTACTTGGAGTGCACGGCCCCGCCGCCGCCCATTTTCGATCTGCATCCCAAGGCGTGCACCTCCACGCTGGACTGCTTTCCGAATGTGTGCTGCCAGGAGGCGGGCCTGCGACACTGTCGTCCGCCCAAGAAATCCGTGCTCACACTGATGGCCAATTTTCTAAACGTGGACTTTGTGAAGCGTCTGACACAAAACATTGTTATCAAGTAGTCTCCACTTGACACCTTCATGTACATTTGTATATGTGTATACATAGCTATTTATATACATACATCGTTTATACGATCACAATTGCGTGGATGAGAACTGTTATTTATGATTTGTTTTCTTTTAAAGCTGTTTTTAAAATAAATACTTAGATGTTTTCAAAGGCGCATACATAAAGGTATTTAAGTTTCCACACGAAAAACATTTTTTTTTCTTATTCTATTTTTACACAATAAATACGTCCCCAAAAAATGTGTAAAATAAATGGAAAAATAATAGATTAGTTCGAGACCTAAACAAAGTATCTTAAAAGTACAATAAGCAATATTAAATAATTCTTGTTAGAGTTAAATTGAGAATTTAATTACCGTGCTTAAAACTTTTCAAAACGTGTTTTTTGAAATTCGTGTAAAAGAAATTCGTGTAATCCACGTATAAACGACGTAACTCATACTTACATCCACAGATAGGTGAGTGAGTGCTTTTATTTACTCAATTTCAAAATTGTTGTTATTCTTTAGCTGATAACTGTTATGTGTACATACGTAGATACAGTTGTGCCCACAATGAGACCTACTTAAACTGTACTTTTAGTCTTAGATAATAAAAGTGATTTATCAACGCTTCCACTTTGAGTTACTTTTTTTTAATTTTTTATGGCCAAACTGCGTCTCAGCAATTGGCAGCAAGTAGCCGGCCAAGCCAAAGTCGGTGCAAAAAAGGTCAAATGGTGTCTGGTTACCTCTTGGCCTGTGGCATATAGTACAACTTTATTACTGTGCAAATAGAATCGGCGAAGGCCTCGTTCTTACCTTGGCGCAATGTGCACACTCAAATTTAAATACAGGCATATTTTATGAGCAATTTGTACATGAAATTTACATGCATATGAAGTGGCATATAAATATATATATATACATGTGTATGTATGTATCTATGTATTTATGTATCTATGTCAAGTGGCGTCTCATTTACCGAACGTAGCTTTAAGTTTGCATTGCATTCAACGCTTAATTGGCGCTTTAAGTGCGTGGTGCACATGGAAAGTTTGTGGCAAGCACAACCCACAAACTGAACTACTACAAAATTGAGTTCGCACAATTTAAACCCGCCAACGTACAGGTGCAAATTTAACTCGGCCATTACGAATTACAAATGTCTTATGCAAATTTTGTTTGCTTTCAAAGTTTTGCCTTTTTGATACCCTTGCAGAGGGTATTATAATGTTGTCAGGCAATGTGTAACGCATAAAAGAACCTGCCGGGCCCATCAAGTATATTATATTCCTGCTCAGTATCGACAGCCGAGTCTATATAGTCGCTCAGTTTTAAAGCATAATTAAACCCTTATGAAACTTTGCATAGGTTCATCTTTTTGTTGCAACTATATCATATAGCTCGATATCTATATTATATAGCTATGATAATAAATAAATGAATAAATAACATAAAGATCAAGCCGAACATTTTCTGGCACGCACACTCCTCCACGCCCCCACCAACTACAAAAATAATATCTTTCCAAAACAACAATAATAATTAAGACCGTTTTCGACTGTTTTAAGCTGGTTATACTGTGAACGAGTATTGTGCAGTCGGTTACACCCGACTGCAACATCTTACTTATTTATTTTTGAAGATATGCGTACCAACCTTGGCTACTGAAAGCTACTTTTTATATAAAAGCAAAATATTACCAACGAACTACTCTGTAATATAGCCTTATGTAGAAACAATAGGCAAAAATAAAGATATTGTGTAAAAACACAGTTAACTATAGATTTATTACTATTTTTAATATTTAAAGTTTAGCATAAAGTTGTAAACAGTCAACCTAACTACTTTTAAATAGCATTGGCTGTATGGCTTCGGCTAAGATAAACTTTATATCCATACACTAGCCTGGGATTCGAAACGGGATCATCGTTGTTCAGTTGCCCAAATGCCCAAGAACTTAGACAACTCATCTACCGAGATCTGCTAGTACAGATATAAGCCGCACATATTCACAACAAATCAAAGAAGATTTTTTGTGCAGAAAACAATTCTTTATAAAAAAAAATATAACTAATAACAGCGTGCGATACTCTTCTTTAATTTCCTGTTTGTTTAAATAGCTTGGTTATTTCACAGAAAAATCCATCACCTGTTATTGTTATAGGTGTATTATAGACATATATTCACACACAACTGCTGCAACGACATTATTTTACTGAAAACCAATCAGTATATTAAACACATATATGTACATACATACATATGTATACTTTAATTATATTTCAGAGTAAATCTACTACAACAACAACGTGTCAAACGGCCAGCGCGCAAAAGGTTTGAAGTTTCCCGCAAGCAGCGCAATAGAAAAAGTGGCCGGTAAAAAGTGGGCCCCACCTAGAAAGCAATCGAAGGATTGCATAACATGGCATTTAAAAGGGAATGACGCAGCGCAACTTTAATTTAAATTTGTTTTATTGCACATGGTTTAATTCGTTGGCCGAAACACGTGACATTTTCATTTGGTTTAATTTTAGGTAATTTTTGTATGTGCATAGAAAAGATAGAGGCTAATTATAATTTAGTTTAGACTATAGACGGCTGGCGATTTCTTCACTTGGAGGAGCAGCCGCACTTGGTCTTGTTCTCGCCGCCGCACTTGCAATCGGTGCCGCAGTTGCAGGCACCCTTGTTGGTCTGGGAGGCGCATTTGCAGCCTGGAAATACAGAAGAAAAGTCAATTATTATTTAAACTTATATATTATATAATTGATGTCCTTTGAAAACATACCACTTCCGCATGGGCAAGGCATTTTGTTGACTATTGAAAGGTTTACACTTGAACACAAGAGAAGAAAATTAAGTTTTTCACTTTTACTTTTGCTGCAGAACACAACTGATGCACAATCGACGATGCTAGCCGATTATATACACTTTCGAAACGCGGCTTTCCACACGGCGGGCGGGCGCTTCAATTCCAGTTTTGCACACGCCAACCGGCCGGCAGAAGATTCGTGTTCGAGCCGTGTGCAAAATAGACTTTCCGCTTGAGAGCTTTGCAACGCGTGTGGGGTTCGTGTCTGTGCTAAGCTTTTGAATTTTCTTGCCCGTTATGCACAGAGGGCTGCTGCAGTGCGCACGCGTTTGAATGATGCCAACTGTGGTGGATAATTGGGCGGTACTGGGATTCTTATCGTACAACGTTCTCAATGTGGCTGCCCTGGTGTCTGTCCGTCCATTCATCATCGGCTTCGGCCCGTGCCTGTGCCTGCGAGTGCCAATGCGAGTGCGTCGGAGAGTCAGTGTTTTTCCGATTTTTGAGTGCGGCTGCAGCAGGCAAAGTCGTGCGACATTTTAGCAACGAATTCAAGTGCAACGAAATGCAAGAACTGAATGTAAATAATAAGCATTTTATTGTTATGGCTATGTTTAATATTGTCCTTATTGGCACGCAACTCGAGCAAAAGGCAGGCATTTTGAGTATTTTGTAATGCGATGGCCAATTAGTTAAATGTGTGTGTGTGCGTGAAAATGCAACACACATAAAATCAATAAATCCAAGCCAAAATAAAATAAGGAAAATCAAAGACTAACGCGGATACAAAATGTGTGTGTATGTGTGCGTGTGTCTCTGTGTATGTGTGTGTGGGCGTGGGAAAGAAAACAAAAGAGCAAAACAGTGAAGACGACAACCCATGCGTAGGAAATCAAGGTGGCAACACACGACACAGGACAGTGTGCGGAAGTGAACAATTTAAAGTTTGTGGTCGGTCACCAAGGCAAATAACACAAATACACATACATGCAAGGCAATACGCACACATATGCGTGTGGGTGGATGTGTGTGTGTGTGTGTGTGTGTGTGCGTGTGTGTATGCACAGGAAAAGGCAGCAAGCGATTATTTTGCACGCCCACGCATTAAACTGTTTTTGTTGTTGTTGTAATCGCTTGCACTTCAAAGCTTCTATATTTATACACTATTAAGCATGTGCGTGTGCGTGAGTGTGTGCGTGTGCGTGGGTGTGTACGGCTGCCAAGCTGCCCATAATACCGCCGACCTGATACCTGAGCCCAATCACAATCACAAAACCATCCGCTCCCCTCGTGCCCCATGCTGCCCACGCAGTAATAATAGTATGTAATCATTATAATGATGATGAGGATGATGATGATAATGATGATATTGCCAATGACGTTGGCACTGGCTCTCCTAACAACAACAAAAATGCTAACGACGCGCAGATCTGTGGTTTCGTTAATTTTGACAACAATATATGAAAACCAGTAATAGTGCTCGCATCGGGTGTGCCCGACTAGCAGATATCATCGTCTACTTCTTTACTCAGCCCCATTTTGTGGGTAGTGGAAGCATGAATAATTTCGCCGTTTCCTATCTTTAAAAAATCCAGTTTTTAAAAGTCGCATACAGATCTATAAAAATGGGGGGGGTTTTTTTTTTTAATTTTGTGGAGAATGGGATGGTATCCAAAAAGAGAAATATTCTTGATCTGTGTATACTATATGTGAACTTATATACCAAATTTTGTGTCTCTAGCTCGTTTAGTTTCTGAGATATGCTCAACAAATCGAGTGAATAAACCGATATTTATCGATTTTGGGGAAACGGGGCGATAATTTAAAATAAACTTGATCTGTGTGTAGCATACAGGAAGTTAAAAGACAAAACTTTATGTTTAAGGACATGACTAAGCCGAATCTGCTAGCAATGGTGGCAAAAAATTCCTCCTTCTGCCTATCACACAATGTGGCACGAAACCATTATACTCTTGCTTGCCTATTTTCAATGGGTTCAGGGTATAAAATCAATACCCTTCCTTAACTTAAACCAGAATGGCACATGGCTAAAATTAGCGGCACATTTTTGCTATTTTATTCTGCTTCCTTCATCCATTCGCTGTTTGAAAGTGAGCCCAAATTCAGACGCAGCCCGAGCGTGTCCTAAGCAGGTTGTGCGTGTGTGGGCGTAATATGACCAATTGATTTGCACCTTAATCGTTGCAGATAAACCAAAGTATGGCGTTCAAGTAAAGCACACACACACACCCACACGCACACACAGCAGTGGTCGACGACAGCTAGCGAACAGCAATCCTTCGATTTTGGACAGCCAACCCAAACGAACAGGCCAACCTCTCAGCCTCTGCAAGATGACGGAGCAAAAGAATCAAGTTACGCGTGCAGCGCCGGAGCAGAGCAACGACTATCGGGTCGTGGTCTTTGGCGCTGGCGGCGTTGGCAAAAGTTCCCTGGTGTTGCGTTTCATAAAGGGCACGTTCCGCGAGAGCTATATACCCACGATTGAGGACACCTACAGGCAGGTGGGTGTCTCCTATATGCCTGCCACTTTGATACCAGACTCATCCTCTCACATGTCATTCTTGTTGCCACAGGTGATTAGCTGCAATAAGAACATTTGCACATTACAAATCACGGACACGACAGGATCACACCAGTTTCCGGCTATGCAGCGATTGTCCATTTCGAAGGGCCACGCCTTCATTTTGGTCTATTCGGTGTGCTCGAAGCAGAGCCTGGAGGAGCTGCGACCCATTTGGGCGCTCATCAAAGAGCTGAAGGTGCCTTTGAATGCGTTTTATTGTTGAGATGTGGAGATTTCATGGCATATTTTCTAGGGCGACGTGATCTCCATACCCGTCATGCTGGTGGGCAACAAGTGCGACGAGAGCACCGAGCTACGCGAGGTGTCGCAGGCTGAGGGGCAGGCACAGGCGACATATTGGAGCATATCATTCATGGAGACATCGGCCAAAACCAATCACAATGTGACCGAGCTATTTCAGGAGCTGCTCAACATGGAGAAAACGCGCACCGTCTCGCTGCAGCTGGACACGAAAAAGCAAAAGAAACAGAAAAAGGAGAAGAAGTGCAAGGAGACGAACGGCGCCATACCGGAGAACGGCGAGGCCAGCGCCAGTGGCGCCGGTGTAAAGGACAAATGCGGCGTCATGTAACGAGTTGGCGGGCAACATGGGTGACAGACAAATACTCGCATTGGGACGGTGGCAGGACTCAGACTCATCCCACTCACACACACTCACACACACACACACACAGGCACTCACACTTATATATGCATATACACATACTACATACCCGTTTGGGACTGATGTTATCCGAGAACAGCCAGCATAGAACAACTAAATATATTACTAATTATAGACGAAAACAATGAAAATATGAAGACAGCATTACGAGTATATTTTGCATACATAGATTTTATCTGCAACACCTTCTAGTCTAGCTGAATGTAGAAGGCAACCACCACCATTCCCCCCACCCGCACCAACATCATGAACTATATATGCATGGATATGAATTATTTCTCTCAATTTTCGAAAAAAAGCAAAAAAAAACGAAAATAATTTGAACAAAAAAATGCATCTGAAACGTAACGGCATACATATCAAATACATAACATACTTACATTACATGACATACTCGCACATACTACATAATAGATGTGTACATTATACAGATATCATAACGCTATAATATGTACTATACGAATATATATACGTGCACACATGTACATGTACAAGTATATCCCAAAATGAAAAGCCAAAGTACCTACTTAAAAGACATACAATTTTATCTACTTACTACTAAAGATAAACCAATTACAATGTGTATTTACATTCAACAGAAACTAAAACTAGATCCCATTTTCACTAACAGAAGACTACATAGTCCGAAACAAAGACGAAAGACAATTCTGGAGCATTTGTAGCATCGAATCGAAGAATTGTCCGATCTATTCCGTTTGCTGCAGTGTCTCCTTTCTGACTATCAATCAATTGCTGTATAACTATTTACCACCAAAGAAAAAAAAGAAGAGAAAAACGTTTAAGCTGGACAACATTTGCCACGTACATCACTTGAAATGTATAAAAAATACTCACACTCATTACCCACACGATAAAGCGCAGAACGCGTGTTAATTTCCTTAAAAATTAATTTCACTTTAAAAAGATTTTAAGAAGACATTGTTTATGTACGTATGAATGAAATATGTATTCATTTACAATTATTTGCTGAACTTTATTAACGTTTAAAGAACATTGCAAAGGACAAATTAGCTTTAGTCAAATGGTTAGGCTTTGCATGAAGATCCGAAGCCATTTATTCAACCGGATTTGGATTAGATTCGGATTAAGCACAATTTCAGCCGCTCATTCAGAAATTGTAGAGTTAGTGCTAATGAAGAAAATAGTAACACATCGAAGGATATGTGCGAAATGGAATATAAGTTGCCTGTTTTTTAAAAACGAAAACACAAAATGTTTGTTTAACTCGAAGTAAAAACAGTTCACAAATTGTGGTATTTGCTAAATTAAATAGTTGGTCGGCTTATGTGTAGGCGTAGGCGTAGGCGTAGGCGTAGGAGTTAAAGTCTATTAGACGGTTAAATAGTTTCGCGTGGTTTTGCTGTTGTTTGATATTAAAATGGCATTAGTTTTTTTAAATTATGTATACCCATCCAGCTAAGAAATTAATTCCACTTAACTGCTGTTAAACTAATGTAATTTTTGCCAAATATTCGTGGCGAACATGAAACAAGACAAAAGTAATTATATTAATTATGACTTTGCTCATTTCTTATGCACACAGTAAAAACACACTACAAACGCCATGTGCACCAAAAAGAAATCCCAATAAAAATCAAAGACACACATATATAAAAAATATAACATAGTACATACTTATCTATATTGTTGAATTTGTGTAGTGAAATTATTAACCAAGATTTTGATAGCGGACCAATTTGCGTATAAGATTTCAGAAATCAATTTAGATAAATTCTCTCAGTTTGCCATAGAAAACAATGCATACATAGTATATATTATATGTAAACCTAATGCCAGCCTTAGTTAAATCTTATGTACGGTTAGCATGATCCTGCGTGTTCTAGGTTTTTGCTTAGTTTCCCTAGGTTTAGTTAGGTTTGTTGGGCTCTTGACAGCGAAACTGGTTATGGTATAAAGTTTGTTTAGCTACTTATGAATTCAAAAGGACAAGCGTATTTGCGCTTGGAGTACTGTTTGACAAAAGGATGTTTATTAAATGTACATGCCGCGTATTGGAGTACAATATAATACAATATATAAAATGGATAATTAGTTGCAAAATAATATTAAGGAAATGTAATTAAAATTTAATACAGCATCAGTATGTATATGTAATTCAAAAGTATAATTTAAAATACAACGAATGAATATATTTACACCGAATTATTTTTAATTTTTTTATGAATATACATATAATTACTATACACACAACATATTAGTTGTATATTGAACTAGTTTATTCATGATGAATATTTGATTATTGCTTACATTTCAAATATGCAGCTAACACAGACAGACACCCAATGCCAATAAGTTGTTGTAAATATGAACAAATGATTCACCAATTGGCATTATTGGTATATACAATTTTGAACTGGCCGGTAGCATAATATAAACATGTAATAGACAGTTTCGAGAGGCCTATTAATGACACTTAAAGAAATCTTATTGTTGGAGATTGAACTTATAATAATTATCGTGCAAAAATGAAATAAGTACACGCAAAAATAATTTAAATAAAGAATAATTTAACTATGAAAAAAAGAATATCAACTGGTAACAGAATTTTTTGTGACTGTAAAACTTTTCCCAAAAACTTGGTAAGAAATATATGATCACGAACATTACACATAATACAACTTAAAATGTATAGGCAAACGCTAAACGTTATCAATATGATCAACATCTTCGTTATCATCGACAACCGTAAAACCTGCTGCCTGAGCGATATCATTTGAGGAATTGCTGATATTGGGATTTTCGTATGATAACGGCTCTGAATTTTGTTTGCTTTCAGGTAGTGAAGGTTGTGGTAGTGTTCCCTGTGGTTCCATCAGCTCTTGTACACCCGATCCGGGTAGTTGTAGTTGTGGTTCTTGCTGCTGCGGTTGGGATTGTATCATGTTCGAAGTGCCGATGACGTTTAATAATATCTTAAGATTTTCACCCGACAAACGATCGCCATTTGCTTCGTTTGCCACAGCTTGGTGTTGCAAGTTTGCAGATGGAGAGGATCTCCCTTGTACGAGTCCTATCCATGCTTTAGGACTAATAACGTATTTAAAGATTAACTTTAAAAAGTATCCAATCATGCAGACCAGTGCGAATGGAGCAATTAAGTTGTATGGAAACGATAATCCAGCTGGAGCAGATATAATTCGAATTTAAAAACAAATTAACTACTGTAAATATTTAAATACTTACAACTTAAGCTCGTCATGCTATGAGTTGCCTTTTCAAGTAGCATTTCAATTTGCTTCAGGAATATGTCACTCGTATACATAATGAAAACATGATCTGGTCGACAATATGGAATATGTAATTTGCTTGATTTTCTGTAATGTGCATATGTTAATCGTTTAGTTTTCGGACTAAAAAGCCGCTATTTACAGAAGTTTCGCCTTTTGTTGTGCGTCTGGAGATTCATTGAAAAAGTAGCCATATAGACTTGAAAACCAGCCTTTTTCACCACCATCCGTGGGCTTCTGATGACTGTCAATTGCTTCGATCATTGCATCAATCTCCAGTTTCTAAAGTAAGTAAACAAAAGCTAAGCCAGATTAAATTTGATAGATATTTGAAGTTTGTAAGTCGTACCCTATTGCACTCTAAATATGTAAAAAAGTAGCCATATAAGAAAATGCCCCCTAGAATAATGAATATGGCAGATAATCGAAATCGTTTGTGCACAATCCATCCAGCAGCTATACTCAGCAGCACTGCCAGCATAAATTTCACCTGGCGAGACAAGATTTTGTTTAAAGCAACCATATACAGATGTGTATTTAAGCCATAAATGGCAATTCGCACCTCGGATTTGTTGAGTAACTGTGTAAGATCCTTGAAAATATCCGTAACAAGTGCTAGCACTCCCATTTCCCGATGCGTGTAGGCATAGTCGTCCGGGTGATCGGACGCCAAATGCACATCTTTCGCTTCATCCAATATTTTGCTGAGCATAATATCAAGATCGCGCACATCTTGCACTGCTTCCAGTTCGGCTACTTGTGACGGAAGCAAGGTAAACAGCAGCGATCGTTTAAAAAGTTCCGTCGATTTGCCAAACTGTAAATGAGTAAAGAACGTTGTTAACAAACAAACACTGACAACATGACATCATGCGCCCAAGTTTGTCGAAAATACGCACGACAACCTACCTTCATTTTTTTGCGACTGAATAAAGAGTTAACGAACTTTTTGAAATACATTAATGCCAATTGATCCTCTATCGTTGCAAGTGATTTCCCCGCTGGCTGTTGAGCCTGGCACTGGCAGGAGTCTTCACTTGGACTACTAAACTGTGCTGTTGTCAGATCCGACCACGCATGGGGTTCCACCCAGTTATCCTGGTAACAGCACACATTGTGAAATAATAGTAATAAGCAACTAACTATTGCGTTTGATTGCATTGTGCTCTCTTAATTATAAAAACTACTACAAAGTAACAAAGCGTTAGACAAAATTATCAAGCCGAACACCTGATCACAATTGCGCGGTTGCGGCACTAGTGTTGTAAAGCGCCACTTCGCAGTGGGTAGTATGCTGATCACATGTGCTAGGCAAATATATATGCTTGTGCGGCAAACACAAATATCGATAGCTTTGTGCTAAAGGGCTTTTTATTTAAAAAGTGTATAACACTCAAGCACTTCTAATCAATTAAATTAATAAAATTAAATCAATAAAATGAAATATAATTTATCTGTGGAATTACTTCATTGGGTTATATTAAATTTAATATTGCTTGAGCTGCATACAGAACGTAAGCAGGCCCTGCCAGACTGTTTAAAATGAAATATAAACAATGGGAGAATGCTGCCAGACTCAGAACAAAAAATGACTCACGAGCAGTGTTGAGCTAAATAGTTTAAACAATTTAATAATTATTAGCGTAGCGCTATAAGACGTGCAAAATGGGCTTATTTGGCAAAACTCCCAGCAAAGACCCCAAAGAACAGGTTAAATGTCATTCCGCCGCTTTCGATTTCACAATTGCGCGTTAAGGCCACTTCGTGGCCATGAAATGATGTCATGTTCCAATTGTTTTGATTCTAATTTTCCACATCTGTTTCGCTGCGTACGTAGGTGCAAGAATGGACGCACAAGATACGAAAGGAGGGTAATCAACTCGATAGACAGATACGGAGTATACAGCGTGAGGAGGATAAGGTGAAGCGGTCTCTCAAGCAGGCCGCCCAAAAGAACGACAGGGACACCTGCATAATTCTCGCCAAAGAGATTGTAAATGCGCGAAAGGCTATAAATCGTATTTACACATCCAAGGCGCATCTCAGCTCTATACAGATGCAGATGAAAAATCAATTGTGTACGCACATTTAAGATACTTCCACTTGAGATTCGTTCACCATTTAACATGTCTTTTTATGTTTTAGCTACTTTGCGGGTTGCTGGCTCATTACAAAAATCCACGGAAGTCATGCAGGCCATGCAGAGTCTCGTTCGATATCCGGAGCTAGCGGGCATTATGCGTGACATGTCCAAGGAAATGATGAAGGCAGGCATTATTGAAGAGATGCTGGACGAGACAATGGACTCGCTGGAAGAGTCTGAGGAGTTGGAGGAGGAGGCAGCAAAGGAAGTCGATAAAGTACTCTGGGAAATTACGGACGGCAAATTGGGAGAAGCTCCATTACCACCAGAGGCAACGCCAGCAGCAGCAGCAGCAGCAGAAAAAACACCAGCGGCTGCATCCCGTGTTGAAGTCGAAGACGATGAGGACGAGGGCGAAGAGCTGCAGGAAATGCAGAGTCGTCTGGCGTCGTTACGCTCTTAAATAAGTTCCCGTAAAGGGGCCGTATACCTATAGCAATGTTCAGATTCGAATTGGAAAATTAAGCTTGTGATTATTTACTTTATAGCACCACTTGCACGCCACGTAAATCCAAAATATTTCCAAAATATCTAACCCGACGGGAAATTACAAAAAAAAAAAATATCAGTGAAAATCTTTAAACAGTTCTTGTAAGTTTAAGTCTTATACAATGTTTTGGTTCATATTGTATTGAGCTGCACGTGTTTTAACGTTAAATTTAACAACTTTTACTTATTATTTATTGCATAATTTAACCTGTATTAAATGTAATAGAAGACACTTAGTTTGTAAATGCATTTTAAGCAGTTCTAAGTATCTTTCGCAGTGTAGCTTAAATATTACGTACGAAATATGAAAGTTTATGGCATATTTCTATGGTATTTTGATCCGTTTTTTTTTTGTTGCTATAATCGATTTCGGTATTTTAAAGCATAATCTTAGGCTGAAGCCAAAAAGATATTTCAAATAAATATAAATTCTTGGAAATTGTAAATAGAAAATAATTGTCCTCTTTTCGGAACTTGATTGTCAGTCTAATATATTGCTCCTGATTTCTAATGGCTTATTAGATCTGTGTCGTTGATAAACATCGTGCAAAATCAAAGTCTTTTTTAATTCGACATGGTCTTAGCCATGTCCTCCACTTGTCTTTAATCGCAACTGAATGTAAGTTATTGGCACATTTTCATGGCTCCAGCGTTGACTGTATCCAGTCCACGTAAGCGCCAACTCGACTGTATACGCCTGGCCAGCCGTTTAGGCCACAAGGCGTTGGTCCGAATGACACAACGCCCGCCAGAAAATAGTACGTGTTCACTTTGTTTGTGTCCAGGCCAATAAGCGGACCGCCGGAGTCACCGCGACATGAATCAACACCCTCCATGCCGCCGGCACACATTTGTGTATTCTCGAGAACAATGCTCTGGCGACTGTACACGGACTGGCAGTCGTCCAGGGTGAAGCCATCCACAGCGGCTTTTAGCTTCAAATTGCTGGACGACAGCTCCTCCGTTTTGCCCCAGCCGGCCACATCCATGGAAATGCCATCGAACGTGGCCGAGCGCAGATTCGTGTCCAAGGGCAGGCAAATGGGACGCACAAAGTCCGTGTACTCGATCTGGCGCGCCATGCGCAGCAGGGCAATATCATTCACTTGGTTCTTGGAGCTGGGATCGTACGACGGATGCGGTATGGTGCGTTCCACAGGCACATCCAAATGCGGTGGCGCACAGTCCTTCATGCCGCGCACATCGACCTCACAGTCGGGATCCGTGGCGGTGTCCCACTCGCCCAAGCGAACGCCGGTTAGACGCCAGTCGACTGGCAGGGATTTCCCATTCACGCAATGTGATGCGGTCAACACGTAGCGATTGCTGATGAGTGAACCGCCGCAATGGTGACCTTTAGAGCCACTGCCTTTAAAAACATAGCAAAAGCATTTAACTTGAGGTCTTCTACGTTAGGGGTCAATTACCTTTGGTGTACTCGATCAGTGCCATCCAGGGAAATTCGTCGATTTTCGTCTTAACGCCGCCGTAAATGCGATTCGATAGTATATTGCCACATTGACCCGGCAATGGCAACAGGTTCTTATTTGTGTTGTTTACGGCAGCAGGTCGTGCTGTCGTTGCCGGAGTGCTGTCCCGATAACGATCCGGACAACAAATCTACAAGTTACACAATTAATAAGCAATTGGACATTTATATTGCTAATTTACTCTGTGCTCACTTACCAGAACCTTGTGATTGTAATAGCCGCACTGGCTACGGCTCAGATATAGCTTATCGGCGTCTCGCAGTGGCGTTGTCGTCAGTATCCCATATAAATACTTGCAGTCCTCGAGATGTATGCAGAGCGCACGCTCCCGGTTCGGTGTAATGCAGCGTCCATAGTTGGGCACTTGGTTAGCCTCGTTGGGAAAATAAATTTCTGCGAACAAAGCACATAAATAAACAATTAAGTACGTTGCAGTCGGGTGTACCCGACTAATTCACACAATAATAACAACTTAAATGAGTCGAAAGCGGACTAAATGATTATAGTTTTTATATGTAGAAAAAAAAATCTTAAAAAGAGCCCATCTGTAATCTGACTGAAATATTTTGTGACTCTAGCTCTGAAACTATGGGAGATACAGCTCTGAAACTAAAAAATATATTGATTTTTTTCCGATTTGCTACGCCCCGAAAAATCTACATACTTATGTTTTTCCAATGGGAGCCATGCGCTATAGGGGTTTGCTCTTGATAATGTTTTGCAGAATTGTTAGAAGCATAAAATGGTCCAGTTTAGTCTAGACTAAGCCGATTCCGACATACATATGTACTGCCTGCAACAAAATGACAGACTTATACGTAGTTTTACGATAACTTTAAAACTTAAATATCTGGCTATATCGACTCAGCTGTTGATACTGATCACGAATATACATACATATTTTTTTATAGGGTCAGAGAGATCTTCTTCTAAGCGCTACACGTTTCGTGACAAAATTAGAATACCCTATATAAGAGTATAAAAAATAGTCACAAAACTGAATAATCATAATATAAGAATGTATTCAGCATTTAAATCAATAATTTTTATTAACTATCGATTATAGAAACTGGTTTTGGAATAGCTAATCTTGCGAGAGATGTGAAGGCCCTCACAGACACACGCATACCCATGTGTGTGCATAAATCACTATTCTTTTCGCATCTATGACGATTCTTCCACCTTTTCTTTGCCTTCCCTTTATTATTTACTTACGCGCGATTGCCAAATTAACACAAATTCCGAAAATCACACAGGTTGCAATTAGCTTATGCATATTTATATTACGCTTTTTTACGCACACAATTTCGGTAAGTACGTCGTCAGTTATTTTGCAATGTTTTTATTTTCGTTTTTAAATATCTTATAAAAATAAACGCCGCAATTAAGTGAATAAAATGACTAAAACGGAATCTCCGTAAAACTCTACTCAGCCGCTCGTAACAGTTGGAGAGAACGGAGTAAGGCTTGGCACACAACTGAGACGCTGCAGGCCGCGAGCACAGCTTAACAGAGAACTTTGCTGAGCTTTGACACGAGCTTTTTCTTTTTATACCCATTGAACCCATTGAAAATGGGTGAGTAAAGGTATAGTGATTTTCTGCAAATGTTTGTAACAGGCAAATGGATCAGGATAACTATCTGAATCGGTTTTGCCATGCCCGTCTGTAAGAACGTAGTGATCCCGGAAACTACAAAAGCTAGAGACTTCAAGTTTTCGACTTTGCTATCCTCTACTGTGCTCAGAACAATTTTATAATTTTTTTCCATAAATATTGATATAAGCTAAGAAAACCATGTCTTAGGAGTCAATAAGAGCTACTGAAACCAAACTTGGTTTAATATGTTTTCGTAAAGCCTTAAGGTTTTGTTTGTGCCTACATTTGAATGCCACTTTTAAATTCTTAAAGTTTCCAAAGATCGAACGATAAACTTAGAAGTTATTCAAGAAATTGTTATTCATAGTGGGGGCTAATCACGTCCGCTAAGTAAAGTTTGTGTGTGTGTATAAGTAATTTTTTGTCTGCATAAATGCAAGGGGGTTGAATAGAAGGTTACGACAGCTCGCAGCTGTGTACAGGGTATCTCCTTATCGGACACTCGCCTAAAGCACTCTTTCGCGTATTTTTTGTTGTTTTTTTTTGCTTTATTGTATCTTTAAATAGTATTAAAGTTAAAGTCACAATCAGCTTATATCTGCAAATACATTGTATTGTTTGTTTAATTTTGTATTGTTAGTATGTTTTTTGTATAGGAATAATACACAACGGTGTTAGTTCTACATTTGTAGGTTTTTGGCTTTGGTGTCTAAGAAGCTTTGGAAACAGTCGTGCCTCACGCAACTTATGTATTTAGCATTGGCAATTGAGGGGCAGATTGGCTGTTGATGCTATCGAAAATCCAGTTCATAAACGAGCTGACAGCCGTGTAAACGCCTGGGATAGTTGTAACGCCGCAAATGGTTGGTCCAAAGGCGACAATTCCCAGCAGCGTATAGCGCCCATCGGCGTTCAGAATGCCAGAGGTGCCGTCGTCCATGAAGGGTCCGCCACTGTCACCACGGCAAACATCATTCAGCGGCTGGCCCTGGGCGCACAGATGGTTCGGCGTGATGACAATCGGCTGCTGGAAGTTCTCGCTGAGAGTGGCATAGGTGATGGCGCAACTGGTCGTGTTGACAATGGGCAATCTTATGAACCGCACCGTGGCTGAGCTGCCCGTGCTCGTCGGAGTGTTATCTAAAACGTAGCAGGCGTTTGGTTTGTTTGATGTTTCGTTTTCAA
This sequence comes from Drosophila colorata, assembly GCA_035041545.1. Taxonomy (NCBI): domain Eukaryota; kingdom Metazoa; phylum Arthropoda; class Insecta; order Diptera; family Drosophilidae; genus Drosophila; species Drosophila colorata. Next base: position 5,824,825 of record JAWNLD010000656.1, on the reverse strand, counting down.
TTTAATTCATTATTTTTATCTCATAAAAACATACTCTCGGCTGTTGTGCTCCAACCGGCTACAACGCCCATTTGCCCGATCAGCCTATCCGCAAGCGCTGCCGTGCTGTTTAAAGGTAAGCATATTGGCGTGAATTTACCTGAAAAACCAGCAAAATATTTAGTTTTTCCCACGTGCTGTGGGCATGAGAAATTGGCTTACTCTGGCTGTTGTTCAGGCTAAGCAGCGCAATGTCATTCGCATATTTGGGCTGATCGTAGTTGGGATGTACCAGCACACGGCCTATATCAAACATATTGGGTCTACTGCAATTGGTGGCACTTGGGGCGCAGTCCTCTGCGCTGGAGATGTCATCGCCAATGCGTACCTGAAATCTGTAAATGGATTTTTAGCGGGTCATGCACAGGCCTCAATTAGTTACAATAAAACGAATAAAAGCTCTCAGCTGGAGAAATTGTGTTGCCCAAAAGCAATTCATCTGATTTAAATTTGAAAGCACGACCAACTTGCGACAGTGGACATTATTCTACCCTGCAGAAATGTGTAACACTTTAAGAGATATGTAAATCTCCGACTCCATAAAGTATATATATTAGAACCACGAGCTGAGTCGATTAGGCTAGGCCTTTCTGTCTGCCTTTTGTTATGGAAACTTTGCAGCTGCCACAGAAACTGTCGGCCGAAAATTTGGTTTTTTTAAATTTTGTTTTCTATATATACATATATTCTAAACAAACTTGGCAGTTAAGAGTATCTCTATTCTTCTAATATATTTAAAAAATATTATCAATCAATCAATGTAAACTTGGCAGTTAAGAGTGTCACTATACTTCTAACATATACGAAAAAAGATTATCAATATCAGAGCGCTATAGCGTATACTTCTCATAGGAGCAATTGGTCGAAAAATGAGTTTTTGTATAGGAACAATTGGTTAAAAATTTAGTTTTTATATGAACAACATTTTTGTTTTCAGATATTCAAACAAAACTTAGCAATTAAGAATGTTAAACTGTTTCCAGCATATTTGATAAATATTATCAATATCGGCCCACCACAGCATAAAGCTCCCATAGGACAGCAATTATTCAAAAATTAAGTTTTTATAAAAAAATTTGTTTGCTTTTCAAGATATCCTGACCAAACTTAGCAGCTGTGAACGTTTTATGCTCCTTACTGTATAATATAGTCATATATAGGAACAATCAGTGCAAATAAGTAACTATACAAATTAAGGGCACATCTTCTATATGTCTGCAAGGGTATTTCATTTTCTGTCACTACGAACCAAACTATTAAATTTTGTTCCCTTATACTACAAAGAAGTAATATTTATCCATTTGAACAGAGTGTAATTGAGCCACTTGCTCTGCACTTGCACTCGACTTACAGCTCCAGATCGCTGACCAAGTTGACAACGCAGTGGGCGGCGGTGACAATGTAATTGTTGGAAATGAGCGAGCCCGAGCAGCGATAGCTGATGCGGTTGTTAGCTGTGAATGGAATAAAGAAATTTAGTTCATTAATTACTTACTATTGTTATTGTGTACTTGCAGATCTTGCAAAATGAGCAAGGGATGCCCCTGCAAGAGTGCAACTGATATCAGCAGCAGTTGTGCTTATTGCCCCAGGGGCAAGAATGATTATGCGAACCAAGATCAGAGTTATCAAAGTTATCCGAGCTATCCTAGTTATCCGAACTATGAAAACAATGACAACTATCCAAACTTCGGCGATACTGGAGGCTATCAAAATTACAATCAATATCCGTATGGCACAGGTAGCGAGTATTCATATCCTCAAGAGGAGCCCGAAGGATTTAAGATCAGCGACTCCTCTATGTCGCTTCTCAAGGCTGTTGCTGTTTTCTGTACCGGTTGTTTTCTGACCATGAAGATGACCGGTGTGGCCAGTGAGCTGGGATAGGTTCAACGATTTACGTCAGCTTGGTGTGTTTTGTTTTTGTTTTTTTTTTTTGTTATTTTGTAACCCAAAGACAAGGACCATCTCCAAAAAAACACACACGTCCACAATCCACTGGATGATATTAAAAAATTGTACGTTTAAAATTGTGCTACTCACTGCGATTGCGGTAGGCGATCCGGGCAAGCCACGGATATTGTCCCGGCACAACCTCTTCACCGCCCAAGACACGCGTGCTCACACTGATCCCACAATCGGGTAAATTTATGCGCGCTGCCGGCGGTAAAGTGGCCGTGGGTGTAGACATGGTCGTCCCCGGCGTGGTGGGTGCTATGTCTTGTGTGACTTGCTCCTGGCTGGCATCGGCCATTAGCTCGCCTTGTCCATTTGTCTCGAACGATTCCTGAAATCGCAAATCGCCTGGAAACACTATTGGTCGATCCGCAGGCGTTGAACGCGGTGCTTCTTCCTCTGCTGAACTGATCTCGTGATCAATGTGATACTGAAAATGATGACCGCCACCAAATTCAAATTGGTGCTCATCATAGTCCGCATCAATTGGTCGGGGACAATTGCGTTGCGCGCTGAAATCCCGATAATCGTGCAAATACATTTCGGTCTCGTGCGCCACAAAACGATTGAAATCGTATTTGTATCTGGGATTGCGCTTCGAGGTGCTCGCAGAGTCCCAGATCCAACGATCATTGGGCGCAAAGCGCAAACTGCGACTGCCGTGCGAAGAAGCTGCCGACTGAGGAGGACAGCAGGCAAGCGCATCGAGACCCTGGAAACCGCAGCCGGCCGAATGGACCATGGAGAAGACAGAGGCGCGCTCCTCGAGACGATGATTGAGCAGAAGTCGGGAAAAGGGCGCGCAGTCCTTAATCCGTATACAATGGCAGACACTGGCGAGTCGAACGTCTGCAAAGACGGCATTGGTAACAGGTGAAGGTACGTGCAAATACAAAAAATAAAACAACAAAACTACAAGAGTGCTCTAGTCGGGAGTGCCCGACTAGGACATACCCTGAACGCAGCTCAGAGCTGCCGCAACATGCATTCTGATATCCTTCTTTACATACACTTCGTATAACTTCGGTATTTATCTTCCGATCTCTATGAATTTAGATTTTAAATATGGTTTCCAAATTTATGTACAAAATAAAGCGCAAGATTGCACCTGTTAAATTACGTTTTTTCCAATTTTGGGTCGATTGGGGGCAAGTATCCAAAAAATTAAATATTCTTGATCTGTGTAAGCTGCATGAGAACATCCAATTCAAATATAGTGATCTAGCTTTTATCATTTCCGAGAAATGGTAAAAAAGAACCATGTCAAAATTCGACATTTAAAAATATTAATGAAATAAAGCTAGATATCGATAATGTAATAGGAGAATCTAAAATCGAAAATTTCAAATATCCATCTCTTGTAGTTTCCGAAATCTCTGCGTTCATACAGACGGACATGCCTAAATCGAATCAGATAGTCATCCTGATTAAAAATATACATACTTATATACCTTCGGGGTCGGAAATGCCTCCCTTTGCCTATTACATATATTTTCACAAAAGCATTATACTCTTTTTTCCTATTTACAATGGCTTCAGGGTATACAAATTTAAAATTTAAAAAAATTTAAAAAAGCAACCAAGGTCAATATCTGCAAACCAGAAGTGACCAAAACGCCAAGATTGTAGACCAAACTAAAAAAAAGTCCGGTTCGGCAATTACTGAGTCACTTTTGCCATCGTTTTTTTCGTAATTATATATTGTTGTAGTTTATTGCCCTTCGCTTGGCGGCGCAGAGAGCATGATGTTAGCATATTTGCTTGGGGAATTTCTAGACATTGACCTTGGCCCAGTGCCAATTGGAGCCGGAGATGACGTCTGTTCTTTTTCTGTTTCGAATAACGCTTCGCATTCGTATTCATGCCTAATACAAGTTTGTCGTTTAAGTCTTTGGTTTTATTCTACTCACTTTGAAAGCATAATGTGCAAATAACTGTAATGCATAAGAACTTTAAAAGCATCAAATGCATTTTGCGCTTTCGTTTGGACGAGCTGCAGCAATTGGTCCCAGAAACTACACCGACACAAACGCACACAAACTCACTTGCACTCACTCGCACTCGCAGCACTCTTGGACTTGTGCACAATTCTTAACTGTTCATTGAATGTGAGACGCGAGCACAACTTTTGCGTTCAAGGTGCGAAATAAAATTGAAATAAATTGGTTCAATATCTGAGTATATCTTATTTCCATTTCAATTTCGACGGTGGAGCACAGCTTTGTTGTTTTTGTTTTTTAATTTATTTTATTTCTTTGTTTTTTTATCAACAGCGAATCAAAACAAAGAGAGGGAGCACAAAACAAATTATATGCCCCAAAAGCTGAGATTATGAAATATCGACCACTACACGCGTAAACAAAGAAACACACACACACACACACAGACAGAAACAGTGAGAGAGAGAGAGACAGCCACATGAACTTTTTGTAGGCCGATCTGGCAAAAGGCAGCGAGCGAACATAACAGGCCCGACATCCGAGTGGCACTGGCGGCGCCACCTCGTGCGTACGTCAAAGTGCCGGCAAGGCATAAGCAAACTCACGCACGCACACACACGCACATATTCCAAGAAAACACGTTTTCAAGCCGTGCGAGCTACCATTCTGAGAGCGTGCATTCAAATTTCGGCTATAGTATGAACGCAGTCAGCGAAAACATTTAAAATCCTTCAAAAGTCGTTACGTAGTTGCACACGAATATGTTTGTATATATATATTTTGATCATATGTTGTTCTTAAAATATTACTAACATATTTAGTAAGCCAGCTAACTTAAACAGAAAAATGCACTTGACATTAAATGAACTTTAGCTTAAAATATAAAATGTCTAAATTTTTCGAAATGTTTATGTATGGAATGTATTGATTCTGATGGCGTACAATGTTAATGCTATGCGTATGGGTTGCTGCTCCATTAAACCGTCTCATTTTTATTTATTTCGTGCTTGCTCTCATATCAATCTATGCCACCGGGACTACCTCTGGCGCAGCAGCAGCAGTAACAGACACAATGACACTAGCTGAAACGTTATTCTCGACCTGTTCTACAGGTTCGATGCTCGGTTGCGACGGCGACTGCTCTGATGGGGACGTATTCACCGCAATCGTTGTCACTGCAGCCGACGACGCATAAATGCCATTAGTATCAGCACTGCAATCGTTACCAGCGAGCTGGTCGACATCGTCATCATCAACTGGCGTTTCTTGGCTCAATACCGCTGCTAAATGGCTATCGTTTACCGTCTCCAAAGTCTGGTCAATAACATCGTTTACAGCAGCTGCTGCCGCTTCCGAGACGGTTTCTATTGTAGTTGGCAATGTATCTGGGTCTACTGGGTCTGCTACAGACGATTGCTGCTCCAGTTCGCTCTGCCCGTTGCCGCCAGTTCCATTTACATTCAAATGAACAGAGACAACACCATTGTGCGTGGAATGTGGCATCTTCAGTTCATTGATGATCTTTTCGCCCACTTTGGGGTCCAATTCGTTGATTTTCTCTTGCAGCTTGCATTTGAACTCAATTGGCCATTTGGGACTCCATTGACGAAACAGTTTAATCTGTTGCAGAACAAAATAAATTAATATTTGTGAATGCGGAGAACTAACCAGGTTTTCTATAGTTACGCGGCATTGAAAAAGACTCATGGGCTTGTCCTGCACCCCCGACGTGGCCAGGGAATTGACGACGCCATTTACGTAGGTGCTACTTCCATCTTCGTCTGTGCTTAGTGCCGTGAGATACTCCACCAACACGTACACGAAATCGTCGCGTTGCAGCTCGCTCCATTCATTAAACCATTGGATAATATAACGGAACTCGCCGTCTACTGATAAATTGCTCATAGACATATTTGCGTATATTTCTGCTACTCGCTTTCGCACACTGTTGCACACCCCGCACAGGCACTTTTAAATGGCCGATTTGGAGCTGGGGTTTGTGAGCGCAAGTGATGTCAATTGAAATTCTAGTTGTAGGCTCTACTTGCGTGCCTCGCGTACTGCTATGCGCCTCAAAGTTTCTATACTAACAACACAACCCGTTTCTAACTATTTTCACCGCTTGATTACAAAGCCCAGCTCATAACAGCTGTTGCGGCTTTTGCAGCATATCGATAGTTATATGTGCGGCGTTGTACAGCACATGCACCTGTTCTGAGCTAAACAATATAAATAAATATAAGAAATGAAGTTCACTGTTAATAATTTTGTATTCTGCCAACTAAAAATTATAGCTGCGACAAGTCACGCAAATATGCAGCGTTATATATAATTATTATAAGATCAAGCTGATAGAAGCCATCTGAGATTTGAAAAACTCACTATATCGATAAGTTGCGCCTACCCGCTTGTTGCACAGCACTAATCATTTTGGCGTTTATCAACTCTTTAAATTTGCAGACTAAATAATATTAGAGAACAACTAAGCAGCAAAAAAATCATCAATTAAAACAAAATATGTCGTCGTCCGAACTGGAAATCCAACAGAAATCTTCGGATAATCAGCAGGAACTAGTGTCCAATGCAGAGATTAATGCCACCAAACATGATTCAACGCCGGAAGCAGGCCAACAAGATTTCGCCGCGGCCGAGCAGTGTAAAAATCAAGGAAATGATTTGCTCAAAAGTAAGTTTTCCCTTCATCACACACACAAGCAACCAGACATTGCGAAATACCTTGTAATGTATATAAAACACGATTACAAGTTGTGGGCAGCTCAAGCGCGTCCCGTGTTTGCAGTACGCTTCCTTCGACCTAACCTTAAAACCTGCTAGACTGGCGCTAAGTGAGATAATTTGTGTGTGTGTTTATTTGTGCCCAGAAAGCCACCTAATTGCTTAAAATGTTCAATATGGTAGCGTAACTCACAGCTCGCTCTTTTTGCAGCCAAGGAATTCACGAAAGCCATTGACATGTATTCCAAAGCCATAGAACTTTATCCCAGCAGTGCAATCTACTACGCCAATCGGGCGTTGGCGCACTTGCGCCAGGAGAACTTCGGCCTGGCCCTGCAGGACGGCGTCTCGGCTGTGAAAACGGATCCCAGCTACTTGAAGGGCTACTATCGGCGTGCGGCGGCGCACATGTCCCTAGGCAAGTTCAAACAGGCGCTATCTGATTTTGAATACGTGAGTGCAATTTGCTGGACAGCAAGTCTGTGGCCAACAATAACTGATAAGCTATCTTTTCAGGTGGCCAAATGCAGGCCCAATGATAAGGATGCCAAGCTAAAATTTACCGAGTGCAGTAAAATTGTTAAAATGCGCGCCTTTGAGCGTGCCATTGCTGTGGACAAGCCCGAGAAGACCCTCTCTGAGATGTACAGGGACTTGGAGAACATCAGTAAGTACTCAATTAATACATTTTTAGATTGTACTACTACGAATATAATATTAAAATTTTTTAGCCATTGAGGACGATTATAAGGGTCCTCAATTGGACGATGGCAAAGTCACTTTACAGTTTATGAAAGACCTCATGGAACATTTTAAGGCACAAAAGAGATTGCATCGCAAATTCGCTTATAAGGTAATCGTACTTATATATCTTGTAGTATAATATTTAACATGCGTCTGTGTTTCTGTTTCAGATACTTTGTGACATTGATGTGTACATGCGTGCCCAACCATCTCTGGTGGATATTAAAGTTCCCGATGAGGAGAAATTCACAATTTGTGGCGATATTCATGGCCAGTTTTATGATTTGATGAATATCTTTGAAATAAACGGGCTGCCCTCTGAAAAGAATCCATATCTGTTCAATGGCGATTTTGTGGATAGAGGTTCATTCTCCGTAGAATGCATATTCACGCTTTTCGGCTTCAAATTGCTGTATCCCAATCATTTCTTCTTGTCGCGCGGTGAGTTGCAAGTTATAGCGCCAATTGTTGTCCATAGAACTCATTCGAATTGTGTTTACAGGCAATCATGAGAGCATTAACATGAATCAAATGTACGGATTTACGGGCGAGGTGACCGCCAAGTATACCAGCACAATGGCGGACATATTTACGCAAGTATTCAACTGGCTGCCATTATGCCACTGCATTAATCAGAAGATCCTGGTTATGCATGGTGGCCTCTTTTCATCAGACAATGTTACATTGGACAATATAAGACGTATTGAGCGCAACTGCCAGCCACCAGAGGAGGGACTTATGTGCGAGCTCCTGTGGTCCGATCCGCAACAATGGATGGGCCGTGGACCGTCTAAGCGCGGCGTAGGCATACAGTTTGGTCCCGACGTAACTGAATCATTCTGTAACCTTAACAAATTGGACTACATCATTCGCAGCCACGAGGTGAAGGATATGGGCTATGAGGTGGCCCACAATGGCCAATGCATAACTGTCTTCTCAGCACCCAACTATTGGTATGTATCAAAAGTTTGAGTTTTATCAAAAATAATAATGCTGGACGTTTATTTACAGTGATACTATGGGCAACATGGGCGCATTTATAACAATAACTGGTAACAATTTAAAACCAAATTACACATCCTTTGAGGCTGTGGTAAGTAGTATTTTAGCGGCTCCGTTTGATCAAAATATACTTAAAATATTTCTTTTATTTACAGCCACATCCTGATGTCAAGCCAATGGCATATGCCAATAGTTTAATGAACTGGCTGGCGTAGTCATAGCAGCCTGCTTCCTATGCATAATAGCTAAGAACACCATAAACTCCCACACCCCTGCCCATGCTTAAGAACCTAAAACCGCATTATTATAACGAACAAAACAAAACACGGATTCTAAAATGCTCGACAGATCCTTATGCACACAGCATGCAGAACAAAGTTGTGGTATTTTGGGTCGAGGGCTGCAGAATAGCAATCACTTTACAACAAATTCAGCTATATTTGATACAAAAAAAAACGTTGCATACGAGAATGATTATATTAAAATGGCTTTAGAAGTCGGATGCTAAGTTTTATCGGTGCTAAGCATCTGAGTATTCACTGTACAGTGTTTGTGCTATTACAAAAAATATAAAAAAAAACAAAACAAAAAATATAAAAACTAAAACAACGTAAACAGTGAGGAAATGTATTATGTTGATGCATAGCATTTAGAAATTGGCAATAATGTGCGCGCCCACACTCTACTACAAATCCCCTTACCTTAAATTTTATTTCCAAAGGCTACCATTCTGTATAAATTAAATTTTTTGTTCAATCCTTGTTTATATAAACTTATTACACAAGTCATTTTAATAAAAACTATGCAATTTAGAAACAAATACCTCAATGTATTTAAATATTTTAAAATTCAACTAGTGCGCAAATAGATTGTGTTCGCAATTAAATCTAGATATATAGTAGGGAATGCAAAACAAGGGATCAGAATACAGATTAGAGCAATTGTGTCATATTAAAATTAAAGTTTTATTTATCAAGATTAGCATCAACTGGCACTGCTAAGCTAAAACCTATGCCGCGAAATATTTTGTCCACATTGTCTTTGTAGTCCTTAAGATGAGCGCTCTGCAGGAGTGTCACATACACAAATGGTCCGTTGTAGGAAGCTAGATTTTCGAAGAATTGCACGGCAAGCGTTTGCATTTCTTTGGGCTGCGCCTGAGACAAATACAAGGCAACAATGCTAAGCAGGTCATGCAGGTGCTTGCCCTCGAGCTGCAGGCTGCGTATGAATGAGGCCACGTGCTGCAGCAGCTTCAGCTGCAGCTTGTATTCCTGTGTAGGCACTCGTGACGTTTCCGTTCTGCTGTGCTTACTGGCTGCCTTCAGAAACTGCTGAAGCTGGGGTATCACATCACTGAGACTGCGCTTTAAAATAAATTCCTTGGCATGCAGGCCGAGAACGTGCAGTAAGCTAAAGCAGCGGCTCAACACAATCGAGTCCTTTTGACGAAACTTTTCCACTAGCGGTTGCCATACCAAATGTACCAGCGGCAGCAGCTCGTTCTCATAGTCGGCGAGCAGTGGCACACCAGTGACAATGCATTCCAGTGCCAGAATTTGCTGTGCCTGCTCTGAATTTGATAATAATTTGATAGCTTGAGTCATAATCTCCTTGGTCATTTCAATGTGACGCGGCAGAACGGGCTTTGATGTGTGTTCCGCTGAACTATCCTCAATCTCTGTCTCAGGCATGTTTATGTCTGGTTCTTCGTTTGGCGCAGTATTCAAATCAATGGGAACATCAGTTGACTGTTTATTTAATACACTTAGCCAAGTGTTCAAAATATTCTGCTCCTCATCTACGTGCATTTGAATGTCGGCGATTTCTGTCGCAGTAGCTTTTTGCCAGCTGACTACATGCCTCAGGAAGGCGTTGAAGACACGCAAATATGATTGAACATTGTCCGTTTGATGCGATTTGGCGCATTCCTCGCATATAGTTTGAAATATACTGTCCAGATGCGGCACATTACCACGCGTGCTGTACTGGAGCACAACTGTGAGAATGTCCACGGCTGCACTGCCCTCTGGTGACTATAATAGATGAGTTGCATGTTTTAATTGCAGTTATTAAAGGATACATTCATAAATTGATCTCACCTTCTTAAGTAAGGCATTGAGATGGAAGGTGATGTAGTCAGTGGAGCATTCAATGAAATGCGAGGGTGCTGCATACTTCAAGGCCAGCTGCATGGATACGAATGCAAATGTGGCTGCTTGATGTACCATCGTATTGCTGCTGGCTGTAATTTGAGAGTTTGGTGGTAAGATTACATAATGCTCAAATAAGGGTATATTTCAGCCTACCCAACTTTAGTAGCACCTTGTACAAACTGCGAAATATGTGACGATCGAAAGTATCGCCAATAAATTTGGCACAATGCCCCAGGCCATCCAAGACTAGGCAAGTATGCAGCACGTTGAATTGTGCGTCCAAAATGCTAACGCGACTATGGACTGCCTCGCGCCCATCATCATTATCGTCATCTGAGTCACAATCCTGCGTTCGCACCTCAATTGCAGAGGAGTAGATACCAGGCGTGTGATCTTTGAACCAAGAAGAAGGCTGAAAAGTTTGCGATTTAAATAATTAACACAAGTATTTTAATGTACAAGTCAAATGCTAACCTTTTCGACCTTGAGCCGCCAGCCTGCATCCGGCTGCAGTGCCAAGTGCCAATGCTCAGCGGCGAGCAGCTGATCCACAAAAAGTTCCGCCAGCAATAAACGACTTTCTCGCGCAATCCTTTGATGCGGCGTAATCATAAGCGTGACCAGCAAAATGGACTCATTCATCGCTGGGCTGCGCTTCTCGATTAGCTCCTGGCAAAAGTCGAAGATTAGGCGATTTAAAGACGGCTCGGCGCCCAACAGTGCGGCAACATTATAGACTGCATCCACACAGCGTTTGGAGCTGAGATACTTGAACTGGCGCCAAGGCAATTTGGCGCATTGTGCAGCCAACTCCTTGGCACTGCCCTCCTGAATGCGCCGTAGCGAGTACTCCTCATTGAGCAGTTCCCGCGATGTGCGCTGATCGAGTGCTGTCAGCAAACACATGACGAACAGCTCCAGGTTCTTGGGCAACAACAGCAGCAGCTGTAGCTTATCAGCGCTGAGATTACGCAAGAAACCCTGGAAGAAGAGCAGTTCGGCAAACTGTTCGCTTTCATCGCAACGATGCAGAATGCGCGGCCATTTGTTGAGATGTGCGTCCAGCAGCAGCTCCGCATTCTCGTCAAAGATGCCGCAAGAGCTGGGCTGCCGCTGCAGCTCAGTAAGCGTCGCCCGACACCCTTCAACTATAGTCTTATCCTCATCCTCCGACAAAGCCAGCACGCTCTCCAGCAAGTGTATAAAGTTATGCTTCAAGTTGTGCGCGCAATTCCTGAGCAGTAGACAGCACATTTCCGCGTACAATTTGCGCACCTTAACAGAACTGTGGGCGCGCAGAATGCACGTCTCCACGAAGATGATGCGCATACGTTTCGATGTGGCTGCTATCCACTGTGCGGAGCGCAGGTTGGCCTGAAGCTTCTTCAGACGCTCCTCGTTCTGCTCGAGACTAAAGCGCTTGCTGCCAAATATGTTGATGTCGTTCAGCAGCTCCATCTTCTCACCCTGGGCAGCCGTGCCGAAGAGCGACCGAAACGCATTCACGTCGTAGCGTGCTTTGATAAACTCATCTGTGGTTTCCTCAAACATAATGCAGATGATGCGGCCCAGCGCTTTGATACCCAACTAAAACATGATTAACACATCTTCGAATTCAATTTAAAAGCTCAAAATTATTGTTGAATTGGCACTCACCGATTTGGTAGATTCGCCAACCTTGTCATCGGCCATAGCCGTTTTAAACAGCACCGTGACAATCTTGGGCAGGAATATGAATATGGTATTGGCTATCTGATTGCGCAAAACCACGTCGGCAGCGTCGGCTTGATCGTGCACATAGAAGAGCACCAACAAACCCTCCAGCGATGCATTGACCAATTGGCGGTACCTTTCCTTTGATATGAACTCCATAAATGTGAGCAATATTTGGCCAATGATCACGACCGCCTCCTGACCATAGAATTTCTCCAGCACGTCGCTGGAAGAGCGTTGTAGCGCTGCCGTTATGCACAGCACGGCCGCCAATTTAATCTCCTCGGAAAGATCGGGTCGCATGACAGCGCCACTGGCCTCACGGATCTGTTGCAGCACCACCACCAGGATGGAGCGCAGGGCCTTCTCCTCCGTCAAATACAGCTGGGAAACAATTTGGCGCAAGCAGACCAGCAATCCGGTGCGCAGCTCCTGACTTTCCCTGCAGTGGATGGGCCGAGATGTAGTGGGAATCTCAATTATGTTGCTAAGTTCACTCACCCTGTAAGTTCACCTAGTTTGATCACAAGCGGCACCACAATTTGTATTTGAAATATGCGTATTTGGCCGAAGTCAAATCCATTGACTTCTTGCTGCACTTTCGCCAAGTTCTCTTTGTTGGGCTGCTTGAGGAAATCATCTATGGCCGGCCTGATGCGCGTCACATAAGTCTCCACCGATGACATTTTAGCCACAAGAGATAGTTCTCAGTGTATATCTCCAACAAAAATAAACTGCAAGTTTGTTAAACAGAAAGAGCGGCAAGGCAAGCACAGTGTGCAGCAACAGCTGGTTTTTGGTGTGGGTGCCAGTCACATGTTTACGTATGCACAAAGTACGTTAATTCAAAAACGCTTTTTCGCGCCATTGAAAGGACTGCTTTTGTGTTTAAATGCATTTAATGAAACTAGATAATTTTATATATAATCTATTATTGCTATGTATGCCAATTAGTTGTAAAACTCATGCTGGCACTCATCCTTGCGAACGCTGGTCTTGTAGCCCTTCTCAAAGTCTTTGGCGTGTGCGATGTAACGATTTTCTCGCACCGCATGCATGCCAGCCTCCTGGCAAATGGCATTGATGTCCGCATTCGAGATTTTGTCCGGGCGAGCGATTAGCTCCTCCAGATCGACATCTTCGGCCAGGTTCATTTTAGCCGTGATGGTGGTGAAAATCAGGCGCTTTTGCCGACGATCCGGCAATGGGAACTCAATCTTACGATCCAAGCGACCGGGACGCAGCAGAGCCGGATCTAAGGTATCAGCGCGATTGGTGGCCATAATCACCTTGATGTTGGTCGTCTCATCGAATCCGTCCATTTGATTCAACAGCTCCAGCAAAATGCGCTGCACCTCACGATCGGCGCCAGTCTGGGCGTCGAAGCGTTTTGTTGCGATCGCATCGATCTCATCGATGAAGATGACCGACGGTGCATTCTGCTTGGCCAGCCGAAAGAGATCGCGCACCATGCGCGGCCCCTCGCCCAAGTACTTCTGCACAAACTCCGAGCCCACGACGCGTATAAAGGCGGCCGTGGTGTGATTGGCAACTGCTTTGGCCAGCATCGTCTTGCCGCAGCCAGGCGGGCCGTAGAGCAGCACGCCACGGGGCGGGTCAATGCCTTGAGACGTCGAAGTCAGGGAAGTTAACCAATACCATTAAATGGGAGCTAGAGTACTTACCTATCTGCTTATACAGATGGGCGTGGGTCAATGGCAGCTCGACTGCCTCGCGTATTTCCTGCTTCTGCATGTCGAGTCCTCCAATGTCCGCATAGCTGACGTTCGGCTTCTCCTCCGGCGACAACATTGAGATGGTGCTATCGGCTTCTGGTGGCACCAGATCCACCAAACAGTTGCTCTGCTTGTGCAAAGCCACCGAAGCCGACGGCTTCAACTGCTCCCGATCGATGGTCGACAAGACGCGCACATAGTAATTGGAGCCAGTGGTTGAGGCAACGATGCCGGTGTTCTCGTCGACTGCCTCCAGAAATTGGCCAATAACCAGGGGCACAGCCTTGGCACGTTTTACCTCTTCCTGGGCGTGGAGGTACTCCTTTTTCAGGTTGCGCTGCTCTTCCTTGATGTAGTCTTCCTGCACTTGCAGCAGTTCCAGCTGCAGTTGTAATCGCTTAAAAATCACATAATAGTCACTCTCATCCAGGACTTTTGGTTCGGCGTTTTCCATATTCGTAATTCGTATTTTAGTTTCTTCACTTGACACAAGGCCGATGAGAATGACTTGAAATTTCAAATTGTTGAAAAACAGTGCTGTAAAGGACTGCCAATGTTTTGACATTCACGGAGCACGCAATCCAGTTAGTGCGTGAGTCACGAGCAGCTGTTAGTGCTAGAGCTGTACATCGCAGTTCAGTTGTTCAATTTTTATTGAACGTTCATTTAGCTCATTGAATTATTCTTATTGTCGTGCGGTTTGCTCATTTGAGTAGTATTATCGTTCTTTTTAAGCTTCTTAGCCTCAATGTAATCCAATACGTCTGAATTATTTTAATACGGATTACCAAATTAAAGAATAAAAAGCAACTAAGAGATATCCTGGTGTGATTCAAAGGAGCAAACAGTTCAGTTCAGTGAGTAGTTCAATCGAACTTGTTCAGAACGATTTTTTGCAACTCTAGTTGGTGCGACCTGTTGTTGCTGTTGCTACTATATTTGTTGTTGTTGCGTTCAACGTGGAACGGTTCTATTTTTAAACCAAATTTCGATTTTATTTTGGAAATGTAAATTGTGTTTCATAGAAAAAACAAAGATACATTCAACGCCAGAACAATTGGAAACAACTGGCAATGCTGAAAATTTAAATCGATTGGAGGAAAAAAGACCAAACATTGTTGAAGCCGGCCGGGTTATTTGTTGGTAGAGAAATACGTCACCAATGAAATATATGTGCATTTAGCCAAATACGTAGAATTTGGTGTCACAACAATTATGGCAATTATGTAATATGCCAATCCAAATATCCAGCTAACAGGCCAAAATTGTGCAACTGTGTAAAATGGACGCGCTCGTCTTCCTGACGGCGGCCGCCCACCTTGTCTACACACCCTTCACCAAGGTCGAGGAGAGCTTCAATTTGCAGGCGATGCACGACATTTTATATCTGCGCAACAATTTCACGCAGTACGACCATCATGAGTATCCAGGCGTTGTCCCACGCACATTTATTGGCCCGCTCATCGTGTCGGTATTGTCTGCTCCGTTTGTGCTGCTCTTCGAGACGCTGAGCATCAATAAGTTCTGGACACAATATGTAGGTAAAAGGTACAATCTCTAGCTATCCAGAGCTCCTCATGCTTACATGCAAGTCTCATTCACAGTTCGCCTCGTCCTGGCTGCTGCTATCTCCATGGCCTGGAATAGCTTGCGCCGGGCTGTAACGAAGATCTATGGCGTCGAAGTGCGCATGTGGTTCACGGCTATAACCATAACACAATTTCACTTTATATTCTATATGACGCGCCCCCTGCCCAACATCTTCGCATTGCCACTTGGTATGTTGCTCACTTATTAAGCTAATCATTCAATTTTAAACTGGTTCGATTTGTTTTAGTGCTCTATGCAATTGCGTACTGGATGCGTGGCCAGAGCAAGCCCTTTGTCATCTGCTCGGGCATAGCCATAATTGTATTTCGCTCCGAGCTGGCACTTTTCATGGGCTTGCTCCTGGCACTGGACTTGGTGCAACAAAAGCTGTCCATTGATGGGTACGACTCAAATTTTTTGGTACTGCCACTTGATTTAAGTTTTAAATTCCTCTCTTTTGTTCTTGTTGCAGTTTGCTGAAGATTGCGCTGCCTGCTGGTGTGTGCATTTTGGCTGCCACAGTGCTAGTGGACTCGTTCTTCTGGCGCCGCCTGCTGTGGCCCGAGGGCGAAGTGCTGTGGTACAACACCATCCTCAACAAGAGCTCCAACTGGGGTACATCGCCGTTTCTGTGGTATTTTTACTCGGCGCTACCTCGTGCCATGGGCGCCTCGTTGGTGTTTGTGCCAATTGGCATTTGCTTTGAGCGGCGTCTGCGGTCCTTGGTATTCGCAACATTGGTCTTTGTGCTGTTGTACTCATTGCTGCCACACAAGGAGCTGCGTTTTATCATATACGTATTTCCTGTTCTCAACATTGCTGCGGCGTGCGCTTGTCAACGCATGTAAGTCCTAGTATTACCAATTATTGATCTGCCTGCCTGTATTTAATTGTGTTTTGTCTTTGCCAGGTGGATGAACAGTGCAAAATCGGCTTGGCATAGCTTCTTAGCGCTTATCGCTGGCTCACATTTACTGTTCAATGTGTTGATAACAATATTCCTGCTTGTTGTCTCGGGCACAAACTATCCAGGTGGGGCAGCGCTCTCCCGTTTGCATCGCCTCGAGCTGTCCAATCCAAATGTTTCGGTGCACATTGCCAATTTGGCTGCGCAGAGCGGCGTGTCGCGTTTCATGGAAATCAACAGCCATTGGGTCTACAGCAAGGATGAGACTATGAACTATACGCAAGCGGAAATCGGCAGCTACAGTCACTTGTTGGTGGAAACCAAGAACAAGCACAACACGGAGCTGTGGGCAATGCTGCAGGAAGAGTTTGATACATTGGAATTTGTAGATTGCTTTAACAGCATCGGCATACAGTACAACTCCATATTGCCAGTGCGGATCAAGACTAAGCCGTGCATAGCCATTCTTAAGAAACGATTGCACGCAGAGAAGGCTCCCACCATCGAAAAGAAGAAGCTGGAAAAGGTGACGAATTCAAAAGAAAAAACAAAAAATAAGCGCAAGAAAGAAAAAATTGAAGCAATTAAATTAAAACCAATGCAGGATGTGCCTCTAGAGAATTTGGTAGAAGAGGAAACTGAATTTGTCATCAATACTTCCGAGACGATAGAAATTTCTGAGCAGGTCTCTGGTTTGGAGCATAAGGCGGAAGTGGAGGTCGATGACGACGATGGCATAGTGGCTACTGTGGAGGAAACTTCACTGGAACTAAATGTAGATGGCGCAGAAGCAGCAAAGGAAATCAACTTTCAGGAGTTGCGAAATCTTGCCCTGGAACACACAACACGGAAATCGCGTGCTGCCACCAAGCTAAAAATACGACAAATTATCGAACAGCACTACAGGTCCAAGGGACGGCATATCGAAAACGATTCCGCGGAACAGCATAAAACGACTGGGTCGCGCAATGGAATACGCCAATCGGTAAAGTCAATCATAAAGCAGGAAAAGATCAAAGAGATGATTGAGCAGATTGCTACCATGGATCTGACGCGCATCTGTGACTTGGAGAAGACATCGACAAAGGAATGTCTAAAGCAGGTTATTGATAAAATAGACGATGAAAAATGACGAAAACTCACAAACCCCGTTGAGTCTGCCCCTTAACTTAAAAATAACTTAAAAAATTATTTATATTTATAATAAACTTGTACCCAAAGACGCACTCATAATGCTAATGTAACTTTTATTCGTATTGAATGAAATGCTGCTGTCTTGATGTAAATTGCGGGACTGGATGTAACATCAACAAATCGTTAAATTTTTGTAACACTGAACAGTAACATTACCACATGTTGAGCTTCATAAACTTGTATTTACTTGTCTATATGCATGGAACGGCTACCAAAGTGTGAGTATTTGCTTGCAGGCAGCCACCATGAAACATCTATAGGATCAGGCCAATATATAGCCGAAAAATAAAAGTACATCACCAACAGTTCCTACGACGCAAAGCACAAGGGTGAGTCTGTACAGAATGTTGTCCATGGCCCCGCCCTTGAGGAACACTGGCTTGCCATCGTTCTCCTGATATTGCTTCTGTAGCTTGGCCATCTTGGGCGTTATTTTACCCGGTCCGGTTCCGCACTTACTTAATCCAATCGGCGATGACTGAATCGAACGACTTGACACAAACATGGGTGCTATAGAGCTACACCCATTAACTTCGCGCAACAGCGGCTACGCAAAAGTCAATTGGTCAGAAGTCGTATTAATGGAGGTATCTTCAAATACTTACGCGAAATTTAGAAATAAAATTCCTCTGCATTTTGGAATGAAATTTGTAATGGCAGATAATTTGATTTATTACAAATAATAGTATAAATTTTTGGGAATGAGCCTGATATCAGACATGTCCAACTAAGTTATAAAAATTGTACACAGGAATTCGTATATGCGTAAGTAAGATTAAAAGGAACGCCTACTATTTATTTTGTTCACCAAAGAAATTTAAGTAGATATTTTTTAAGCCAATTTTTCGCTCATTCCATACACTAATTCTCGTTTTTCACGATAGATGGGTCCCATCAATTTCGTTTGAATAAAGATTTTGACTATATAGGAAATGGTTCCAGACCATTCTTGTTAGAGTTAACTTGAGAATTTATTTTCCGTGCTTAAACCTGTATAATTTGTGCCTAGTGAGAAAAAAAAAAAAATTCATATCACAAGAAAAATGTCACCTTTTTAAAGCGCGTTATTTTAAATTCGTTTATTATTGTGTTCTTGAGTTTAAATGTTGTATCGATCTAAATATATCGAAAATATATTTATTAAAATATCGATATACAATACTATATATCGGCACGATGTAAACATCTCAGCGAAGCTGAGACAATATACAAACAAATATTTTGTTGGATATTTGTTTTGGATTTACGTGTTATCACTATGTCTTTGACCAAGTATTTAAATCGCTCCGTTAGCAAAATCAGTATGGAGGCTACTTCGCGAATCTGCACGCTGAAGCCCCTGGAGGCCGAACACTGTGCTATACAATTGGCCAATGGCGACAATATTGTTGGGCGCAGCAAGGAGACTGGCATCAGGGATTCACGCTGCTCGAAGCAACAGCTCGAGCTACAAGTTAACTCAAAGCAAGGCAGCTTGAGGTTGAAGGTGCTGGGGCTCAATCCGTGTGGCGTTAATGGCGTTATGGCCATGCAGAACACTGAATGCGAGCTGCAGCACGGCGACCGATTGGAAATTGTCTACGGTCGGCACCCTTACGAGGTGGTTTTTAACCCAGCACCTGATAGGAGTGAAAGCGCCACAGAGGAGCAAACATCCAGCCCAATGGATGTCAGTGAGGAGAGGTGGGACTCGGTGGGGAATGGTAAATTGGTTATCTACAGTAGCGCTGGATTGGCTGCTTCAAGCAAGATTGCCGGCTATGACATGGATGGCACCATTATTACAACGAAATCCGGCAATGTGTTTCCAAAGAACACCGACGACTGGCAAATCATCTATGCTGAGGTGCCGGAGAAGCTGCAGCGCCTGCACAAGGATGGCTTCAAAATATGTTTTTTCACCAATCAGGCCGGCATTGCGCGCGGCAAAGTCAAGCTCGACGATTTCAAGGTGAAAGTCAAGCGCATCGTTAAACAATTGGGTGTGCCCGTCCAGGTGTTCATAGCCGTAGGCAGTGGCTATTATCGCAAGCCATTGCCAGGCATGTGGGAGCATCTGCTGGGGGAAATGAACGACAATGTGGCCGTTAAGCTGCAGCGTTGCTTTTTTGTTGGCGATGCAGCTGGTAGGCCAGAAACGGGCAAAGGCGTCACCAAGCAACGCAAGGATCATTCGCTGGCAGATCGACTTTTTGCTAGCAATATTGGAGTCTCGTTCTACACGCCCGAGGTGCACTTTCTCGGCAAGCGTGTAGAGCAGTGGAACAAACCGGATTTCGAGCCCATCAGCGTGCACGAGCAAGTTCCACAGTTTGAGCCCGCCGACATGGAGCTGAACGCCGACAAATGCGAGATGATAATTGTGGTTGGGCTCCCCGGTTCCGGCAAAAGTCACTTCTGTGCCGAGGTACTCGGGGTCAAGGGTTACAAGATCGCAAACGCAGACACTTTGGGCAGCACACAGGCGTGTCTGAATGCTTGCCAGCGTGTGCTGAGCGCTGGGCAGTCGTGCGTCGTGGATAATACCAATGTGGATGTGGCATCGCGAAAAAAGTTCGTGGCTCTGGCTGTGGAAAAGAAAGTTCCTTGTCGTTGTTTCGTAATGAATGTGACTGTGGCCCAGGCGAAACACAATATTGCCTATCGGGAACTGTTGGACACGGGACACTCGCCAATTACTGATATGGTGTTTAACATGATGAAGAAGAAGTACCAGGCCCCAACTCTGGACGAGGGCTTTGACACGATACACAAAGTCAATTTTAAGCCGAAGTTCTCCAATGATAAGGATGAGACGTTATACAAAATGTATTTGGTTGAGAAGTAGTTTCAATAATCTTTAATCCAATGTAAATATTCGCTTTGCGATATCAGCTATAAGCCAATCCATGGAACTTAAAAGCTTCTCCCCAGTTACTGCGCTAACCCCAACCACCAGCCAGTGATGTGTGGTGATGTCATCCAAACTGAGTATCTGCAAGCCATAAAATGTTAAAAACTGGAAATATTTCAAATAAATTCAAGTCGTTCTAAATACCTCTTTGATTTCATTTGAATTTAAGGCACCCGGCAAGTCCTGTTTATTGCACAGCACAAGTAACGTGGCGCCGGCTAGGCGTTCCTCTTGCAGCAGTACTTGCAGCTCCTGCTTGCAGTTTTCCAGGCGCATGCGATCCGCACTATCCACGACCCAGACGAGGCCATCCGTGCACTCGAAATAGTTGCGCCAGTAGGAACGCAAGGATTTCTGTCCGCCCACATCCCACATGTTCAGCGTGTAGCCATTGTGCTCCAATGTCTTTATGTTGAAGCCCAGTGTGGGCGAGATTTGGTCAATGGGCTCGCCATTAAAGCGCTTCAGTATGGTTGTTTTGCCTGCATTGTCTAGTCCACTGAAAAGAGGATACAAACATGAATCACAGTTTTGCTTTGAGACACCAACACTTACAGCAGCAAAATGCGCATCTCTTTTTCCTTTTGACGCATCTTTTTTAATACTGTGAGGAAACCCATAGCGCCTGTCAACTGTTTGTTGCCTGGTAAAACTAATAAATTAAATCTTTCTTAAACAGTTGCCTCAATACAAGAATAACAATATATTTTGTTGTGAGTGCCGCCAATGAATCAATATGTGTGAATGGCAAATTTATGAGAATGGCATTAAAAAAACGATGTGGCAGCTCCGTTCTCCAAAGACGTCAAACAGCTGTCATAATCTGAGGCCCGTGAATTTTTCCATTTGCATTTCGGTTGCTAAAAATAAAAGAATTCAAACAAAATGATGAACTTGTCCAGAGTGAGTACAAATTGACAATGACAATTGTTCGCGGTACATGGGCGTATATATTAGGCCATGCCATTAACCTGGAAGGTGGAGCATGGATATATTATGAACCAATTACGTAAGACGGCTGGAGCACCCAACTAACCGCACATTTTATTATCACAGGCCGTCGTGCGCAGCTTCGCCACTAGCAGCAGCCGTCGCGCCACTGCAACGAGCAAGGATCAGATCGAGAAGGGCTACTTTGAGATCCGCAAGGTGCAGGAGCACTTCCAGAAGAAGGACGGCAAGCCCGTCTTCCTCAAGGGCTCCACAGTCGATAATGTGCTGTACCGCATCACCATGGCGCTGGCCCTGGTCGGCATTGGTGGCATGGGCAAGCTCTTCTGGGAACTTAGTGTGCCCCAGAAACAGGATTAGGGCGCCAGCAGCATAGTCTAACCTTTAAGCTTATCCGTAATACCCAATCACCGGCACACTTGTTGTTGCAGCGTAGTTACCTTATATTTCTGTGTTTCGATAGTGTAAGTAACTGTCTAAATACATCTTGATTTAAGTGGCGTAATCTATTTTTAATGTCTTACAGAGCTGAGCCCACAAACCTGGTGTACACCCTCCTAGATTGTTGCTTGTGCTAGCATAGTTAAGTTTAAAGTATATCTAAACATTCGCAAAAGCATTTCAAGCGTGGAAATATAAGAACTTGGCTGTAAAGTAAAAGGATAACAAACAGATTTTCTTTTTAATGATTTCGGCAACTCAAAGGAATCTTGATCTTATCGACGGTTGGGTCTTGTGACATATTCCGTGATATTTTTCATTATAAATTTGCCGAATATTTTGACTTGTCTCCCTCTGTTGGCTCTCACACTCACGCACACACGTAAAGAATTAAATTGCATTGACATTAAATAAATAAACAGCGCGACAAAACGAAAGTTGCCGCCGCTGTGTCGATGTGTCGGTTTGGATGTGGCGAGGAGCCCGATTTATAAATCAAAGGGCGGCAACTCGGCGCGTTGCCTTTGGCATGGAGATGTATTTTAAATCGAGCGAATCATGCTGCGCTTTAACACACATTGCCGAACACACACACACAACCAGTAAAACATGCATACTGCGTGTTTATTAATAACTAAAAAATGAAGGAAAACTCACAGAAGTGCAGCGAAATGTGCAATTTAAGGCATTTTCATTAGTTATTTCTCCATAAACACTTAAATAAAACTAAAGCATTTAAAATATTGAAAAAAAGCGTGCTCTATTCGGGAGTGCACGACTAGGAAATATCCTTTACTCAGTTCTAAGTTGGCGACGAGGGGATGTATACGAAAAGTTAAATATTCTTAATCTGTGTATACTATACGTGAACTTACATACCAAA
The DNA here is from genome assembly GCA_035041545.1 of Drosophila colorata. Taxonomy (NCBI): domain Eukaryota; kingdom Metazoa; phylum Arthropoda; class Insecta; order Diptera; family Drosophilidae; genus Drosophila; species Drosophila colorata. The sequence goes on along the minus strand of JAWNLD010000656.1, from coordinate 5,801,944 downwards.
ACTTGGTGTCTTTATAATACAAAATAATACAGAAAACCGATATTTATCAATTTAAAGAAAGCAAAAAGAAAGAAAAATTTAAAGTGACAGGTTATCGACTATTTGAAGCTTGATCGTATATAGGAAATTAAAAAACCAAACTTCAAGTCTCTACCTCTTTTAGTCTTTCTCATACAAGCGGACAGACAGATGAACGTGATTAAAGCGGCTCGGCTAGTGATGCCGGCCAAGAATATATGTAAATACTTAATGGGATCGGAGATGCCTCCTTCTGCCTGTTGCATCCATTTGCACAAAACCAATAAACATTTTTACCCATTTTCAATGGGTTCAGGGTATTAAAAGGAAACACAAATATAGCCATTTTAAGAGTTTTCTGTGCAATTTACACACACTTGCGTGTTTCGGTTGGCCCCTGTGTGTTGGGGTGTGCATGTGGGGGAGAAATAAGTCGAAGAACAACTATTTCGCTATTTCATTTGCCGTTACGGCACATTTAAATTTTGAGATGTGCACGAGAAGCGCATAAAATAAACGCGATTTTTCCGTTTACATATTTGGGCGGATATGTGTAGGTGGTTTAGTACTTAGCTGAACTAGAACCGACGATTCCTTATAGAGAACATTGTGAAAACAATTTCTGTGAATTGCTTGATTGCTTTTGAAGACCCATCTTCAATTCTTCCTTAATTAAATAAACGCACAAGCCATGGGTTAGAAATGATGTGCACTTGTCGCAAACTTATTATATTTCATAGACTGTGAAAAATGTATGCGACAAAATTCCAACGACGGATTGGAACGGCAGCTACTTTAATATCGTCAGCATCAGCAACACCATTATGACTACGGGGCCAACTCCGGCTAACTGCGACTGTCTGTCGTTCCACACGACTGCCCACAGCCAAATTACAATAATAACTCAAAACGCATAGAAGATGCGAAGCTAAATGTTTTTGCCTCAATCCTTTGCCAAAAACAATACGAAGACGGACAGAAGCAGAACAAAAAAGATAAAAAAAGGGCGGGAAGTAGCGTGTAGAATCAAGAATCGAAAAATGTGTTTCATTAAATGTTATTTATAGTCGGCAATTTTATGCATTTAAAGCGCGTCTATCAACGGCAGCATCAGCATCAGCATCACCAGCCGAGCATCAGAGCAACTGAGCATCGCCATGCGGAAACGACGACGACGCCATATTGAAATTAACTGTGGCGCGCTTTGTTTGAAGGGTGCGAGAGTGAGATAGAGTCGGCGAGAGAGCGCCATTGGGACCGCAATAGATCCCGATCCTAATGTGTGGAGCCCGAAGTGAGTGGATGGCATCGAAGCTTTCACCTTTTTCAGAATCGTTTTGCATTTGTTTGTTTTCACAGCGGCATAGATAATTTTGTAGTTTTATTTTCACGTGAAATATTGCCGGGCAAACGGCGCGCGCTCAGCTCCAGGCCTTTGCCGTTGCCGTTGCTGTTGCCGTTGCCAATGCTCTGCAGCCGCAGTCGCAGCAGCCGCAACCACAAATCAGAATGTCGTTGAAGCATTCAAGTGCAACCGGCGTGAAGCGAACTCGCTGCGGCTGCTGATGCTGCTGATGCTGCTGCTGCCTCTGTCTCCGACTGCGTTGCGGCAAATCTCGGCAACTCTCAGATGAACGGCCGTTGAGTGAGCAACGTCAACGTTTCGTCTTTTGTCAGATTGTTGTCCACTGGGACAGGGCTGGCCGTAAACCTACAAGAGATTTTTGTGTGTCGATCGATCGATCTGTCCAGGCACGTCCCACACGCCTAACATGTCCAAAACGAAACCAGTTTGGCCTATTAACACTTCGATTACAACTCAACTTTTTTAGCCGCCGCTCGAGCACGATCTTTCTGGGTGGTCTTGAGCGACGCTTTTAGTTAAATTTTGATTTATTTGCGCTTCAATTAGTCGTTGAACAAATCTGTTTATTTATTTGCTTTTAATTATTGTTTGAAACCACAAACCCATGCCCCTTGGCACAGGTTAGAGGGCGACTCATCCCCAACTCCCTAACACGGCCATGGCCACGGACACTGGCAGACTGGACAGCTCAGTTCAGTCGGCAGCTTTGTGGCTATATCGCTGCTTCCGACTGGCGTATAACTGGCCTGGGCAAACCGTCTAAGAAGGTTTTTAATTAACACCAACAATATAATTTACGAAAAACATCAAATACGCGCGCATTATTAATGCTTGCTAAAGTGATTTCATACACATTAAGATAAAGTATAAATATGCCAAAGTATTTGTTAAAAAGCCAGACAAAAACGGGATAGATCAAGCAACAATGCAGGCTTATAAACTATTAATGATGCATTCGTTAAAAATGCTGTCCGTTTTGTAGAACTGAAGCAAAAATACCCCATAAAAATGAATTTTTTGCTTTAATTTGTATTAAGTTTAGCATAACTGAAATGTAGAACTTATGAACAGGATATTATTATCGTGATAATTTATTCAAACAAATAAAATATTAACTATGCATTCCATTAAATACATATGCTTCCCATTTTATAGAACTGAAGCTTTTATTAACTTTATAAGCATTGCTGAAATGTAGATCTTATGAACATTATTATCGTACTAAATCATTTAAGCAAATAAACTATGAACTACGCATTTGTAATTATGCTGCCTTTGTAAAACTGATGCAGAAATACCCAATAACATTTTTGGTTTTTTTAAAATTATTTTTTTATTTTAGCATAACAATTAAATTAAAACTAAATTATTCATGTAAATAAACTATAACTGATGCTTTCGTTGAACATACTGCTCATTTTGTAGAACTATATTTGTTTAAATTTTTATTTAACTTTAGCATGATTGAAATGTAGAACTTATGCAAAATTATTCTTTTACATAAACTATAAATTATGCATTTGTTAGTTATGCTGCTTAAGACATAATTTTAAAGAACTGCTTCAGAAATATACCCTACTTAATTGCAAATTTTTAGTTTTAAATAACTTTATAAGAATAACATTTGTATAAGACATTCATATCGTGCTCGAAATATGCATTTTTATATAGAACTCATACATGATTGAAATTGGGGATTGTGTTTTGATAAACAAACAATAACAGACGGCATGGTTGCCGGGCAAAATAAACTCTCAAAAATACCGAAATGCATTTTTAAAATTTATAAACCGTAACGCCCCCACAGACAATGGGAATGGGAATGGGAACAAGAGTGGATACATCGCCGATGGCGGCGGCAACAACAAAATCGTATCAGCGTGAAAGATGCGCTTCCCATTTCCCGCCGACCCAGCAACTATATGGTAAAGCGGCAAATGTCTGAGAAAAGGGCGGGCAAGATTTTCGGCCTGTGAAATTGAAACCGACGAGAAGTAGAAACATGTGTCCAAATCTTTCACACAGCCGATGACTTGTCCAACAACCTACCGCGCAATATTACAAACAACTTCATTGGATCTTTAGCCGTGCGCGGGTGCGAACCTCTCGGATCAGGTGACAGTTGCGGTGCGTTGCCTCTCAAGTGAGCCGCTTCAGGTTTATTCCAATAATTCATCGTTAACTGCATTTGCGCTCAGCCATTTTATGTCCACGGCAAGGACACGACACTCAAGTGGCTGTCGAACCATTGCACAACATATTCATCACCAACTAGTCGATCTATTCTGCAGTAAGTGGCTGCTCGGCGCTGCCGTAGACAATTCGACGCTTCCGTCCAGCGCTTACACCCTTTGCCGTAATGTTATGTAAGTCGGGTTGTCGACTTCGATGCTGCTCCGAATGTGTCAATTTTATAGCACATTTTGCCCACTTTACGACACTTGAAGCCTCTCCCGCGCCCGTGTCCGCTGTTGCCTCTGTCTCGGATCCGACTTTTGTTTTCTCAAGTGTCGCGCATATTTTGTTCGGCTTCGCGAGGCTGCTGTTGTTATTTTTGTTGGGTGTTATAACACAAAAATAAGAAAGAGGAAAACACATAATATTCATTTGTTATGCTTGTCATTTGTCGCTGCTGGCGGCGACTTCAAAGCATGTCACCCAATTTGTTAAACGCAGATAATTTCATCTCCGTTTCCATCTGGGTTCGTCTTTACGGCATGGGGCTTTTAATTTTCGCATATGGCTAATTATTATAATTATTTTTTCGACTCTTGTGCAAGTAACATGAGTCCAAAAATAATGGATTAACCTCTATGGTTATTTAAAAAATAAATATTTGTACTCATCTTTTGAAATTTGAATTTAAAGACAAATTTAAGCAACATATTTATGTTCATTGAAGGGAAAGAGCTAGGTATTGTGAGTGAAATTCATTTATTTTTTATATCATATTATTTTCATATATTACTGAAAATAAAAAAATTGTAAATTTCCTTTTAAACAAACATAACAAACGTAAACAACATTTCAACAACACGTTACTAAAAAATCATTAATATCTAAGCACACTTAAATTCTGGATAATTGTATAAAAATACGGTTTTTGAGAAAACAAGTGAGAGAAAGAGAGTGCGAGTCAAATTGAGAGTGTGATTTCGAGTCTGAGAGAGACACAGAGAGTAAGAGAGTGAAAGAGAGAGAAAGAGAGAGAGAGAGAGAGAGAGAGAGAGAGAGTGAGTCAGCTAAAAAGAGAGCGATACAGTGAAAAACAACGCCTTTCTATGCGATTTGCATAAATTCAACATATGCAGTGAAAGCAGATAATAGCAGAGAGCAAATACTAGAGCAAACAAGTAAAAATGCCATAGAGTTCTCTAACTCAAATATTTAAAAGAATTGTTATCTGCGGAGTGCCGATGATTAAATACCATGTCAGACATACATGTATAAGATGTGATATTTAACTATTTTTTCATACATTATATCACCGATTGTTTCTACATAATACAGTTCGGTGATGTTTATTATATTTTGCTTGTTTTTAAGACGCTCACAATTCCCAAGTTTCATCCGGATAGTTTGAATAACCAAATTGATTTTCGTCCAAAAAACTCATTTTTCATTAAATTGTTCCTTTGGCTGCTATATGGCAAATTGCTCCTATGCGCATGACACATATGAAGACGGGCCTCTGCAAAGTTTCAAGACGATAGCTTTAAAACTGAGAGACTATATTGTATAGAAACAGAACAACAGGCAGACCGACAGACGGGCTAGATATGTCTGTACATACATTTGTATACTTTCTGGAGATGCTTGGCTTAATGCTTTACACACTTTATGACAAAATGAAACTGCCAAGGGATTGAATTTCACTTTAGGACAAATACCATGAGGAATAATTACTTTATGTATATAACTTATGTATGTACAATAAAGATAAAAATGCTCTATGTAATACATAACGCTCGTAGTTATCAGTGCAGTTAAGTTAAAGTGATCTGCGTATGGTAGTATATAGTATGTAACATTTTATATTCATTATTTGGATTATTAAATTTTTAAGAACATGACTTGATTACTTGTTTTAATGCAACGTTTGGGGTTTTATTAAATTCAATAATTGTATACAATTTCATCAATTCCAATTAAAAAAAATGTTTTGTCTGTGAATAATAGCATCACAAATAGGCAAATAAAACAAAAAATTTATAATTATATTCATAGTTAAATTCCTTGGTTAAAAGCCCAACCAAATCATTTACGACAAACGTTCACAATGGCGATCATCAGAACGAGTCTGCGAGAGAGCGAGAGAGCAGCGAGCTGAATTCGCAACAAAAGGTACGTGCACAGGTAGGCCAAAGCGAACTCAAGGAGGCGTGTCCAACTGGTTGCTGAGCGTGTGTGAGTGCAATGCACACAACCGCAACGTGGGCGCTCGCTTACACACACACACACACGCACACACACACACACAGCACGAGCAGAGATTGACGTGCGAATGTAAATCTAAATGGAATAGAGCGGCGTGAGACGAGTGCCATTCTAATGAGCGAACGACAACAAAAATTGGCAGCAGCCATTAAACGACGAAATAAAATATTAGTGACAATAATATGAAGACAACAGCATTTCTTATAATTAAGTCTAACCATGCGAAACGCAACGCCTCGGCGAGAATCGAAATGCGGCATCTCAGCAACGCGGACGGCAGTTGCAGCCGGGCCAGAGACTGGGTCCATGGCCCCCCCTCCTGGCTGGGTGGATGCGAAAAGGGATATGGCCCTGCGCCGCTTTATTAGCAACAACGATCGCTCTAATGATACGATTTTGTTAATGAAGCAAAAATAGATGCACGCGATCATCAGCTAAGGCGATGTCGAACTAGGCGGTCTGCCTCGGCCCCGCCTCTCGGTCTCAGCTGGCCTCAGTGTGTGTGTGATACTAAAAAGTCATGACATCGCTCGGGCACACTGCGGAACGCTACGGATACGCTTACTTGCTTCAGATTGGCCATTCAAGCATTCAAAAATTAACTCCGCCCGGTTGCGTATGGTTAGTCAGAGTCACAAGAGCAGACTACTCGTGCGCAGCTGAGATACGAGCCCACAACTACCAGATACACACTCGCACACATACTGAGATACAGGCATGTGTGCATATACAGTTGTCGTTGTTGGAACAGGAGTGCATCGGGGCGTTTTTTATGTTTTGGGCTCTAAACGGATTTTTGGTAAGATTAGAAACTTGCCTGGCCATTGTTTTGTATTTTGCGCAATTCTTTTACTTCATTTTACTTCATATATTTTTAGCTGGCTTAAGTCGCAAAACGTAAATGCCGCTTTATCACTAACTCCATTTTTATTTGAAATTAAATATTAAATGCTAACTAATGTTTATAACTATCATTTAATTTATTTATGAGCGACTTTTGATTGTTCACTCTCTAAATTGTTGGGCGCTCGCAACTTCAAGTGCGCTCCTGTTCGCTGGTAGACATACTTCATTTTTGTTTTTTTGCCAGCCAACTAAAACACGCACACAAACACACAACAGCAGCGCCATTAAAACCAACAAATACAAAGCGATCGCCGCCCTCAGTGCGAGTGTGTGCGATATGAATGTGAGTGTAAAGAGGAAGCACACGAACACGCACACAGTTGCATTCGAGCAAAGAGCCCGGGAGAGAGAGCGAGCGAGAGAAGGAGAGAGAATGAAATCTTGGGATGCTGCGTCGCCGTCGTCGTCGTTGTTGTTCGCTGTGGCTGTTGGTTCTTTTCGCATGTGGCTGTGGATTGATGGACGTGAGCGACCGTTAGTCGCAGCAGACACGGGTGACGAACAACAACAAGTTGGAGCTGTGGAACGCGCGCTGCTCCCACACGGATAACGGATCACGGATGAGTAGCTGAAAGCAACGGGCAATTGGAAATTAATGCAGAACTGCAAGTGACAAGAATAAGTGCGATCTTTGTGTTTGTTGTGCGATCGGCTCGATCGATTCGGATTAATGCATACAAGCTTAAGTATATGACGGCTATGATAATAATATTAAATGTAATCTGAAGAGAAAAGTCGAGTACGATTAAAGTGACCAAAAGTTCCAACACACACACACTGAAATCGGGTGTGAAAAGTGCGTGATAATTTTTGAACAAAAGCTGCCGATCGATTGCCAAAATGTGCTAATCAGCTTTCAGTTTTGGTTCAACAATTCACCTGTGTACAGGTGTAGCCAGTATCGCGGCCAAAGCTACAACAAAACGTAACGAAAACGCCAGCCCAATCGAAATCCAATCAAGCAACCCAACTGGCGTCGCGCCGGCATCAAACGCCGACAATTTGTACAAATTTCATGCCTTAATTGAAACTAACAATACAACCAAGCGGGAGTGTTTAACGGTCAACGCAAAACACCCTTCTGCCCGATCACAATTAAATAATATACAAATTAATATTCGCATGCGACGGACGAGCGCACAGAGAAAGCATTCAAGTTGGATTTGGAGTAATTTGGAAGCAGCTGAGATTGCTTAAAGCAGATACAATTGTGGAGTTCTTCAATCTGGAAATGGACCCAGGTACATTTGAGCAAAGTTATTCAAGTTGATAAGCAATAGAATATTTAAAGCTAAATAATAAGCATAATATTAAGATATAATTTTTTTTTTAAATAGTCCCCAAAATAGTGCAAAATTTTAATATTGTACTTAATAATCTTAATTTCAATTATCTTAGTTTCCTTACTACCACCATTCTAGCACAATTAGCTCAACTGCCAGTTGATGGCTGATTTCAAATGGATTTTAAATAAATTCTTTAACACTGAACATTACCGTCGGCATTCGATGGTTGGGCCCAAATCTTCCTTAGCTGAAGTGGGGGGAAATTCCTGTTTATACAAAGGTCAGAAAAGAGTAAAGTAAAGTTCTCCGCACACACATCCTGCTAGCCCTGCTAACCCAGTCGCCAAGTGCACACCTGACTCGGTGTCGCAATGTCCAATGCAAACAGAGGGCAGCCACCTTCGAGTCCAAGTCCAAGACACTTTTCGGTGTAGTACCACATGGGTACGTGTGCAGCCGTATTTGCTTTTGCTTTTCGTTTCAAAGATGAGCATCGCCGCCGACGCCGACGCCGCCGCCGCCGCCGTTTGCCGCCTTTTGCGCATGATCGACTGCCGCCCGGTAGCAGTGACAATTGTTTGCGTTGACTGAAGATGGGCGAAGCCATTGCCGAAGCACAAGTTGAAAATGTCGCTGGTGGCGACGATGCCATTGCCTCTAATTTAACTAATGATCGTTGTAATGTTTGTGGTCTGTGCCGCAGCGTTTGTCGTGCGGTCTTCACTTTTGCCGCCAAGTGTCCGTGTCTCTGTTTGTCCCAAAAAAAAAAGTTAAAAAAAACTACATAACTTAAGCTTACTGACCAAAAAGAAAAAAAAAACATGTTGAGATTTGTTTTGGCTGTCGGATTTATTGACACATCGATCTACAATTAAACATCTGCGCAATCTTCCAAATAAACGAAATTTCAATATTTTGGCATGCGTTGAAGCAAGTGCCTGATTAACATTATGTAATAGCCTGATGCCATCTTGCCTAACAATTACCAAAGGCAGTTAACTCTCTTAATTTTAGAGATACATAACATGTAATAATATATACTACATAAAAGCTCATTCAATATGTATGTACATATATGCTCAAGTTAAAGAACTCAAATGAACATTTATAGATTTTTCATATATATGAAGAAGTTTTGATAAAGTTTTTTATCAATATTTATTATCGAATATAGCTAATAGCCGAATGAGACCTACTTCAAAGTAAAGCTCAGAAAAAATGCTCCTAAAAATTCAATTTTTAAAATGCTGGACAGTGAAATCTGACCTACTTACGTTTGAAAAACGTATATATTTTTTTCGAAAAAGAAAATTTTCAAATTTTCTATCTTCCAACATTTTTGTCCATCGTTTAAATTATTGCTACCCAATGAAAATGTAACCAATGTAGCCCGCTGTTCTTTTGCATTCAGAGTTCGAGATGTGCCCACTTCGGTCCATTAACGACTTGCTTTCGATGTTTTGACATTTTGTTTGTACGCAGCATTGTTTGCTTAGATCGGCCAGACGCAGCCGCAGACAGCGAAGTGGAGCCAGTGGAGACAGTGGACCCACTGCCATGGCAGTGGCCATGCAGATGCAGAAATGCGTGACTAACGGCTACCGGTAGCCATCTACTTCGGTAGCTAAACATAAAAGCCCACAGGCTGCCAGGGAGCCCACTGGCGAGCTGCTAAAATCACAGAAATGGGCAGTAAAACAAAAGGCAATAATAACAACAACAGCAACAACAACAATAGTATAAGCAACACCAGCAACAACAACAACAACGACGACGGCGATGAAGACGACGGCATCGAAGCCGGTCACAAATGCAGGCAAACACTTGAGAGAGGAAAAAGTCGCGGCAATGTGTACACGTCTTAATGGAAGTGTATATACGTGTACATACACATTTATAAATATATAAATACCTATGTATGTGTGCACATAAGGAGCTGTGCGGGCACGGCATCGTAAAACTCCTGGCTCCTGCGCTGAAATTCCTGATTGCGTTCAAGTTTTGGTCAACGCTTGGCTGACTTGATTATATGTCGTCGGTGGCCTGCACAGGCGACTTTAATTAAATCAACGGCCTGTTAGCTGGTGCGTATATTTCATCACGATCCTCATCATCATCATCATTATCATCATCATGAGGCCGCCTACTTGGAGCCGCGTTTGGCTGTCGCTCCCAAATGATCTGCTGACACTTGACAAGCGCAAGTGCGGGCCAAATGAGGTCTGCACAAAACTCAAAACTCAGCTCATTAACATAAATTTAATGCTTTTCTAATCACTGCATCTGCCACAAGAGGGGGCACGTGGGCAGTAATTAATGCGAGCTCATCAATATACATATACGATGCCAAACCAAACATCTGGCTAGACGCTAGAAACTCAACTGAATCTTACCCTAACCCCTTGATGACTATGACGTTCCCCCAGGGGATGAGCCTACGACCCACGACCTACGACCGGAACTGCAGCGCCAGAGCTCAAAGTGCGCCGGGCAACACATGACAGCACAATCTAAAATTTATGCCTGTCAGCGGCGGGCGTTTCCTCGTCGCACATAGCTCGGATGCCGCTCGGATGCCTTGGCTAGCGACGCAGCGACTCAGCGGCGCAGCGGATTCGGTTCTAGTACATTGGCAATGATTGGTTGGATTTGTGTATTTGCCTTTGTTTTCGTTGCTCTCGCTATGTATTTGGGCAATGCGCGCTCGCATTGTCCACATTCTTGGTACGCGTAATTGAAGTCACCGCAGCATGTCTTGGGCGCGCCCCCTTTTACATGCGCCGGCAACGGGAACGGGCAACCAGCAACCAGCAACCAGCTCGAGAATCGGGATCCGTCGCTGGCTCAACTCACAGCAGACGCTGTCATATTTTCTTCCTAGTGCACAATTCAGGGCCTGGGGATCTAGTGGGGCAGTGCGACGCCAGTTTGCGGTGGCTGCCGTGATTTATGGAGCCATTCATTTCTGTTGACAGACAAAGTTGTTGACGCTGAAGGAATCTATTTAGTTTTATGTACTTTTGATATCCACCACGCAAAGGGCGAGTGCGAATACGAGGGCAAGGGGCAAGGGGCAAGGGTGAGAGGGCATACGGCGCATGTGTTCTAAGGCGGAGCCCACACAAAGTAATGAGCTTAATTTATAATTTCAAGCACTTGCACTGGCTCAACATTGAGTTAATCTAAGAGTTATGTGCAAAGGCGTCTATATCATGCAATTTATTTAAAAATTATCATTTATTTATTACGATCCATTTAACGTAATCGAAGCCGTTGGCAGTTCGCAGTTGTGATTCCCTTTTCAAAGATCAGTATATGGGAACAGGCTCCATTTACGCAGTAATATAGTATTTAATATTCAGGCTATGATAATCTATCAAATAAATATTTTATTGGGGTATAGCAATTACGAAGATGTAAAGAGTTTAACTCACGAAGTTATCAGCGCTTGAGTCATCTCAAAATTACAAATTTGTTAGATATATAGAGAAATTTAATATGAATTTGATTTCACATGTTTGTGGAAAAGAATACTTAAATAATATCTTGACACTAGGTTTACATGCATAAATTGATTTTGTCTAAAATTGTCTTATTTCACATACATTTATGTCCCATTTGTGATCTTGCATGAATTAACCTTCAAAGTTGATTTAAACTCCCTTTACAATGACATGTAGCGTACCACAAGAAAAAAACAAAAAGAAATTAAAGATCGATGTAAAGTAAACACATGACAATTCGCACTCTTTCTGCTTGATAACGCTAGAAATTGAACTTTTGCTGATTAAATGGAAATAATATTGCCACAGTTCAAAGGGACAAAACGGACAGACAGTCTGCGTGGCAGACGCTTCCTTCTTCTTGGCTTGCCCAAGTGGGCGCTTGCTTATGAAATGTACTGATAAATAAATTGCGATTGTGCGGCAAATTGTGCAACGCTCCGAATGCAAAGTTGTCGACAAGCTCTTATATGGCACTTAGTATGTATATTGGCATGAAATCATGTAAAACGTGTGTTTTAATCGTCACCGAACAAGTGAAAAGGCTATTTTTACAACAAGAAACAAACTTATTAAATTTGGGCTGCTTGCACGCATAGTATATACATAAATAGGGGCTAACACTGCGTATACGCAATGTAAGCGAAAATGAAAATAAAACCGCTGAGCCTCAACAGAATTCAACTGAGTTGTTAAATTAATTTTTGAGGCAATGCAAATGCAAATCAACTTTTTTTTAATGCAATAAGCACTAACTAAAAGGTGTGCCCAACTAATAGATACCCTAAAAAGCTGCAATATAGAGTATAGGGTAACTAATAGTATATTTTTTTAACAACATGTTAATAGCCCTAATTGACAATAATATTCACAGACTCTTAATAGATTTAGAGCACGTTAGCAAACAATTTAATGGTTGTCATTTTCTGTTTTATTTTTATTTATTTTATTTATTTTATTTTATTATTATTTTATTTAGATAAAATAATCTTATCCTGTATTTAAATTTTAAATACATATTAAAATAAAAATATATAAATTATTAGCTTGTTAATCTGCGATAGTAGTATCTGAGAAAATAATTTTTTTTTAATAGGTTAATTAGTTTTCAAAAAGTCAGGAACATTTTGGAACCATTTTGTCAAATTAAATATATTTTCTTTTCTGTCTCACTGTGTGTGAAATAATTTTTGTGGCTCACATAAAAACGTTTCTAATTAAGGCTACCATAATTTTCCTCTAGCATGCATACGCAATATTTCGCACATACTCAATAATACAGGGTATTAGTATCCACAATTCAATCTCTTGGCTTTTGGCGGCGGCAATGCACTGTCAATCAAATTGTATGGTAGTCCCGGGCAGTGGCCAAAGGGAACGGGTACCCCTTGCCAAGAGCAAAAGATTTATGGCACTGCCACAGCCATATTGCAACTTGCCGTTGCAAAAAACTGAAAAAAATCGTGAAAAAGGAAATTTAATTTGCCATGCTTTCTTTGCAGCTCTGCTGCTTTTTTGTGGCACAAGAGCACTTTAGGGCGCGGCCATTAAATAATAATGCAAATAATGTCCTCAATATAACAAAAAATATAAATAAATAAAACGACGCCATTTCATGCCAAATTTATATTCAATTTCTGCGGGCGTAAACTAAAAATCGGCCAGTCGCATTGCGAATTTAATTGGCGACCATTTTGTTTATCATTTAGTTTAATTTAATTTCTGTAAATGCATTAAATTTTATTGAAAGTTTGCCTTTGTGTGCAATTGTTACTAATTAGTCACAATTTTTCTACTTTTTGTTGAAATTATAATGGTGATTTGTTTGGAACGCTTCGTTTGAAGTGGAAACGTGTTAATTGACGTTTTGCACATTCTTGAAATTCGAAATCATACTTTATTTAAATTATTGCATTTCTATTGTTGTCATTGTTGGGGTCGCTGAATTGCGAATCGTTGATTAAGAGCTTATGGCCCGTGGCGTAATCCCAAGTCATAAATAATACAATGTATTTGATGTGAGCACATATCTATATATAGCTATATTCAACAAATATTTTAACATATATACAAAATTGCTTATCAGCTGGCCAAATGGACAGTTGTCTGTTGAATTTGTTAATTTCAATTATGCATGAAATTAGTTTATTGCCTTTTGACATTTGAAATCTGTCAGCAAAAAATCTCATATGAATATACTTACATACATACACCATAAGTACTTGTGTATACACATATATTTCTGCTCAAAACTATAAAAATAATATGTGCAAAAGACACAGGCACAGACAGAGATTTCAATTCAGTGCCTAGACCAATAAAAAACAAGGGTATAACAACTGTATATGCATAATCATTTCTTATCGGCAGACAAGTAGGAAATAAATTACTCTCAGTATACATATTTATATATATGTTCATTTTTTTAATCTCATCATTGATATGATAGTCACTTAACTGATTATGGCCACAGTATATTTTGTTCATTTTTATATAAATATATATTATATTAATTTTTTGTGTTCGCCCGCGATCATTTTGTTTAGCAAAATATTATTTTTAATTAGTTCTAGTTAGTTAAAGTTTGTTAATTGCTCCTGTAATTGGATTTGCATGCATCAGTGAATTTTTGGTGAACCTTTAACGATTTTATATAATTTATATGTGCACACAAATGCGGCGTGCCTTTGCTAAATTTAATTGCCAACGAACCTCCGAGCGGTTTTTGTCAAAGCAAAAGTTGTTTTTTTTTGTATTTTTTGTTGTTGCAAAATTCCAAGAATTAGAAAGCCGAGATATGTGCGTACATAAAAGCATTTAGCTGCAACTGCTACTCCATTTGCTGGAGCATTTTGTAATTTGTTTATCGGCCGTCGCAACAGTGGCTGCTGCAGAACAGTGCCTGCCATTGTATTCGGCAATTTCCCAGAATTTATGAATTATAATTTCGCATTATAGACAATTTTAATTGAGCTTTTTATGGTCTGCGCCGGGCCGTGCATGCTCCATGGTCGGGTCGCACAGGGAAAGCACTCGTCGCCCTCGAGGGTTGCCAGCGCACTGGAAAAAGTGTTGGATTTCAATGCAAACACGGCCATTTGTAAGCCATTTGTACCCGATACCGATAGTGACTTCCGCTGCAGCTCGGCCAGCAGGCACAGAAGCCGTAGGACCCGCAGAAGGACAATAATGACAGCCCGCATCGATTCATAAAACCAAAATCCATCTGCAAATATTGGCAGGGCAGGGCGCGCATCTTGTTTCTGGCCCTGACGAAAAAAAAAACAACAAAAAAAAAACGGAATAAAATGAGTTTATGATTTTTTAAGCTGTTTGCCAGAGCTCTTCACATTTTGAAGGTGTTTGCCTTTCATTAACAGAAGCCGCTGCACAGCTACTTGGATCAGCAGTCTTGTTTGCTTGATTAGTTCCGTGACTAGTGGAAATGCCAGGATACGGATACTCATTAGAGACATAGTAGCACTATCGACGACGTCGCTCTGCGCCGACATCACTGCAAACATGGTCTAGAGCGTGCATTTAAGTAGCCCAAGCCCCTTTATTTTTTGTGCGTAACTTAAAATTAAATAAACAATAACACATGCATAGCTACGTAGTACGTCTACGTAAAAAGTGGGCTCTCTACATTCGAAGGTTTCCAAAGGCAAACAAACACGCAAAATAAACCCAACGGCAACGGGCAAACACTTCAGCTGCACCTGAGCTGAAGGCTGGCCCGCACTCGCATAGGTGCCCCTCAGCATCAGAACGGTCGCTCTCTGATCGTAACCGACGCGACTCTTGAATTTGAATCCTCAACGGCGGTGGCATGTTTGCACCTTTAATAAGACCAACAACAGACAACAAAAATTCAACGCCGACGGGCAATGCAACAGCGGCAGCCTAGAACGGGTCATCGTGGCACGATCGAAGGGTCACTGACGGTGAGGCGACTCGACGCAACGCAACGCAATGCAACGCGACGGTAGCTCATAGTCAAATCTTGTGGACTCCGACTTAAGTAGTGTTTGCTTTCCGCACGCCCATTGCAATCGAATCTTTAAATACATACGTATTTACTGTGTCTTCACATATTGTTTTTGTGGAGCTTCTGATGTTTTCCTTTTATTTTAACAAGATCATCATATATTTAACAGATCAACGTTATATTCGATCAGCCCAAAAATATTTTTGGGAAATCTGCGCTTTATTGAAGGAATTTGTTTTTAATATTATTATTATTATAATTATTATTACTTTTATTATTATATTATTATTATTAATATTAGTAGTTATTGGTTATTATAGTTCGAGCCCGTGCTGTTTATAAAAGGAAGCTAATTTGTATAGCATATAAAATATAAATTTGACTTTTAAATAACACTTGCTGAATTTATTTGGGCAAAGATTATAATCCATTTATACACATTCCATCTTTGTGGTTAAATTGCATTCGGGTCTTAGACAATTCATCTACCGAGGACTGTTGAAAGGAAGTTCTTCGCTCACTAGCGACAATTTATTAAAATTGTTTTTGGACAGAAGTGGCACGTTGCAAAATTGTTGCCTGAGTCATCTTAGTCCCCAGTCCAAAGCGAGCCATAAGGAATTTAATTGTAGCACTAATAGCGAAAATACGTGACTAATTTGCTTGCAGACGCCGAGTCTGAGTGTTTGGCCGGATGTGTATGAGTATTGGTCATAAATCATAAGTCAACATTCAAGTTTGAGCGTTAACTTAAGATCATCAAAAGTGGCTTCAGAAATAAGTTAAGTGATAAGCTCGTAACTCTGGGAGTTGCATCTTTATCATTGGAAATGCGAGCTGATAACTGTTGCAGGCCTCATGTTCAATGTAGTAGTTGAATGTCCAATTTTTCGGGCTACTAAGCGTGCTTTTCTTATCAATTGCTATAATTCAATACCATAATTAACTATAGGCACGCACTTCACTTTCAAATGGTCAACTTTGGCGCCCATTAATCTTCAATAATTGCCGAAAATTGATGTCATGCGTATTTGAAAACCCATTAAAATGACACAGTAAACATTGATCTAAAAAAAATGAAGAAACTAACACCGAACAGCATCATTCATTAGGGCAGACAACTAAAAATATTTGTGGAGACAAATTTATGAACGTTTAGCACAAAAGTCAAGCACTCGAAGATAATGTTGTTGAGTAGAGCAACAAATTGCAGCTATCACTGCGGATGCCGCAAATGCCAGCGCAGACAGAGACGCACAGATACCGACGGATCGAGGCAGACAACAAAAAAAAAACAAAAAACAAAAAAAAGAAATAAAAAAACGGCAGCCAAATTCGGGTAAGGGAACATTTGTCGAATGTATGATCTTTGGCGTTATTTGTTCCCTCGATGGCATTGAGGAAAGTTGCTCCTGTGTGGCTCTGCCTGTACGCGCAGCCCTCCCCTTTGTAACTCAATTCGAAAATAATTAACGATCGCAAGATTACAAATGTCAAACATAATGTCAAGTTGGGCTGCCTTCGTATCACATTTGCTGTCACTGGGAAAATGCCGGGCTGTGCCAAGCGAAATGTTCAAAGACGGCATACAGATACAGATACAGATACAGAAAGAAAACCACCGAGCCTGATGCCGATGCTGAATGGAGGCAGCTACTCCACACTCTGCACTCTGCAGTCTCGGACCAGACCAGACCAGACCAGAACCAGACGACAACGCGTGTGGGTCTGCGGCGAGCGCCAGCCGATTTGTTGTGACTTATGTCAAAACAATTGTGTATATCTTGATGCGGTGCTGAAGTGGCTGCTTATGGCTGAGATTTGGGGAGGATTACAAGAGCTTGAAAATAATTACCTGGCCGAACACATGCTGTAATATATTAAAAACGCCAATTTATTCGAAAACAATACCTTAACCGGAAATTACAATTTGCATTGCTCTGCTACAAATACGGTTGTTAGCTAGATCGGAAAATAATACCTTCACCGGAAGTTGCAGTATATTGGCATTACTTCATAATGCAATTGTTTGCAAATAAGATCGGAAGCTAAGCTGAAACTAGTTTAGTGCTGTTCGGTACTCTAAGTACCTAAATTGAGTCCAGAGTCTTGAGACTATTCGGTTATGTTTCGTATACAAAATCCCTTTAGGAAACTATACACAGTCTTAAAACTATATATGAGTTGTAAATTCCTGGCATTTATAAAATATAAAATTTAGAAATACTTGCTTAAACAAGAAGGAACAGTTCCAGACATAAATAAGATGTGCGCTATATTTTCACTGTAATGTGTGGTTTCACACAAAAATGCATTTGTGATTGATTGTTTCTATGGATTCTAATAGACTATTAAAATTGTTGTGTTTTTCAGCATTGTGACTCTCCCAGTTGCCGATTACGGTTAGGATATCTCGATATTTCCTACGTCAACTATATGATATAGTGGTCCGATCCAACCGACTCCTACATATGTACTGCTTGCAAAAAAAAAAAGAACGTCTACGAAGCTTTGGGACGATTGCTTTTTGACAGACAGACGGACAGATATACGGAGAAAAAACCTTACCAACTACGTTCATTGTCCTTATCAAAAATATATACTTTATGGGCCGGATATGTCTACTGCAATGCGTTAGACTTTTCGTGACACAATTATAATTCCCTCTTGAAGGGTATTAAGAGACGAGGTTGCTAATATGTAGAAATTGTTGCTCCAATACGTTGGTTAACCCGCAGCTGGAGCTGGAGCTGGCGCTGGAGTCATGTCTCCTGCCGCTGGAGTCATGCCTCCTGCCGCCGGAGTCATATCCCCTGCCGCTGGAGTCATGCCTCCTGGTGCTGGGGTCATGCCTCCTGGTGCTGGAGTCATGCCTCCTGCGCCATCAGGAGGAGGAGCAGCTGTGGGGGCTGTAGTTGCAGCACCACCGGCAGCTGGAGTGGGTGCCACCGTTGCTGTTGTGTCTGTGGCATTCGCCTGGCCGACAATCACCGTACAGTTGTGACAGAGTACTGAAAAGATAACCCGTGTTTACGTGGGCACTAAGGAACAAAAGTCATTTGCGGTCGTACAATACTCCTTGGATTCGCTGTCATCGTCGTCATAGTCGCCGAAAATGCTTGAGATCCAATCATAAACATCATTTTTCTGCAATGATAATTGAATAAGTCGAGAATCGAAATCCACATATTTTTATTTTTTAAATACCGTTCTTGCTGAGCGTTCCACGCCTGGAGGATTAGCCTGTGTCGCCTGATAGTTCAGTGCCAGGCATATATACAGCAAAACAGCAAGTTTTGTTCCAATCGGCATCTTGACTTTGACTGGCATGCGAGATGCCTGAGAGATCGGCTTTTATAGAGCGCCCAGTTAACTGTTATTGAAATAGCTAGAGAGTACATAAGTATGTGCTTGAAAAACTCAAAGTAAATAGTAGATGCTTTTATGATGCTTTAAACAGCACAAATTATGTGGGGTTTTTTTACGCTTAACTACTGCGCCAGTTGGAGATCGAAGTATATTAGTATCTGAAAGGTTGTCACAGCCAGAGCTATTCTCAATGAAACCCGACTTAGCTGGGAGCACTGGCTAGATTATTTATGCAGCTGCACGTTTTGCGTGCCCCATTTGTCTGGCGACTGGCTCCAAGTGCGAATTGCACAAAAAAAAAAAACACAAGTAAAAATAAATAAATAAAAATAAAAATGATCGAAGTGCAATTGACAAGTGCGCAAATGCATAACCATAAAGAACATGAAATTCGATGCAGTCGCCGTTGGGGCAACAAGTGTCTGAAGGGTTTCCAATTTGAATTGAAACACGAGAACCCGCCACAGTCCAGAACAGTGCCTCAATTATGGCGATGGCCAGCGCCTCGTTAAGTACTAGGTACAATTTTCAGTTATGAATGAAGAAAAGCAATCGAGGTCGATACACTTGCTGTTAGTTCTTCAGACGGCTTTTCTCCACCCGCTCTATGCCTTTCTCATTCTCCGTTCTCTGCTCTTCGTTTGGTTTCCTCCTGAATTCCTGCACTTGCACTTGTGGCGCGTGTAACTCGGCAGCCCTATTGTGATTTTTATGGCGCTCTTTGGGGCACTTTGCTGGCCCTGTACGTGTTCTTAGTTAAAGTTGGTCTTGTTGCTGTTGCTGCGAAACATGAAGCTAACTACATGATTCTAATTTAGACGACGGCACAAGGCGCAGATGTGCAAATTCTCTTTAGTGACTGCAAGGGTCTGGCATTGGCTTAAAGGGTGAACAGCAGGTGATCCAACGCGATTGTTTGCGATTTAAAAAAACCTCACTTTGTCACAATCGCTACACTTATTGAAAACTCTAATTTAATTTTTAAAAATAAGAAAATGAAATTAAAACAATTAATATATGTAGTAAAAATAAAAATTAAAATGAGATATTATTATTATTATTATTATTATTATGATTATTATTATTATTATTATTATTATTATTATTAATATTATTATTAATACTATTATTAATACTATTATTATTATTATTATTATTATTATTATTATTATTATTATTATTATTATTATTATTATTATTATTATTATTATTATTATTATTATTATATTATTATTAAAACTATTATTAATACTATTATTATTATTATTATTATTATTATTATTATTATTATTAGTTATTATTATTATTATTATTATTATTATTATTATTATTATTATTATTATACTATCAGGTATAGGATAGTTATAAACTATCAGCATAACTATTTTTAAATATCTCAACACTTACATAACTCATCTACCGAGGACTGCCTAAAGAAATATTATTAATTATTATGTATATAAAAAAATAATATACAAAAGAAAAACTATATATTTTATTATAATGCGTAAAAAATCAAAACATGTTTTTTTCCGGTCCTAACGGGTAAATCAAATATTACTTTATTTCCAATTTCACCAAATAATTGACAGCTTTAGGTAAAGTCCATTATAAAACCCTATTTCCAATTTCACCAAATAATTGACAGCTTTAGACGTTCAATATCGCTCAGTTAGGTAAAGTCCATTCCGTTGGGACAGCTCTGGGTAATCATTGCGTCAACATCCAAAATGCATTTCCGCACGTTCGGCGCATTTATATGGCTTTTTTTCTATGCCACAATCTTTAGCAAGATTCACACACACACACAGGAACACATATGGCCATACACGTACACACTCACACACACACACACACCCACATCCGCAGTTCTGGGAAGCAAAGTGTAGCGATTTTCAGGCGAACCAGAGGCCCATAGACCCCAACCCGCTCCCGTTCCCGTTCCCGCTCCCGGTTTTCCAACCGAAGCTAATTAGACGCAAATGTGCTTTTGTTCGCCTGCGCGTTAGCCGTTGGTGTTGTTAGTGCCGTGCTGGCTTTCTATGCTCCCACTCATACTTATGCTGCGCTCTCTGCTTCGTCTCCTTTCAGAGTCGCAGTGCCCGCAGTACGGCGAAGTGAATCAGCTGGGCGGCGTCTTTGTGAACGGCCGGCCGCTGCCGAATGCGACGCGAATGCGGATCGTGGAGCTAGCCCGGCTGGGCATTAGACCCTGCGACATCTCGCGCCAGCTGCGCGTGAGTCACGGCTGTGTCTCTAAGATACTGGCCCGCTACCACGAGACCGGCTCCATCCTGCCAGGCGCCATTGGTGGGTCCAAGCCGCGTGTCACCACGCCCAAGGTGGTCAACTACATACGGGAGCTGAAGCAGCGGGATCCGGGCATCTTTGCCTGGGAGATACGCGATCGCCTGCTCAGCGAGGGCATCTGCGACAAGACGAATGTGCCCAGCGTCAGCTCCATCTCGCGGATACTGCGCAACAAGCTGGGCAGCATTGGGCACCATCACAGCGGCGGCAGCGGTGGCTCCGCGTCCCTGGGCATGGGCAGCAACGGCGGCAACAGCAGCGCCGGCGGCAACAGCAATGCGCCCAGTGCCAGCGCCGCCCAGCACACACACTCCGCGCACCAGCATCATTATCACCACCAGCATACGGCAGCGGCGGTGGCGGCCAGTGCCCATCATGCGCACGCCCACGCCCATCTCTACAATTCCATCTACCAGCCGTACAGTGCGGCAGCTGCCTACAGCATGAAGGCCGTCTCCTGCGGCAGCCCCTCGCCGCCGCAGGCTGGACAGACGCATCAGCTGCGCAGCGTGGCCGCCGCCCACTGGCCCTCGTCGCACTCGGTGACCGACATTCTGGCGCATCACCAGGCCGTTGCCCTGCGCGCCAGCTGCCAGGGCAACACGGTGTCTCCACTGCCCATGACACCATCGCCAGTGGGCGCTGCAACGGGCGGACAGCCGCTTATGGACTGCGAGGGCGGCGGTGCGCAGCAGCCGCCGTACAACTATTACATGTACTTTCAAAATGGCGGCATGCACCACCACCACCACCACGGGGGCATGATGACGGCGGGGGCAACCGGCTTATGAGGCACCGTGCCATCCTAGTTCCTTCTGGACCGGTTAATGTAAGTTGGACTGGTTTCGAATCGCGTCCAATTGTAAGTAAGTGCAGCTCGAATTGTTAGTCAGGCAAGTGTGAAGGGTTTAACTACGGTATACACATACATATACACATATATGATACAGATACGAATATAGTGTAAGGGATACTCTAAGGTCCAGCTTATATATCACACTAACAACTCTCATTAAAAGTTAAATTAATAGGGTATCAGCTGGAAAAGCATTGAGCTTTTCAACAGTTAGTTAAGTGTTGTTCTGGCAGGTCATGTGGAACATCCATGTCCTGCGGCTCCGGGGAGCTCTCTGTTTAAACGAATTTGATGTATGTAATTTTGGAGATTTTTTTGTGCTTTTCAAATTTATAGGCAACTTTTTTTTATTGTTAAAACAAAATAAAGTATTGAGTTGTGTTATAAATTGTAATATCTTAAATATACCTAGGTTCATGTTCTCGTAATTATTTGTACATTATGCTCTTTAAGTAAATTCTAGCTGACTAATTTATGCCATTAATCTAAAAACAAGATTTTACAAATAAAATGGTTTTTTTTAGCAACACATTAAAGCCAAATTTATAATAACTATGCGGTAAAGAGGGCTGACAAGAAACATGCTCAAATTGAAGGTCGTATTAAAATACATACCTCAATCTAACTTTGGGTCAAACAAAAAAGAATGTCAGTATTATTGCAAGCTTACTTTAAAGTTTGTGTTTGAGTTAATAATGTGGGGTTAAGCAAAGTTGTTTATTTAGGGGCAACACTCGCTCTCCTGGGGATCTTTCTTGACCCAACCGAAGAAAAAGTAGCCTATAGCTAGACCCAAAATCACGGACAAGCACAGCCAATAGTTGAAGTTCATGAAGACCAACATAAGCAAATAGGAGATAATGATTTGCACCAGATTCAACAGAGATTGGATTATGTGAGGCGCGTTAAAGATGCGTTCCCAGTATGTCTTCTCCGTGGCTTCGGCCAGAGGCGTTTCCGAGCAGCCGCCGCAGTCGTTCACATTGCTCTTTAGACGACGCTCTGAGGCCAATTGTTCGGCTTCTCTGCGAGCTTCGCGCCGATTCAGTTGCTCGCGGAAAAACTTCAGCATCTCATAGAGAAATGAGAGCACAAAAAAGGCGATGCAGGAGAGAGCGAATTCGGTAACAGTCGCTGCCACCCAGCCACGCCACAAAATTCGCTCGCAGTGGCCACCATGGAACTGTTGAGAGAAAGATTTACATTGGTCAATTATTTGCTATAAATTTATCACAGGGTGCTACAGGTCAATTTGTCGAAACATTTCTAAAAGCTTGTAGAGCTGAGCTTGCCGACTGTCCAAACTACTGTCACATGCATTCTTATCAGCGGAACACCCGGTATTTGTTTACGTTTGTGACTTGCTCAACAGCAAGCAAGTGTACAACATTAATAGAGCGTAATTTGATGTTCGGTAGAGAGATGGAGAGAGAGTGCGGGAGAGTAAGAGAGGGAGCTTATTTTAGCATCACAACTGAACGCTAAATTGTATTTGTATATGTACCTGCGCCAAGAGCGAGTGAAATCGGGCAGATCACAATATTTTTTAACGCGAATTAAATTAAATCAAATCAGTGCTCTCGCTGCTGGATGCGAACAAGAGCGCCGTTACAGTTACAGCAAATAAATGCCAGCGATTTAGTACGTTGTAATTCAAAGTTTGCTACTGCTGTAAAAAACAGCAGCTGCAGTTTGTTATGAAACTTACCACCATGATCATTGGACATGATTTAGTAGCGGTGGGAGCAATGGTATCTCCATGTTCCATGGTCATCAACTCCATTGTAATTGGTTTTTAAAATAATTCAATTAGCCACAAAGTGAAACAACAATCGTTAGGTGCTTGAGCTGGTGATAACCGCGTAGACACTTGCTTAACTGCTGAGAGCGGGGCGATGACTGCTTGGGACAAACGAGCGTATTCTGTTTTTTAAAGAAAACCCGACACTAATCCCACCAAGGCGCTAGCTAGCCTGCGCTTATCTCTGAGAAATGTGTGTTATCAGCTCGCACGGAGTGCAAGCGACGATATCAACGATAGCGCGCTCGTCAAGAGAGCCCAGCGACGTTGACACCATTGAGTGACAGAGAAAACGACAGGTGAGTGAGAGAGAGAGAGAGAGAGGGAGAGAGGGAGGTGAGATGCGAGCAGATCTGGACTGTATGATCTGTATGTTAATTGTTACCCATCTAGTTATCAGTTGCAGATCTGCAAGCTGTGTAGCCCGTTCGTATATAGTTTTCCACTTTCTGGACCAATTACTATTATTGGAATGATTTATGAATTTGGTAAAGTTCAATATCACAAGAGGCCATTTTATTTTTTGTGGTAATTAAGATTATTGGTAATTGGTCAGAGTATTTATTATATTGTACGCATTTAAGTATGTATGTTCTCATGATTGTATATAGTTTAATCGAGCTCGAGCGATAGTAACCGCCGACGAGCGTATTTGCTGGATGTCTGCATTAGGCCCACTTGGCTTTGCTAATGTTTTGTTTCTAACTGGCGAAGACCTGCGTTTGAATGATGGTCGTGTGCAAAATTCTACGGCCGTGTGCAAAAGCTACGGTTATTCTTTGTTGCCGTGTGCAGATTTCGAAAGTCTGGTGGCGCGTGCAAAATCGGTAAACGATATTGGCATGGTCTAAATGGTTGGGTTATGAGATTCTATAATGGTAAGAGCTTTTAGCCAACTTTACTTCCAGAACTTAACAATACGAAAATGGGTCCTGTCCTATACAATATATGACTTAAACAGTTGTAGTAGATATTAATTCTTTCGATTAAAATATTTGAATAAAACGTTTAAAATGATTTGAATGATCGGACTTGCTTAATTAAAGTTTGCTTAAGAATGAATATTCTGCTCCTTTTTTTTCGTTACTTATAGCTGTGCCAAACATGTTTAATTATAAGATTTACATTAAGCATATTTAGTTTTTAAATTAGCTGATTAAGGTATTAATTGGCATGGCTCATACAGCTATGAAATGGTGAGAACCAGATTCTAAAATACGCATTAATAAAAAATAAATAATAAACAAATTCATGCTAAGCCAAAACAATATGCAATGATTGTGGGCTGAACTTTCTTAGATATACTACGTTGTCTGATACCACTGTGCAATATCATTCTGTTGTCGCCGTTTGGTTATTATAACTTTTGCAAATTGGATATGCAATTTATTATGTTTTTATAAAGATTTGTTTTGGTATTCTCCGTTATTAAAAACTTCCATTAAATACATTTCGGAAACCCCTATAAAGTGTTCTATAAAAAAAATTAAATCGAAGTACATAAAAAGTTCTTTATTTGTTTATACAGACAAATTTAATTTGTATCAGATGTTTAAATTTTAAAACCACCAATTCAAATTTCAAATGTTCTTTTTTCGTTGATATGGCAGCACCTTTGATATGGCAGCACAACAATGTGGCAGCACAGTTCCCTTTTAAAAAAAGTAGGGGTATTTACAGGTATATCGTAATCTTTATTATTTTATTTATAAATGCTGGTTATTCTTCGTTTTAATTAGCTTAAGCAAAGAGTGTCCAACAAAATTGGGGTTGAAGTTGATGTTTGTTTTTAACGGGAATCACGAGGACGAATACTTGTGTTTAAAATGCCATGATCGATATCGTAAATATCGTTTATTTTAAATAACGATGTATCGATACTATATCAATGCGAAACACCAGACTAGAATAAGAAGTTCTTGCCATTCTTACCATACGGAGCGGGTCCGTGGTAGATAGAGTCCAACTCTGTAATTAAATGTGTGCAGTATTCCAATAAGACATCTACTGAGCACAGCAAAATATGTTTGCGTTACGACATTTGCGACTGCAGAGCAGGGCCAAAATGCATTTGCCACACACTGCAGCAGCGGTAACAACAACAACAACAACGACAACCAAAAACATGCCAGCTGAGCCGGCGCGTGTCTGCCTTGGGCTGCACAGACACGCCAGCGACTACCGCAAGCAAAGACTGCTGATGCTGCAGGAGCACATGACGAGCTGGAAGCTGCACCAGAGAACGACAACAACGCTGTCCGAATCCTCCGATCAGGAGAGCAATGCGCCGCATAAATCGTCGCTGCTGCGGGAATTGGCGGCAGCCACTAAGCCGTATGCACAGCTGATGCGTATTGACCGGCCTATTGGAACGTACCTGCTCTTCTGGCCTTGTGGCTGGAGCATTGCACTGAGCGCCGATGCCGGCTGCTGGCCAGACCTGACCATGCTTGGTTTGTTTGCAACGGGCGCGTTAATTATGCGTGGCGCCGGCTGCACTATCAATGATATGTGGGACAAGGACATCGATGCTAAGGTGGAGAGAACGCGCTCACGTCCGCTGGCCTCCGGGCAGATTACGCAATTCGATGCGATTGTGTTCCTCTCGGCCCAGCTGAGCCTGGGTCTGCTTGTGCTGGTCCAGCTCAATTGGCAGTCCATATTGCTGGGCGCCAGTTCGCTGGGTCTGGTCATCACGTACCCACTGATGAAACGGGTCACCTACTGGCCGCAACTCGTGCTCGGCATGTGCTTCAACTGGGGCGCTCTGCTGGGCTGGTGTGCGGTTCAAGGCAGCGTCAACTTGGACGCCTGCCTACCATTGTACCTATCCGGTGTGTGCTGGACCATTGTGTATGACACCATCTACGCCCACCAGGACAAGCTGGACGACTTGCAAATTGGCGTCAAGTCAACGGCACTACGTTTCGGCGAGAACACAAAGGCGTGGCTTTCGGGCTTCACGGCGGCGATGCTGGCCGGATTATCAGCCGCCGGCTATGCCTGTGACCAGACGCTGCCCTACTATGCCGCCGTTGGCATCGTTGGCGCACATCTAGTGCAACAGGTAAGCATTCCGTGGAGCAAATACATTTGCTGTTTAGTTCAATTTGAGTATTTTGCAGATCTACTCACTCAACATAGACAATCCCAGCGATTGCGCTAAGAAATTCATTTCAAACCACCAGGTCGGCCTTATTCTGTTCTTGGGCATTGTGCTGGGCACCTTGCTGAAGTCGGAAGAAACAAAAAGTAAACGCAAAGCCTCTACAGCGCCCACACCATCTACTGCATATGTACCATTAACACAAACGAAGCCGGACGTAATTAGCTGATATGTTATGTGGCTGTAGTGTCAATTGAGTTTTCATCCATCATTTGCGGCCTCTCTTTGCAATAGACCAAAGTCTGTAGTTAGCTAAATAGTTTAATTTTTGTATACGGCTTTATTTTTTAGTTATTTTAATGGTATTTAATGCAAACTGTTGTGACAATATTAAAAATACCTCGGAAAAAGTCAAAGAACGTTTAAGGTGTACTCTTTTTCAGACTCGTTGTCGACCTTCAAGTTTTGCAAACAAACCGGTTTCTGTATTAAATTCTAAATTGTTACTTTTTAATTACATATACAGATGATTGGTTGTGTGTTGTAAGACAAATACTCTTCATATGTATTCATTTCTAAGACGAGTTGGTTGCGGTTGTACATGTGTATGTAAAATAAACTAGAGTTAGTAGAAAGAAAGTTAGATTAAATCTGCCACATTCATGGGCATCTCGTCGATTTGCGTCGAGTAGTATTGCTCAATATCTCGCAGAATGCGAATATCATCCGATTTGACAAAGTTAATGGCCACACCCTTGCGTCCAAAGCGACCCGATCGACCGATGCGATGAATGTACAGCTCACGGTTGTTTGGCAAATCGTAGTTTATGACCAAAGACACCTGCTGCACGTCTATGCCGCGCGCCCACACATCAGTGGTGATGAGCACACGTGACTGCCCGGCACGGAACTCCTTCATGATTTCGTCACGTTCCTTTTGCGGCATATCGCCGTGCATGGAGCTGACCGTGAAGTTAGCCTCGCGCATCTTCTCAGTCAGCCAGTCCACCTTGCGCTTGGTGTTGCAGAATATGACGGCTTGCGTAATGGTCAGTGTGTCGTAGAGATCGCACAACGTGTCAAACTTCCATTCTTCGCGCTCAACGGCCACAAAGAACTGTTTGATACCCTCTAGTGTCAACTCATCACTGCAATTAAAGTGGGTTCACAATAAATATCTATTTAATACAATTAATACGATCTGCGCACCGTTTGACCAAAATTCGAATGGGGTCCGTCATGAATTTGGATGTCATTTCCAGAATCTCGTGCGGCAAAGTGGCGGAAATGAGCACAACTTGCGTAGCCGGCGGCAAATAGCGGTAAACATCATAGATTTGTTCCTTGAAGCCCTTGTTCAACATCTCATCAGCCTCATCGAGCACCAGCATTTTAATAGCTCTATGGTAAATATTAATATTTAAAAATGTATCAAGATTATAAATAAAAACCTACCTTGTGCGCAGAACACGTCGTTTGATCATGTCAAAGACACGACCAGGCGTGCCGCTTACAATGTGCTGGCCGTAGTCCAGCTTGCGTATGTCCTCGCCCAGATTTGTGCCGCCAATGCACACATGGCACTGGACATTCATCATGTCGCCCAGGGCCAAAATGACCTTTTGGATTTGGACAGCCAGTTCACGGGTGGGCGATAAGCACAGCACCTGTGTCTCGCGGAGCGTCGTGTCCAGGCTCTGTAGTATGGAGATGGAGAAAGTGGCCGTCTTGCCCGTGCCGGATTGCGCTTGTGCAATCACGTCGCGTCCCTTCACAATTGGTTTGATGCTGCGCTGCTGTATAGCCGAGGGTTTCTCAAAACCTACACAAAGCAGAACAACATGTGACATTAGCAACAGAACCGACTCCATGTACGCACACAGACACTTACCGTACGCGTAAATGCCGCGTAGCAGCTCCTCCTTGAGGTTCATGGCGTTGAAGGTGGGAATCACCTCGACATCTTCGCTGGTCTCGAACTCCACGTTCGAGAGGTCCTCGGCCTGTGCATTCTTGCGCGCCATTTTTGACTTGTGCTTGCTTTAATTAATCACAATATTATTTTTACCAAGAACAACGCGAATTTTCTAAATATTTTTTCATCAACTTTCATGCGGCTTGGGGATGGAAAATGTATATTAATGCAATTATCGATAGCCAAGCGTCGATATATCGATAGCTTTTGCAATCAGCACAGTCAGAGTTGCCATCTAAAAATGTCAATTTATTACGCTTCGATGTGGCAGCACCAATTTCGGCGCGTTTCTTAAATGCTCAACTTACTTAACTTTGTGCACGTATCAAAGATGGAATACAAGTTCATATTTGCATAATTTTTCATATTTGAACAAATCTTGGATTTTAAAGAAAATATATAAACGCATTTTTTATTGTTCTGAACGAAACGTAATAATGTAACATATTATATTTTGATTATTTTGCTGATAACCCGTTTGAATGATCGCAAATCTTTCTTTCTTAGTTTCTTAATTTTTTTATATATATTCCCTTCGACCTCAATGCGCTGTCTGGCCTCCTCGGCTGCATTCTCTGCCTGCTTAGCCAATGCTTCGGTGCGGTTGAGATCGTTTTTAGCGCTTTTTAAACAATCGTTCAGTTCTTCTACACGCTTCTTGACCTCCGCCAGCAGTATTTGCTTATCCTGCAGCTCAATTTGAACACTGGATGCAATTTCCGACATTTTCTCTAGATTTAATTTTGCATCGTCTTGCAAGGCCTGCAACAACTCAACAAGCTGTTTTATGTTATTGCCAACGCGCGCGGTCGTTTCAATATTGCATCGGCTGTGGGCCAGCGCCTTTTTAACCTCATCAATGATGGATTCGACCTCGCTCTGACTCAGGTCCAGCTCCTCGAGCAACTGCTTCTTGCCGTTCAGCGCAGCCTCAGCGGCTCGAGCCGCTTGCTCAGCTTTGTCGGCCAATCGATCCATGGCGAGCTGACTGGCCTCCTCGCTCGCGCACTTCTGGGCGTCTTTGGCGGCCTGCGCCTCCTCCGCCGCATTCGAGGCAATTTTCGTGGACTTAAGATTGATCTGGCAGAATGACGGATCCCCGCCCTGCTTATAAGACTGCTTCTGATGGTAGGACGACTTGCGTTTGGACACGGGCTGGGCACCGGTCACCAGTACGATGCTCATTACGAAGATCAACACCAGGGGCTCGCGACGCATTGGAATTTTGGCATCTTACAGAAATCTCCAAGCTCTGCTGACAGCATTGATTATTCAAACACAATATATTGCCAGCTCCGAACCGAAAAGTCACCTGAAACTGTACAGAATGACTGCTAAGGCTGCACTGCTGCTCCTTCTGCTCCTGCTGCTCTTTCGTCTGATGCCCCAAACTGCCGGCTACAAGTTAGGTAAGGTAAGTGCTTAAAAGATACTCTCTCTATCTCTCTCTCTCTCTCGCTGGTAACACGAAAACTGCACACATCAGTCCCAGAAGCGATCTATAGCTGAATCCAGCCTGCTCTACGATGACGGGCAGAATGAGTGCGGAGCGGACTCCCAGAAAAAGGAATGCGATGTTAAAGTAACCATCAACACGTCCTCGCGGCAAAAGGCTTCCTCCATTGCCATGAAAGCGGCACAGGAGGCGAAGGCTGCATCCGATGCCCAACTGCCAGCAGCGGAGAATGCGGCGCATCAGGTCAAACTTCAGCTGGCGGACAAAGCGCTGGCGGCAGCAAAGGCCGCGGAGGCGGCTTTGGCAGGCAAGCAGCAAATCGTCGAGCAGCTGGAGTCGGAGGTGCGCGAGGGCGAGCTCGTCGTCCAGGAGGAGTCCGGCTCGCTGCAAGCGTCGCAGGGCAACTGTAATGCCGCCTCACAGGCGGCCAAGCAGGCCGGCATCCAGCTGAAGACGCTGGCCGATGCCGTCAAGAACGCCCAGGCCAATGTCCAAAACTCGGAACAGGCTGCCAATGGCGCCCATCAGGAGCTCAGCGAGAAACAGCAGCTGGTCGAGGCGGCCAAAAAGCGCGTCGAGCTGCTCCTGCGTCAGCTCGATGGAGCTCGAAGCGACTACATGAACACCAAGAAGGCAGCCGAACGGGCCGCCTGCGCCGCCCAGGAAGCCAAACAGCGCGCCACGCGCGAACGTCGCATGGCCGAAATACGCGCCAAACTGCATCAGCGTATGCATCAGTAAACCGACTTGAAAGCTTTGTTTTATTTTTTAATGTATTTCTTTATATTCACATTATTGTGTCAATTACCATGGATATATACTCGGTGAAAGCACTTAAAATTGTTTATTAAAATCAGGTACAAGCGTTTTTATTAGTAAAGTTCGCAACTTAATCAAGGAAGAAATTTATATACATTTATTAAAATTTTTTTTTAATTTTCTTAAAAAATGATGCTAGTCAACTTAAACGGCTTGCAAGGTCACTTTTGTGCCTTAGGATCCATTGGATTTCGTGTTTTACATGGTTACATTTCGACTGGTTTTTAATCTGCTAAGGTGGATAGAAAAATAAATAAGTTTGATACAGACTTTTAGAGGATTTTTACAGGCACGTCTTTTTAGATCCTCAACCAATTGAACATGGGTAAATGGTATAATGGTCTTCTACAAAAAATGTGTAACAGATAGAAGAAGTGATATCCGATATGTATATGTACTTGCTTAGCTTCTATAGCGAGTCGATAAGGTCTTCCCCCTATTGAATATATTGACTTGAAACTTGGAATATATACTCGTATATATCTGCGTCAGATAAGGTTTCAAGATTTTTTGGCAAATTGATTTAATTTATATATCGCCCTCAGTATTAAAGTTGGATATATTAATTTTTTTAACACAGATACTGAAGACCTCCTTTAGAAATCGCATTATAAATTTTTTGGATACGCCACTGGGTGCTTTGAAAATCTATGAAATGCATATCTCACACAATTTTCGAGCTAGAGTCACCAAATTTGGCAGACAGTTTTCCGATGACCTTGTCGAAAGATATATTATTCCAAATTTCTTTATTATTTCTTGGAAACATTGTTAACATTAGCCTTCCGTCAACTAGAGTCTGGCCAAGGACAGCGTGCTGGAGCTTGTCATGCTGCCACAATCGTGTGGACAGGTGCCTGTTTCCAGGGAGTCCACTGACTGCGAGAGGTTGTCCGCAGCATTTGGCAACAGTTCCTGGCTAAGAGCGTGGGTGTTGTAGCAGAGAATCAGTTTGGTTTTGAGTCCCTCAAATATGCTAACAACACTCGGCTTCAGATTGAAGAAGATAATCTTTTGCTGACGTCGCCGGAAATCGTCCACCATGGAGGAGATCACCTTGGCGGCGGTAAAGTCCGCTGCAAAAATGTATGTGCAGTCAATGACAATGGGCAACGGGGTCTTGCTGCCAGACTTGAGCACCATGTTCCTGACGAACTCCACCGAGGGGAATATCAGGCAGCGATCAGGCGTGATCTTTATAAACTTGATGCCATGCTCCGTCTCCAGCTGCTCTAGAGTCACCTTGGGCCGCGCCGCGTGGTAGAGTATAAAGAGCTGATTGGCTCCAATGGCCACAACGATGCCGATCTCCAGGGGGAGCACCAGACAGGTAATAAATGCAAGCACGCCAGGCACAAGATCGGAGCCTGTAAATGGAGGAATCACCAAATCAACCAGGGGGAGCATTGGATGAGTTGAAACTTACGTTTGCTGCGCCACATGGGCCCAACGATTTGGTATTGAACCTGGAACACTACGGCCGATATGATGATGGCTGCCAGTGCGGCCTGCGGAATGAAGTAGAAGTACTCCGTGAGGTAGCTAATTGACAGCACCACGATAATGCCGATGTACAGATTGGACATGTTGGTGCGGCAGCCGCTGGCATTGTTGACGGCGGAGCGGGCCAGGCCGCCGTTGCTGCGATAGCCGCTCACCAGGGAGGTGGCAATGTTGGCCACGCCGGTGGCAAACAGTTCCTGGCTAACATCGATCTGCCTGTCCTTGGCGAAAGCCTTGCAGACGGACACGTTCTCCAGCAGCGCTATAATCGGCACTATAATCAGGCCGTAGCCCAGACTGTGCACCATCTCGAAGAAGCTCTCGCCGGGCACAGCGGGCAGGCCAGCCGTGGCGTTGCCCGGCTGCGCCTCGATCGTGAAGTTGGGCAGCGACAGCGTCGGCAGGCCAGGTGGTATATAGCCAGTCAGCCGGAACGGATTCATGCTGTTCGCCTCCAGATACATGGCCACCAAGGTGACGCCAATGACAACGGTGGCATTGCGTGTGATGCCCACGAATTTGATCACCTCGTTGAGCACGCGCTGCAGTCGACCACGCTCGGACTTCTCCTTGGGACCAATGCGGATTTGACTCAGGCTGCGTATGGCCAGCAACAGAGCCAGGCAGCCAAAGCCGAGGCAGCTGTCCCAAATGCGTAGGTTGCCAATGTCGCGGAACATGCTGATCCAGCTCTGCAGAAAGGAGCCACCATCGCTCTTCACACCCAAGATGTACTTCATCTGCGAGGTGAGCACAATTAGCGACACGGCGCTGGTGAAGCCCGCGCTGACCGGACCCGACACGAACTCCACCAAGCTGCCCAGCTTAAAGATGGCCATTAGGATTTCGATGATGCCGGTGAGAAATGTGAGCAGCACAGAGCGTGCCCAGGAGCCCTGGGCAAACTGGAATGTCATCAGCGAGGCGACGGCTGTGCTGCCAATGGTGTTGTCCTTGCAGGTGCCCAGCAGAACGTACACAAAGCAGCCCAGGAAGGAGCCATAGAGACCCGACTCGGCGG
The DNA here is from genome assembly GCA_035041545.1 of Drosophila colorata. NCBI lineage: Eukaryota > Metazoa > Arthropoda > Insecta > Diptera > Drosophilidae > Drosophila > Drosophila colorata. The sequence goes on along the minus strand of JAWNLD010000656.1, from coordinate 5,768,224 downwards.
GCAGACCCACCACGCCCGAATAGGCCAAGCCTTGCGGTATGACCGTTAGGCCCACTGTGAACCCGGCTATAAGATCGCCGATGGCATCGCTCCTATTGTACTTGGGCAGCCACTCAATTATGGGCAGGCGCTTCTTTAGCGTCTTCATGCGACACGCATTACTCGCAAAGTTCGCGCAGCACGAGGGCGTCGAGTCGTTGTCCTGTTTGGCCACCTCCAGTTGCTCGAGGCTCTTGCACTTGGAGGTGCGATGATCTGTGAGTAGTATGAAATCCGTCGAGGAGCTGCGAAATTGTGCCTCCAGATTCTGACTCACTTCCGTGCGCCTACGGAAGGTCACCTCGTTCTCCAGCGTGGACATTGTGGCGCTGTGCGTCAATCCGGTCGCTCTGGCTATTAGCTTGGCCGTGCACCGACTAACTGAAGCGCCGCATACTCTGCAGCTGCTGACACGCGATCTTATCGATGCTCCACATGTTTGCCCAGTCGAAATGGAATGTGGAAACGGGACGCCAGTTGTTTGTTTCGGCCACACGACTTGCTGGCAACTACCAGACTGTTGTTTGGCTTGGCATTATTGGCCAAATCAACTGGCACAGTTGTCACCGTTGCTTTAAATTTTCCATTAATCAATTTTGTGTAAATATTGAGACTCACATATGTTATATTATTGCTTAGAGCAATATTTACATTAATCGGATGCAGTGAAATCTTAACATTGCTCAGAAATAAATAAAATACGCATTTGGCATAATTTTTGATGTTTTTTTTTTTTGGTTTATTTAAGTTTAATGTTTTTTACATGATTTTTAAAAATTGTATTTTAAAAGCATCGCATTAGATCATATAAAGTAAGACATATCATTACAATATACAATTGTATCCGTTTGATATTTTGCGTATTTAAACATATGTGTAATATTATGTTTAGGCAATTTTATAATTCAATAGCAGTAAATTGTTTTCAGAGACCATGGCTATATGTATATGTATCATATATAATTATGTTTATATATATAAGTATTATGTATGTATGTGTATGCATGTAAATATAAGCTCAAGCACTTTCCATGTGCACACTTTAAAACTAAACGAAAAAAAACAAATTAAATTTTCAATTTAACCAAATAAAAATAAAAATTGTTTTTTTTAAATTACAATTTGCAAAAAGGGCGCGTGTGAGGCGGCAGCGTAAAAATCTGAACAATCCGAATTGGTAATTGCTTAAGGAAAGAATTTTGTTAAGGGCACAACTCGATACAATTAAGCTGCTTCGTTTTGGTAATTGTAAATTTCAACAATGCCAATAGCTAGATAAAATTAATTTAAATTTGTTTGTGTGTGTGTGTGTGGGTGCGAGTGTGGGTGTGTGTGTACGTATGACAACAAACATTTGCATAACTCAAATAACAAACAAATGATTAGGCATATGATAAACGAACACAAGGCCCAAATATGACCCAAAAAAAAAACAAAAAATAAATTTAAATTAAATTAAATTATAGAACGCAACAAACATGAAAGAAAAAATTGAGCAACCAGCTAGGCGCACAACTTTTCAAAACAACAACAAGTATGACATATTAACTATATAATGTAGTTCATATAAGCATGTATATCATGTACACATATATCAGTATATGGTAGGCATCGGTCCAGTGGTGCCAAAACGTCTCGGTGCCTACTGCCAAACGCCAATGGTATAATTCCTGCTCAGATGACCCAAGCGACGCTGACGGCCAACTGTAAAAATATAGTTCAAAGCTATAATTAGTAAAATACAGTTGGATTGTTCAGTTAATGTTAAGAGACGTAACACCAACAGCGGAGCGAAAGAAGGGTTAAAAATTTAGTTTTATAAAACGAAGCGTGACGCACGATACACTGGCGACTGATATCAAGTGTCAACATTGAGCTTATAGATACTTCATATATTGTGAAATCATAGCTTAAGATTGACATAAGAGCTGCTAAGCTGTGCTATAAATATTTGCTAAGCTACTTATGGACTAATTACAGAATGCCAGAGCGTTAGAATTGACGCCCCTGGTGTGAGAATAGCTTAAAGATACATAGGTGATATACATATCTATCAGATATTTTACGTACTGCATGTTAACATCATTCTTCGGTGTTAGTTTGCGGCTGGTTGTTGGGTGTGGGTCGTTTGGGTGGTATTGTACTTGTTGTTGTTGTTGTTGGTGTTGCTGTTGTTCTTGCGGTTACACAGAGGGCGGTGTTTAACAATCAAAGGGGGTGGGAAATCACATGACGTTTGTTGTTGTTGTTGTTCTTGTTGTTGAGCTGAACACAGAGAATGGTTGTTGCAGTTGTTGTTGTTGTTGTTGCCGTTGCTCTTGTCGTAGTTGCATCAGGTGGTGTTGTTGTTGGTGGTGCTGGTTCTTGTTAATTAGTACAAAGTTGGACAATAAAAACAAAGACACACACACGGTCACACACAATAAAAGGTTGCTGTTTGTTGGTTGTGGCATTTTTGTCTTTTTATTTACGCTGATTGAGGCGTTTCACACGTACTGTAAGACATAAAGAGAAACATAGAGGAAAGATCGGGGAAGAGAGAAAAGAGACAAATACAATGTGATTAGTTAAATTGTAACATTAAACAGAGGATGTGTTTATTTTTGTGGTTAATCAAAATGTACAACAAATTGTCAACTATTCAATCAATCAATCAGTTGAGTAAATACATCATTCAAGGCGTGGCGTAAAAATACGCCTTTTTGGGCTTTTTTTTTTTTAGTAATCGGCATAAAAAACTGTTCGCAAGTCAAGAAAAGTTCGAGCAAAGGTTCTTAAGAGCTAGGTTTATTTTGGGGCTGGTTTAAGCAAAATTTGGGACTGCGGCGGAATAATTATTAGTTGGGCTTATGTTAAAGTGGGCTGGTAAAAGCTTTTGGCAATTGTTTTGTTTTTATTTTTGTTTTATTATTGTTTTATTTTTGTGGCACAAACAACAAAGAGTATAGTAAAAAGTTTGGGTACCAACTGTTCGAAATGATATTGCGCGGATAGTTATGGTAGATTTACATGGAAGGTTGTTGCTGTTGTTGTTTGGCTTTCTTGTTGTTGTTGAAGTGGTGCTGAGTTTCTTGTTGTTAGGTTTGTTGAATTATAAAAGAGCATAAACATTTGGTTTCGGCTTTGAGGTCGCAGTTCTTGCTAGTTTATAATAATTTTTATTTCATTTTTAAATATTTATTTACTTTATATTGCAGTTATTTGTGGTTGTTGTTTTTTGAGTTTTTAGTTTCACTTAAAAATTGTACATCGCAGTTTAATTCCTATACGAAAAAAAGTACATTAGAGCTCGGTAAATTTTCCCAGCAGCTTGTGAAGGTGTTTAGTAAAAGCCGATGGGTCAGGATGTGATTTTGTTGTGGGGCAGTGAGTGTGACATGCAACATAGGACAAGGACAACATGCTATTAAATATTAACTAGGCTAAAATGCATTTAACATTAAGAGCAACGGGTGCATGACTGAACAAACAATGCTGTTGTTGGTAGTACAAAATGATCAGTACACTTAACAGTCTTGAGTTATGAGTACAGCAAGCTGCATTCGCATCGCTACGTTTTGAACTATTTATGCATATTCATATACTATATGCAGCATTATTCAAATTTCGAAATTGCGTTTTTGTGTTAGGCGTCTTCTTGGCGACTCTTGCATATGTGATTATTAAAGGAACGTTTTGCGTAGAATTCGTGTTCATAGATACCTGTGTTAGAGATTAGACAAAATTATACACATTACGCCTAAAGATTTGTTTGCTGGGGTTAGATGCCGTGACTTTTGTCGTAAATCAGTTTCAAATATATCTCTTCTCTATATATGCTTGTATCGTAGATATATTTATCAGTATCAGTGGTTCGGTCTGCGCATTATAAATATGTGTATATGTATGTGTGTGTGTATATATATATATTTTATATTATTTACTTCTTGGTCTCTCTAACGCATTTAGATGCCAGCGTTGCAGCTGCTGCTTCTTTCTTTTATATTTGTATATATATATATTGTTTACACGTTTAATTTACATGGATTAAACTTGTTTTTTTTTATTCGGTTTTTTTAATGTTTAAATTACAAAACGCTTTAAAAATGTTTAGTTTAGTTGCTTTGATTTGATTTTTTTTTTTGGTTTATTGAATTCTTGTTGATTTTCTATGCAGATTATTGAAAAATCTGAACTGCAGGCGTAATTCAAGATCTTTTCTTACTGTAAACGAGAAACAGAAAGAGATAGAGAGAAATAGTACACATAAAACAAATGACAATTGACGAAACACATATAAGAAATAATGTAAAGCGCATTGTTGAGTCGACAAACTTGACTTTTAATTGTCTGAACAAGGACATCAGTCAGTCGGTCAGAAGTCACAAGGGGAGAGCACAAAAAGTAGACTGAACTGGGGGGAAATAATAAGATACAAAAACTGGTTGAGTGTGTGTTCAGCCCCTAAGAAACGTTTTTGGGGCTGAGTAGCACTTGGGGGTGGTGTTAGTAGCACAGCTAATGCTGATGGATGGGTGTGTCCCAGTTATATACAAGATGAGAATCAAAATGCATGAGCAGCACGGCTGATAACGACGACAACGATCATGTTTTGGTAGAATTACAATTGTAATTTGTGTTGAGTTGAGTTTTATACACACGTTCTTGGTCTGCAAGACGTTGAGAGCTGGATCTGGTAATGGAGAGAACGAGCTTTACTTTACACCATGGTCAAAACACAAAAATGTTGGTGGAGTAAGAGGCAACAACAACAACGTTACTACGAAACAAGGCGAGGCGAGGCGAGGTGAGGGAACGAGAACTGATCGAGTGGCGGCTGTCTGACTGTCTGTACATTTGGGGCTGTGTCTGGGCGGACTTCGCTCCTGTGTGCGTGGTGTTGTTTTCTGTTGGTGGTGCTTGGTACTTGGTGGTTGGTGGTTGGTGTCTTCACTCACGTGTGCGCTTGGTAGACGCCCTCGTCATCGTAGTTGGGCGTCACGGCCCGACTGCCGGGCACCACCATGTTATCGGGATCGATCTCTGGATCGTAGGCATCGCCGCCGCCGCCGCGTATGACCATGTTGTCGGGATCAACCTCCACATCATAGTCGGCCGGCGGCTGTGGCGACGGTGAGGGCGATGGCGACGGCGAGGGCGTGGCCGAGTGGGCCAGCTCACGTTCGATCTCCATATTGCTGGGCAAGATCAGTTTTGGCAAGTTGGGTTTGAGCTTTTGCACGCGGAAGACTGAAGATCGTTTGGATATTGTTGTTGTTGTTGTTGATTGGTTGATTGGTTGCGGTTGTTTAATATACACATAGGACAAGTTGAGTTGAGGGATACAGTTTGATAATTTTGGGATTTAAATATATAACAGATAATTGGTAATAATGCTTTATATCGAATCGTTTTGTAGACTAAGTCTCAAACATTCTATGGTAATTACAAGACACGAAAGCTTTTCAGCTGAGCTAACGAGGAACGAGAGACAATACGGAGGAGTTTCGAATAGGGGATACTGTACACACATACGTGATTAGGCAGCCGAAATAGCATTGTGGGTATGTGAAGAATGATATTGAATGTCGTAACTCTGACTTAGAATGTAAAACTGACTTAGCAAATCGATAAACTAAAATATAAATTATTTATATATATATATATAAATTTAGACAAACGATGAGCTGCTGATGGCGTGTTTTGATCAGATGAGCGAATGTGATCTTAAGTAAGCTTATGCATATATCTAAATGTACGCCACGAGGTGATGCAACGCAACGAGAAACGCAACGTAACGAGAGGTGATAACGAGAACGAGAACGTGAACGCAACGAGAAATGTGCTGAAATGTTAGGCTAAACGCTGGATGATAAGTAGATGCCATAGACGTCGGGTGGGGTCACGAAACGATAACGTTTTACCTGGTTACCACAAGAAGAAACAGAGAGGGGGAAAAGTATATCAACTTTTTGGTTACCAACGCGATTTTGGGGAAAGGCAAGATTTAGATTTCCTTTTCATTCTCAGCGCGCAGGAAGCCAAAGGCAGCCGAGGATGTGGAGGCTTCGGCTGCGACTCCAGTTGCAGACGCTGCTGATGATGATTGATTGCGCACCAGGCGCCCTGATGACAAAATATGATCAGAATCTGTTGCATTAGTCCAAGTGCGGGCCTTGACAAACTGCTCGAAAGCAGCCAAGCTTTTGGCCTTTGAGGGTGAGGTGACTGCTGATGATGAGCGCAATGCAGATGCGGATGTAGATGCTGATGCTGATGCAGATGGGGATGACGATGGGGAAGCGTCGGCGCGGGAAGCTAACGTACCTTGTTGCAATTCACCTAAACGCGAGTGAGGTACACACGAATAAAGAAGACCTAAATATACATATTTGTTTGTCTATAAGTTCAAGGGGATCGCGAGCCTAGCGAGCGGAGTGGCAAACGTGGAACCAACGCTGACAACCTGCGAATATTGCGTGGGGATAAACCGCCGCCGAAGGCAACGGCCAACTTACTTCTGTCGATGTTGCGCTGCAGATGGGCGGCCACGCGATGACGTGCATCGTTGAACTCCAGATGCAAGCCAAGTCGCAGCAGCGACGGGTTCTTCTCCACCAAATTGGTGATCTCCATTTCAATCTTGTTGCCGAGCACCGCAGATCGCTGTGAATCGATTGGAGGCAGGTTAAGCGGCTGCTTAAAGCAATGGGCAGAGAGCATTCGCTACTCACCTGATTGGAGGCCCTGAACTCCTCGATGGTGTGACACTTGAGCAGGGCTTGCACCAGCCTGACAATTACTGGCGGACTGATAAAGTTGGTTTCAACATTTAATACTCTCAGGGTTTTGCTTTTCTCGATCGCTTCGGCGAGCAGGAGAGCTGTCTTATCGGTCAGGCCGACGTTTGTCAGCGAAAGAACTTCCAAGTGTTCATTCTGAGGCAGTGCGGCAATCAGTTGTTCAAGCTTCTCATCCGATATATTCTGAAACAGGATATGAAATGAGAACATTTCTCTGTCTCTCTTTCTCTGTCGAACTCACCTTAATGTTATTCAAGTTCAGGTCAATCAGCTTGGAATCATCTTCCTTGACGCGCTTAATCGACTCCTCCACGTCTGTGCTGTTGGGCGGATCCATGGGGAACAGCTTCTGCTGCGTGGACTTTGTAATGCCATCCCAGCCCATGCCAACGGGCTGTCCCTTGTTCAGAAGCGAGGCATGGTATTGATCCTGGTTCATCATTGAGTGGAAGCCAAGAATGGCAGCCAAATCGATGATCTCCTCCTGTGTGGCATCATTGAGCGCATGCTCGTACTCATCGCCCATATCGATGGCGATCTGCTCCTCCACCTCAATATCACGGGCATCACGCGGCGGTGGCACCCACTTCTTGCCGCGCACCTTGCCCTGCACAAAGGGCTCGAACTCCGGCTGATCGGGCGTCTCAATTGCCTGCTTGTTAATGTGCTCGATGAGCTGCTTGCGGTTCAGCGGCCCGGTGGCATCCTTGGTGCACTCGTAGCTGCAGCGCTGATCTGGCGGCAGGAAGTTGTCCTAAAAAGTCAATTAAAGGATATAGATTTTATAATGCGAAAGATTTTAGATAGTGGCAACTTCTTACATCGGGATCAACTTCTTTGGCCAGTATGGTTATCTCCTCGGGCGACAGCTGCGCCAACAGGCTCTCTACGTCCACGTCATCGTACTCGCTCAAATCCTTGCCGTACAGCTTGGCAGGTGTGGTAAGCGTTGTTGTCTTTGTGGTGGACGAAGTCTGCAAAGGCCACAAAAAAACAGAGATTTGGATTAGTGGACTTCTAACACTCCCAGCGGGTTTTGTGTCGCACATTTTTCAGCAGCCTGAGACTGAGCGGTGGCTGCGGCGCACGCCGCTTGACCCTCGGCACGGGTCGGAGCTTGATCTTTTGGAACTCGGCCATAGGCACAGCGCTCTCCATGTCGGGTCAGATTCTTATGACACTTATGACAAATCAATAAATGGCAGAGCACAAACAAAAATAACAATAAATAAAAAACAACTCAAGATAACACAATGCAAATCCAATTATGCAGCTCTGAGCTGGCAGCTCTGACGCGAACGCGGACCCTGAATGTGTGTGTCTGGGGCTGGGGCTCGGCGGCGACTGGCGTGCACAAAGCACAAGACACCAAATTAAGGTGCAGACCAGGCCGAGACAGCAGCAAAAACAGCAAACAGCAATAACAACCACAACAACAGTTGCGACTGCAACGGCCGTGCAACATTTGCTTGACGCGCGGTTTGAGCCAAAAGCGGCAATCGCAACTGCCACTCAGTCAGTCGAGCAGTCAGCCAGTGAGTCAGTGAGTCCCGCTCCGAGCTGGCGTAATCGACAGTCGGTGGCGATGTAAATTAGGCGCATACATTAAAACTTGTGGCGGGGCCAGCGGGGGCAGCCAAGTGTGGCACGTTGTCTGCACTTAAATGACTTCCACTCCAGAGCGATGCGCTGAGCATGAAATCGAAGCCGAAAAAGCACAAGCCCAAGCCCAAGTCGAAGCCGAAGCTACTGCGATAAGGCCGAGGGGCCCATAAATAAACAAAAGTAAAGCGGGAAAAAGTTGAAGCCCCAGCGATTGATTTGCTGTGGGAATAGGTTGCGCAGGGTTTGTTTTCTTTGTGGCCGGGATTTATAGCCTGGCATTAATGAGGCAATTGGAAATTAAAACAAAATGCAAAACACGGCCAAATAAATAAAGCGAAACATTTGTGTAGCGGCATACTTGGCTAATAGCTGACAAAAGGGCAGGAAGACTGTCAGCGTTTCGTGCAAGAAAATCAGCTAAAAGACAGGCGGCCCAGAGAGCCTACAATTTACATAAAATAATTGTACAGCACGCCGAGTGGCCTGAAAGTTCTATCAAAGCGTGACCCAAACAAACAAACAAAACCAACTGAACCGATCCGAACCCAAGTGAACCCAGCAGTGGCAGCGGCAGCAGCAGGCAAAAAGCCAAATCAAAAGACGCTTCGAGAACTGGTTTCCGAGGGCAGCAGCGGCGACCAAATGACGAGTGCGCCAGGAAGCGAGACTAACCACATAAACCACTTTTCGTACTTTGCTGCAACTTCAGTGCGCCATTTAAGTGAAACCGGTTTCACTATAAAAGAGACAAGTAAGAGTGCTCCAGTCGTGCGTGCCCGACTCGAAGTCACCCTCTACTCAGCCCGGGATTGCTGGAATATTCATACTTTAACAATACACAAAATAACATTTTAAATTATTTAATGTTAAATAAAAAAGGCTATAGTGGGGAGGTATCCAAATATACTTTTGTATAGTTAAAATATGTGTAAAGTTGCAAGAATCTACACTCTAAATTCTGCTTCTCTGGCTTTTATAATATCCGAAATATACGTTTGCATATTTTTAATATGTGTATATTGACAAGAATTTGCACTCTTAAGTGTGATTCTCTTGCTCATATAATCTCTGAGATATATAAAAAATCGAGGCTTTAAATCGTTGCTGGAGAAAATTGGTAGAAGCTATCGAAGAAAAAGATAAATTTGTTCTGCATACGCTATTATATATTGCCTAATCATTTTATACAGATATTTAAATAGACATTGAGATAGATCCTTAAGAATAATACAAATACTTTATGCAATCTTAGCTGCCCCCTTCTACCCTTTGTATTTGTTCACTTGCATTAATTGAAACTCTTTTCTTCCATTTTGGATTCTACAGGGTATAACAATACTAACAACTTTACACAAACTACACAACAAGTTCGAGTGCTCGCTCGCCGCCTCCGCCTCCTCGCTAGCTAGTAAAAGCCGCTCGTAAATGGCCATGTTCAAATATATACTTATATGTTTGGCCAAAAGCTCTGCAGATGCTGCGTCCAGATAGAGAGATGCGAGGCACAGCTAAATGCTGTCGATTGACCCACTTTAAAGTGAGTGGCAAGCATGAGGCGGCAACAGGGCAGCCAGCAGTCGGCGTTATTATGTCAGCCTGGCTCTAACGGCAGAGAGAACCGAGAAACGAGAAAAGAGGCGCGCAGCGTGTTGACATTTCAATTGAGGGCAGACTTAGATTAATTGAAATAAACAGTTTCATTTCGAGGTTGCCACTGCAGTGACGCAGCACCAGTAAGTGCCACAAATTGAATGAATGAATGGTTTTCAATTGTGGCGCTTCAATCGGAGCCTCAAGTGTGCCTGCAACTAACGCTTTACACCAGCGGAAAAGTCAGGTAGCAATCGCAACTGCCACGACGTGCCACGCAGAGCTATAAAATCTAAAAAAAAAACTGAAAGACGAAAAATAATAATTGCAAAAATAATTGAGTTCATGGCACTCCCGAGACTCATGCACAGAGATAGGAGGTGCTAATAAATTAAATCTAAAAACAGGCACGGAAGATTGGAAGTGAAAACGAGAAAACAAATGCCAAATTAATGCGACGAATTTGTTGCACACTTGTTGAAGATGGAAATAATATGACTTGTATGCACATTACGCAAACTACTTGAAAACAGGCGTCCTTGGAACGGTTTCAAGTTGCACGCTTGAGACTGGAAAATGAGTGAAAATTTGTGCTGCATTATATGAGTTGAAACTCATTTTTAATTATCTATGTACAAATTAATTTCAGACGTGTTTCACAGATTTCGCAAAATTCAATTATGGGGCTCCAAGGTGATTGGACAAAAGCTAACTTTTCGACAAATTGGTTTTACAGTAAACAATACGTAAAGTTAAATAAAACTTGGAGCCCATGGTGAAAAGCGATTGAAAATGTATAGTTTATCTAGGCAAGGTCAGATAACAGATAACTTCAAAGCTGACAACATTTCAACGCTTCTACAAGGAATAACTTCAGCCAACAACTTAGTTAACTCGATTTAAAGCGTAACGGCAACTGGTTTTAGCGGGGCTTGAAGACGCACCCACCATGCAAATGCACCGTAAACAGCATAAACAAGGTGGCGCAACGAGATATTTTATCTGACAGATACGTTAGGCCGCACAGTTGTCAACTAAGTTATGTATTTAGCGGTTTGGTTTGGATTTGACTCGTTAATTGCAACGGGCCTTGAAACGGGAGCAGCTATTGAGACATGTTTAACCAGGTGTTGCCGTGGATCGGCCCACAAAAAAAAAAAAAACCTTGCGAATAACAAAAATCAAAACATGGCTAACGCTGTTTTCGGTGATTTGCACATTTGCCGTGGCTGACAGATGAATGTGGTGGCCAGTGACTGGCAAGTGGGTCAAGGTGCTTAGCTGATTTAATTAGGCGGCACAAACAGCTCGGGACTCGTTGTAAAGATCACGTTTCTCGAGCGGAAAATCTGTGAAACGAAAAAAAAAAAAAAAAAAATCATCAAACGCAAAACGTTCAGAAAACCACCTTTCCGCTTCGGGCAGCAGGTGAGAAGTTGGTCAGGCAGCAGCCGCCGCTAATGACTAATGACTGGAAGTGTGCGAATGTGCGCCCAAATATGGCCAAGTAGGAAGTGCGCCGTGCCGCTGAGGATGCGCGCGGGCCAGATGCCAGATGCTGCGCGAATACCAGGAAATTGTAGTACTTGTGCAAATTGAACAAGTCACGTTAGGAAACACCAAAAATCTTAATTATCTTGCAGCGCCGACGACTCCGGTTTACGGCTTGAAAGCGCTCAGCAAATTAGCATGAAGGAAATTACAGTTGCAAAAGGTGTGTGTGTGTGTGTGATGTGCGAAAATGAATTAACATGGCTGAGATTTAAATCGAATGCATACAGCAGAAAAGGTCTTTTTCATTTGACACACACACGAGCACATCTATTCAACAGGAGATGAATTTAAAGTACGCTATTCACAGCTGTTGCTGCTTCAATGCTTCCCATTTATTATGAAATGTTCTATATATTTTATTCCACTCTATGCAACATTCCAGCTTTAGTCTGTTAAGCTGCGACTGGCTGCTGACAAATGCAGCTCGGGCGCTTGCAGTTGGTCTATTCAATTGCTGCTAACACTGGGCCACATTTTAGTGGTTTCAACTAGCTACCATCTGGCATTTGCTTTTGGTACCTAGATTCCAGCTCCAACCACTGTTACCGCAAATCACATATTCAGTGAACAGCAATATGCTTTTATGGGTTGGCAATATTTTATGCAATTTGCATGCGAGCAGCAGCAGTAATAAACCCAGAAGGCACGCTCCATTGCTGCAGCTGACAGCGGTGGCATCCACAGCGACTCCCATAACAAAGAAGCAACTCACTCGAAAAAAAATAAAGAACTTGGCCCTGGAGCTGCTGGGCAGAAAGTTGAGACCACATTGGTCATTCTAAAGCACAAGTCAGTCGAGCGTTGAGCGCTGAGAGTCGAGAGTGCTGAAAACTGAGACGCCGATAGTTCCGTTTCAGTGCATTCGCATCCGATGGTTTGCCGCCTGATTGGGCACGCACAGCAAGCGCAGCTAGCGAGATCTTGGCCAACAACAAAGGCCACTCGGCATTAGCATTGACATTGCTGCAAAGTGGCAAATTAACAACGGCCAAAAGCAGCTAACGACATTACAGACACTTGTGTGCTCAAGTTCTCTAACGAAGAGATTGCGGGGCAAAACTTTCCTCGACTGCGGTTCGATTTGTGACAAACCAAAAAAAAAAACACATTTGCACAGCTGTTGGTCGAACAAAAACAAAAGCAAAATATGAAAGAAAGTTGGATAATGAAGATTGAATACTCTTTAAAGATACACATGTGACAGATATCCATTACAACATTGGTGACATGGCGTTCAATTTCGATGGGTTGTTTAATAAACTTATAAGAATGAAATATCGGTAACATATCTTTAAATGTACTGAGGTTTTAATACAAGAACCCAGCTTTTAAACAACTAACTATATAATAGAGTAACCCATTATATTTTTTAAGTTTTGTCAAAATATCTTCAAAAACTAAACCTTTTTTTTTATGTAAAAACTACATTTTTGACCTTTTATAACTATGAATTTTTTTAAATTTCCTGTTATTTTAAAGCATGCTTTACTTCTGTTTCAGTTTAAGATGGCTTTAAAACTAATTAGACACGTTTGCAGAGCAACAACAGACGGATTTAATCTTTCGTTACAAAGAGCATGACATACTTTCAATACCCTCTACAAGGGTACAAAAAATAAAGAAAGAGTGAAATTTAGTTTACTCCATTTGCGGATATATATAGAGCCAAGTGCGTAAATGCTTTTTTGCTTGGATGATATGGAGTTTAGCTCGATATTTGCTCAAAATGAGAAACGTGCAAAGCATTTCATTTGTCGTGCCGCCAGATCATCAATAAAATGTCAAATAAGCAACAGCTTAGCCGGCAGCAAAACAGCATCCAAAACAAGTAAAAGTGGGGTTGTGGGTGGAACGAAGGGAGGGCGGGTGGTGAGTGGCCTCATGAAGTGCGCACAATTTATGTAGTTTACATTTTGCCTTTGAATTTTAAGTGCGCAACTTTTGTCACGTCGCCGCATTTTAAACGTGCACGAAAAAAATGTACAAATTTGTGAGACCGAAATACACGGGAATATATTCATATATACGAAGCTATTTTGTTGAACAGTAACAAAGGAGCGTAGCACTTATATTAAACAAAGGAAAAAATTAATAATAGTTGGGAACTGCGGCGAGTGAAAGTTAAATCAGACAACAATTTCTTTGTAGGCTATTTTATGCAATGCAAATGAAAATTCGTGTCTATACGAGTATGTAAATTTGTCGAGACCCGTTGGGCATACGCACAGCGCGGTCTTTGGCCTGGCCATAATTAAGCGGCTTGTTTATACTACATCAAATAGTTTAAACATTGGGTAAAAGCGAGAGACGTGTCATTACGCGCATGCACGGGCCTCACAGTCTCACAGTCTGTGCGCCCGGCCAATGAACTCGGCCCAGCCTTTGGCTGGTTAGAACTCTGCTGTGCTGACATTTGAAATTGCAGCTAGCTGCAATTGTAGTGGTTTCAGCTGCCAGTTGCGGGCAATTATGCAAATGCTTGGCGAGCACACAAGCGCCACATGCCACATGCCACACAGTCCCTCAAATTGGGCAACATTGGTATGTGTGTGCGGCAAATAACGGCCACAGCAGCAGCAGCAACCACAAACGACAGCAATTGGCAACACGACGGCGATGTTGTAATCGAGTCTGATTTGTGCACAGAGATAGAAACAGAAAAGCGACGCCAAGAAACGCGACCATTGCATGCGAGGCGATTAAAAACGCGCACGCATAAATCGCGTGCACACGCCGCATAATAAGTGGGGGCGGCGAGTGGGCGTGTCTGTTGCAAAAGCGCCCATTAAATAAGTCACTAAGGCAATCTATTAAAAATGCTCGAAGAATGAATTTTCATTTCTATAATTTAATTAAAAGAAACAAAAAATAATGCACTGACATGCAAACCTTCAATACGACGTGAACAATGATATCTTTGTTGGGACAAAGAAATACCTTTACTATATAAAGCAAGCCGCCAAGACCTTGAGAATAGAGTTAGCAAATGTTGATTGCTAAATTTACCATACAAAGTAAGTTTTTTTCAGATCACGATATCGCCACTACACACCAAGGGCAACGACAGTAAAAGTATTCTGCAGTTAAATTAATAATTGCTAGAAAAATATTTTTAAATAAATTATTGGGATATTCTATTGATGTTGACATTTGCCAAACAAAAATAACTTTTTACCAGTATTTTTTTTTAAACCAATTTCGGTAAATTTAAATGTTTTGACCACGCATATTTAAAGCCCAGTTTATCTTTTATCTGATGAATGTCATATTCACATTGTCCGAATGGCACTTACCTGTAATTAAAGAAGAAAACGAAAGCAAATTTTAATAAAAGGGAATATCGGGAGAGTGTAATACATGTTTATATATATTATATATTGTATGTGCATGGGCAACGTATGTATGTTTATGCATGAGTGTATTTATAACGACCACAACTTTCGACAGGCGACGCAGCTGAAAACTTTCCCAAGCTCCCGAGTTCACTTGATGGGGCCGACGGCGCAGGAGGTGCGCAGGTAATTACACGAAAGCCATACGCAAAATTATGTAAAAAGATTAAATTTGTAAGATAAATTGGAGCAGACCCGAACCAGGGGCAGACCGGAACATGCAGCCAGACCAGCCAGGCATCCCTGCCAGCCACTCACTTGGCTGGGAATAATAATAAAAAAAAAATTCCGCTTTATGCGGCAGATTTCATGGCTGGAGATAAAAATGGTTGTGGTAATAAATGAGAATTATGCAAAGTTTGAGCGAATGATGAAGTAAGTAATGCCCATCCGAGCCAAATACAGTTAACGGAGCGTGTTATAAGACGCAGCCGAATACGGCTCAGAGGCTCCCAGATGAGTAAGTGGAAATTTATGAAAATAAGCATAAAGCCAGCTAAATTCACAAGTAATAATCAAAATAAAAAAAATGCCCAACCAGCTGCCGTCTATGGCGCTTGCACTGCCACAAACTCTTCGAAGTTTCGTACCCCAAAACAAAGTAGAAGAAAAACAAAAAATAAAAACACTTTGGATCTTTGCCTGGGATGCGCTGAGATGCTTTTTCCTCTCTTGACAATGTTGTTAACAGCGGAATTTAAGTGGCTAACAACTTGTACAAAGTTTGGCTGACAGTTTGAGGCGACAGGCAAAAGAAAATGTTAAAAGCTTTAATCGTCTCACAGAATAAGCTGGCGATTTTCTACTTTTTCATTTAACTGTGAGACATTTTTGGGGAAGGTGTGTGCTTGGCTTGTATTTAATTAGCATTTAGATACGCATTAAAGCTGACTTGGTATTTTCGATGCTGATTTCATTGTGTATAGCTAAGTGCCTAGGTAAACAAACATACCCATACCCATATCAGATGAGCTTTCTAAATCATTGCATGTAGGGAGAAGTTCCAACCTAAACTTGCGGTTTCTAGCTTAAGAATAACTGAAAATAAACTTAAATTCTTGCACTCCACTGATTTATATCATGCAATAACAGATTAGACTAATATAATTACATAGCTTGGTTGTTCATATTATGTGTGTATTATATATACATTTATTTCAGCCTTAATTTTACTCTTATCCCACATTTAGTTGCTATTTTGACCTTTAAAGTACAATTTTGTTGACATTTATCTTTATATTTATATCTTATGTTTCGTAAATATGCCAAAACAAATATTTTTAAATTTAAATTTATAAGTACTTGTGGTTCTCTTTTTTATAGCGCACATGTAATCCGCAGCGTTTACTCATCATTTCAATCTGCGGAACACGACTATCCAACACTTGGATAGCTAAACTAGTTCCATTTGTTGCTTGTTGTTGTTGGGTCTTCGGCAGTTTTTGTGTGCACAACGTCAATTAAAGGCCGGAAATGGCCAATTTGAGTGTTGGCCGACTGTCGTTGGTTTTGCTTTTGTGCCCCTATTTCGAGGGGCTTTTCATGTTTTGCTTTGATGGCCGTCAAATGGTAAAAACAAAGGCGATTAATTACTCAGCTCACAGAAGACACTTAATGCGCTTTGACGCTTCGGCGTGGGCGTCCAAATGCGCATCTGGCAAAGGGTTTAATCGTGGGGCAAGAAAGCGCGGCTTAAGCATTAGGTGAGACAGCTGAGAAAGGGCTATCAAAGCAATTAAATGGAAACAAGTAGGAACGTTGCAGTCGGGTGTAACTAACTGCACAATACTCGTTCACAGTATTATAATAGATTAAAACAGTCGAAAACGGCCTTAATTATTAGTCTTAATTTTGGACAAATATCGATACCCAATCGATTTTCAACGCCCGCAGTGGGCGTATCCACGTATCCATTTGCATGATCTTCAAAGGAGGTCATCAGCCATCATCATCATCACAAACCCAATATACTCTGTCCACTTCGTGAACAAGTAAAAGAATAAAATAAAATCAGTTACAAAATAAGTTAGGCAAATTGTTAATTTGTTGGGAAAGGTGGCGATCACATTGCCTTAGCTTTATCCGAAGGTTTTGCTCATGGTTACAAGCCAGACGGGTGAGTGGGTGGTAATCAGTAGTCATTTTCAAAGATTATATGTCTGCTTATATATCAACGTCATTAAAATGTGGTGATTAATTGCGAACGCTGATAAGCGCGATACAACAGAAACAATAAACAGCTGTTAATTATAAAAAATGCAAATTTGTCATTACAAATTATGCAAAATTGTATAAAAACGTATAATAGGGTTGCCACACCACAACACAAATAGGAAAAGAAAGCGGTTTTGTGATGATATAATAACAAGATTTACTTTATAGCCGGTGTTGGGAATCAATAATGAATTTAAGGCATAGTGTTAGATGACGTCGACCCGAAACGAACCCTATGCAACAACAAAAACAATAGCGAAGAGCACACAGGCAAACAGCCAGAGCGCAAACTCCAGAACTCAAACATGAGAGCGGGCGGGAGTGCGTGTACTTGTGTGCGTGAGTATGAGAGCGCGCACTGACGTAATCGTTATCGTTGCCCGCCTCGCTTGCACACCGCCTTTAATTGAGCGAACGGGGTGCAAAGGGAATGTTGTCGAGCAATAAATGAAATGAAATCATTCAAGGAAAACAGCAAACATCAATGAAAAACTCATTTAAAGTGGCAACAATTTGACAACAACAATAACTCTACTAACCTCCATTTCGTTTTTTCCTCTCCCTTTTGTCTCTTACAGCTGTCAAGGTCTCGTTTTTATTTGCTTGTCGCACAATTTCTTGTAAATTTTGTTTTTATTGCACTTTTTTAGTCACCGCACACACCACCATCAACTGGAGCGTTTTTTCTCTTTCTTTTTTTTTGTTGCTGCTGTTTGGGCGTGACACACACAAAACGAATCGAAATCCGCTGTGGCCTACAATATTTGTGTTTGTTGTGTTCTTTTCTTTTCGTTCTCTGACAAACCCGAATGCGGTCCGAGCAAAACGCGCTGTGATTCAATATGCCGCTGTTAACCAGTTGCAGCCAGCGCAATTGTTTAATGTTAACACGTTACTAACAGCGCAAAACGGCAGCGACAACGACGGAGTTTGCGAGAAAAGTAACAAACAAGGTGTAACAAACCAGGTTTAATTTTACTACTGAACATCGATTGCATATATCGAAAAGAGTAATCGAATTGAGTCACGGAGTTGCCAGATTCCAGCATATATATGGCGCTGCCAACTTGTCGGCCTCAACTAAGCGCAGTTTTGAGGTCTCTACGTCTTTTTCGCGCCAAAGTTTGAGTAGCACTGGATATTTGAAAGTAGCTGTATCTGTTTGTCTGAAAACTATTTGGTTGACACATCAAAAATGTTCCGAAAATAATATTTGAAAATGCAAGACAATCAAAAATGCTTTCACTTTCAGTAAGAGCCATTTTTATGGCCACTTAGCGCACGCTCATAAAATTATATAATTTTACGGTAATAACATATACACTTACACCGCCCACGCACACACACACACAAACACACACACATTCTCAGCTGTGACACAAGTCAGGCGCATAAATCAAAAAGTTTTCGTCACAATTTTTCACATCAAATTAATTTTTATCTGGCTTGTTTTCTGTGTCATTTTTGAGTGTGTGTGTTTTTTTTTGCATTGCGTTTAATTAATTAGGTTGAAATGTTTTACAAGCAAGAATAACAACAACAACAGCGAGAGCAAACGAAATGCCAAAAGTCGAGCCTAACTGGCATTTCCATTGCATACTTCGAGGCGCCGAGAAATAGAAGATCTCGTAAAAATGCCATTGTAAGTAGTTGAGCTGGCAGACTTTTGCATTGTTGCCATTGTTACCGCTGCTGCCGGCTCTTATTACGGCTGTCCTTATTGCCGCTGTTGCTGTTATTGTTGCAGGCAAATCGACAAAGACACGCGAAAGGCAGCGGCAAACTCATTTCACTTGTGTCGAAAAGATAAATGTGAAGCGCTTAAAAAAGCAATTACCGCATAAATTGCGCTCGGCGCTGCCGCTACAACTACAAATAGGCGGCACCCGTGCCAGGCACCGGATGCGGCGCATAAAACTTGCTACAAAGGACACTCAAACTCTTGATGCCGCGCAAAAAGTAACAACAGAAATCAGAAAAAAAAACGAGAGGCGAAAACCAACAAACACTCGAAACGTGTGTACATGCGAGCACATTCTGGCTGTAAGACATTTCGCAAACAAATGCGCAAAGCACGCGAAAACATGCAAAATGCATGCAAGCCCCTCTGCCCGCCCGCCCATCCGACCAGGCCAGCACAGGCCAGACCAGGCCAGACCAGACCAGGCCTGGCTTAATTGTAAAATCAATAGTGGGACTGAAGGCGCGTAAATCAAGTTAAAAATCGCAGCAATCAAAACACCCGAAGCGCAATAAAAACTCATTAAAAGGCGCACCATGCTGGCCGGGATGGCCAGGATGGCCGGGATGTGTATGCCAATTGGAGGCCAGGTGCGCGACCAGCGTTCAAATTGGATTTGAACAAATTGTGCAGGACGACACATCGATTTCTCATTAGATTGAACGCCAACGCCAAAGCCTGATGATATTTTATGGCATCTGAAATCACTTAAACAAAAATTTAATTGACTTGGCGACGGCTGGCACACGTAACAGTTAACAGTTAAAGGGAAACGGAGCGCACAACACGAAACGGAAGCCAGGACGACGCCAGAGCTTCAGTGTCGGCGTTAGCTGCTTGGTGCCCGCTGCCAATTTGTTGCTGTGTGGAGCGGAAATTTCTTCAACTTCCTGATTTAAATAATAACAAACTGTGCTGATGTCTGGCCTGTCAGCCCCCGCCCCCGCCTCCGCTCGCTCCTTCAGAGCCCGCTCTTTACGTGTCGCACCAACTGACGGCAGCAACAGCAACAACAACAACAACAACAGCAGTCACAACTAGGGAGCAAGCAGCCACGTTGATTGCCATCATCAGGCGCCCGTTGCCCCCATGCGTCAAAGTATCAGCGACATTATTTTCTTTTTTTGGCCATCGGAGGGTGGGTGAGGGGCGGTGGGTGTGGGGGCTGCTGACAGCAGCGTTTGCGGCTTAGCTGAGTGTCAATATTGTGCGCCTGGTTGGCCAGCGATGGGCCAATTTTAAATATTTGCATTATGATGTGACAAACACGACACGGCCACAGGCTGCTGGATAAACCAATGTTTGTTGTTCTTGTTGCAGTTGTTGCTCTTGTTGTTGACCGTTAGCGCGTGAAGCAACAACAGGCTCTGCACTCGGCGCGACAACAATTTCCGCATGCAGGCGTCATTGACACACGCACACAAAACAAATGGCAAAGATGCCAAAAAGCCGACAAAACGACTCCGCGCAGCCGACGCAGTGCAGCGCCGATGGCCGAGACGAATGCGCAGCCGAAGCAAGGGCAGCAGCAGCAGCAGCGGCGGCAGCAGCAGGACTATAAGACAGGACTTTAGTCGACGCACGAGCTGAGTCGCGCCAGCAACGTCGAGCCAGACGCAACGCCGAAATATATTACGAATATTACGCATACGCCACAAGTGCCGCAACGTGCCGCAAACAGTTGCCGCAAAGTGAATCCGGCGAGTTTGGGAGCGCGCGCGTTCGCTCGTTAGTGAAATTCCTGACATTTTTACGCTTGGAGTGGTGGCAGCTGGACAGCAACGGCTACAGATAACACACGCGCCCAAAAGCGGGCCATAAAAGTGCGTGCCCCCAAAATATTTAGCCAGCTACAGGCAGCAGCAGCAGCAGCATCTACAGGCAGCAGCAGCGACCGCAGCAGCGACCGCAACTAAACCCGTCAGCCAACTGGCTCAACAGCCATGCGGCCATGTGGCATCCACGTACAACGGTGCGTATGAATGAAACTGCGCGCGGCATGAATGAATGCGAGTTGAGTCGAGTTGTAATGAGTTGAGCTGCCTTCAGTGGGCGGGGCTGTCAGAGATTTATGCTTATGCCGCGAGTTTGCTTTAATTATGTATACATGTGCATATTGCTTTAGTTGTGTGTGTGCGATTAAGAAAACAAAGCACGCACCGTTCAAGGCAATGCAAATAAAATAAAGACAAAAAAAGGTACCCACAAAAAATGGTCAGCGTGTGTAGCGATAAGTCGGCAGGATATGTCAAATTTGGCAGTCAACGCAGGATATTAAACGCTTCATTGACTTTTGTCGACAGTGAAAGTTGGACAGTCGCAATTTGGCTTTCATTTGCATTTGTGCGCAGCCAAGTTAAATTGATGGCCAGAAAGTGGCTCGGACAAGTGCCCAAACCGCTGGCCAATTTATTAAGTTCTGGTCGAGCCCTGCGAAATTGTTAATAGATTTCCAACGCGACGCACAAGTTTTGCCAATCGCTCACATTTGAGCGTCTCAGCTGCGTTCTATTTTCATTTTTGACCCTTTTCCACATGTTGTCTGCGGCATATGTGAGTTGGTGTGTGCGTGTGTGTGTGGGTGTGTGCATTAGTGTATTATTGCTGTCAAAGCCTGGGCTTTGACGTCTAATTTATAAATGTTTTTAGCAGGCCAGACACGAGTCATGCTGTTCTTATGACACGCTCTATTTGCCTTGGCCTTTATTTTAGTTTTCTTGGCCCTTTTTTGGTTATTTTCTTGCTGCCTATTTGAATAAAGCGTCGCGTCCTTAGGCATAATTTGCAGGCCATCCGCTGCACACTTCGATTCCATTGCAACTTGTGCGCTTGAGGCGAAAATTCGCCAGGCTGGTGAAATTTGTTGCCGACAACTTTTTTAATGAGTTTCATAATCTTGACTGCGCTTTGTTTCAATTTAACGTTTAATGATGCCCAAGTCCGGCCCGACCAGAGTCCCGAGCATTTATTTTCATTTCCCCTCCGTCCGGTCCGTGGTGCCATTTGAATTCCAGCAGCGACTGCAGCGCGCGCGATAAGCGTTTAATTGAAAGCTGCCCAGCCGGGCGCTTGATTGAATTTCTATAGAACACTAAGCGCAGACTAGAGATTTGCATAGAGGCTCAGTCAGTGGGTGGTGGTTTCTGGTGGTTTCTGCTGCACTGCACCACACTCGCCACCGCAGTCGCATGGCTGACAGCTGATATCCACATGGTGGGGCTGGTTGGAGTGTCCTTTGCAAGTGCGGCCCTTTAGCCTTTTCGCTAAAATAAATTTCAATACACTCGTTGACGTTTTTAATATGAATGCACTCTAGCGCTGTTTACAGCCCTTTGAGTGCGTACCATTTAACCTAGCCCCCCGCCCCCACCCCCTGTTTGGCCCTTTACAGTTTCCTATTGCACTTGGAAAATCCCATACGCATTTAATTACGAGCAATTTTTACTGAATTTGACATGGAATTCGTTTTTAATAGCTATCATTAAATGATAAAATTATTTACTAAATTTACAATGGAATTTGAAAGGCATAGCTGTAAATTGTAAATGCTCAATAAAGTATATATAATCGGTTGATATTGTCAATTGCACTAAATATTGCGTGGAACAAATAATCCTAAAAAGCACACATGCTAACAATTAATTACAATTAGAGAAAGATATTGAAATTGAATCGGAAATAGGTGCAGAAATATTCAATGGGTTCAACTTAAATAGCCGAACAAATTTTCTATGCACAATAATTGTTTGCTTAATTTAAACTAAATTTTACTATGAATCAAAATTTGTTTTGTTATATATAATATGTTAAATATGCTGTTTTACCGGAAAAACGTCAATGCTAAAATAAAACAAATTTTCACACCTGTCGCAAATAAAAGCAATATATTTATTTAGCTTAGTCAAAAATAGGCAGAACTGAAAAGACATCATTTAATAATGTGCGTTATTATGTACTCAAAAACAATTAATTGAGTAATTGTGATTTTTAAATAGACAATAAAGTATTATTTATTATTATTTTCAAATAAAAAGGTTTACTTTATCGTTACAAAAACGGATCTGAACTTTTAAACCTTAAATACCATTATC
Source organism: Drosophila colorata (assembly GCA_035041545.1). Lineage (NCBI taxonomy): Eukaryota > Metazoa > Arthropoda > Insecta > Diptera > Drosophilidae > Drosophila > Drosophila colorata. The sequence goes on along the minus strand of JAWNLD010000656.1, from coordinate 5,745,216 downwards.
AAAAGATTGTCGTGGCAACGCACGCAAAAATAAAAAAAAGGAAAATTCCATCGTACATTTTCCTCAATATTAAGCATAGCCTGTATTGCCTGTATATTGAAGTATGGTAATTTACACACCTATACACTTTTAAAGCTTTTATTATATTTTATTTGCATTATTCAATATGGGTTATTCATGTAAGTCAAACAATAATCTTTTATTCCATGGGTTAGCTTTTGGATTCAATTTCATTTAAAAAGTCAACAATTGCGGTTGAGTTCAAAGCTGTTTTAATACTTGTTCCCGAAGTGCAAAGAGTATATTGGGTTTGTGCAATATCCGTCTTTCTGCCCGTCTGTTTGTCTATTGAAGCTTGGAATGTCAATTCGATTTAATCTGTATAACTTCCTCAGTTTTAAAGCGAGATACATCAAGATACTGATGCCCTCCTCCCTCGTCTTTAAATGTAAAGATAAAAAAACTATAAAATCTATTTATTTTGGGCGAGGAGGACCTAAGTTTTCTGAAGAAATCGTCTAAAGATCCAGCTACAAATTACAAAAATCGTTATTTTTCCAAAATTTATTTTCCAAAATAATAATTAAAACCGTTTTCGGCTGTTTTAAGCTATTATTATGCTGAGCTACACACGGTTACACCCGACTGCAACGTTCTTAGTTGATTTTACTCGCCCGCTGCACGAAGTCAGGTTAACGGAATTTTCAGAACAAATGCTCGGCAAATGTGTTTAAAATTGCGTTTGTATAATTTTCTTTACACTTTTCCCCCGCTCCGTTGCATGTGCACGTGTTCTTTGTTACTCTTTGTTTGCACATCAACAATATCCAACACAGCCCCCCCTGAAGAACTTTTTGCTGCCAACATGAGGAACATATTGGGCAACATGCAACACAAATGCGACTATAAATGCGGCTTCAGCTGGCAGCAAGAAACGCAATTATGCAACATGTGTGCGCGGCTGCATGTCAGGAATCTCTGGTTGCAGCTGTCTTACTGTTGCTTCACTGCCCAGCCCTGCGTGTGTATGTAAATATGCCCCCCCATTGCAGTCTGACAGGCAATGCGGCGTATACGCAATATGTGCAATGCAGCCATCGGGGGAGTTGGTAACTGTTCAAGCTGTCGGTCTGGGGAGTCGAGTTGAGTCAACTGTGTGTGCGTGTGTGGGTGAGTGTGTGTGTGTATGCACACATTTATTTTTAGGTATCTGTAAGGTTTTGTGTCACATTTCAAATGCAGTCCCCGGTGTCTGAAACTGTGACTTACATACATACTAATATTTCAGCTTTGCTCTATCTTGACTTGCAGCTGCTGCCCTGGGCACGGGCAAAATGCACGGCAATGAGGCAATGAGACGACCAAGACCACGACCACGACCAGCACCACAACCACAGCAACCACAGCGGGCAGATGCAATCTGAAGAGTTCGTTTCTTGGCTGAGTGCCACGTAGCTCTCTACACACAGACAGGCCAAACCGCCGCTAAGCAGCTCAGCAGCTCGGCAGCAGAGCAGCTCAACAGTCAGAGGATCCACGAAGGGAGCAGGAAGCAGGAAGCAGACCCTGCGGCACGGCTAAAACCACAGCGAGTGCTCAGGGGCCCGTCATGTTGCGCGATATCTTTCTATATTTAGTTCTAATCGTTTTATTTTGCTTTATTTTCATGGCGCAGTTAATCGTCAACGTTTACGCGTTCCAGCGCCAGCCGACGCCCGCCCAGAGGGCCGAGCGCAATGAAATTATATTTGTCTAGGGGTCCTGAGGTTCCCCCTTCGGGGCACAAGTCAAGCATTGCGGGCTGCCATTTAATGAGCGCCACTGTGAAAAACTTAAAGCTAAAATCAAAGAAAACCCGCTGCCAGCGCAGAGATAAAGCCATGCCAAGAACTGATAAACTAGGTTGCGCGCTAATTAGTAACGGTACTCTTGGGACTGCCGTCGTGAATGCACAATATACTCCAGCACAATGAAACTTTGCGAAACAATAAGTCGCAACTGGCGCTGCAGCTCAGCAGGGCGTTCAGTAAAGCGCGCAAAATGCGAGCCCTGCTCACACAAAGTTCATGCAGAAAAGTCGCAACTTTGCAATGCGTCGCGGAATTAAAAATAAAGAAAGAAAAAAGTAATACTTTAATACATTTGCGTGCCACGTTTGTCGCATTTCGCATTCAGTTCCCAAATGATTGTCTCCAAGCTGATAATATGATAATTAAATATTTAAACGGGCGCTTTAAAAATTGCATTGCCTACTTTACTGCGTGCGACGAGGCCTGGCACTGAGCCGGCACAAATGTACTGGGGCGTGGCAAATGGCTTTAGTTTGTATTGATTTCCAGCGCACTTTTTTTCATTCTTCTCGTAGTACATTTATTTTTTTATGCTTTTTTGTTTTTTTTTGTTGTTTTGTTTTTGTGTTTTTGTTTTTGGGCGCAGTTTATTGTTTTCTTTTGGCCGCTTGAGCCGATTCAGCTGGCAGTTGGGGCAGAGTTGTTCGTGCTGCCTCGAGCACTTGAGCACCATATAAACACTTGACCCCATTCGCTGGCAGACTTTACAATGGGCTTGCCCAGTGGGCGAAAGCGAGGGCCTTGGCCGGGCAAACATTTAAATTGACATGGCTAAGGGTTGGGCAAGGGTTTCACTTCAAAAACTTCAAAGTGTGGCAAAATTTTCGTAATATTTTCCAGCCTGCCTACGTGTGTGTGGGTGTATGCGTGTGTGAGTGAGTGCCTAATTGATAGCTGCCTGTTTGTCCAAATGGAAATGAAAGTTTCATCTGCTGCCCAAGACATTTATATTTTGATATGAGCATGAGCAAAGTTTTTGCCAAAGTTTTCAATTAAATTTAATTGCATTTTCGGATTGTTGGGCAAGTCAAGTGCATTTTTGGCATATGCCCCCCGAAAAACTGAACTTATTTTCAAGTATTAAAAGAGTATCAAAAGGTTTTCATTTCATTTACATGGCTTGAAGGATTTATAGTTTTGCACTTGGCAAACCTCATATTCATATCGTAAGAACATTTCAAATGGTATTATCAAATAATCAAAAAACGTATTAACCGAGCAAACCGAACGAAACACTAATGAAAAACAAAACATTTTATTGAATTGTATTCAATTAATTAATTAATATAAAACGCATACATTCGAACAATAATAGTTTTAGCTATCGTATACAATATATAGTATCTATTAACGGAATAATGTTAGAACATAAGATCTAATGAAAGACATGTGACGAAATTTATTGTACGTGTAGTTAGTGCTGAACAATGAAAATCAAATTAATTGAACGATAAACGAAACAATATCGAAATATATATAAATTAAATAAATGTTGAAGAATTCAAAAATATGAAGTTTTTATTTAACATATTTTGGGGGTCAGATATCTGAGGAATAAATGTTATTCGAGAAATTTGTTTATTAGATTGAGACCATATTATTTGCTTTCAGTTTGGCTTGGTTAAGGCTAACTCATATTTAAGTGTATAATTTTCAGCTTCTTCAAAAATATTATATATATAAGTTGGGGCACCATTCTCGCAACATTTAATGTAAAATACAAAAATAAATAAGAAATTCCTGTTGCTTTAAATAGTCCAACGGGTTATAAGGGAGTAAACAAATTATAAAAAATTTAAAAAATGTCAGTTTTCATGTTCTAGGCAACTAAAATACTTCTAAAAGTTGAATAAGCTTATTTAGGCTTATAAATAATACAGAAATCTGCTCCATCAATTAAGGCAGTTGTTGAGTATTTTGTATTTTTATAGCACATAATAAAACAAGCCTGAAATGTCAATGACCTCGTTATAAAAAAAACCGGATGCACTCTTCAATCATTTTTCGGTCAGGGCATAAATTCCATAAATTCCAATTAAGCGTCGCAATATCTGCGCACTGCATTTAAAGTGAAGTGTTAAATGCTTGTCAAGGCCTTTAACCACAACAATAACGGCAGTTCAGTAAATTTTCCATTTAGCAGCTGCGGGACAGGCGGCCTTAAATTTGGCACAACAAGCGGGCGGGTCACAGTCCGACGCCTTCGTGTCAGGCCCAGAGTTGGTCTGGGCGGCCATGGTCCGTGTCATCCTCCTCCCGCTGGGGTAACTTTTGGCATTGTGCCAAATGCAAAAGAAAAACTGTGCAACAAGCGAAATGTCCCCTGCAGGCTGCACCCCTAGCCACCTAGCCCCCTGTCCCCCTAGTCCCCCTAGCCCTTGGCTGCAACTTTGGCCGTGTTTTGCTTTGGTTTTATTATTCCAAGCTGTCTGAGCCTTAAAAGTACCGACATGGCCAACAATCATAACAATGAGCACAACAAGAACGACAGCAACACCAACAAAAACACAAAGCGCTGTAATGCCGCCAAATGACTTTTTGTTTTTGTTTTGCGCTTTTTGTGTTTATTGCATTAAGATGGACTGCACGGCCGGAGGCGGTAGGCTGGCGAGGCGCATCGATTCCGCATCTCAACCAAATTTGGTCAAGCAAAATCGTATATACGCCATATAGAGGGGCATGTAGTGAGTGTAGATTGTGCAACTCTGTGTGTGTGTGGGGGTAAAATGTAATTGAAAAACGCTTAAAATGCCTGACAGTCAATTTTTCACTGCCGCAGCAGCTGTTAATGAATGCAGAGTATAGAGCACAAACTAATTATCAATATACACACCATACATATATATATATATATTATGTATGATATATGAATATATATAATACATGCGAATATCTAATATTTATTTGCGCTCGTTGATTTTGTGACATCTTTCACTTTGATCTGTGACAGGCGGCTCTTCGGGCAAGTTCTTTGCCAAAGTCACGTCCTTGTTGTTCTGCGCACAATTGAAGACAAACCAAAAATCAAAACTAATTAGACGTAAATTAATGAGAAAGAGAAAGATGGGGAGAGAGAGAGAGGACTGTCCAATAACAATAAAAGGCATCACACAGCTGATGAAAATATGACAAAACAATTTGGCAGCTTGGACAGCTTCGGCAGCTGAGCAGCCACATTAGCTTCTGAATTTTGATTTAATGCACGAGGCTGTCGTCGCTGCTGCGGCTGCTGCTGGTGACAGCTAGAGGCACCGCGCAGCGTCGCAAATGGTCCTCGACGATGCAACAAACCTTTTAGCCAACTTAGCGGTCTGCAAAATAAACAAAACTTATGCTACAAAAAATAGCAATATATATATATATATATATATATATATATGCATTTTGTTTATTTTCTATTGTAGCAAAATTTCGTGCTCTTTGGTGCGCACTCTTAAGAGCAGGCATCACACTCCAGAGCGCGACCAACTAGTTGGATGGGCACAAATACCAGTACACAAACGCATACAGCCCCAACTACCCATACAAATGTCGACCCGGACCACACGGCGTATGCGCAATTCGCCTTGGCTAAGTGCCAACGGGCTATACTTGGAGATCAACGGAAAAAATTGCTGATTTTTTGCCAGAAATTATTTATAACTGCTTGTTCATATACACAGGCACACACACGCGCTCACATGAGTGTGCCATGACTGTGTATTCATGTGGTTGTTGTTGCTGTATTTTATTTTCGATCTTTTTGCTCTCTTCGATGGCCGTTAACTTGACAAATAAAAAAGAAAACACTCGCAGCTCGTATGTTTACAACAAAGAGCAAATTATGTTGGATCATAGAGCATGGATCATAGTATATCGATGGTGAAATTCGAAAGAAAACACAGAATTACTTACTAGTGAATGGGTTGAAGAAGTGTGGAAGCGGAGTGCGTGTACTTATCAATTAGCATTGCTTACCTATGAAAAAGAAACAGAGAAGAGAAAAGAGAGAGTTCGAATTTAATTTGGTATTTTGATAGACAGATATAGAAATATACAAATTTTATACATATAGTGGTTATATATACATACGTAAATAAACATAAAACAACTAGCAAATCTAAATTATTTGATTTATTGATAAATATTGCTATAAAATATATACATACTATATTGATGACTCAAATTTTGAGACGATATATTATATGAAAGCGTAAATTTTTGAAAACATGAATTTAGTTCTCAATCTACAAGTATGTATGTGTGTACATAAGTAGTATAAATACATTAAAAATTGTTTTAATACCCAGTCAATCTGACTTAAAGGCTTAAAATTCAATTATTCAGTGACAAAGATTATACAATTTGACAGTATTAGCCCACAGCGATTCTGTTTATATGAAAATTTATTTATTTTGCTGTATATTCTGTTATTCTGCTCCTACACAAACAAATGCAGTAATAAATTAGTTTTAATAATTTTTTAAAGTTGTAAGCATGGTTTTTGCTTGTAAATTTTTAAATAAAAAAGTTACAAATTAATCTTAAAGCCACCGTTAATCAAAATTTCTGAGGTAAGAAAACAATTTTAGGTATGTACAAATATTTACACCATATTGTTTTCTATTTATATTATTGCTTCAAGTGTATTAAATATCAAATTAAAACTTGAAATGATTCCAATCCTTATGCGCTTTCATATTTTGTGATGGACTATAAAAATTTGTTCTAAAGAAAACGCAGGAGCTATCAAACATGTGTATTTATATCATTATATTTAAAGGGTTTGCAATAAATGCGATGCAGTTAAGAATTTTTGAACGGATTTTGTATGCCAAATCTTTGAGAACATCTTTAATATGGCCCAATTAACCACTGATTATTTGCTTGCCGCAATTCGCCTCAGCTGGCACCCAATTCAAATGCAAAGGCCAAAAAGCTTCAAATCAATTAGCCTCTGGCTGAACCCTGAACCCCCCTAAGCATGCCGTCGGTGGCCATTGAGCTGCCTTTTGCAACTTAATTGTGCAAAATGAGTGGCAATGCCACTCCCAACTCTTATGCCACTTGAGGGCAGCGAATATTTTATGCGAGTCAGCCAAATAAAACAAATGTTGAGGTTTTAACTTTTTCGCTGGCCTTGGCATGTGGCATGTGAAAAATACAATGCTTAATTAATGTACCTACGAATGTATGTGTGTGTGTGTGTGTGTGTTTGGGGGTGTTACTCCCGAAAAAAATAAAAATAAAAGGAGCAGACGCGTCAGTTTTAATTAAAAGATAAAATTGCCTGGCCATAGCACATAGGCAACTGCAGACAGAGAGAAAATGAGAGGGAGAGAGCAACAGAAATAACGAGTCTCAAAGAGCATGAAATAATAAAACAAGCAATGAAATTAACAAAAAAAAATGAAATAAAAGCAGCTAAAAGTTAGAATTTCAGTTGAAGTAGTAGAACATAACAAGAACAACAACGAATGCAGGAGAACGAAGAGCACTGGCTAGGAAAGAAGCAGAAGTGGCAGAAAAAAAATGATGGCGGAACGGGAAATGGGGCGCCGGAGCGGAAACTCTGCACTGTGATAGCCTTTGTAGCCGCCTTGATTGCTGCTATGAAAAATCCTGTGCGAAAACTGAACTACCTGCCATTCGTTGAGTCCAGGAACGTCAACGTTTCTGGCTTCATTTGAAAACAGCACCAAAATGCCGCCGGGCAAAAGCAAACGTCGGGTTAACAAGTGTGCCCCGGCAGCAACAATAAAAGCCAGTAATGATACACACTGCGAGGGCCTGGGGAGGGGCCAGGGCGCGTAATGCCAACTGGCAGCTGTAGCTTTTATATATACGCTTCTGAGTGTATGTGTGTGTGTGTGTGCGAGTGTATTGTGTGTGCTGGCGCTTAAACGTAATGCATGCCCCTATGTTGGTATATTAAGTGAAATCCTGTTAAGAGAAACAATGAAGCTATTAAAAAAATACGTGTATACGAGTATATATGTATGGGTATAAGTATGTATAAGCATATCTGCTGGTAAACCTCATAATATCGTTTAATAAATACTTTACAGCTTGATTGATTGCAGGTGCGCGCGCCTGCGACAGGTGAGTGTGGCTTAAGGATGCTTAAGTAGCTGTTGCTGTTCCCGCTGCTCTGGCAGCTCCGACTGCTCCTGCTGCTCCTGCTGTTAGTGCTCTTGCTGTTAGTCAAAGTAATTTATGCGCCCAGAAACACGTCGTGTAGCAGCTACCACAGATTGGGTCCCATGTGGCTGAATATAATCAATGTGCCGCCCGCCCATTGTGCGCTTATGTTTATCCTTTAGCTCCAGCTCCGGCTCCGGCTCCTGCTCGAGCAGTTGGCATCCAGCTCGACTAGCAGTGGAAACTCACTGACCTGGAAACTTTCTAACGCCGTTTGCTTTGGCTCTGGCCAAGTTATAGCTAAAAGTGCTTTAAGGGCGTAATTTTTTTTTTTTTAAGGATGAAACCCTTTTATGCTTGTATGAATGTATGTGCATAATATTAGGGGTCTAAGGCCTGCAGCTACATTTCACATAGTTTCCTTTCTGGCACAACAATTGATTAATGTCCAAAGCGCGCTGTTTATTTTTAGCCACATTAAGAGTTAATCAAGTGCAAAGCGCAAACAAAATGCTTCGGTTAATTAGCAGCTATTTCCAAAAGTCTTTTGGCAGCATAAATAAGTATCTTTGCAAATATATATGTGGATACGAGTATCTATAGGTTTATTTCTCATTGTATCTATATATAATATATAATTTTTATTTTGGCAAAAATCGAAGAATTCTACGCTGTTCGCCTTTGTTTTGCTTGGCCGCCAACAGCAAATCGGGCGACGTCGCATTCGACATTTTTGTCCGGCATCCATTTGGCAACTTTCAATCTGTCGCATTTGTCAGCTTCAAATGTTGAGTGAAGTGGGCGTACGCTGGTCATGCGACTGCCTTTCGTTACTTGACGCATCTAAAAAGCCCATCGAATGGACGCAGAAGCACACATGAAAATACATTTTCGAGGGCGAACTAATAAATCTGTCAAAATTCTGCGAGTTTATAAGCCCCAAAATTAACAACTTGCCAAAAAATTAAGAATCAATTAAATTTCTAGATAATCCTAGATAAGTCGTTTGTCTGTCGATTATCCTAGCCAATAAAGGTAATTTTAAATGTTTTCTTTGTTTTGTTATGTATTTTTGTTGTATTTTACCTACTTTAAATATATTTGAAATAAATAATTGTAGAAAGTTCTTATTTAAGTCTGCCTATTAATTAAATTAAATCAATAATTAACATTAGAACTCATAGCAACTTATTTAAAGCATTAATTTTAATAAACTGTTTTGTTTTAATAATAGGCACACACTTATGGAACCACCCTCGCATTAGCCACTCTTCTCACCTTGGTGGAGCGCGTTTTGCGCCATTGCGAAGTTTTCTTCGTTGTTGTTGTCGTTGTCTCCTCTTCCTCAATGACGTCATTGTCGTTGGCATTGTTGTCATTGGCAGTGTCAGCCATATTGTAGAGTGTTTATGTTTGTGTTTTAATCCTGAGAGGTGACAAGTGTTATCCTTATCCTTATCCTTGCAATATGCGTTTGTTTGTGTGCTTTTGTTAATTTGCGAGTTTATTTCATGGCTCTTAGGAATTTCTTTGGCACTCGAACACGAAAAACTTTTCGGCTTCTTAAATATTTGCTCAATTCACATGGACATTTTTTATTTAATTTCTTTTACACTCATTTTCACTGGAAACACATTATGATTTTTATTAGATGCGATATTTTTGCACATACGTGCATGTATATATATATATATATATATATATATGTGCATGTACATATATATATAATATATCGCGCTCTTGTTCTGCTATAATTTATTATTGCAGTTGCCTTGACGCGTATTTTGGTCAAAAAGTTTTGTTTTGTTTTGTTATTAAATAAAAACGTATAGTTTGCAAAAAATGCATAAATCTAATTAATTAAAATAGAGAAAAATTAGAAACGTTTCTGGCCAATTGTATTTGTAATTAATTTGTGCAAACATAACAAGTTATTTATGAGTAATAATGAAAACTATAAAAATAATTGTTTGAATAAGCAACTCAAATACAAAGCGTAGACTTCAAAAAAGCCACAAAACAAATTTCTTTTATATAAACTACTCATACGATGGACACTTGTGTCTCTATTTAAAATTTAATTGATATACGCATATTGAGAGCTTGTGGTTGGGGCAGATTTATTGCCAAGTTTTTAAGCAAAATCAAAGCAACTGACAGTCCATTGGGAGCATTGCTCCTTAGTGCTACTTAAGAACCGGACATTGTGGCTCCACACACACACACACACACACACACACAGATGCAAACGCACACATGTGCAATAGTTGAAAGCAATTTCTATTTGTTAAATTCCCATTTGCCATTCAACTTAAAAACTATCCACCGCACAAGCACAAAGTTTGCCAAAATACAAGACAACTGAGAAGGTGATCAAAAGAACTCAGCAGGGAGTTTCAAAATAAATAGAAATGAAAAACTTTCAAAATAGTGCTGTAAAATGTAAAATGTTGTGGTGTGTTTGTATTCAAATAAAGTTGTTAAATGCATTGGCTTGTCGCTTTTTGCTGACCAGCTAAAAAATGCATTGTTTATGGGTTTTTATTCAACGTTTGATATCATTCGCAGTTGTTATTGCTGCTGGTATTTGTATTTGTTTTTCTTTTGTGCACTTCTATTATTTATGTGTATTTGTGTGTGGTTTTCTTTGTTGTTGATGTGTTTGATTGTTGTTGCTGCTGTTGCTGTTGAATTGCACTTTTTGTAGTTTTTTTTGTACGTGTTTTTTGGTTTTTGATAACGCGTGGGCGTTGTTGTTTTGTTGTATACCAGTTGCGAGCAGAGTATATGCAGTGTTATTGTGTGGTTTTATCGCCTTCATATGCATGCAAATTTCAAATGCTAAAAATTCAACTGGGCCATCAGGCTGGCAGGCAGGCAGCAGCAGCAGACGCGCTCGCGCTCGCAACGAACTGAGTTTGCTTGATTTTCGGCCGAGGCAGTCAGCCAACCAAGCAGCCAGCCTGAGGACTATCCAGGGTGGGGTGTGTGTGTGTGTGGGGCCTGGCGAGAGGCAGGCCGCTAATAGAGCGGCGCACACAATCAACACTTAATGTTGCCGCGGGGACGGAGCGGCAGACTAACACAATTTGCTCATAATCTTAAAAATGAAATGCTTCGCAGAGACACACACACACGCCCGCATTTATATGTGTGTGAGTGAGTCCGTGCTTGTGTGTGTGTGTATGGCCACTTTAAATTATACACTTTTCAAAATGTGTGCGCAAAAATATTTGCCGCTTTACATTTTGAGTTCTTCTTTATATTATTATTATTCATTCTTTTTTTTTTATTTTTGCAGGCCGTCAACGCGACGTATGCGTAATGTGAACGTTTGTTTTCAGCAGGGGCGATAGCAGTCTAGGAGAGAGAGAGAGAGAGGGAGAGAGCGAAAAATTGGCTTTCAACAAACTTGCGAATACGAAAACAGGTGAATATTTGTTGACCACACTCGCTTGAAAAATTATAGCAAATTCCTTAAGATTTTTTTACTCGGCCGCGCGCAAACATGAAAAACAAATTTCGACGGGTATTAAAACGAATATATAAACCGAAAATGTGATTCTGATTTTATATGTCTAGCCGCAAAGACTCGCTTGCCTTCAGCTCCGTGCGCTATGTGCTGCGCGTGGCTCTCAACTGAACCGATCCGAAATGAACTGAACTGACGCTAGGATTTGGCTGTCGTTTACAGCTTCCAGCTCCTGGCCCGGCTCGCGTCTACTGGCATGCAGTTTGCGCTGGGTAGCGCGCCAGCTGCGTTGTTCTTGGCCTTTGTTGCTCACCTTTGTGGCGCAGCAGTAAGCAAATTCTGCGAAAATATGTGAACGCTGCTGCTGCTTTGTTGTAAGTAAATCACACGGCGCTTGTCGTCGCACAGGGGCCAACCTTGTCGCGTGAACAGTTTATTGCGTTGCGAGCTTTGCCACGTTATTTGTCACACGGTCTAATTATAGCGCAAATCATCTGCTCGCTGGCCACACTCACCTATAGCTATGTATATGTAGCAGCTATAGCTGTCTCCATAATCATCACATATTGCCAATTCTTATGGGGCCGTAAATCGTTGCTGCCGCTTGTCATTCTAATTGCTAACAATTTGCGTTGCATCTCTTGGCCTGGTCAGTGCTAATTGTTCCCATCGATTTCCCTTGTAAATCTGCCATGGCCTCACTGCAGACGCTGTGGATGCGGATGTGGTTCGTGCTCTGTGTCAATGGAGCATGTCAAACTGTCAGCTTTTTGTCTCGAAAATGCGAAGCTGTCTGCCAGAGAGTGCAATGGTTAAGATAGTAAATACATACATATATACAAATTCAAATGTATATACACAAAGAAAAAATAAACGAAAATAAAAAAAGAAATGAAAATGAATAAAACGTTGCTGGCTCGCTATAATTTGACATTTTAAATTTTATACAAATTTATTGTATAATTTGAAGAAAAGTGTACACTCGCTTCGGTGTCCTACTTAAACATTTATGCATTAAGTGTCATGATTATTTTTCTTTTAATTTGTAAAATGAATAAATTGAATTATTCTCGCTTTGTGATTTTCATAACGGTGCCTAATTATTTATAACGAGTTGTTGGTTTTTAATTAATAAACATTTGAATTGCATTGACAACGCGCCTCCAGCTTCCAGGCTACACCAATCCTAAAACCCATACCCAAGTGCTGCTGTCCCTTAAGCCGTATAATTAATTGTTTACTTTTTGCTTGTCAACTTTATGGAAAAGTTTCATTTCATGCCCAAAGAGGGTGGGGGCTAACAAAGTTAATGCTATCGCTGACCGCTCGTCCCAGCTTCTAGCCAGCCGCCGGCTGGTGCACAAAAATAAACAACAACAAACGAATTGTAGGCTCAACGCCTGCTAAATATAACGCGTTGAAAATTGTTCCAAAAAAAGAAAGAAAATAAAATATTATTTATAGCAAAAGCAACAAAGCAACAGAGCAACAACAGCAGCAGAATCTCATAAACAAAATCGATGCGCGTTGAAATATTTTGGAATTTGAATATACTTCTAGCAGCAACTGTTGCCTGTAAATTCGAAACCTAGCAGATGCTGATGCTGATGTAAAACTCACAGATTTAAAAAATAGGGTAAGTGACAGTTGTTTTTGCTGCTCGTCGTTTTTTTTTTTTTTGTACTGTAGCAATAAAATGTGTACAGAAAAGTAACAGGCAAAAAAAGCATCTTTCTGCTTTATTCTATAATAATACATATTTATACAATATATATTTTGTAGTTAAGAGTTTCTGGCTTATAAACGGAATCTTTTTAACATAAATTAATTTTAGACACATTTTTAAGGTTAACATTAAATACGAAATGTAGGGTATCAAATAGTCTCTCACTCTGGCCTAGGGCATTCTTACTGTTCTTGTTTTTTTTTTTTTTTTTTTAGCTATCAGCTATTTGAACAGATCAATATGCCAATGTATTTGCGTCAGAAATGCATTAAAAAAATTGCCTGCGAGCGTTAATATTCAACGTAAAACGAAGTTCTCTTTCCATTTGCTGGCGTATGCGGCCCGAGGGCAACGGCATCCATCGATGCTATCGGTTCCCCCTTCCGCCTGCTGTGAGTTGTTGTAAAAATAGTTGTTTGTAAACAAATGCAGACTGGGAATGAAAGTGCTTTGACCTCGTCTGTGCCGTCTGTGCATTGTGACTATATCATTTTATCTATTTTACCTGTGAGTGGCACAGCCCAATATTAACCACACAGTTTGAGAGCCATTGGACGCAGGTGGTGAGGTGAGTTTCGGTTCTCTTGGCAGGCAGATGCGCCACGCCCACGCGCCCATGTCAGAAATGATCATTGACATTGTCGCGTTGAAGGTGTTTTCCACCAACACACACACTTCACACTTACACTCGCACACACACGCTCAAAGATACACCTGTTTTTATGAAGATGCTCTCACAGGTGTCGGCAGGTAAGAGCACCAGAGCTTTAAAATTGCTCTTACCAGTGCACTAATTAGCTCTTTGACACACACACACTCACACACACATACACACTTATACGCACACCTGCTGCTCCCCGAGTGGTAGGTGAAAGAGAAAGAAAATTGTTGCTGCTCTCGTTGTGCCTGTTGTTTCGTTTGCGTTTTCCGACTTTTTGCCATTTGATTTTCTTCTTTGCGACCGACCCGTCTTATTCATAGTCTCGTTTTGAATGGCGGCGCTGCTTTCAAGGTAATTTTCTCAGAGTGTTATTAAAAACTTTTATATAAAAGGCAATTGTTAAAAATAGTTTGCAATTGAAAGTGCATGTACAAGCTGTGAACAATAAATAAAATATTCTAGGTGGATCTGTTAATAAGAGCTGCCATAAATGTAGATTATTTCATGGCAATTTATTGCATGTCATAAAAAAATAATATTTTTAATTGGAATTCATCACATTGAAATGATGTATGGAAAAGTTAAAGCACTTTGTTATATCCTGCACGGGAAGTGACAATTGCACATTAATGCTTTGTTATAATAAAAATAATTAATATATTTTTCATTTAATTTAATGCAATGCATTATATCACAAAGGATTGCACCCACCTTAACCGACCGACGCAGTCCCCCTTTGCGTCCCCTTTTTTAACCTCCAAGCAAATGTTTGGCCATGTGCCTGTCCACGCCCCATAAATATTATTTAATTATATATTTCTTTCTTAGCCATTAACATTATGTAGGTTATAATTTAAATAACCAAAGAGAGCGGGCATCACATCAAAACATCAAATACCAGAAAAATAGACAAGAAAAAAAGAAAAAACAGAAAAAGAAATGCTTCTAAAGAATTTCGCCTCGACTGGGGTCGCCATATGAGAGATATAGAGAAAAAATACAGATATGAAATATGTATTTATAGAAAATGTTGTCAAGACGTCTCTATATGCAAAGGCAAACAAACAAGCGTGTGAGTTAAGGGCATGCAAGCAAAGGGGGTGGCAAAGGGGGTGTGCATGAACCCCATTTGGGGCCAAGGAAATCCATTCAATGCAATTTTTGTTGTTACTTTGTGATAAGTCTTAAGCATTACATCACACAAAATTAAAAATATACAGAAAACAAAAAAAATAAAAAATTAAGAAACCCTATTAATAAACAATATTTAAATTTAATATTTAATATATTATACTATGTAGATTTAGTAATGAAATATAGAAATATAACAAAAGAATAAAGATGAATTTGTAAAAAAAAATATAAATATATGCCAATATCAAGGAGAGTCTGTAATTTATGAGGTGCTCAGTTATTTGAAAAGAATTTACAAAAATGCTGTGTATGTATTTAAAATCTTAGCAAACTTATCTTTTCTATATTCAAAGACTTCATCTATAAAATATATTATTTTTAAAATTCAAATTTAATGGATAAAAGTTATAAATTTTGTAAATTGTGTTAAAAATTGTTTATCAAAAGACGACAGATTATAACAAGATTTAAAATAAATTTTGCAATAAAGTTAAAGTCAGATGATTAAATATTTTCAAATTCGAATTTTATGATCTGTCATAAGCCGCCTCTTGCTGTTGCTGCACCTAAATACATATTAGATACACATGTATATACTTGATATTAAATAGTATAAATTAATATCTTACAACTTGTCTGGCTGCTGCTGCTGTTGGCTCTAATGGCCCGTTGATTTACGGATCGACTTGGCCGCACGACATTTTTATGTGTGCCTCAATTTATATGCATTTCTAATGGGGCGCCCCGGCTAATAGTGTATGAGGGCGACGGGCAAACCAGCTGCATATTAATCATACGCACTGTTAAACGCTCGAGTGACCAAAAATAGCACTAACATCGACAGCGACAACAACATTGCCATCGCCATCAACATGGACGTCTGATGGACAGATTAAGCAATCAAACTGCAGCCGCTCGCTCGCATTTCGATTTAAATGTCGGTGCGCACTTCCGGGATTAGCTCCGCCGCTTGCCACCCACCGGCCACTGCCCGCTGACTGTCGTCATCGTCATCATCGTCATCATGATGTGGATATGTTCCGTTGGGTTCGGTTTGGCCCACTGTTCAGTCAACTAATTAGGGAGACGCATGTGGCAATCAATTCGCGTTGCAGTTGCTGGGCCATTTCATTGAATTTCGTTTCGTTGCGCATACGCCATGTTAGCCGACCAACATTTTATTTTCGTTGGCCATTACAAAACCAACAACAGCAACAGCAACAGAAACGTCAGCGTCGAGGCAGAGCGGAGGCGGAAACACAAAAACGTTTTAGTGAAAATAAATTGAAAATCTTTGGAACATGGTTTGATGTATTGTGTGTTTGCATGTGCGTGTGTGTGTGTGTAGTTTGCTTTGCGTGTTAGCGTTTGCTCTGATTTCTGTTGTGTTTTGCCTGCGAGCGCAGTTTTGCAACAGATGCCAGCGTCGTGTCGTGTTGTTTGTTTTTGTAAGGTTTTTTTTTTATTTCTAACATGTTTTGCTTTGGCTGCAGAGCCACATTTTGATTGATTACACGAGTGCTGCAGCAGACAATGGGGAAATAGAGCAGCGTATGCCTTAAAATAGTTGCAAAACGTATCTGACAACTGCAGCTGAATTCATATACAATGTATCTGCAGCTGCTGCCTGTCAATAGCTAAGGGATATGTCGAACATCATCAAATTAACACCTCAACTAATCGCACAGAAGTCACACAGCCGCCAGCTATTTGCAACAAATGAAACAAACTGGCCAAAGACAAAGTCCAATACAATCAATTATGTTCAATTTAATTTCCCCAAAAGTAATCCCAACAATAATAATAATAATACTGTCAGTTATCCACCAGTTGAGTGCAGCTATTCAAAATTAATTAAAGGCATGCAGACGGCATGCGGCTAAGCTGCTTAACCGGGAAACAATTTGTTGCGGCCCAAATGGTTGAAACTATGGCAACAACTGCAAGCCCAAAACAGTTTTGGATGAGCTTGCATAAAATCATCTGAAACACGCGCTTCAGGCAACGGCCTGACGAAGGCTGAGCTGCTTAAACGACATATTCAGCGGCAGAGCTGGCGCTCAGATAAATTGCTAATAAGCCGCAGGCAAAGCACAACCCTAAGAGACACAACAACAATAGCCAAGGCATATAAAAAAAGTGTATCGACAGCAGTTTAAGCACAATGAAAAACGCTCGACGGGATTGGCTAGGGTTTGGTGGGATGGTGTGGCCTAAATCGGGGGTGGGAGCTATCGTTTATTTTTAAGCATATTGAAAATCAGCTGAAAAGCAAGCGCGAACCGAATGAAAACAATTTTATTAAGTGAAAAATACGTAGCAGAAAATAACCCGCAGCCAACATAAACAACAACAAGAACAAGAAAAGCAACAGAAACAGCCCAAGCAAAAGGCAAAGTCAAAGCGAAGGCAACAAGAGTCCTTGGCAGTGGCAAAACTTGTATTTATACCCAAGAATCGAAGGAGTAAGAAAGGGTATGCTGAATTTCACGGGAGTATAAACAAGAAAGTAATAATAAAATGTTTGGCACTCACGTTTATTACTCATACGTCATGTTGTTTAATATATAAATAAACATTAATATAGTATTTAAGTCATATGCGAAGTTGATAAATAAGGTTTATGAATATTACAAATATTTATACTGTACATAATTAATCTAGCATAATTTGATAAAGGCTAAAACAATAATATTAGAATATAATATCCTTATTCCCCACATAGTGCACAAAGTAAAGCTAACTTAAGTATTATAGTGTATTTTACCACAATGCATATTTTTATAGAGCATCGAGCAGTCGAGCAGCATTAACAGCAGCTCTACTTTTTTTTAACTTTGTGCTTGTTTCTTTTTATATCCCTCAACGGGTTGCGGGTGCTGCCCGTTGCGAGCAACAGGAGGGGGCAGGGGGAAAACGATTGAAAGATGCGTTGAAGTGTTGGCAGCGACTTCGACGTTGACGTCGATGCCGATTCACCTTGAACCACACGCACAACAACCGCAGTGGCAGCAACGTCTGCGCCGACCGCGACAGCGACTGCGACTGAGTAGCAGACACAATTAAGTGCAAAGAAAACGGAAGCAAGCGACAAAATTTTACGAGCGGAGCAGGTGACATACGTGTTGGCGGCATCTTTTTACATAAAAGATTGACAAGTGATTTTCACACCGACACACACACACGAAAACATACGTGTACAAAACAGCAGCAACAACAATGGGTTATAAGAGCGCCTTAAGGCCATAGAAAAGTTGGCGAAATTTCGTTATTGTTTGGGGATCAGTGCGAAATTGTTGTTGCACGCCCGACAGCAGCTTATTGGGATTCTAATTTACTTAATAAGATGTTGAGCTTACCTTCTCATCTTGTATAGCCATGGCTGGCAATTGCCACTGGAACTTTGCCTAATCCGCTTTAAAAAAAAAACGCTTGAAAGTCGCCAGTTGCCAGATGCTAGTTGAGCTGTTGCGCAATTCTCGATCGAAGGCAGATATCAAACGAATTATTTATTTATTTGGGTATTGTAATTTTACAATATTATTTGGTTTGCTCAACCACGTACACAGTAACATCTACACACACACACACACACAGCGATACACACACACACAGACACAAACCGAGGCGAGAGCTGAGAAGAGGGGTTTGTTGTTCGCGCGTCACAAACTACGCAAAATGCGCACCGAAAATTCGCATAAAAACTAATCTATTTATTTAGCTGACTGACTCGCCTACATTAGTGCCATTCCAGCAATAAATCAATAGTTTTTGAAAACGCTCGAATTTACTTAGTTTATTTATTTTTTGTTTTTTTCTCGCTGCGCCTTTTGTTTTTGAGTCTTGTAATGCAACTGAAATCGAAGCAACATCGAAATGCAATCAAAGTGCTGCAGTTCAATCGACGTTTCTACTTTCGAGTGCCTTTTGTTCTTTTCGGGGCCTGTAGCCAAATAAAATTTGCAATGCGCATTACACAAATACATACAAAGCCACCTACCTACAAACATATGCATACATAAGTGGGCTGGGGGGCCACGGGTAGCCCAAGTGCATCAAAACTTTCGATTTCTAGCGCTTTGTGTTGCACTGACAGATTTTTGGCATATTTGTTAATATTTGCGGCAGCTTTTTGGCATATTTGTTGAGGCAACAAAAAATGACTGAAATGCCATTGACTTGGTTAACAATATATCAAAAGTTATGCCAAGTACGTAAAGGTGGGTAACAGGATGAGTACTTAAAGTTATTGTGAGTGTATTAAAAAAAACTCGATTGAACATAATAATTATTGGAAACATTGCAACATTGAGCTGAAGAATATCTACATAAAAATATACATTCCTATGATTGTCAAGTTTTTCTGATTCTGATTCTCATTTTTAATTAAACAAATATTATGCAATCAATGTAATCAAATTTAAATTTTATTGTTAATGTACAAATATAAAGGTAAACGTGAACAAATAATAGCATTATAAAAAATAATATTTTGAATACATATTTTCATTTGTAGTTTATTCACAGTTTTTTGTGCAATTTGTTCGATAAATCACATAACAAATTTACATTATCTATTTAAAAAAAAAAACCATCAGGCTACGCAAAAATATGTAGCAAACATGATTTTCGAATGACATAAGAGTGCTTATATCCCAAATTTGTAGTTTCTAAGCTCGTGTTTTTCGTGGACAAGTAAATCAAAGCAGCAAAAAAGTGCGAAATGTTAAATACACTTGAAACATAAGTAATATGTGCGCAGAACAAAATAATTTATAACCAGAGATATAAAAAGTTGCATTAAGTACTTAACATAAACGGTTTTTGTTGTACCTGGCACCCTTGCCGTTTATGGTATTAAAATAATGTTTTTAAAGACCTGATAAATAAGAAAATCTGTGGATGACAAGTGACGCAGTTTTTGTTGTTGTCACTTGTGCTCTCCACACAACATACGACAAACAAGTGAAAACATAATTTCACAGCGTTAAAAAAGGGAAACGCGGGGCATGTGAAAACCGGGCCAAATACTGTATTGCGAGCTGGATTAAATGTCGATTGCAGCAGGAGCCGCCACAGTGCGTCAAAGCTGTGAATTTGAATTTTAATGTCGATTATTTATGTACGATATGAGGTGCAGCAAATCACGCATTGCTTTGTATAAATAAGCAGCTGTCCGTTGGCTTTAAATTATTAATTAGGTTATGCAAATGGTTGGTGTGTAAGCAAACAGCGAAGCTGGCCAAACACATATTGCAAATAATTGATGAAATAAACAAAATGCTGCTTTAGGCCGAATGAAAATTGAAAGTGGAATTTCTATTTTTTTGACTTGCACTGTCTTTAATTAATTGCCTTTATTAGATTTACTTTTTTTAAGTGGGAAGGTGCACTGCGAACAATAAAAGTATAGAGCTGCTTATTTAACCCCACACAGAACTTCCAAACAGAAGTCTACTTTTTCTATTATCTACCTCAAATAATCTCTACTTAAAGCCTAGTCAACTGAGATGACTTCGGGCCGTCGTCAAAGCCTCTTTAACTTGCTTACGGCACTTTAAAATAAGCTACTTCAATCCATTAAGTGTAGCCTAAAATAACTTTATGTTATCAAGTGAAAGTTAAATTACTTTGCTTAACAGAAGGGGAAAAGTTAAATTTGCGTGCAACACTCTCTTCTTAGAAAAGAAAAAAATTGAAATTGAAAACAATTTTTAAAATATTAATTAAACTATCAAATGAATTAGAAATATATCCAACATATCCTTTAAATATTAAAATATTTTGAAAAAATAGTGAAAAATAAAGAATATTGTTTTTTAAAAACTAGACATTATTAGTTTTTCTTTCCATTTTTTTACATTAGTTTAACATGTGTTGCAGATGCTTACTTTATTTAGTCTGTACAGTGTATCCCATGGTCGGTAAGCATCGGTAGCGAATATGAGAGCTAGCCCTATAGCTAGCGCTCCCCAAAATTCGGACTAACTATTTGTTAATTCCTGCCAATTTCAATGCGCCCCGTGCACATTTGGACTATTTCCGTTTCCATTTGGCTTTTACCAGTATGGCTTTTAAGCTGTCGCTCCTCTTTTTGGCCGGGTTAGTTAATTGCGTTTCAACCCATTTGCATTTGCCGTTGTCAGACATATTCAGCAGACAACTTGCACAGCTGGCAGGTCAAGCCGTTGCCTACAATGCGTTGAATTCACTCAATTTGCAAATTTCCTCATTGATTTGCCAACAGCCAACGCTGACGAGGGCAGACAGGGGACCGAAGACGGAGGGCAGCAGCTGGCTTCTGCCACGTCGGTGAGTGTTGTTGGGAATCCGTTTTGGCCAGAGCCATAGGATTGATACATAGCTGTAGCGGCGGCGGGTGCCGGGTGGCGGGTGGAAACTTGCAAAACTACGCAAAGCATTTTGTAAATTGAATTTGTGTCTTGAGTTTTGTGCGGCGCACACAAAATGTAATTGAAATAAGTAAATATCAATTGAATATCCGCCAGCGGGCGGCGGAAGTTTATGGCAGGCAATGAAATTATTTGTTTGTTACGCCCAGTTGAAATACCATTGTTGCTGTTGTTGCTGTTTTCTTGTTTCTGTGGCTGTAACAACAACTTGAAAAGTAAACTCTTTGTAGAGGCTAGCCGAAAAAGTTTCCGTTGCGGCAGGTCAAAATCAAAAGCATTGCGGCGATTTTCTTTTAGGTCTTAATAAATAAATCTGTGTGGAGCACGCAACTTATGAAAAGTGCCTGTAAATTACAAGAGATATGCCACTCATAAAACTGATTTATGCCAAGTACAATAGCAACAAACAATGCTCACGTTCGACGCATATCGTGCCAAAATTGCGCTCCTCAAAAGTTAAACAGCGACCGACTGCCAAAATAAATGGCACGTTTATCATACGCCCAGTGAGCCCAGTGCGTCCAACAATTTGGCAGCAGTATTTATATACCACAAACACGCACACACGTCTGTGAACCTATATATATGTGAATATATATTTATTTATGTATATGTATTATTTGTACTGATGTGGGAGCATCGTTTGAACATATGAACATTTTGTATATGCCACTCCCCTCCCCGCAGCGCCCCCCGCCCTGATGTACTGGCATACTTAGACTATGGCTATGTTTTGCTTGATGTTTTCGCATTTGCTTTTCAATTATATAAACATATTTAGATTATATTCAGTTAACACTCATACTGGCGCAAACACACACAAGCGTTGTGCGTGTGTGCATTAAAATTATAAATTGTTTGCTCAGAAAAAAGCAAGCAAATAAATAAATTCAACTGAACGAACGCGATGAAACGAAACGAAAAACAAACGCTAAGCGCATAAATCGCTGACCAAAATCAACTACAACCGCGCGGGCAGCCTTTGGAGCTGGCTGGGCCAACGCGTCGTATGCGCAATGGGTGGCGACTGCCTTGGTCGAGCTGCAACAAATGAATGAAAACCAAGTGGCCGAAGCATGACATTGAATTGTTTTTGACTTGTTTTGTCACACCTAAATGCCGTACAGACATACATACCATCGAAATATGCGTACATCATATTATAATTATGAACATACATATATGCATGTGTGTGTGTGTTGTGTGTGTGTGTGATGACGCGTGTTTATTATTTTGTGTGGTCTTTTCAGAGGCGCCAGTCCCGTCGACAGCTGTCATTGCGACTGACGTACAGGGCTGCTGCCCAGGTATTGGTTAAGGCAATGGGCCAGGGTCAGCTAACGCAATGGCTGCATGGAGTCCGACCTTATAGCGCCCGAACCAATTCGGGCAATGCCAAGTTGACCACACATTGCCCACATATTGGCTGCGGTTAATTTCCAATAATGTATTTGCCCCCTATATCCTATCTACTTATCTAAAAACTATGTGTTGATGTGTGTGTGTGTGTATGTGTGTGTGTGTGTGTGTGGTCGTTCACGCCTAGTTGCACTAATTGGCATGCCTCATTGGGCGCAACCCCTTGCCCGTTGCCCGCTGCCCGTCTGGTCTAAGCCTCACAATTTGCTAATCTATTGTGCTAACTGCATAAATACATTAGCAAATTAGCAAAATCAACAATAACGCGGTCTACAAACTACAGTTAAATCAACTGTAAAATTTATGGCATCTGCCGAATCTCATGTGTTGCTCATTAAACATATTTTGCATTCTCAATTTGAACTTTGCCCGAGTCACGTAGACCGGTGGTAGATGCCAGCGGCAAACATATAAAAATGACAAAAGTGCCACGTGTCTAATTAAGGACGGGCCAAGAAGGTGGTCCAGGTGGCACGGACACACGTAGCACAATTAGCTGACCTGTGGCTTGCCCAACACTTTCAATAATAACACTGGCTGAAAGTGAGAGCAACAGAGACTTAAAAGCAGCAGCAGCCGTGTGCGCATCAAATCATCAAATCAGAAATTTAAAAAAACATCAACATTTAATTCAAATTAAATTGAAAAACTATATTCAATGCATGCTTCAAATCAATCAGCTTAAAATTGCGAATTTTAGGTTAATCTAATTATTTTACAATTTGTCAAATATCTAAAAAATAGTATTGTAGTAAAAAGCCAGGTTAAATAGTTTGAAATAAAGGCAATTTACAATGTTCATCAACACGCAATCAAAAACAATTGTTTACCGTGAGATAAAATTAATTTAAGCTTAAAAGTTTAACTACAGTTTGACACTATAACACTTAGTCAAGCAAGCAACTTCGATGTGGCTTATCGAAGGCTCAGCTCACAGTTTGAATTTGCAATTGGAACAATTTGCCACTTTTTTTATTCTACGCCAAGATTTGTTGCCGTTTCCAACTGAAATGCTCAGCAAGTGCAATTTAGTGTCAAATGCCACTTTCAGTTAATGTCATTGCGCCTTTCGGTTTGCCTAAATCTACATACATGTGCGTCACGCATTTGTTTTCATTTCGCTTAACATTTGAGCCATATAAAATGTCAAAGGACAAAGGATGAAATGGCAACGCAGCCCCTTAAAGCAATCGCAATGCAAATTTAATTTGGGCGCCATAAAATTTAACAAAAATAACGCACAGACGATCATAAAACAGCGAGCAGTAGCAGAAATCAATGTGGGGGCCTAAATAAAGTCAAGATACCGTTACAACGGCCGCACGCGTCGCTGCCTCGCCAAACCGGAAATGCAATTTGTAATTTGTGCAACAAAATTTGTAGCAATTAATTTCAATGCGCCTGCTCGCCTCAGTCTCCGTCTCCGGCTGTTTGTGCGCCAGACCGCAAGACACGGAAACCTCAATTTTCTTGCGACTTTCCTAGGCAACGCACAATTTATTGCATTTAATTTGAATTTTCTTTGCAGTTGTTTTTTGCAATTTGTTTTTAATTTTTATGAATTTTTGTTATTTTTTTTTTGTGTTTTTTTTTTGTATATTCTTGTTCTTTCTTGGCAGCTTTCGCAGCGCATTAAGTGATTTGTGCTTAACAATATTTTTGATTTCTTTTGAGTTTTTTTATATTCGTAATTTTCGCCGAAATCAAACAGCTGCAAAATTTGTGATTTTGTGCCAGGCGTCGCCTATATAAAGTGTGGCTGAACCAGATATGTACCCTATACTAGCACAAACAGATCTACATGGCAAACTTACATATCTACGTAGATATGTACATATTTAACGAATATACAATACTCGTATAATATATATGATGATTTATGGCATTTCTACGGCTATATAAACAATTTGTTCAGACGCACACAGTGAAATATTATTTCATATATAAGTAAATAAATAATTTTGACATGTTTTGGCTATGCCCAACAATGTCCCAGTCCTATGCAAACGAAAAAGCCCAACATTTCTGCGTAGTTAAGACCAAATGGTTTTTTCTTCAACTTACCTCAGTTATTTTCATAGTACGCTTAACGGTCTTGCGGGTTACTTCGGTTGTCTCCTCAACCACGTCGCCATCCTCGTCGATGGTCTCGGTGACCATTTTTTCGCTCTCGCCGGGAATTACCTCCTCGGTACGCTCCGTAACGACGCTGCTCTTGCTCTCCGCATCGGCAGCTGGCACTGAATCGGGGCTGGTTTCGGTCTGCTCCTCGGTGGCACCAAAAACATCCTCATTTTCCGACATGTTTGCTAATTGACTGTATTTATCTCTTTAGGGGTTTTCACTTGTTTTTTGTGTATTTGGTTTTTGGGTTAAAGGGTTATTTTCACTTGGTTCGGCGCTTGCTCACTATTCTCACAATTCTGAACTATGGCGACTATAGCGGCCCACCGACACGCACACTAGGGTAGCACCGACACACAATAGAGAATTTCTCAACTTGTTTCGCCTGAAAAAAGCAACCAGAAATGAATATTTTTATTTTTCTTCTATGTGCTTGTTGCCCGCTCTGGGCTATTATATAAACAACAAGAAATTTCTACGAAAATTTTCACAATTAACGTTCACTATCACGTTCACGATCACGATCGAGATTACGTTTGCGATCACGGCACGGGGACGTAACTTGTGTTTTAGGGATCTTGCTTGAGATCTTGCTAGAGATGATCACTGGCGCTGGCTGTGCTTGACACTGCGAGAGTGAACGCTCAGCCAGCGACAACGAAAGACGCGACAACAACGGAACAACGAGACAACGAGACAACGGACAACGGATAAGGAAGAACACGACAACGACAACGACAACGACAACGCTGAAAACCGAGACAGAGGTGCTGACAACAACGGCAAACGGACGCACGACAAAATGCGAAAATGAAACAAAATAAAATTTCTGTACAATTAAAAACGCATAATTCGAGAATTTCAGTTTGTTTCACTTGTGCAGCGATGAATTGAAAATAATCAGCGAGCAGCGCCCAGCGACAACGCACGAGGCAAATTACACGATTCTGAGGCTTCTGTCCCGATCGATGGCACTGCTCGCCGTCTGGCCTGCCACCGGAACCGTCGCCGTCGCCGTCGTCGTCGCCGTCGCCGGAGAGCGACCAAAATACCAAATACAATACATACGACTAGTTGGACATGAGCTGTCTATGTGTCTGCATCTATGTGTATATTAATATCTATATATTTGTATACACGAGTGTGTGAGTGTGTGAGTGTGTGTGTGTGTGTGTGTGTGTGTGTGTGTGTGCGTGTGTGCTTTTCCCGGCGAGCGAGATGCCCAACTGGTTGGGATCACCAAAATAGTACCAGCCAGACCCAAGTGCGAGCGAGCCGGCTATATTAGTCGTATCCGCTCTTTGCCATCGCTGACGTTTGCTGCGGCTGATGCTGCGGCTGATGCTGCTGCTGTTGCTGTTGCTGCTAATCGCTCTGAATTCTGATTCGAATGTTGACGTTCTATTCAATATTTTGGGCGAGCAGCTGCTGCTCGGCCGTTTGCTAATTGTTTGGCTGCTGCAAGTGCTGAACCCAAATCTAAAGCGAAATTCGAAAATTCTGAATGCTCAACGGGCTGCAATTAGTGCTGCCGGCCGAGGCGTGAGCCGTGACGCATGTCAAATCTGTAACTGGTCCCCCACTCCACGTGGCTCGTTGGCGCTATTTTAGTACGCACCCCGCGCCCGCTTTTAAACAATACACAGCGTAAGCAAAGAGAGCAATTGCAGGAGCGCCGACACAGCAATACCCTTGCACGCAACAATAGCTAGTGTTAAAAGTTTTGTTTAAATCAATTCCAATATTATACAAAACTTAGTTTAATTCGTTCTGAGGAACATGCATTACAAATATTATAAACATTTTCATTGATGAAAAGTGCGATTTATAATTTAACGATTATTTAATGATTATTCCATTTTTAATTTCATTTCTTAAAGTAAAAGTTTTTTTAACCTTATACCTAAGTTAAAATACCCACTGCAAGGGCATTCAAAACTGAAACTACAAATTATAGACAGCCTGCCGGGGGATTGGTTCTGGGACTGGGCCATTGCTCGTGTTTGCCGCTGCCTTTAGCTAGCTCCCCCTTCTCTCTCTCTTTCTGCCTCTGCTGATGCTGCTGGCTCGGTCTCTGGTTGTCTGGCCGTTTGGCCTAGCGGCATTTGCTTTGCGTGCTGTTCGACAGCTGTGCCGAGTTGCATTTGCATACAGGGTGTCTAATAGTCTGGCACAACTATCGTGTCTATGCAAATAGAGCTGCCGTATCTTTTTCATTCATGATGCCGATGTTGCTGCCACGGCGGGGCAGTGCGAACTTCCTGTATAGTCGACTGCAAGATATATGAAAGACAAGTGCTCCGTTGTGCAAACAAAGCGCCAAATAAACGCATGACATGAAATATTCTAAAATTAATGCTCGACAAATGTCTTTTGGCTGCTCAACGCAACAGAAGCCCAAGACGACACAAATATCTGCATGTGTGTAGAAACAACAACAACAACAACAGACACAGATACATTTAGAAACACTTCTGCTTGTGGATACATGTCTGATTATACTACTTGTCTGTGAAGAATTGAGCAGTTGTAATTGGGTCTGCACTGTGCGGAAATCTATTAAGTCTGGCAACGACAGCGTTTGAACAAATTACAGGGCAACTGGCAAAGGACAATAGCCACCACGCACAGTGGGGCTTCTCTGGTGTCTAAAAATCAACGCTCTGATATGATTAATAAGTAATTTCTTTGTCAACAACGCGCTGCGGGTTGTGGAATGACGCCAACGACAGCCTCAAAGTCGGAAAATGTTATGGAAAATCTTCAATAATAAAACATATGCATAAATAAATTATAGGACAGACTTGCTGTCTGAAGGGAAGCGCACAATGGGTAATAAAACAAAGCGACGACAGTCGCGAACGAAAAATCCGAAGACAACATAAAGAAAAACTCGCTTATGTGAAAGGATGCAAGTGGCAGCCAACCGACGCGTTGTCCCACGCAACTCACCCCTTGGCCTTGGCTTATTCTGTTTATCTCACGCAGTTTCACAGTTGTAAATTGCACAAAGTAATTGAAGTACTTTTTATTATAAGACAACAAGCTGTCGTTCCTTTCTCCGGCAAGAGTCGTTGACTTGCGCTGACCTAGGAGCAGCCACAGACCGAGATGACGAGATAACGAACAGATTCAGTCAGACCAGCTGCAGGCGCCCTAAGGCCTTACGGTGGCTTCGAACGACTCATGTGCTCCCCGCACAAAGTCGATTTTCAGAAATGAAAACTGTTGCCAATTGACGCTGTGATGCAAAACAGAAAACGACTCAGTTTTTTTTCCGACTTTTAAGAAAATTTATTGCATTGCCATCGGTCGTTCAATGACAGGACAGTATGAAAAAATATTGCACTGTAGAATCGGTTGAGAATTGGCAGGACCTTCTGCTACACATGACAAGCGATATTCGATATACACAAAAAAGGGGTTAAAAAGGGAAAGTATTCTGACTCAAATTTAATTTCCAAGCTCTTCCTAAATCTCTCAAAATGATTTTTTGTGCTAGGGCTTTTACAAGTCAAACACTCTTGACAGGAATATTCAAACAAATTTGATGTGTCGATGAGTCAACGCTAAAACGAAGTACATTTTAACAGTTTGAAAGTAGTGTACATAACCAAATTTGATTCGATTCAGTTTTAAAAAAATAAATTCTTTTCTTTTTTTGGAAGTATGTTTTAACAGTGGAATAAGTTTGCACATATTTCAGAATATTGATTTTGTTATTTTTAAAATTTAAATAAGCCACCCAATTTTTTTCGTTTTTAAAAACTCCATTTGTTTTTCTATTTTGAATGTCATTTTTAATAGTAGAATATGTTTGCACGGAGTTTAGAGCATTGACTTCGTTATTTTCAAAATTTTAATAAGGGTTTTGTAAGTTTTGTATTTCAAAAAATACTTTTTTTTTCAGTTTGGAAGTTTTAAAGCAAACATTTACTATACATAAAAAATGTTGTACACGTATTTATATTATTTTAAACAGTTTTTAAGTAGCTAAATTTCTAAAACTTTCTCAGCACGTAGCTCACAAAGCACGACTGGGTTCCATCTCAATTTGGAATCAGAGACACATTCAATTGGCAAATTCAGATACAGTCGCCGGGCCGAAGAAGTTGTTTGAGTTGCGATTTTGTTTTTAAATGAAACGCAATGCAGTTAGCAGCAGATACCAATATCAATACAAATGCACACACGCCGGGCAATAGATGTCCCCGCAATCGCCCGCACTCGTAGCTTGCAGGATTTGGCTGTCTTCTGGTTTAAGCTGGTGCTTCGGTTCAATATCCGTGTATCTGTGCCTGGCTGCGGGCTATGCTGTTCGCAGGGCAAACAGAAATGGAAATAAATAGTTGCTTAGCTCTTTTGTCTAATTAAAACGTTTCGTTTGGTTTCCTACTTTCTGCCATGCCAAGTGTCTGTGTGTGATTCTCTCTTTCTGCTTCACTCAATGCGTTTGCGTGTGCGTGTGTGTGTGTACGTGTTTTCTGGCCAGTTCAATTTGTAGACGTCGAACACACACACACACGCGCAATATAAACTTGGCTACGTGCGTGGGCCTCAGTCAAGTCCTGGACTCTATGCTGGTTGTCAAACTGTTTCATCTTCATTTCGTTTGCCTGCCACCTTCCGTCCATATGCTGGGCCTTTGGCGAACCATTATGATGATTTATGGGCGGAAATTATTTTTGGGGCGCCCACTGTTTGGGCAAGGGCGGGGACGAGGGCGAGCGCCAATACGGTCGTTCTATGGGAACTTCGTTGTCGGCCTTTTGCGCGCTGCCTAAAAGGATGCAACAGTTTTCATTTTCAATTCCGTTGGCCGCAAGGTTTGTTGGCATTTTCCACGCTTGGCTGCCTCTTTTAATTTGAAAAGCGATTTCTGTCATTCGATTGGAACGCCCACGCGCCTACGCCTTGAGATGACCGCAGATTGATGGGTTGTCTCTAACACTGGCAGAGCTGAAAATGTGCCATTTCTTGTTTGGAATTTGTGTTTGACAATTTGGAAAAGTGCGATTTGATTACTTTGCATGGTTTTTCCATTTGAGCAACAAGCAACAAGTGGCCGTTGCTTGTTTGAAATGCTATAATACAATGTTTATGGCACAAGCAACAGACGAAAGCTCGCCACAGCTTTTATGGCTAAGCAAAGCACACAGCAAGCAGATGGTTATGCGAAAGCTGTCTAACTGGAAGCGGCCAAACTTAAAAGCTTAGCGAGGACAACCACTGCCTGGGATTGGCAGTTACCCAGAAAAATCAGTTAGTTGGTCGACAAAGTTGGGTACTTTCCCCAC